>JAVLUX010000003.1:40563333-41280833 GCA_032164185.1 Moxostoma hubbsi
GGAGGACTTTGCCCTACATATTTTTGTTCTGACAGACATCTAAGCATGCCTCATAAATCAACTCAGGCTGAGATAAAGATAAAACACAAAGAGACTAGCCACAACAGCTGAATAATAGCCAGTACCTAACCAGCAAAACTTGTACAGCAACCATTGTATGAGTGTAGGTCACAGGATTCTATAAACACAAACAATCTCCAAACCCATCAATCCAATGTACATTTCATATAATGGTGCATTTCAAATGCAAGCTTGCTCTTGACAGGTCATAAGGACAGAAGATTATTGTGGTATTGTGAAAGCCAAAGCATTTTCTTCTACATTAAAAGTTACATTTTATAAACATGAACAATTAGGCATTCCTAGCAGGCTTCACTGATGGATTCTCATTCCTTTACTTGACATCTCTTTAGAAAGAATTGTCATCCATGCCTGTTTTCATAAATAATGCAATTAGAAGTGCTCTAATACTCTTATATTATATTGAATTCAGAATGGGCGAGGCACTGTTTTGATTTGTCATAGTAAATACACCGATGGCCAAAAGTTTGGAATAATGTACAGAGTTTTGGAAGGAAATTGGTACTTTATTTCATCAAAGTGGCATTTAACTGATCACAATGTATAGACCGGGCATGACTGATGTAAAAAACAGCACCATCACTATTTGAAAAAAGTCATTTTATAAAATCAGGACAGGCCCCATCTTCAGCAGCCATCACTCCAACACCTTATCCTTGAGAAATCATGCTAAATTGCTAATTTGGTACTAGAAAATCACTTGCCATTATATCAAACACTGCTGAAAGCTATTTGGTTCAGAAAATTGGAAAAGTGTGTTATGGATCTTAACACCATTGAGTTTTTGTGGGATCAGCTAGATTGTAAGATGCGTGAGAAAAGCCTGACAAGACCGCCACATCTATGGCAATTGCTACAGGAAGTGTGGGGAGAAATGTCAGCGGAGTATCTGGACAAACTGGCAGCTAGAATGCCAAGGATCTGCAAAGCTGTCATTGCTGCACGTGAAGGATTTTTTGATGAGAATTCTTTGAAGTAGTTTCCGAGGTTCTTAAATTGTTTTTCAAATTGTAATAGTAATTTTTCACGTTATTAATGTCCTGACTATACATTGTGATCAGTTGAATGCCACTTTGGTGAATGAAGGGGAGTCCAGTTTCAGCACAACACCTTTTCGAAGTGGAGAGAGGTCTTACACGCTCATGGCTGCCAGATTGCCCAAAAAAAAAGCATAACACTTGTAGAATATATGTGCAAGCATAAAGATCTGACTGGATTGCAACCTCGTGGTTCTTTGGAATTTTAAAATCTGATCGTCCAATCACAGTTATTTATAGCCTGTTATTTATCATTAGGAGAGAATTTAATCATTTTATTTGCACTTTTTTTTAATTCTAAGTAATACATGACAATTAATCTAAAGGGGATGGTGAGAGAGATGACAGTTTTACAAGGGGGATGTTTTTTGTCGTTCCTTTCAAAAAGGGGGGCGGCATCTCTTCACAACCCCCTCAACTCGAACCCTGTCAATACATATCTACCGGCCATTGCTCCTAGAAGGGCCACTCATGGCCCAAATCTGATTTTCTGTTCAAATCTTGATTTTTTTTTAAGGTTGTTCACGTGCCATTTTAAATGTAGCCCAAATCATACATTAGTCTGAACAGCCAAAGCTCATTAACTGACCCCCTTGCTAATAACACGGAGCATTTGTGTAACAAACCCAGACATGTTCATTATTTTAATATGTTTAATGAATTATTAAAAATGTTATAGGTGTTTTTTGTTTTTTTCCCAAATACGACACTTAATTGATATCTAATAAAATATCTGCAAGTGACGGAAGACCAGCTAAAAAAAATATTTTTAATAATTGCAGTCATATGGTTGAATCGAATTACCACTGAAGCTCAAGAATGTATCATTATGAACAAGACAAAATCAAATCAAAGTACAGCAGGAAAAACTGCATTATATATGCAAGGTAAGATTTGTATCCTGCAATTTTTTTCATATTTGCATTGACTTGCATGCATTGACATTTTGAAACAGTTTGAGAAATTCAGAAACTGTTTTCTGCATGAGTGCCATGAGCAAAGAGCCGTGTTACCTGCTTTCATGTGCTTATTTTACTATGTGAAATTCAAATGAACTGCTGAACCCAACTGTTGAAGCCTAAAATGTTCTTTCTTGTCTTAAAAATTAACAGAATGCATTAGCTAGAAAATATATGACTTGAAATTAAAAGTTTGTATCCATAACAGGCATATTACAGTGTAAAATCAAGCACACAAGTGACGAATGTTGAGATAGACTGATGTAAAAAAAAAAAACCAAACAGCTGACCTAGCTGTAAAGACTAAGGCTCATTGGAAAAAATCAGATACATATCCGATTTATTTCCACATTAATGTGGCCCAGACCGGATTTGTACATGTCAGATTCAAATTGCTTTTGGCTGTTCACATTGTCAGCCAATTAACAGATTTGTGTCATCACATGCGAGTGAAAAAAATAAGATTTGGGCCACGTTCAGCTGCGGTGTGAACGTAGCACATGTGGCCTTTTGTTTTATCACCCGTGTTACTATGGGGGTTTACAGTACATTTAAAAGTGCAAAGCAGATTTTTTAAAAAACCTAGGTTGGTATATTAACATTATTTCATTTACTAAAAAAATAGGGTAGTGAACTGTAAAATACACAGGCACCAAAATTACATAAATTTAGAGTGTATATATTTATTTTTAAATATATATAAATCAAATTACAACCAATCGTGAATTAAAACTGTACACATTGTATTCCAAAAATTCTAGTTGAAGGGAATTTTATCAATAAAAACTTCCCCAATAATAACGCACTTTTTATATTTATTCACTCATTGTGTTTTGTTTAATACTTGAGCTCCTGGGATATATTGCAAATCACTATTAGTGGACTGTTGTCACAGGCGTTGCCTAGTAACAGCATCAGTATGACATAGGATGACCCCAGGAGATTGAGCAATCCCTACATCCCACCATGAGGCCCTTCTCCCTGAAATCAATTCACTCTCTTGCACGCCACCTTAATTTATATCTCTTAAGTTTAACCAGTTTAGCCAAACATTTTTACATGATCGTAAGAGATGTTTCCCTAAGAAGCAACTTTTTTTTTAGAATTAGTTGAATTGAGTCTTAGACTAAACTCTGAATTGAAGACTGATCATAAATAGCTTGGGGGGAAATGGTGGATGTTATTTAGACTCCATTAATTGCCAGTAATTAAATGCTGTGAGGTTATAACTAGGCTAAATATAATAAGTCTCAACTTGTCAGGATTGAATAAAACAAATGATGTTCCCAAATTCTGTTAATAATTGTTGTATCATACAAACAAGATTCCCCACACTTAAATAAACATACACTCTTACCATTGTGGCAGCGTGTGCCCGTCCAGCCTGCTGGGCACTCACACTGGTATGGAGCTACACAGTGTCCTCCATTGAGACAAGGTAGGATGCAGATGGCTGCATTTAATATAACATAGATACACAATTTTATTACAGTCTTAATCTATTGACAGCCCTAATATATCAACACAAATCAGCCACAACATTAAAACCACCTGCCTAAAATTGTGTAGGTCCCCCTTGTGCCACCAAATCGGCACCAACCTGCATCTCAGAATAGCATTCTGATATGATATTCTTCTCACCACAATTGTACAGAGTGGTTATCTGACTTTGTCAGTTTGAACCAGTCTGGCTATTCTCTGTTGACTTCTCTCATCAACATGGTGTTCCCATCCTCAGAACTGCTGCTCACTAGATGTTTTTTGTTTTTGGCACCATTCGGAATAAATTCAAGAGACTGTTGTGTGTGAAAATCCCAGAAGATCAGCAGTAACAGAAATACTCAAACCAGCCCATTTGGTACAACTATCATCCATGCAATTATCTTATCAGCCAATCGTGTGACAGCAGTGCAGTGCATAAAATCCTCAGACACTGTCCACATCAACTATCAGAATGGGAAAAAATGTGATCTCAATTATTTGGAGTGTGACATGATTGTTGGTGCCAGATGGGCTGGTTTAAGTATTTCTATATCTGCTGATCTCCTGGGATTTTCATGCACAACAGTCTCTAGAATTTACTCAGAATGGTTTCAAAAACCAAAAACATCCAGTGAGCGCCAGTTCTGCGGCTGGAAATACCTTGTTGATGAGAGAAGTCAACAGAGAATGGCCAGACTGGTTCGAAAGTCTACAGTAACTCAGATAACCGCACAGTACAAATGTCGTGAGACGAATATCATATCAGAATGCTATTCAGAGACGCGGGTTGGTGCTGTTTTGGCAGCACGAGGGGGACCTACACAATATTAGGCAGGTGGTTTTAATGTTGTGGTTGATCGGTGTGTGTGTGTGTATGTGTGTGTGTATAAGTAGGTAGGTAGGTCGGTCGATAGATCGATTTCTTTCAAATCAAGTAAATGCAACTTTGTTTGATATTTTGTTTAATAATGCAGACATTAACAAGCAAACACAAGTGTGGCTTAAGCATCCAAACACTTTTTGGAGCCGCTATGCTACTTTACTGTTGTTTCACTGTGCAACACCAACATCTGTGTTCTAGCTCATACTTTTCTGTCTGTTTTCATGCAAATTCATACATTTACACATGTATGCACCACACCCAAGGGTTATGGCTTTCTGAAGAAGGAGACCACAGATAGGAGGGGACTTTTGCTTCTGTTGAATTATCTCTGATGTTTTGTTAGTGTGAGAGAGCAAGAGACTAGGAGGAGCAACTCTGAGACAGGAAATGAGAGAATGAGATGCAAAAAGAGATTGGCCATTCCAGTGAACATTTGAATATTTATTGTTTTATATGTGCGTGTGTGTGTTGTACGTTGGAATGACTTACGCTCCTCGCAATCACGGCCCATCCATCCCTCTGGACAGGAACAAGCATTTGGTCTTTGGCACACACCTCCATTCTGACATTGGAGCCAACACACAGCTGTACAAACACACAATCATGAAAAATAATTGGTAACACTGAGTAAAATCATGTAATCTCTAAAACAGAATAAACGGTACAATCACAGAGCAGCTTTCCTGGAGTATGGAAACTCTCCACGACCATTCCAAAATGGCATACAAAACATGCAGCAGGAAAAGCCAAATGTTAGATGAATGTTCCGACTTCTGTGAACTTTCACTGGTAAGAGCTGGTCTAAACAAGCACCCAAACCAATCGAGCCCAAAGACTCAAAAGACAGAAAGAGACGTTGAGGAGGATGATTCTTGCATAATCAGAGTTAAAGCATCAGCATGCCAAAAAGGAAAGCACTTCATAGCTCATCAGTCATGACTTGATGAAAAGAGTGGCATCCTTACTAAAGCTCATCTCTATAAAATCTATAAGTATGGGACAACCCTGTTATTCAATGGCTATCATAAAATGGATAGTTCTGCTCCTGGATTCTGAATGATTAATATAGATTACCAGTCATGCTAAATTACATGATATAGTAACATATATCATGCCAAATACTTCTTCACCTAGTTACTTTTACTAACAGTGTATATCACTGCATAGAACCCATAGAGAACATGTTCTGTTATTGTTTACATATAAGGGACTAAATCTTCTTGAGGAAGGATGGCACTTAAAACATTTGCTTAATAAAAATTATGTTTAATAGAAATGTGTGTAATAAATACTTTGATCTAATCCATATATACAAAATAAAATGGCTTTGCAGACCTTAATGCCCAAGTACACTGCCTGGCCTGAAAAAAAATAGCATACTCTAATATTTAATTTGGGCCTCGTTTAGCTTTGATTACGGCACGCATTCAACATGGCATTGTTTCGACAACTTTATGCAATGTCACAACATTTATTTCTGTCCAGAGTTGCATTCATTTTTGGCCAAGATCTTGTATTGATGATGGGAGAGTTGACCCGCTCCGTAAAGTCTTCTCCAGCACATCCCAAAGACTTTCAATGGGGTTAAGGTCAGGACTCTGTGGTGGCCAATTCATGGAAATTAAAAAGATTCCTCATTCTCCCTGAACCACTCTTTCACAATTTGAGACAGATGAATCTTGGCATTGTTGTCCTGGAATATGTGCGTGCCGTCAAAGAAGAAAAAATCCATTAATGTGATAACCTGGTCATTCAGTACATTCAGGTAGTCAGCTGACTTCATTTTATTGCTGCATAACGTTGCTGAGCCTAGACCTGACCAACTGAAGCAAACCCAGATCATAACACACAACCCATGTACAGTGGGCACAATGCATGATGGGTGCATTGCTTTATGAGCTTCCCTTCTTACCCTGATGCACCCATCACTTTGGAATAGGATAAATCTGGACTCATCAGATCACCTTTTTCCATTGCTTTTTGCTCCCTCGTTATTTTCCAATTAGCCTCACTAACAAGTGACTTTCTTGTGGCCACACAGCAGTTTAGTCCCAATCCTATACGTTCTAGTCACATTGTGCATGTGGAAATGCTCTTACTTTCACTATTAAACATAGCCATGAGTTCTACTGTCGATTTTTTATGATGTGACATTTTACTGATCTCTGATCACGATCATTCAAGATTCTTCCACGAAGATGACGGTTCACCACTATCCTTCAAGGTTTTACTAATTCGTTGGACAGTTCTTAACCAAATTCCACATTTCAGCAATCTCCTTGCATGATGCAGCACAATAATTAGCCACTTCTGAAACACATTAACATCTTTTTAACGACCACGGGATACATCTTCAGACATGGTTGTATAAGAAATGAGAAGCTACACACTGCATCAGGTAGGGTTAAAAGAATTGTTGCCAGCTGAATCATATTAATCACTGCAATAATGATCCAATCATAGGCCCTTAAGTGTCTGCTTATATAATTCAAACTGCAACTTTTTTTTGGACAGGCAGTGTATTTTAACGTTGGCTGATTTAGGGCATGTACTAGCCTGGGATAGTTATCATACAGAAAGTGCATAGACACTTTGGGTGTTGTATGCATAATCCAATCTTTTAACTTTTTTTTAGAAGAGCTTTTCTTTGATTGGTTTCCAATCTTTGTATTTTGTATTATTTTTTATTATTAATATCACTATTATTATTTTAATACAATGAAAGTGCATGTTGATATTGTGTATATTTTTTTATGTATATTTTCATGTGCTTTTTAATATACATTTATATGTTTTTACTATGTAAAGCACCTTGAAAAGTGTAACCTTTAAAGGAACTTTATAAAAATAAAGTTCATTATGTCAAAGCAAGTTTATTATTATGTTTATTACAAAGGTGTCTGACGTAATTCAGAACAGTTTCGATACCACAGCAAAAATGAACTCATTTGTAATTTAAGTAAACAGGGTTTCATAATTTTAAGTAAATATTAAAGACAAGTAAACAGTCAGTAATAATCTGTTAATTTGTATTGCTTATAATCGTTTTCTTAGTTTTTATTTTCAGTCCTAATGCACAGATCTGATATTTTGCTTATGATCACTTTAGACATAACTGTCTCTGTTTTTTATATTAATGACTCGCCAAGGGTATTTTGAATACATTTTTAATTGTATATGAGTGTTTAGGCATGTATTTGCATCTGCATGTGGTAATCAATGAGAAAACGCACTGGTACCAAAACTTGGTACTGCAGAATGTCTGGTAGTGTTACAGCTTTTTAATTTTACTATCAATTTGGTACCATATCGGTTCATTTGACATTCTTATTCACCTGAATAATAACACATCCAGATAAATTGAACACTGAGGTTTCCTACCACCACAAGGAATGCACATTAACCTGTTCAAACAATTTTTGTTGACACCAAAAATGCCTCACAGGGCTTTTAAATCTGAAGCCATTGACTAGCAGCGTTGCTTTGTAGTCATTTGCAGTAAAAACACAATTGCTTATAGTGCCCAGACAGCCAGTGCTTGTGCTCATGTGTGTTTATGCAAGCCCAGTCAAAAAGAATTGTAAAGATGAAGGAAAGTCCTTTGAAGGCACAGCCAGGTGGGACTGAAGGGCAATTTCTACTGCTACCTTTGCAGGTAGGGGGTGGGGTCCAAGTGCTATTCTCCAAGCACACACTCCTGCTAGAACCCTCCATGGTGTAGCCTGCATAACATGAGTACACCACCACATCTCCAAACTGGAACACTGCCCCACGGGCAATCCCATTTGACACGTAATGAGGTGGGCCACAGGACACCCCTGTGTATGATCAAAATGGACCAAATCGGTTGGTTAGAAAGGAAAATTCTTAGCAAGGATGAAGCAGTCCATTAAATAACTAAAGAGAACTTTGTGGGTCTTTCAGGAATTGTTACGAGGTAGCATTCTTGGTTGCTCCACGTATAAAAATAGATGTCTCTTTAAAAGGAATAGTTCACTCCAAAATTAAAATTCTGTCATTATTTATTCACTCTAACATCGCTCCAAACCAGTATGGCTTTCTTTCTTCCATGGAACTTTTTGGATACAGGATTTAATAATTTTTTTTTAACAATGGCTTTTTAATGTTTTTTTTAACATTTTTTTTCAAATATAAGTTCACAACACACAAGGCAGTGCACTTAAATCTGATTGAGTACTGATGCTACAGACATTGTGAAATAAAGGGTGTGAAATCTATCTATTAGCACAATGTGAGAACCAAATTTCAGACAAGAACTACTTGAATTAGCTTTGAAGTTGCCCACAAAACAGTCACAGAGGGAAGCTATTAGAGCTGCCAAAATTAATTTATTATGTTAACGCAGGTGATTAATTAAAAGTTTAATGCGTAAATTTTTCTTAATCGCGATTAATGCAGTTACCTTTAAAACAGCATAAACATTGGTCATTACTCTGACGCACATTTAGTGATTCAGTGTCAGTGATAAATTGATGGGGAAAGGAGCTCTTAATGCTATTTGTTGTACAAAACAAGCCTAAATGGAACTTGTGACAGAAATCATATAATTTTCAGCCCAAGTAAGGTTAATTTGAACTACCACAGAAGCACAGCAAGTCTTAACTCTGACCAAAACTCAGAATGAGACGTTTCTGTCTGCAAGCGCTTTTCACGTGAAGTTCAAAGTGGTGCTTGATGCTGATGCCCTGATGCGAATTATGAACGCGGCTTCACGATTTCTGAAAAAAAGTGGACAGACACAGTCAGCCACCTGATTAATAATGTGGAGGATGAGAGTTTAACAAACTTAATGCCTCTTTCTATGAAAATGCAACATATGTGGGGAGACTAGTTCTTTCAATTAGTCAAAATTCCACTTAGATCTTTATACTGTGGAAGGCTTTGTTTGTAAAATGTTAATAAAGCATTATATTGTTATATATTGTTTTGTTTTATTTCATAAGAATGAAAGAAATGTGTTACGAAAAGAAAAGATGTATACATTTAGATTAAACATTTTAATCAACTAACAGCACTAATAGATATATGTGTAAATGTAAACATTGCAAGCAAGCAAGCAAGCCACCACATACATTAAGTAGTACACATATCATACTGAAAAACTTCAGAGCCAGCATGCAAATGACCAAAGGTTTAAATATCATAAATAATGCAACACAGCAGAGAAACATGAACTGACTGTGAGATAGAGTAGGCTTGTTTAATTCTAAATGATATCATGCAGAAACAATGGGACCAGAGCTAACTGCAGCTGATTCAGCAAAGTTTCTGATAAAATACAGATAGTGCTATGGAGATACCATGCAATAAGATCAGTAGAGCACACAATCACTGAAATACCAGATAGATGTGATATTTTCATTCATATACTTGGCTAACTAAACCTTCTGCAAATAACACTTTGTGGAAGAATGTATTGATTTTTATTCATTACACATTTAGGTTCAAAACTGAGTAAGCACTAAATGAGGAATTAAGGACATTGTATAATTGGTCAAATTTCATACCTTACACAGCTGTAATCAGCAGCTGAGCTTGAGTGTGATTGCGAGAAACAGAAGTGCCTTAACCCACCAAAACATGCAGCTATCCTAAATCAGAAATTCTCTTTTCTCTACACCTTGTTGATATGCAAATTTTGTATGCAGTTTGGGGGTTTTCTACAGTACATCCTGTTTAGATATATCAAGGGAACTTAAGATATTAGAGTAGTGTTATGTAGGCTATCTGGAGGTTGTGTGCTAGCTTGAATTAAAGTTTCTGACATATATCAGAGTCTCTTTCTATTTTTAGTGATTTGAGTACATTTTCTATTTTCCAGCATTTTTAAAAAAAGTTTAAACTTAATTTGTATGTTTTAATTATAAAAAGGACAGTAAACTCAGATTGAATTGGGATGCATGTACCTTTCGCTCTTTTTTTTTGCAACATCTGTAGGACATTAAAATCAATTAATTGAAGTTGTTAATTTTAGCCTTTTAAAGCAACTGAAAACTACCTTAGTGTAAAAATGGAAAAAAAGAAAGTTTGTACTCACTCTCACACACTGCACTAATGGGGGTCCAGGTCTGATCACTTCTGCAAGTTAAGGTGGCGGTCCCTTTTGCCTGGTTACCTTTGACCCGTTGACCTTTAGGACACTTGACTGGTACTGACTGGCCAACCAGGAAAACTTTCTGTGTAGTGTTGCTATTAACACCAGTCCAGCCAGGAGGAGGGGGGCATGATTTGGCTGTGGGGAGGGGGATATGATTTGAGTTGTGTATATTTAAGCTATTTTGTCTTATTGTGAATGACTTAAATGGCTAAGCAGACCTATTATGCAGGAACATCACATTTTCTTTGATATAAAGACAGTATTAATACTGTAAAACATAAAATTGAACTAATAGAATTAAAAACATACTGTAAATTTCAGAACTCAAATCTTCTTCACAATTCCAAAAAGAGCATTTATAGTTGCCACCCTGCTGAAAAATTTCATTTGGAAATCTGTCTGTTCGTGACGTCCTGACACATTGCTCATTTATATTTACACATCCCACAACATGCGTCATCGAACCTTTAACCCCGCCCACTGATGCACAATTCAAGTAAAGAGAGCAGGCCTTCTGTGGCTAAATATTTCTAACATAACACCTAAGGGGATCCATCTGGATATTTTGAATTATTTTGTATATGAGCTACATAGATTCTATGATCACTGCCATGTATCTCACAGCTTTTAAAAGACGCGGTGTCACGTTACAATGCTAAAAGTGAGAAGAAAGAAGCTGCTGCCTCTTGCTAATGCTCTCGATTTCAGGCAATGTGCACCTCAGTATGTGTGTGCATCATTACATCGTTCTTTGGACTATGATGTGCTCATTTTTTTGTGTTAGTGTCTATTATTTTAGAACCATCATAAAATGATTCATGCTTTGCAAAGGAACTGTTATTGATGGGTGGGGCAGGTAAAAACACTTCAAAAATTAAACCATTTCATTCATGAATATTTAATATAATGTTTATATTTAATATAATAATGTCATAACTGTTTGACAGTTTATGGTGCTGAGTGATAACAGTTGTGCTTGAGATTAACAGTTTAATTTATTCAGATGCAACGTGTTGGAGGTGCTTTATGTGTAAACCCAGCAATTTTGTTTGATAATGTCGAGGTTCATTCTCTTCTGATTGAGTTTGCTGAATTTGAGGGGCTGTTAGCCAATAACAGTTAAGGTTTAAGGAAGCGCACAGGCCAATACCGAACGTTTCAGACAGAGTACCAGAGACAGGGTGGAAAATGATCATATATTACTAAATTGTGACAGTTTTGGTGCAAAAAAAAACTCTTATAACATTATCATTGGACCTCAGGGAAGATAATAAAATAATACAAAAATAGCACTTTACGACCCCTTTAAATGTTTCCTGCTTTGCAATATAAACTGCATTCTCTCAGTGTCAAAGGGCATAAATAAAGCCTGACTTGGGTGTGAAAGCTTTATCATGGAATGTTTGACAAGTCTTGCAATGTTAACAGAGAGAAAGCAATGCATATTTTTAGACTGCGAGTGAACATAATGCAAATAAAACAATAAACAAATACCTAGCTTAACACAAACAAGCAAATTAGGCTATAGGGCAATATCAATGGGCCTTAGGAAAAAGCATTCTTTTAAATTACACAATTAACTCTAAAAAAGGCTCTGAACCTATAGTATTACACATAATCTTAAAACTGGAGTAAAACAATGGTTCTGTCGTTCATTATGTATTCTCTTACAAATATGTTTTTGTTTTTTTGTATTACATGTTTTCTGTATAGTCGGTTATACAGATTTACATGTAGATGATAGGTCAATGGGCAAGCCCTTCATTCATAAAAGTCTCTCTTTAAAGTTTGTCGCAATAGATTACTTGACATACGTTTGCAGACAGGGAACGATGAACTCCAGGAGCTGTTTCCCAAACACATGACGAGAGACTCTCCCTGCAGCGTGTAGCCTTTCTCGCACTGAAATTCAAGTGTGCGCCCACTGGCTAGGTTGTGTTCCTGCACCTTTCCATTCAATAAGTCTGTTGGCTTTTCACAGCCCCCTGGGACTAAATATGTGTGTGTGTGTGTGTGTGTGTGTGTGTGTGTGCATGCATTAGTAAAACAAAAAAGGGAGAGAGAGGGAAAGAAAAACGTGAAATAGAGAAACTGAGATGGAACCTTATACTGTGGTCCTTCTACACATATACACACAAATACACAGTGACTGCCCATTCTTACCTTCACATGCTGGTGGCGGTAAGCTCCATGTTCCATCAGCCTGACAAGTGATGTTATGTGGATAAACCAAACTCAGGCCTGAGATACACATATAGCTGACAGTACTTTGGTATGTCTCACCACTGGACACAGTAACTGCATTGGCCACCAATGGTGGTGGACCACATGACACAGCTAAAAACAAGAGACAACGGATATGTTTGAGTTAATGTGTAAAAATTACAGAAAAGAATATATGGGTGCCAATATATTTCAAGTTCGACTATGTATGTATAAAACAGCTATTTCTTTGTTGTGCTTGTGTTGTTCTGTCCTGATTAGTTCAAAGGCTAAATCTCATCTCTATTGAGATTGTTATTCTCCCTTTAACTTGAAAGGATACTTTTATTTATTATGTAATATTCCTCTGAAAAATTCTTACCAGAACACACTGGCCGAATTCCACTCCATGTTTTATCATACTGACATGTCTGAAAAGAGTCACCCTAAACGAGGGTGATGAGAAAAGAGAAATATATAAAGATTGCTCTTTGCTGACAAACATTCATCTGATTAACTATTGCAAAATCATTTATGTGACTTTGGGATATTGCTACATTTGCTTAAAATGATAATTCACCCAAGACACCCAAGAAAATTCTCTCATCATCAATCACCCTCATGTTGCTCCAAATCCATATGATTTTCTTTTTTCCATGGAACGCCACAGAAGATGTTAATCATAATGACAGCCTCAGACCAAAATTATTTTGACTGTATTGTGGGAGTTGGGGGTGCTGCAATTAAAGTGAATGGTGTGTGAGACTAAAATCTCCTTTTGTGTTCCATGGAAGAAAGAAGGTCATGCGGATTTGGAACAACATGTGAGTAAATGATGCTAGACTTTTTGGATGAACTATCCCTGCTGATTTGGTAATGTAAACAAAGGTAATGTAGCTTTCTTAATATCAAATTTATTTCTGACATATAAAATCATGTACCAGCAATTCAAATCCTGGCATACAAGTGTAACTAATAATATCTCCATAATTGTAGCTCTTGCCCTCAACAAAGCCATTGAGAATGGGGAGAGGTTTCTCACAAATGACAGGCACGCAGGTCTTTGAAGAGAATGGTGGTGACCATTTGCTAAAGAGCTGGATCAAATAAGAGAGAAATAAAATGTTAAGACATTATTGTTAAATGACAAAATTTTCATCAAATGATACTTGAATTGGTAGTCGTAAAGAGCAAATGCACAGCATATAATCAAAAACTCTTAGCACATTACTTACAGCACATTCAGATAACCCAGGTCCCTCAAGATAGTACCCTGGTCTACAGGAGATTATGACTGTGCCCCCTACAGGTGTGAGCTGCTTCCCTGTGACAACTAAATGGGTGAGGTTGGCAGGGAGGCTGCAGGGTGAAGGTCGACACCTAACACTGTGTTTTGACCAGGTCCCATCACTTTGACAGATAACCGAGTCTGTCTTTGTTGCTAATTCATACCCCTCTTTACACCTGCATCAGTTAGAAACATTTATTAGTTCAAGGTATTTATAGCTAAATATCTCATCTTTAGCTTTTATTCAAACACAAGACATATTACCTGTACTGAGCTTTGCTTCCATAGGTGATCACCATTCCAACAGTCTCAGCATTCGAGAACAAAGGAGGCACGCCACAAGAAACAGGTTCACAGTTCAGATTGGGCTCCCCCCACCTGCCCAACCTTCCACAGGAGAGATGGGGGAAACCTTTCAAATGAAAGCCTGGCCTACAGCGGTAGGTGACTGTGTCAATGGAGTAGGCAGCACTACCTTGTACGACAGCATTAGGCACAGCTGGCGGAGGGCTGGTACATCTCCCTCTGCTGCAGATAGGTACTCCTGGACTCCACACTCCACTCTTGTCACATAAGGCCTCTGTGGGGCCAAGAGTTTTATAGCCTTCCTCACATCGGAACCAGACGCTAGCTCCACAGGTGTGGTCTCGGCCAAGAACAGTGCCATACTTCAGAACCGGGGGACTGCATACACATGGTCTGCATTCGGGAACCTCCCCTAGCCAGATTCCTTCAGCAGAACATCGTAAAACTGGACTGCCAATAACCTCATAGCCTGGGAAGCAAATATACTCCACAACATCATCAAAATTAAAGCTTGACCCATTCAGGTAACCATGGCTAATGTCCTCAGGTGGATCGCACATGACTATGTCACACCGTGGAAGGGGGTCATCCCATAGTCCATCACCTCTGCATATTAGAGTAGGATTTCCAGTCAAGATGTAACCAATGTCACACTCATACCTAACCATGCCATTGTAACCATAGTTTTTGCCTGTTACTCTGCCGTTTTCAATTACAGGTGGCTGACCACAGTTGGCTGGGAGGCATTTTGGAGCAGTCTCACTCCAACTGCCATTGGGCAAACAAACACTGGTCGGAGCTCCCTGTAGGACAAACCCAAGATTGCAGCTGAACAACAACCTCTTGCCAAATGTGTAGTCATCTCCTCTCACTAAAACATCCTTTGAAACAACAGGGCGACCACAGGATACTGCTTTACACCATGGAGCTTTGTTGTCCCATTTTCCATCAACTTGGCAAGTTCTAGTTTCCACACCCTCTAGAACAAACCCGCTATGGCACTCATAGTGAATAACTGCCTTGAAGTGAAAGTATTTTCCAATCACCTCACCATTTGCAATGCCTCCAGGATCACCGCATGAGATAGGAAAACAGTAAGGATCTTCATTGCTCCATTGGCGGCCAGAAATGCATTGTCGGACAGGCTGTCCATTGAGTTCGTAACCCTCCTCACAACTGTACTCTGCAAGGCTGCCAAGTGCGCTACTTGCTACTGTTACAGATCCATACTCAGGGCTGGGTGGTGTCTCACATTGTGCAGGAGCACACACAGGGGCTGTTCCATTCCATGTTCCATCTTCCTGACACATCAACACAATGCCACCATTCATTTCATACCCTGCATGGCAGTGATATTGAACCATGGACCCATGTAAAAAACTATTGTCTACAGGTAACTGTTGGTCTGTATGTGTCTTGTCTTCTGCTAAAGGGTCTCTGGCCTTCAAGTAGTCTCCAAAATCAATATGTGGAGGCAGGCCGCAATCAGCAGGAGCACATATGGGCTCAGAGCTTGACCAACCATGTTCTTCGCAAGTGAGATGATTATTACCAATTAGGAAGAAACCTGGGAAGCAGCTATAAAAGATAGTGACCCCAAACTTATGGTCCCTTCCTTCCACAAAGCCATTGACAATAGGTTTGGGAGGAGAACAGTAGATCTGCACACAGGAAGGAGCCTCCTGGTCCCATTCTCCATTCTCCAGACAGGTGAGTGTTTCTGGGCCTTGTAAGCGGTATCCCCTCTGGCAGAAGTACGTAACAGTCTGGCTAAACTGGAGCTTTGAATACTTAACCGAGCCATTGGGAATATCCTTAGGTGCAGCACACTTAACAGGGTGACATACAGGTACACCTCCTATCCACAACCCGCTTTGACCACAAAGCACAGTGTTGTTACCTACTAAGTCAAACCCTGCTTTACAGCTATAAATGGCAGTGCTGAGGTACATGAGACCATGAACATCCACAATTCCATTTGATATCTCCTCAGGCTGTGGGCATTCAACAGGAATGCATTCAGGATAAGGTTTGCTCCAGGTTCCATCTGCCTGGCAGCCGACAGAAGCTTCTTTCCGCAGAGTAAAGCCATCCATGCAGGAGTAGTTCACGACACTCCCGAAGTAGGATGGTGTATCGGATGGGCCACCAAAGGAAACATCAGGAGGAGGTCCACAGAACACTTGCTTGCAGACAGGGAAAGAGTCATTCCACTCCTGGGATGGGGTGCAACGAAGAGTTCGTGCACCATGAAGAACATAGCCTTCCTCACAAGAAAGCTCCACTGTGCCAGAGTCAGAATCCAATCCATGCAGTACGAGATGATTCTCCTCTAAAGGTGGCTCGGGGCACTGAACAGGGGAGCAAAGTGGGATTGTGCTCTTGTCCCACTTTCCGAACTTTAAACATGTCCATGTAGAATCTCCAATAAGTTCATATCCCTCGTTGCAGACAAATTCTACCTTACTGCCAACCTCAAAGGTGGAGACATGATAGCGTCCATTTTTGATATCAGGTGGGGTGGAACAGGTGAGGAGGACACAAACAGGAGGGTTTCTGTTTGACCACTGTTTGTCAGCCATGCATATACGGTCAGGCTTCCCAGTCAGGCGATAACCATCATTGCAAGCATAGGTCACCTTACTGCTGTACACATAGCTGTTGTTTCTCATTTGGCCCTATAGAGAAAAAATAAACGTACACATTTCATAATGTATGTAAAATGATTCAGGATTGCATTTAAACCACTCAAAAATATCCTAAAAAACAAGTATAAATCCAATGGATATTACATTGATAGATTGATAGTAATTCTATTTACCTGGATGAAACCATTAGCCAAGTGAGGTGGCTTGGGGCAAGAAACAGGCTGACATGTAGGCAAGACACCACCCCATTCACCGCTGGCTTTACAAATCCTCCTTTTCTCTCCTCGAATGAAATACCCTTTATCACAGCTGTATGCAATCACAGCTCCAAAACTATAATTGCTTCCACTTACATAGCCTCTCTCAATACTCTCTGGCTTTGAGCATCTTACAGGCGTACAGCCAATGTCCAAAGTTGAAGGTGTCCATTCCCCTCCAATCAGGCACTTCACTGTTCCTGTTGTATTGAGAACAAAGCCCTCCTCGCACTTGTAGCTGACCTCTGTGTTGCTTGCATACTTCGGTTTGTTGATGGAGTCCAGAATGGCATGAGGTAAATCTGGTGGACGCTGGCAAAAGTTGGCAATACAGCGAGGAATACCAAAGCCTTCTGGGGGTGCCCAAATACCTTGGGAGTTGCAGAAAAGTTTAGTATTGTTACCAGCAGTGTAGCCATCATTACAGAAGTAGTTAGCCATGTCGCCAAACAGCTGGTGTCCTATATCAGGAAGGTAGGCATGGTCAACTGGGGGTGGTGGCCCACAAGAGCGAGGTGCACACTGGGCAGAATGCTGAGTCCAATTACCACTTGGGAGACATTCCTGAGTTTCTACGCCAAGCAAGGTGTAACTACAATAAGACAAAAAGGATTTAAGTCTTTCTTGAGCAGTGTGCTAAAACTCCATTATTTATCTGATTTAGTGATAACAATGATGGACCCTTTTCCTATTTTCAGCTTTGGAACGTGGAAGTAATCTATATTTGTGAATGGGAGACAACAGCAAATATTATTTTAGCATTTTCATTTGCTCCCACAGCAATAGAAAAGAAATCCACTATTATAGGAAAAAAGAGATGGATTACAGCAGTCAGAAGAGACAAAGATGCCAAATTTACTGCTATTGCTGATGTATTTGATATTACTTATTTTTTAAATGCAAGGGTAATATAGCACCAAAAAAAGTTAATATAAATATTAAATAATGTATACTTTTTGTACTAGATATACGATTCTAAATCAAGATGGAAATGCGTAATCACTGTCTGTGAAGAGAGTCCATGTTGTCACTGGTATCAATATACACAGATAAGTTTAATCTGATAAAAGCTATTATCACAAATGATACATACTGTATATGAAGTAATTTACCCCTCTTTGCAAATATAGTAGACTTGGCTGCCCAGTGTGAAGTTGTCACCCTTAATCATAGCACCTGTCAAAGGAGGAGGTTTGCCACAGTTCACTCTGGCACAGACAGGGGGAGGAGATGCCCACTCGCCTGATGCCTCACAATGCAGATCCATGGCACCCTGCAACCTTTAAAACAAACTAGCAGTGTCAATGCATTCACTAACATCCATATTTTATAAGCACTAGAGGTCGACCGAAAGTGGATTTTGGCGATACCGATAACTAAGGTGGTGGAAAAGTCTGATAACTGATTAATTGAATGGTAGTTTTTAAAATAAATTTATAGAATGTCAAAAAAAAATTGTGTTTTCTTACTATGACAGGCACAAAATAAGAGTCTTAAATGAATACCAACCAAAATCCCCCAAAATATCCAGTCAATTTCAGATTTTGGGGGGGGGGGGCACTCCACTCTTTGAGCGTACACAATTTTTCTAACACACAAAGGATTGCTTTTCAGCACACTTTTCACTGCAAAAACAAACAGCTTTTAGAGATAATTAGGATAGATAACAGGTGTCAATCCTTACAGTTCTTCCTCTCTCAGCCTCGCTCTCCACAGTGTCACTCGGCCACACCATCGCTAAAGTCATGGGGACAGCCTCCCTCCAAGGTTTTAGGAAATTCTGGTGGTAAATCTGACATGCGCTACCTCTATACGTTCGTTTAACCGCATAATTGTGTGATCTCAAATGGCCCTTGCCACTTAGCCAGTAATTTAGAGCTCGATGTGAGGAGTAATACAAGGACTTTATCTCCTGGTGTAAATTCCTGTTGCCGAGTACCCCTATTATACAGCTGGCTTTGACGTTCTTGAGCCTTGAGCAAATACTCCTGTGTTAATTGCGTCAATGTGTAGAGTTTTGCTCTCAGGTCAAGAACATATCAAATTTAGTTTTTGCTGTTTGAAGGTCCCTCCTCCCAACTTTCCCGTAGGACACCCATACAATAATTAAAATGGGGAGAACCCGTGGAGGCTGTGGGACCTCAGCAAATAATAGGGTCTCGAGCCACTTGGCCCAATTTCAAGTGTCTCCGTGCACAAATTTACAAATCATATATTTAGTGTCCGATTAAATCATTCGACCAAGTCGTCCATTCTGGGGTGCTAAATGCTGGTCCGAATCAGTTTAATCCCCAACAATTCATACAGTTTGTATGGTGTACAAGACAAACTTCGAGCCCTGATCAGTGAGGATTTCTTTCTGAATCTCCACTAGGGAGAATATTCTGAAGAGTACCTCCGCAACACAACATGCTGAGATGTTGCGCAGAGGCTCTGCTTCCGGATATTGCGTTTCGTAGTCCACCAGAACAAAACAAAGTGATGCCCTCATGACGTCTGCTTTAAGGGCCTGATGAGGTCCATGCCAATTCTTTCAAAGGGGATCTCGATTAATGGGAAGGGGTACAATGGCACTTTTGAGGTGGCCGAGGGATTCACCAAATGACATTCACGGCATGCCGCACACCACCAGTGAAAATCTCTGAATGCCCAGCCAATACAAAAGGGCCATCAGACGGTCTAGTGTTTTTTCCTTTCCTAAATGACCCTCCATCGGATTATAATGATTTGTCTGGAATAACATTTCCCGATGGCTCGTCTCTTACAATCAATTGGGTTGTATCCTCCTTTGTCTGAGCATCCTGCATCACTCGATACAACCAATCCTTAATAATCGAAAAGAAGAGATAATTGAGTGCAATGTCTTGCTGGAGGCGTTGACCATCAATCACTTTCACTTGGTCAAAGGCATGCCTTATCTTGTGTCTCCTCCAGAGGGAAATCCCCAGCAGGGAATCCTCTAAGGGCTGGGGAAGCCCAGACTTCCCTCCTTTAGTCCTCCTGATGTGAATGAATGGATTCATGCAACAACCAAGCTGCATGATGACCTACAGGAGGCTCTACGCGTACTCGGCTTGCTGCGGAGACCAGGCCTCCAGTCCTCGGCATCGCCTGATGCCAGTGGCCGGGGGAGAGGATGTCGTAAGCGGTGTGCGAGAAAGCAGAAGCGCGGCAAGAGGGCGGGGATCAATGCTTGGCTAAAAATAAACCCTAGCCGGCCGGCTCTCCTGTCTATCCTGCTCTCAAATGTTTGCTCCCTGGACAATAAACTGGACTAAATCCGACTCCAGCAGGCTACGCAGCATGAGTTTCCGGACGCCGCCATTCAGCTAGACGTGCTCGCCTCATTTCATGCCGACAGAAATGCAGCTCTCTGCGGTAAGACTCGCGGTGGTGGCTTGTGTGTTTACATCAACACGGAATGGTGCAAGAACTCTATGCTAGTCTCTAGCTACTGCTCATCTCTGGTGGAGCTTGTGACTGTTAAATGCAGACCTTTTTATTTACCACGGGAATTCACCACTGTTATCATAACCGGAGTTTACATTCCCCCCAGCGCTAACGCTAAGAAAGCGCTCTGTGAACTGTATGGGGCTATGAGCGAACTGCAGAACGCTCCCCCCAACGGACTGTTTATTATCGCCGGAGATTTCAACTATGCGAATCTAAAGACAGTGCTCCCTATATTCCATCAGTATGTGGACTTTGCAACAAGAGGGGTTAACGCGCTTGATCTTGTTTACACAAACATCCCAGGTGCGTACCGGGCAGAGCCCAGCCCCCACCTCGGCCCCAGGAGCCATCTCTGCTCTTCAGGACTGTTTTGAGTGTACTGACTGGCACATGTTCAGGGAGGCTGCAACATATGGCGATTCTATCAACTTGGGGGAATACACAGCATCAGTGACCAGCTACATCAGCAAATGCATTGATGATGTCACTTTCTCCAAGATCATCACCACACGTTCCAACCAGAAGCCATGGATGACTGCGGAGGTGCACACGCTGCTGAGGACCCGAGACTCCGCCTTCAGAGCAGGCGACAAGGCAGCCCTAAGAACAGCGAGGGCCAAACTGTCCCAGGCCATCAGAGAGGCAAAGTGTGCACACGCCCAGAGAATCCACAGTCACTTCCAAGACAGCGGTGACACGCAGTGCATGTGGTAGGGCATCCAGGCCATCACCAACTAGAGTTCAACATCAGTTGCCTGTGACAAAGATGCCTCCCTTCCAGATGCGCTGAATGACTTCTACGCTCGGTTTGAAGTGCAGAACGGTTTGAAGTGCGTGGTGGCGAGGAAGACCACCCCTCCTCCCAACGACCAGGTGCTCTGTCTTACCACAGCGGATGAGAGGAAAAGTCTACGTAGAGTCAACCCACGGAAGGCTGCTGGACCAGACAACATTCCTGGCAGAGTGCTCAGAGGATGTGCAGACCAGCTGGCAGACGTTCTTACCGACATCTTCAACATCTATCTGAGCAGCGGCGTCGTTCCAATGTGCTTCAAGGCCATAGGTGTTAGACATAATTTGGCTCAGGTGCAAGCGCCCTTACCGCTTTCTCTCCCCGGACGGACGCTTGACCACACCCCCGCTGCCACAGTATGTTATTTAGTCTGTGTAGTCACATGTGGTGTTTGTCCTATATTGTTATTGTAGCACCATGGTCCTGGAGGAACGTTGTCTCGTTTCGCTGTGTACTGTATTAACTGTATATGGTTGAAATGACAACAAAAACCACTTGACTTGACTTAATGAACTGTTCCAGTACCACCAGATCGAGCACTTCCTCAATGCCGCGGTCTTCAGCCAGTAGCCACCTTCGGCAGGTGTCATGGAGCTGTTGGGCAAATGCGCATGGGTAACCGAGTTCGGCAAGCGTCCAGCGAGCGGAAGTGTTGCTGATGTTCTTCTGGGCTGTGGCAGACCCTTTGCAGAATGGCCTTTCTCAAGTCCTCGTACACCAGGAGGTTGTCTGTGGGAAGTTGTTGAGCTGCGAGTTGGGCTTCCCTGGACAACAGCAGCAGTAGGTGGGCTGCCCACTGGGTGCTCGGCCACACCCATATCTCCACAGATTTTATGATGAAAAAATGATTGGTAATTATCTGCATATATTTTTGCTGATAACGATAGAACCAAAAAAGCAACTATCGGCACAAATTAATCGGTTAAATCAATATATATCGGCCTACCTCTAATAAGCAATTAGAGCAATTTTAAAGTGATGCAAAGTATTCAACTTTACCTGTATCCTTCAATGCAGGTATATGTTAGGGTGGATAGGTAGACTTTTCCATTGAGGGTATACTTGGCATAATCCACTGCTGGAGGCTCACCGCAGGTAACAGGCAGACAAACAGGGGGGTCTTTGCTCCACTTCAAATTAGATTGACACTGGCTTTCTATTGGCTCTTGGGGGACATAGCCCTTCTCACAACTGCAGCAGACCAGAAAATGCAAAGATTATCTACAAGCACAAAAAACCCATTCTTTCCAGTTAAATGCAATTTAGGGCTGAACGATTTGGACAAAAATATCGAATTGAGATTATTTTGAAAAATATTGTGATTTGAACTGCGATATGATTATTAACATTTAAAAAAAAAAAAATGTATACCCTTTTCTCCCAATTTGGAATGGCCAATTCCCACTACTTGGTAGGTCCTTGTAGTGGTGCGGTTACTCACCTCAATCTGGGTGGCGGAGGACAAGTCTCACTTCCCTCCGCTTCTTGGACCATCAATCCGCACAGTTTATCACGTGGCTTGCTGTGCATTACACTGGAGACACCAGCTACCCTCCGCGATCCACGCACAACTTACCATGTGCCCCATTGTGAGCGAGAACCACTAATTGTGACCACGATGAGGTTACCCCATATGAATCTACCCTACCTAGCAGCCGGGCCAATTTGGTTGTTTGGGAGAACTGGCTCGAGTCACTAAGCACACACTGGATTCTAACTCACGACTACAGGGATGGCAGTCAGTGTCAATACTCACTGAGCTACCCAGGCCCTATGATTATTACCATAAAAAAACTAGTAAGTGTTCCTTATATAGTATAGAACAGTATAGAAATACTGTTCAAGAAAGAATGTGATAGGGTCTCTTTTTATCATTATTTTTTGAAACCCGATAAGAAGTTATGAAGTTAAGAAATTATTATGTAAATATATTTTTATAATATTAACAACAACATCTATTATTATTAGTTTTATTATTATTATTATTATAAAACAATAGCATATTTATGTAATATATTCAGAACCTGCACGCAGCATATTTTTTTTTCACAGGAGCTCTTATTTTGGCGGTACACTGAAGGAAGATCTTTCTGAAATGCTCTCATCCACTCTTCTGTCAAGAAAACCAAGTGTTTTGAGGTTATTTTATATTTGGATTAGTTACTATAAGTGGCCAAGCATATTTGGAATAACACAAATGTGCAATCAGTGAATCTAGTGTGCTGTAAATTTAACACGCTTTACTCACGTGTCCTTTATTAACAGAACAGAGAACTGAGCTGTGCACAAAAGCACAATGAGCAGCGCTTATTTATTATAATAAACAATTTATTTATTTAATTCAATTGTAGCCTTTACGGTTTGATAATCACGCTATGTCATATTGCAGTTTAAATTTTATTTAGTTTAATCGTTCAGCCCTTGTACAAATCAGTGATGTGCAGTGAATTAACCGGGTACCCCTTCAAAGCCCCCAACCATGAAAAAAAAGCCCAACACACACACACACACACACACACACACCATGTAATATTACATCACAGTCCTTAGGCTTATTTTTGGTCTTACTTGTTCTGTTGTGTTTCTTGCATAACTATTTATTCGGAAGGTTCTGACATCACGATAGTGAAAACAAAGTCTCTTTCACTGGATTACGATTGCGCACATCACAGGAAAGTTGTCAATTAGTCTGTTCGTTTGAAGAAAATAATATCAGTTGGATTCATTGCCAGTAACTTTTCCAAGGTTTTTAAGACTGCATGCTCTGTATCGGGTAGAGACGCAAATGCTGCCAGAGGAAAGGAAACTAAGTGCTTCTCCTTGGAGCTGTGAAGGTGCAGACTCCTGAGTCTTGACAGCCAGGACCCAAGGTGAGAATAATTCATTTGATTGGTCATATTTGCTGTCTCTCTGCTACAAATTAATTACAGACCCCTTCAAAATCTCCTGTGTCTGTGGCCGCAATAATGTTGAGCTACATAAAAACGATAAAGAGTCATTCTGATTGGGTGCCATGGACCGCTTTCACTCCGTCAAACAGGATAAATTATGCAAAAACATTTAATGTAGTCTACAGTAATTTTAAGTTGCTTTAAAGTTGTTCATTACTGTGCTTTAATGGATTTATTTATTATATGAATATATGTATAAATAATATTTCCATCCTCATTTATGTCACCCCTTCTCTGAAGGATTTGAAGGGTCTGACTGCACACCACTGCTACAAATACAGTCTCTCTAAAGATTTGCTACAATACCTCAGAAACCGATTCTACATCTAACACTGACAGTGATACCTGAAAGTCACCTTGCTTCCGTATGTGAAGTTTGTCCCTTTCAGTATTCCATATTCTGGGAGAGGGGGAGGAGCACAGGAAAGGGCTAAGGGGGGGGAAAGTTTAATAGGAAAATCATTAGAACAAACAAGCAGATTCTATTCTGCGCTCAACTACATGAATTGAAATTCAGACAGTCATTGTCAACTTCACATTAAATTCTGTTATGTCAAGAGAAAAAAACAAAACAAAACTAAGTTAAAAGAGTGTGCCCAGAATGTGTCAAAATGTAATTTGATCGGTGTGCAGTGGTTTAAGGTTGCAAGGCATTAACACTCAGACAATGCAGAAACACAGAATTGTTCCAACAACAAGGACGGAACAAAGCTAAAAAGTTTTTTATCCGGTCAGGTTGCCAACATATACAGTACAGTCTCTATATCACTATCAAGCAAGTTATTCAATCTAATCACATGTGAGAGCAGTGAGGCTTGGTCGCAGGGTCACACATACATCTACATTTAAATTAGAGGCTAAAACCATTTGCATTCCAATATCTCTTATTATAATACAACATCAGTCCATTAGTTCAATATACTGTGTATACCATTTTATTATTTTTATTCCAGATTAGATTAATTAATAGATTAGATTAATAATATTCTGGATTTCTATAACAAAATTGTTGTGTGTTAGCATTTCTGCATGTTTACTTATTATGTTGGCAACCTTTAGCACTGATAAACATTATCTCCTGACAATACTGTTTGCTGATCCAACCGATACAGAATAATGTTTATAAAAAAAAGGCTACAAAATATTTTTTGAATCTGATCCAAAGCACATTTCTTATAACACACAAAAACAAAATATCAGATTGCTGTTACGATAAAGATATCTGAGAGTTTACCTCTGCAGTATGGGACAGCTCCCTCCCAAATTCCTTCCCCTGAGCAGGACATATGAGATGAGCCAATTAGCTCATAGCCCTCTGTACAGGAAAATACCACATCATTGCCCATGATGAAGCTACTGCCCTCACGGTGCCCAAACTCGGGAACACCTGGATCTTTACATTTCACTGGCTCTAGTGAGAGATAAAGAAACAAAAATTACTGTCTTCAAGTCAATTGACTTATTTATTTTGTACTCAGTAATTTTTCCTAATTTAATTTTTTTACCCCAAAATAAATGAAGAGCACTTCTGATATCTATATATATATATATATCACTTCACTTCACTTCACTTTATTTTATTGTCACACTACTGTGTACACGAGTGCAACAGCAGGTGAAATTCTTGTGTGCAGTTCCGAGCAACATAGCAGTAATGACAGTGACAAGACATAAACCACTTTACAATAACAACATAATACACAAAACAATTTACATAAACTTACACAACAATTTACATAACAAATGTACACATACCTACACAACAATTTACATAACAAATGTACACAATACACACAATGTAGAATACACACACTAGAGAAGGGTATAAATATATATATATATATATATACACTGACTGAATTGGGAGCGAGAATATATTGACAGAATGAGGATTAATAAAGTGCAGTGCTGATTGTTGATCGTGAGGGATCAAGTGTTCAAAAGTCTTATTGCTTGTGGGAAGAAGCTGTCATGTAGTCGGGTGGTGCGGGTCCTGATGCTGCGATACCGCCTGCCTGATGGAAGCAGTGAGAGCAGCCCATGACTCGGGTGGCTGGAGTCTTTGATAATCCTCCGAGCTTTCTTCACACACCGTCTGTTATATATATCCTGGAGGGAGGGAAGCTCACCTCCGATGATGTTTCTGGCCGTTCGCACCACCCTTTGCAGGTCTTTGTGGTTGTGGGCGGTGCTATTGCCGTACCAGGCGGTGATGCAGCCAGTCAAGATGCTCTCAACAGTACTAGTGTAGAACCGTGTGAGGATGTGGTGGTTCATTCCAAACTTCCTCAGCCGTCTCAGGAAGAAGAGGCGCTGGTGAGCCTTCTTCACAACGGCCTCAGTGTGGACGGACCATGTGAGTTCCTCAGTAATGTGGACACCGAGAAACTTGAAACTGCTGACTCTCTCCACCGGTGCTCCATTAATGGTGATGGGGCTGTGTTCTCTGTCTTTCTTCCTGAAGTCCACCACAAGCTCCTTGGTTTTACTGACGTTGAGGGAGAGTTTGTGCTCCTGACACCAGCGCGTCAGAGTGTGCACCTCCTCTCTGTAGGCTGTTTCATCATTGTCAGTGATCAGACCTACAACCATCGTATCGTCAGCAAACTTAATGATGGCATTGGAGCTATGTGTCGCCACACAGTCATGTGTGTAAAGGGAATACAGGAGTGGGCTGAGAACACAGCCCTGCGGGGCTCCAGTGTTGAGGGTCAGTGATGAGGAAGGAGATGTTGCTGCCCATTCTAACCACCTGACGTCTGCCTGACAGGAAATCCAGGATCCAGCTGCACAGCGAGCTGTTTAAGCCCAGAGCCCGGAGTTTCACATCAAGCTTGGAGGGCACTATGGTGTTAAATGCTGACCTGTAGTCTACAAACAGCATTCTCACATATGTGTTCCTTTTTTCCAGGTGGGAGAGAGCAGTGTGTATTGTAGATGCAATAGCATCATCAGTGGAGCGGTTGTTACGGTAGGCAAACTGCAATGGGTCCAAAGAGGTGGGCAGAACAGAGCAGATGTGATCTCTGATCAACCTCTCAAAGCATTTGCTGATGATGGGGGTCAGAGCAACAGGACGCCAGTCATTTAAACAAGTGATTTTGGCTTGCTTCGGTACAGGCACAATGGTTGATGTTTTGAAGCATGTGGGGACTACAGACAGGGAGAGGGACAGGTTGAAAATGTCCGTAAAAACACCAGCCAGTTGGTTCGCGCATGCTCTGATGACGCGGCCCGGAATGCCGTCTGGACCCGCGGCTTTGCGGATATTCACCCGTCGAAAGGATCGGGTTACATCCGCAACAGAGACGGAGAGTGAACCATCATCTGTAGTATCGGCCGCGAGTGCTCTCTCCGCGAGGGCGGTGTTGTTGTCCTCGAAACGAGCATAAAATGTATTAAGCTCGTCCGGGAGAGAGGCAACGGTGTTCATGGCGGAGTTTTTATTCTGTTTATAGTCCGTGATGATGTTAATTCCCTGCCACATACTTCTGGAGTCAGTGGTGTTGAACTGTCCTTCAATTTTGTGCCTGTACTGGCGTTTGGCTGTGCTGATGGATTTACGGAGGGCATAACTGGCTTGTTTACGCTCCTCCGCGTTCCCAGAATTAAAAGCGGTGGTCCGCGCAGTAAGTGCCGCGCGAACATCGCCGTTAACCCAGGGTTTCTGGTTGGGGTAGATCCGTATGTTTTTCGTCGGAACAACGTCCTCTACGCACTTCCTGATGAAACACGTTACGCTATCAGCGTAAACCTCGATGTCGTCATCGGAGGCAGACCGGAACATCTCCCAGTCCGCGTGATCAAAACAGTCCTGTAGCGCAGAGTCTGATTGGTCCGACCAGCACTGGATCATTCTGAGGGTGGGTGATTCCCGTTTCAGTTTCTGCCTGTAAGCGGGCAGAAGCAGAACGGAAGAGTGGTCAGATTTGCCAAATGGTGGGCGGGGGAGGGATTTGTAGCCATCCCGGAAAGGAGAATAGCAATGATCCAAAACCCGGTCCCCTCGTGTGTTAAAGCTGATGTGTTGGTGGTATTTTGGTGCTATTGTTTTGAAGTTGGCTTTGTTGAAGTCCCCGGTAACAATGAACGCGGCCTCAGGGTGCGCGGTTTCCTGCTGACTTATACTGCCATACAGTTCCCTAAGTGCCCGGTCTGTGTCGGCTTGTGGGGGGATGTACACAGCAGTGATAATGACCGCTGTGAATTCCCTCGGTAGCCAGAATGGTCGACACAGAAGCATGAGAAATTCCAGATCAGGAGAGCAGAAAGACCTGATAAAATGTACATTCCTCTGATCACACCATGATTTGTTGATCATAAAACATACACCTCCACCTCTGCTTTTACCTGAGAGGTCTTTCGCTCTGTCCGCTCGGTGCACGGAGAAACCCGTGGGTTCGATGGCCGAGTCTGGAATCTCCGCGGACAACCAGGTTTCCGTAAGACAGATAACACAGCAATCTCTCGTCTCTCGTTGGAAAGAGATCCGCGCTCTCAGCTCGCAGAGCTTGTTGTCCAGAGACTGAACATTTGCCAGTAGTATACTGGGTAGCGGGGGGCGATTTGCGCGACGTCTTAATCTGATGAGAACGCCGGCTCTTTTTCCTCTTTTCCTTCTGCGTTTCCGCGGCCGGGCAGCCCAAACAAAGGGCTCCGCTGGCGTGTTTGTAAACCGCGGGTCGGCATTGAGGAATGTGATGTCCGGTTTTCGGTGTGTGATTGCCGAACCAATGTCCAAAAGCGTTTGTCTGTCGTATACAATAAGGCAGACAACATCCAAGACAAAAAAACACAGAACTGTAAACAAAACAAACAATAAACTGCAGTGTTTTGACGGAGCTCGCGACGCAGCAGCCATACTCGGCGCCATCTTGAGATCTTGATATATATATACACACACACACACACACACACACACACACACACACACACAGTGCATCCAGAAAGTATTCACAGCGTTTCACTTTTTCCACATTTTGTTATGTTACAGCCTGTGGCACGGTGGAGGGCGGGACCGGCGCGTGATTACGCACGCCTGGTCCCGTATTAGGCTAATTAAGCAGTCAAGAGGGATAAAGGCCACTCGCAGACGGCGATCGAGAGAGAGAGCTCAATTACGGACGTCCGTTATCTTATGTGTTTGTCTTTTGAGTTCTCCATTAAACCTTTAGTTTATATGTCAAGCCGGTTTCTCGCCTCTTCCTTGCCCATGAATATGATCTGTGTTACATTGGTGCTGAAAGCCCGGAAAGGAAGAGGGATACGCCGTAGCGGAGTTCTCGCCACTTCTCAGTGGAGCAGCCGCGGCCATCTGCCGGGGGACAGAGGAGCCCAGCCACCTGGACGCGGAGGAACGGCCGCCGACCGCGAGGGAAGGAGGGGCTCCTGGCCGACCGCCTGGAGCGGTTAGGGCCACTGCCAGGGGCGGGGGGAGGCCCCTTCGACACCCCGGGAACGCGGCGGGGCGTTCCGTCCGCCAGGGGCTGAGGACTGCCTCTGATCTGCCCGGAGAGGCGCGGCTGTTGTCCTGTAGAGGGTGGAGAAGTGGCTGAGGAACGAGCTACGGCGTATCAGAGAACCGGCGAGTACGTTTTTTTTTTTCCTTTAATCTCTCTCTCCTCTCTCTCTCTCGCTACCGCTCTGCGTTGGCCTTTTCCCTCTTTTTTAAATTCTGGTGTTCGTGGGAGGGGAGGTACCGCCCAGTGCAGGAACCTCCCCCCCCCCCCCCCCCCCTATTTTTAATTGTTGTTTTTTTTGTTTCCCTCCCCTTGCCCCTCCCTCTTTTTTAAATTATGGTGTTTGTGGGAGGGGAGGTACTGCCCAGTGCAGGAACCCTCCCCCCCATTTTTAATTGTGTTTTTTGTTTCGCTCCCCTTGCCCCCTCCCTCGTCCAGGTTGATGGGGATGACCTGCCGGCAGACCGCGCGGGAGGCGCCCCCCCCCCAGGGGATGTACGTCAGGCCGGGGGTCCCCAGCCTGAAAGAACGGGGGAGGAATGTGGCACGGTGGAGGGCGGGACCGGCGCGTGATTACGCACGCCCGGTCCCGTATTGGGCTAATTAAGCCGTCAAGAGGGATAAAGGCCACTCGCAGACGGCGATCGAGAGAGAGAGCTCAATTACGGACGTCCGTTATCTTATGTGTTTGTCTTTTGAGTTCTCCATTAAACCTTTAGTTTATATGTCAAGCCGGTTTCTCGCCTCTTCCTTGCCCATGAATATGATCTGTGTTACACAGCCTTATTCCAAAATTGATTAAATGAATTATTTTCCTCAAAATTCTACAAACAATACCCCATAATGACAACTTGAAATATATTTTTTTTTAAATCTTTGCAAATTTATTACAAATAAAAAAAACGGAAAAAAAAAATTAAAAAAAATCACATGTACATAAGTATTCACAGCCTTTGCCATGACATTCAAAATTGAACTCAGATGTGTCCTGTTTCCACTGATCATCCTTGAGATGTTTCTGCAACTTGATTGGAGTCCACCTGTGGTAAATTCAGTTGATTGGACATGATTTGGAAAGGCACACACCTGTCTATATGAGGTCCCACAGTTAACAGTGCATGTCAGAGCACAAACATAGTCATGAAGTCCAAGGAATTGTCTGTAGACATCCGAGACAGGATTGTATCGAGACACAGATCTGGGGAAGGATACAGAAAAATGTATGCAGCATTAAAGGTCCCAATGAGCACAGTGGCCTCCATGGAGCTGGCCGCCGGCCAAACTGAGAGATCGGGGGAGAAGGGCCTTAGTCAGGGAGGTGACCAAGAACCCGATGACCAAGAAGCACTACACCAATCAGGCCTGTATTGTAAAGTGGCCAGACGAAGTCACTCCTCAGTAGGACACATGACATCCGGCCTGGAGTTTGCCAAAAGGCACCTGAAGGATTCTCAGACCATGAGAAACAAAATTCTCTGGTCTGATGAAACAAAGATTGCTTGGCCTGAATAGCAAGTGTCATGTCTGGAGGAAACCAGGCACCGCTCATCACCTGGCCAATACCATCCCTACAGTGAAGCATGGTGGTGGCAGCATCATGCTGTGGGGATGTTTTTCAGCGGCAGGAACTGGGAGACTAGTCAGGATCGAGGGAAAGATGAACGCAGCAATGTACAGAGACATCTTTGATGAAAACCTGCTCCAGAGCGCTCTGGACCTCAGACTGGGGTGAAGGTTCATCTTCCAACAGGACAACAACCCTAAGCACACAGCCAAGATAACAAAGGAGTGGCTACGGGACAACTCTATGAATGTCCTTGAGTGGCCCAGACTTGAACCCGATCGAACATCTCTGGAGAGATCTGAAAATGTCTGTGCATCGATGCTCCCATCCAACCTGATGGAGCTTGAGAGGTCCTGCAACGAAAAATGGGAGAAACTGCCCAAAACTAGGTGTGCCTAGCTTGTAGCATCATATACAATAAGACTTGAGGCTGTAATTGGTGCCAAAGGTGCTTCAACAAAGTATTGAGCAAAGGCTGTGAATACTTATGTGCATGTGATTTTTTTTCATTTTTTATTTTTTAATAAAAACTTCTTTCACATTGTCATTATGGGGTATTGTTTGTAGAATTGAGGAAATAATGAATGTAATACATTTTGGAATAAGGCTGTAACATAACAAAATGTGGAAAAAGTGAAGCGTTGTGAATACTTTCCGGATGCACTGTATACACACAGTGTACACTCACCGACCACTTAATTAGGTACACTTGTACACCTACATATTCATGTGATCATCTAATCAGCCAATTGTGTGGAAGCAGTGCAATGCAAAAAATCATTTGGACCATGGCTTGATTGTTTTTGCCAGATGGTCTGGTTTGAGTATTTCTGTAACTGCCGATCTCCTGGGATATTCATGCTCAACAGTCTCCAGAGAGTAAAGAGAATGGTGCTAAAAACAAAAAACATCCAGTGAGCAGTAGTTCTATGGATAAAATTGTCTTGTTGATGAGAGAGGTAAAGGGAGAATGGCCTGAAAGTTTTGAGATGACAGAAAGGCTATGGTAACTCAGATAACCACTCTGTACGATTGTAGTGCGCAGAATAGAATCTCAGAAAGCATAACATGTCGAAACTTGAGGCGGGTGGGCTACAACAGCCAGGGTTCCACTTCTGTCAGCCAAGGAGTGGTGGTGGCATAGTGTGCTAAAGCTCAAAACTGGCAAGCAGACTGCTGCCGGTTTGATCCTCACAGCCATTGTGTCCTTGAGCAAGGCACTTAACTCCATGGGGGGATTGTCCCTGTAATAAGTGCACTGTAAGTTGCTCTGGATAAGAGCATTTGCCAAATGCATAAATGTAAATGTAAAACAAAGCTGAGGCTGCAGTGGGCCTACCATCTGTGTACCTCAGCAGAAATTGAGAAATTGAGAAATTGAAATTGAGAAATTGAGATCAGACCAGCTATGTTTTCCAGTCTTTAACTGTCCTGTTTTGGTGAGCCTGTGCCAACTGCAGCCTCAGCTTTCTGTTCTTGGCTGACAGATGTGGACCCCAATTTATTAGAGACGTGATCTTCTGCTGTTGTAGCCCATCTGCCTCAAGGTTCGACATGTTGTGCATTCTGAGATGCTATTCTGCTCACTACGATTGTACAGAGTGGTTATCTGAGTTAGTGTAGCCTTTCTGTCAGCTCGAACCAGTCTGGCCATTCTCATCATCAACAAGGCATTTCTGTTCACAGAACTGCTGCTCATTGAATGTTTTCTGTTTTTGGCACAATTCAGAGTACTCAAGAGACTGTTGTGTTTGAAAATTCCAGAAGATCAGCACTTAAAGAAATACTCAAACCAACCCATCTGGCACCAAAAATCATGCCACGGTCCAAATCTCTGAGATCAAATTTTTTCCCCCATTTTGATAGTCCTGATTGCATGATTTTATGCATTGCACTGCTGCCACACGATTGGCTGATTAGATAATAATAATAAACTATAAAAATCTATTATAAAAATACTAACATTTCAAAATATGATAATCAAAATAAAGAGTAAAATAAACGTTAACCATTTCAGTTTTTATGGTTTCAGTTTTACGGTCAAAATTATCGACTGTACCACAGTTGTGGCATCATTGTTTACCTGTGCAGTTTCTCCCATCTCCACTGTAAGGGTGTATGCAGGTGCATATATGTGAGCCGTCTGTGTTCTGGCAACTAGCATGTTTATCACATTCAGACCCCAGAGCACATTCATCCACATCTGTAATGTAAGTAAAATCCAACACAGCCACACACACACACACACACACAGTGCAAATGATAAAGACTGAGTAAATGAGAGAATTAAGACAAACAGAATGTAAAAAGATATTCCAGGCTCCAGGTGCACCTGTGTATTCTGGTGTTTTATAACTCTGATGTAGACATACTGTAGGCCTATTGACAATTCAGTGCTTCTCTCAGCATTGGCTGGGCATCTCTTACCCAGACATGCAGGTGGGTTGGTGGTCCATTTGCCATTGTTCACACACAGCATCTTGCTCTCCCCGAGCAGGTAGAAGCCTGGTTTACACTGATAAACCACTGAGCTACCAGCATAGAAATCCTCTCCATGATACTGGCCATGCTCCAGGTCAGGGGGAGGACCACATTCCACACCTGCAGAAAAACGACATTGACAAGTCACTGTGTTGTGGGTAACATTAATGAGCATTTCATGACAAGCATGTAATGTATATGCAGTATACACTTGTATATTCCTTGTATATAGGTGCATAAATGTGTCTTTTATGTTAGAGCTTGTATTTGAAAACAAGGTGAACTGTGTTATTTATGTACAGTAGCTGAGATCCTTTTGAAAATATGTTTGTGTTATCAAGGTCAGCATACATGCACAGTATGTCCTCTGGTGTGTATGTTTGCTTTCACATTACTCACGTTCACAAATTGGCTCTGCATGGTTCCACTGTCCTCTGTTTAAGCACTGATGCACTGGTTCCCCCACCAGATAGAAGCCGGGACTGCAAGAGAACTGCACCTTCGAGCCTGGGCTCACTGCTTTACTGGAAGAGCGTAGTTGAGGAACAGAAGCCTCCAGCAGGGGGCAGTCTAACAAAGACCAAAACAGTGGAAAATAAATGTCAGACTGTGGCGTTAATATCAAATAGCATAAATTCTGTTCATCGTAGACCACATGCTGAAAACACACAGTATATGTATGCAAACACTTCAAATGCATTTGTTAATTCTTACTAGAACAGAATATGCTCTTGCTGGTGGTCTTTACTCTTCCTGTGACCCCTCCCAAGAAGTCAGGCCAAGCAAACACATTCCCTTTTTGCAGATCATGTGGACAGCTGCTGGCTAGAGACCTGATCTGAGAACAGTGGAAATGGAAGAATAAGTTAGCAGGCTAGAATAACTCTGTTTATCTGCTGGTATCAGAAATGTTCAGATAGATATTATCCACTTTTATGTTATGGGATTCATTTACATTTCTTCATTTAGCAGAGACTTTTATCCACAATGGCTTTCAAATTAGGAAAAACACTTGTTGTACATTGTACACCAACAATAAACTTTGCAGTTGAAGTGGTTGAGAATTACCTGCTGTGGAGTTAAAACATAGTTCCATACATTGAGCTGGCTAAGAGTGCCAACAAAAGACTCTACTGGGTTGAAGCCATCTCCTCTCTGGTCCTGATCCTGTCCTAGTACCAGAGCACCCCCTCCTGTTCGAAGTATAGAGGAAATGTTTTAGCGTTTTCTGTTTTTTATTTTATTTTTTATACCGTACACACATCTTCTATTTGAAGTACTGTCCTTATAACAGAGCAACAAAATTGTATTTCTAGACAGCAAAAATACACCAATATCATGTGCACCATCAAAATCATGTTCATATAAATTAATTCTTTATCTGGCCAACCTGGTATAGTTGTGCCAATGGACAATCCTTTCCCTCCATCTGAAGGGCTCCCATCAATATAAACTCTCCAATCTCCATCCTTGCTGCGCCATGATACACCAATGTGGTGCCAGAGTCCATCATTTACAGCTGGGCAGTCAGTGATCCGCTCTTTTCCGTTTACATACAGCACCCATCTGAATGTAAATGAAAAAAAATAGGAAGAGAGAGAGGGTAGAACAAGGGTAAAATACATGTGTTTAGGTAAGATCTATATAAACCAGATATTTTTCATAAGTTATATCAAAAAGTAGCAGAGAAGCATATTAAAAGGAATGTTCCTTGATTAATCGATAATCCAAAATTATTTCAACTTGTCGTTCAGTTTACAGAAACTAAAAACACACATACTTGTAAGGCACTCAAAATGTTAAAATAATTTTTTTAAAGTATTGCCTTCAACATTAAATGTTAAAGGGATATTTCACCCAAAAATGAAAACTCATCACTTATTCACCCTCATACCATCCTAGATGTGTATGACTTTCTTTCTTCTGCTGAACACAACCAAAGACTTTTAGAAGAATATTTCCACTCTGTAGATCCAGACAATGTAAGTGAATGATGGCCAGAACTTTGAAGGTTCAAAAAGTACATAAAGGCAGCATAAAAGTAAACCACACAACTCAAAGTTAAATATGTATCTTCAGAAGCGATATTATAGGTGTGGGTGAGAAACAGATCAATATTTAATTCCTTTTTCACTATAAATTCTCCTCCCATCTCAGTAGGTGGCGATATGCGCAAAGAATGTGAAATGCTAAAAAATAAAAGAGGAAGAATGCGAAAGTGGAGATTTAAAGTAAAAAAGGATTTAAATAGTAACTATTTCTCACCCACCTAACATATTGCTTCTGAAGACACGGATTTAACCGCTGGAATCATATGGATTACTTTTATGCTGCCTATAGGCCTATGTCCTTTTGGCGCTTCAAAGTTCTGGCCATTATTCACTTGCATTATATGGACCTACAGAGCTGAGATATTTTTCTAAAAACTTTGTTTTTTCTCTTCGGCAGAAGGAAGAAACTCATTTACATCTGGGATGGCATGAAGGTGAGTAAATTATGAGAGAATTTTCATTAATATTTTTTTTGATAATCAAAAGAAGAAAGTTACAGATGCTGTCAACAGAATTTAAATTTGTACCAAAACTGGAACATTGTAAGTAAAAATAACATTCAGTATTCAACAAACTAATAGAGCTCTTACCCATTATAGTCTATAAGCAGAAATGCATTGTCACTTCCTTCAACAGCATAAGAGATGGGAGTTCCATAGTTAACAGTGTCTGATGACCTCATCCAGAATGTACATGTGATCTGTGAGAGTGAGGGCATGTGACCATCCATCATGACATAACCATGGATACCAGAAACTTCAAACTCCAGATCAAATGAGAGGGGCATTTCTGTGTTTAAAAAAGTAATATACACATATTTTTTTTTTTAATGTAAGAGTACAAAAGCATTGGAAATAAAACAGATTATGTGTGCTTATCAACTGTAAAGCAAGAAGTTTAACAGTCTATTGGATAATTTTAAAGCTGTAGTGTGTGTATTTTCTGTATTAAAATACTTTCTACACTTCCAGCTTGGAGAAACCTATTAGTAAGCCATCTGTAGATTGATTTACCCAAAATGTGTAAACAATATGGCTCTGTGGTGCTATCAAAACATTGCTCTATTTGTTTGAGTAGCTCAACATAGCAACAGTGTGCCATTAGTTAAGCAACAAAGGCTTAATCAGTGGTGTGAGTTTTGGGTGGTACAATCCGTTTTGTCTGACCAATGGAAGAAATTGGAGTCTTCAAAAAACCTGTTTGGATATAATTTTTTATGCAGTTCCGTTTGATGGTGGTGCAGAAATTACACACTGTATTTCAAGTGCAGTTGGAAATTTTCCAAACTCTTCTACAAACACATTAATCTAATTTAAAATGATGCCCAGACTCTCTAATTCAGTGTGCTTCTTTCCATGATGAAGATGATTTTTCATGATCTCTTTCTCTCCGACTCTCCTGCTATGCCATCTATACCTGTCTCACACCTGGTTCCGTTGAACCCAGGAGGGCATTGGCAGGTGAAAGTTGCCACTCCGTCCACGCATGTTGCACCATTCAAACACAAATTGGGCTTGCAGTCGTCTATATCAACCTGGCACAGCATGCCTCTGTATCCATTAACACATTCACACCTAACGGCAAATGTAAGAAAGTATGTCTGTTATCTAATACATAATAAAACAAATTAAACTACAAATACTGAATGCATTAAAAACATATTCCAGTTGTATTTAAATGAAGAGGTTATGCAAAGGCTTTCACACTAACCTAAAATTATTGACAGCATCCACACATGTTCCTCCGTTCAGACAGGGGGTGCTGTAGCACTCATCGACATCAACCTCACAACTGTCACCAGTAAAGCCCTGAGCACAGGTGCAGAAATACCCACCCTCCAAATCTTTACAAACACCTCCGTTCTGGCACGGATTGGAAGCGCACTCATTTATCTCCAACTCACAAAGTGGACCTAGACATAAATGACAAAAACTACATTAGTTGTGGTGCTCAGCATGTAGATTATTACTTACAATGGCCATATTGAAAAGCTATGTAGCTATGTGATATTAGAGAATTTAATTTAAGCAAATAATGTGTAAATGAACAGGTGAGGCAGAGGTAAGGTGCTAACCTGTGAATCCGTCTGGGCAGCTACATGTGAAGTGATTCACTTCATCCACACAAACTCCTTCATTCAGACAAGGCGATGAGCTGCATTCGTTAACCTCTGCCTCACACAGCAACCCTTCCAGAGACAAAACAGATGCATGAACACACACAAAGAAATGAAATGACATCTCCACGTATCATCTCCACGTATCAAAGATTAGAAACAATGGCCTGGGAAACAAAGGTTCTGAGATTGAATGTTGTGAAACACTGCCAGACTCATAATATTTAGAGACATCTATATCAAGCAACCAATAGTGAGAGTAAAGAAAACCTGAGTGGAATTGTAGGTTTGTTGTGTAACTGCTTTACATATTTAGATTCTAGAATAAAGCAATATGCCTCAATAAGCAATGTGAAAAAGTTAATTTACCACGGGTAATGGGTTAAAAGTTCATTTTTACCAGTTTACTGCTTTTATAAAGCAGCGGTAACAACACTTTAATAAAAGACACCAATGTTCAATAAACAGTTACATACACTCACTGAGCACTTTATTAGGAACTCTTGTACACCTACTTATTCATACGATTAACTAATTTATTAACTAACTAATTAACTAATTTATTTAGTGCATTATCCAGTGCAATGCATAATCATGCAGATACGGGACAGGATCTTCAGTTAATATTCACATCAACCATAAGAATGGGAAACTAAATGTGATCCCAATGATTTCAACCGTAGCATGATTGCTTGTTCCAGACAGGCTGGTTTGAGCATTTCTGTAATTGCTGATCTTCTGGGATTTTCACGCACAACAGTCTCTTGAGTTTACTCAAAATGGTGCCAAAAACAAAAAACATCCAGTGAGTGGCAGATCTGTGGATGGGAACACCTTGTTGATGGGAGAGGTCAATGGAGAATGGCTTGACTGGTTTAAGCTAACAGAAAGCCTAAGGTAACTCAGATAACCACTCACACAGAATAGCATCTCAGAATGTACAACACATCGAACCTTGAGGCGGATGGGCTAAAACAGCAGAAGACCACATCGGACACTTTATTAGGACCATAGTGTTCCTAATAAAGTGCTTAGTGAGTGTATGTTACTATCCAAAAATTTTTTTCCACCAATTAAAATAGTTCATAAGCCTCACTATTAGCAGCCTCCAAGCAACAAAGCAATTTGGCGAATAATATTAAATGTATTATGAGATGAGCTGTCTTTTCCTTACCTACAAACCCAGGCTGACATTGACACTCAAAATCTCCCATGCCATCTCTGCACAATCCTCCATTTTGACAAGGAGCAGAATCACATTCATTAATGTCACTCTCACACTTGGCTCCTATGATAGAATGAATAAACACTGGGCAGTGATTCACCTAAACCACAGAGACTTGCAGAGGTGAGTTGATCAGATTTTTACAGTGATTACCACTCTAGCTGAATTATTAAAAACACTTCAATTTGAGTTGTCTTATTCCACACTTAAGCTCTATCATTGAGCTTATTATTTTAGTGACATGTTTTTAAGTTTTGCAAAAAAGTACAGTAGGTCAATTAGTGTGCGCCCTAGAGAGTTAGTTTTAGAGATTTTGAGAAATCCATAAACTGATGAACTAACAGCTGGTTTTGTAAAGATTCTTGTGAGTTATGGTTAAAGAGTCTCAAGTGAGAACTTGCTGAACCTGTGAATCCTGGAAGACAGGTGCATACATATCCAACCCCAACTTCCTCACAAGTGCCTTGATTTTGACATGGATTCAGAAGGCATTCGTGGAACATCTGTGGTATAGAGCAAAGCAGACAAACACCTTTATAAAGAAAAATATTGAACTATTTTATTCCAGAGGGTGCTGTGAAACCAACAAGTTGAACAGTATTTATCCCAGCCTCTTTTCAACATCCCTATGATTCTTGACATCAGAGACTCCCATCCAACACAGCTCATGTACTGTAGGACAGTGGTTCTCAACCTTTTCGACTCCAAGGCCCCCCATGTAGGCTATAGAATATTTATATTATAAGATCTATTATAACATCTTTCCTCTACTACTTCTACTGTAATGATGGCAAAGTTTGTTTTTAATAATAAAAAAAAAAAACTACTGAAATACTTGAAAATTCCAGAAACTGTATATTCTTCATAAAAAGAAAGCTGTTGAAGGGAGTTGTTACATTTTTAGCATTTTCAGTAAATTGAATTATATTAAAATAATCTACCATAAGATCTCTTAAAATTATTTAAATTGAGGCCCCCCTGGAAGTGTGCTGAGGCCCCCTAATGGGTCCCGGCCCCCTGGCTGAGAATCAGCCAGGGGGCCGGGAGGCTGTTTTAAAACAGTCTGTCCCTGATTTACTTGCTCATCTGGTGTATTGACTAAGAGGATGGAATGTTATGGTCAGTTTTACAGAGACAGAGGTATATGTAAGCCAAATACACCAGGAACACATTTCAAAGATATACAAATTCAGATTCCAACTAGTGAGAGTGAGAAAGATACTCACCTGGCTACTGGCTTGATAATCATTTCTAACAACCACTTCTGGCACTGGAGTTGCACTTTCCTCTTTAGGCAAAAAGCTAGAGCCAAAACCTGAGTCAGACCAAGAAAGAAAGAAGGAAAGAAAGAAAAAGTATAAGAAGGAGACAGGAATGAGAATCAAACAGACAGAATAAGCACAACACATAAAAACACATATAAAAAGATGTGAAAGAGGAGAATTTCTGCTGTCAAAACTGGAAAACATTATCCAAAGGCATTCATCATCCTCATCTTTTCCAGACTGAGGCACTTTTTCCCTGCGAGTTCAGAGAATCAGATTCCATTATGTGCATTGGATTCTCATTGCAAATCCTTTACACACCTAACCTCAAGACACAAGCATGGGAATGGCCCATATACAGTATTCCACTGAAAACTGGTAAGTGAATGTGGACAGCCTCTGCACACCATCATCTTGAACAAGTGTTACTTTCATCACATTATATGTGAAATTTGTAATTTTTCTGTTTAAATACTGTCCTACTATAGTTTAATTAGCAAAAACAACTACAACTTAGCCATTTGTAGGTTGGCTTCCCAAAGTGTGTAAAAACTGTGGCTCTGTGATGTCTGTGGGAATTGATTAGGTCAAGAGGGTGTAGTAGGAGTGTTTGGGAAACCTGTTCAGAAAACAATTATTTTTGTAATTCCTTATGTGCTGCCAGTGGCACAGAAATTACATACGTGCTTTTTTTTGTCATCCAAAAGAACCTAAGACTTAAAGTTCAAAGCAACTTATGTAACACAATTGATGTTGGGCAGTAAAACACACCGTACACCAAAACACATATACTTACACACAAACAGAGGAACACGTCTAGGTTACGTATGTAACCTCCGTTCCCTGATGGAGGGAACGAGACGTTGTGTTGAAGAAGCGACACTAGGGGTCTCTTGAGCGCCGAATATGCCTATGATCTATGAAAAAAGGCCAATGAGAAGTTGGCAGACAGTGTTAAGTATAAAGGCGGGGAAATACGTCAAGTTAATTCAAGATTTTTCTGAGGAGCCGGAAATGGTCCGGCCACAACAGTGGCTCGGCTCAGCGACTTGGCTGGGAGGACAAAACATCTCGTTCCCTCCATCAGGAAATGGAGGTTACATACGTACGTGTCAAAGATGCGACACTAGGGGTCCAATTTAAATCACGCCATGTGCTGAGCCATGTACGTGTACTGCTGACACAGGAGCGGGCAGGTATTTTACGTGCAAAGGTGACCAGCTGTGTCAGACTGCACGTACCCTTCCCCAATAACCCATAAAAGTCGGCGGAATCCTTCTGGTTACCCTAAACAGGGGAACAAGTCGACGCTTGCCAACCTGGGAATGGGCCGAGCCAAGCTGGGCCTCTTTTCTCTCTATATTTCTCGCATGGAGCCAAAAGGCTTGGGCCCTTACATGCATCGTGGGAAAGGGGTCTTATCCAGTTTCCTATTCTTTCAGGGGGAAAAGACCCTGTGGAGACCACACCTGCCCAGGAAGGTGGAGGTAAAAGTGGTGAAATACATCACATTGGCCTCTTAGGTCACATGTGGGAAAATGGCGCGGTGGTAGATCCAGCCTCAAGGAGGGGGGAGTTGCTAAAACATGGCAGCTGGAACTGCCTAAGGGAGACGCGGGTCCACTCGTAAGGCGACCGTACCACGGAAAATACACACAGGAGGAAGTCCACGCAGGAGTCCTGACCTGTGGAGCACCTATTCCAGTGCAGGGTAGATACGAGTACCCACAGTGGATTGGGTCGGCGAATTCCTCGCTGAATTGCGGACCCATGGGGCTAGGGAGGAGTCATCCAGGGAGTTGAGTTAGTGGGATCTCCTGGGAGAAAAAAAGCGCACAATTTACCTCAGCTGAGGGAAAGGGTGCCATGCGCAAGCGGTCCACTCGGTCAATCCGTTAGCGTGTTACCGAGTTCTACCGGCTCGGACCTGAGAAAACACGGGAAGGATTTAACCCCCGGGTGCCTCTTAGGAACCTGATGATTATGTCATGCTTACCCAAAGACTTGCCGTCTACTGCGTCGTGGTGGGCTGCGATAGCAGCCACATACACCTTCAAGGTGGAAGGGGACAGCCTCCCCTCCCGCCTCTCCTGCAGAAATAAGAGCACTGACCTAACTGCGCACCTCTGTGTGTCTTCAGCCCGGGAAGAAAACCAATCTGCAAACAAGCGCCACTTCAGGGCGTCAAGTTGCCTGGTAGAGGGGGCTCTGGCTTGGTTGATTGTGTCTATGACGGCAGGTGGTAGACCAGCTAGATCTTCTGCGTCCTGTCCAGGGGCCAGACGTGGAGGTTCCAGAGGTCTTGGTGCGGATGCCAGAGCATGCCCCGTCCCTGAGAAAGAAGGTCTTTCCCCAGGGAAATTTGCCAAGGAGGGGTTGTCGTGAAGAGTATGAGGTCCGAGAACCAGGCCCGAGGGTGCCAGTAGGGAGCCACTAGGGTGACTTGTTCCTCGTCCTCCCTGACCTTGCACAGCACATGTGCAAGAAGGCTCACGGGGGGAAATGCGTACTTGCGCAGCCCCGAGGGCCAGCTGTGTGCCAGTGCGTCTGCCCCGAGGGGAGACTCTGTTCGTACATACCAGAGCGGGCAGTGGGAGGTCTCTCGGGAGGAAAACTGGTCTACCTGGGCCTTGACGAATCGTTCCCAAATCAGCTGGACCGACTGGGGGTGAAGCCTCCACTCTCCACCAGGCAAGCTTTGTCGTGACAGCGTGTCAGCTACCACATTGAGGTTGCCGGGGATGTGAGTGGCATGCAGTGACTTGAGTCCAAAGGAGGAGACGACGGGCGAGTCGTGACATGTGGCGGGTGCGTACACCACCTTGGTGATTTATGTATGCTACCGCGATGGTGCTGTCTGACCTGTTAGGACGTTTATCCCGAACTAACAGGAGAAACTTCCGCAGGGCAAAGAATACAGTCAGCAACTCTAGGCAATTGATGTGCCAGTGCAGTGGGGCCCCTTTCCAACGGGCCACGGCTGCGTGCCCGTTGCACACGGTGCCCGAACCCAATTTTGAGGCGTTGGTCTTGACCAGGACGCTTCGGGACACCTGCTGCAAGGGGACTCCTGTCCGCAGAAAGCAGAGGTCTGTCCAGGGTTTTGACGTTTGGCTGCAGGTGGGGGTGATGATCACAATGTGCGTGCCGCGACGCCAAGCTCGTCTCGTGACTTGAGTCCGGGGCCAGTGCTGAAGCGGTCTCATATGCATCAACCCCAGTGGCACGGCCGCCGTGGAGGATGCTATATGCCCCAGGAGCTTCTGGAAAGGTTTTAAAGGGACCGCCGTGCCTGGCCTGAAGGCGGCGAGGCATTTTAGCACTGACTGTGCACGCTTGTTGGCGAGGCGCGCTGACATTGAGTCCAACTCCACGCCGAGAAGAAACGCTCTGAACCGGGGTGAGTTAGCTCCTTTCCCGGTTGACCTGAGGCCCAAAACGGCATGTACACATGTTATAAAGAGATGTGGCACATCTGTCATGTTTTTCATGAAACATAAATAGAATATGAAAAACATTTGAACATAATTAATAAAAGCAGATGCTCCTGAGTAAAATATGCCCCAATAAAACCTGATCAGACTTACATTATTTTTAACCAGGTGCGACAAATACAGTACTTTTAATAACTTGCATAACATCTTTAACTATTCAGACCAAGCATCAGAATCTCCAACATATAGAAATAGAATAGTTAGAATACAGTAAAGGCAAAGAAGCATACTGGAGCACTGTTGAATGGCTTTGGCTCCAGTTATGGTTGTAGTGCCATAAAAGGGGCAGGACAGGCAATAGGATCGACCCTCTTCAGGCTGGTAATAATCTCTGGGGCAAGGATAACATGGAATCAAACCTGTACGGGAGAAGTGACCCACAGAACACGGTACTGAGGAGACAAAGAGAAAGAGAGAGAGAGATGAGGACAGTATTAAGGAGAGAAAGGGAAATATTAGACAGAAAGAGAAAGAGGGGGAATTGATAGAGATAACATATCCAACAATTCATCAAATGTATTAAGGAAAAGCTGTTCAAGGAATTCTTAGGTGTTTAATAATGTGCTGTATCTCACCACCACACTCAATGACGTCCACAGCCCCTCTGTTAACAGTGGTAGTGGTGGGAGGGCAAAACATACAGGTTTGAGAGCCAAAACCCGACTGGTACTGCCCTAACGGACAGGACTCGCATGTCTCCAACCCACTCTGTGATGAGCTGCCGGGCTGACACTGTGCTGGAAACATGCACACATGCAAGTATGCAAACACATTAACACAGAGAGACACACTAGGAAATACTATCTATATGCAAGTTTCTGCTAGATTTTAAAAAAATATTATAATTGTATCATTGTACCTAGTACTGTACATAATAATGGTAAATGTGTGTTTGTTAGGTTTTAAATGAAAAAACAATAGATATGCTGTTATACAAGACAAAGAATTTTGGATTTGGTTGCCAAGAACATAGCGGGCAATGTCTGTAGTTAATGTGATCAGGTTCTACATTAGGTTACTATGCTAGGACACCAGTGTGAACTTGAGGGGAACTGAATTCTTCCAGAATAAATAACCTTGGGATCAGCTGGTTAAAAATAATTGTTGATAAAAGGTCATTTGGTTTGATACTTTATCTAATACAATGAAACATTAAGTGTGGTTTAAGCATCCAAATACTTTTTTGGGGCCACTGTATGTATAAACTTTAGATGAGTGATAAAATATTTATTTCAATCAACAAATAATATTATAACAACAATATTTTATAATGTGCTGTCAGTCGAAAAATAGCACCAGTCCAAGAACCATTAAACACTCAATGTGTGTGCATAGTCTAAGAGTGAGGTTGACTGACTTAAAGAACTATACAACCAGACTGCAAATCCATTACAGTGCACATTAAATCTCTTAAACTTCAAGACTGTGGCTATCTGCTTTGCTACAGCAATCGTGAGCCGCGTTCATAGTAACTAAGATAGTTAAGACTTGACCATGCTTCTGTGGTAATTAAATTGTGCCTTAAAGAGGCAGCAAAGTACTTTTGTCACAAATCCTATCTGGGCTTGTTTTGTACAACAAATAGCTTTAAGAGGTCCTTTCCCCATCATTTGATCACTGACATGGCTTTTGTGTGTATGTTTGTGGTTTGTGCGTCAGTGTAATGACTCCGGGCAGACACAATGCATAGGTTCCAGGACCAATGTACAGTACATGCAGATTTATGGTTTATTAACAGTAAATATGTTAATCGTGATTAAGAAAAAATAATGTTAAACTATTTAAATTAATCATAAGCGTTAACACGTAAATTTTGACAGCTATAATTATATATATATATATATATATATATATATATATATATATATATATATATATATATATATATATATATATATATATATATATAATTATAGCTGTATATATATATATATATACATACATACACATACATACACACATACATACATACATACATACATACACAGTTCTGCGGATGGAAATGCCTTGTTGATGAGAGGTCAACAGAGAACGGCCAGACTAGTACGAACTGACAAAATCTACGTTAACTCAGTTAACCACTCTGTACAATTGTGATGAGAAATATATCATATCAGAATGCTGTCCAGGTTTGCATGGTTTTGGTGGCACAATGGGGACCTACACAATATTCGGCAGGTGTTTTTAATGTTGTGGCTGATCGGTCTATATATATATATATATATATCACTTGATGGGTTAACCTTATTATCAATTAATCAATAAATAAAGCTGATTGATTACCTTTGCACTCTGCCAGGCTGCGTGAATGGAGGTATGGGGTTGAGGAGCCATCAGGGCAAAGTTTACACTCCATCTGCCCCTCCTCATCCTGATATGACCCTCTCCAACAGCTCTCACACTCTGCATACTCCTGGGAGAAATATGTCCCTACTGGGCATTGCACTATGAGACGAAACCAGCAGGGAGGTCAAAACAAATATGCTGCTGTTATGCTGCCAATTCAGATGCCATTACAACTAGTGCACTGTACAACTCACCACACATCCTGCCTTTGAGAACAGAGCCTGGCCGGCAATAAAGTGTAGCTTTTTTACTTTCCAGGGATTTGAGGTCAGCTACGATCATCTCTGATGACACATGGAAGGTGCTGAATGGCTGCTTGCTCAGTGTCCGCTTAAGCCTGTTGGTCAGCTGCTCAAGGGCTCTTAGCAAACGCTTCTGATTGACTATCTCCGCCGAGTCATTCCTCGACAGAGGCAGTGGGATGCTTGCTGGGAAAAAGGAATGGTGTTGGAAGAAGTTGCAACTAGCTTTGGCTGAATAACCAGCTTGTGCATTACCCATAACAGTTACAATTATGAAGAGGGGCAATAATAACCTCAGCCACAGGGCCTAACTGCTTAGCGCAATAGTTATTATTTCTATACCTGTGATGTTGAAATTGATTTGTATCTTTTGCTCTCTTGTGGGGCCAGTGTTTTTGCGATGACGTTTGGACCTTGTGTGAAAGGTATGCTGCGATGTACCATCTTGTTGTAAGTGTTGCTCTGGAGAAAAACCAGTGTCAAAATAAGTGTAGTCCTGACTGTTCTGAGAAGCCCAATTACTGCCCCATCCTCCAGGGCCTGAGGAGAAGCAAAAACAGAAAATAATATAAGAAAGAATTTGGTAATCTATAAAAATACTTTCTATTAACTTTGTTTCCTTTTAAAAGAACATAGTTTAAAGCCTTTAAATGAGCTTTCACATTTTTGGTGTATTAATGGAATAGTTCACCCAAAAATGAAAATTCTCTCATCATTTACTCACCCTCATACCATTCTAGATGTGCATGACTCTCTTTCTACTGCAGAACACAAAAAAATATTTTTTGAAGAATATATCTGCTCTGTAGGTCCATACAATGCAAGTGAATGGTGACCAAAACTTTGAAGCTCCAAAAAGCACATAAAGGCAGCATAAACATAACACATAACACATAAGACTTGTTTAAACCATGTCTTCTGAAGTGATCCAATTAGTTTTGCGTGAGAACAGACCAAAATCTAACTTTTTTTACTGTATATATTGCTATTCAAATCATGATTGCTAAGGAGACCTTAGATTAGAGGTCATCGCAGGTCCAATTGGATCCAAAAACCCGAGGTCCAGTCTGATATTAGTAATCTCTTGTCATTTTAAATAAATGTGCTTTTACTGAATGGACCCGAGAAGGCCCGAATTCTTTTAAAATATGCCAATTTTCCATTATTCGTTTCAGCCGTTTAACAATATTTTATTATTTAAAACAAATACCTATTAAATGATTTTTTGAAAAAATTATTATCTAATTTTTTCTCTGTTATCCATCAAGCCACGCTTCTATGTGTAAATTGCCAAACCCTCCTGGATACTTGTGTGTGAAGGATGTAAAATCGTCACTGCCTTTTACATTCGGATCCAGTCCTGTAAAAAAAATTGCCGTAGAGTCGGACTCAGGCCTAATTTTATCGGGTCTGTCTCATGTTGGGTTTTTCTTTTTTTAAATTAATTTATGCATGTCAGGTTCAGGTAAGAAATTATTCGGGTCGGGTACAGATCTTAGGACCCAAAAAGACCTCTACAACATATGTTAACATTTTTTGTGAAAAGGAGATACATTTTCATCTGTTCTCACCCAAAACCAATTGGATCGCTTCAGAAGACTTCCAGATTAAACCAATGGGGTCTTATGTGTTATTAAAAGTTTAAAGTATCTTTTAAAAATCTTCATTCATGTTCTGCAGATGAAAGAAAGTCACACACATTTGGGATGGCATGAGGGTGAGTAAATGATGAGAAATTCTTCAATTTTGGGTGAACTATGACTTTAAGCATAATCAGTGTCAGACTGTGAATGTAAATATACTCATAAATTCCATGGATTATCAGTAATGTAAAACTAACTTCTTGTTAGTATTTTATTGGTCACCTAACATCTTAAAAAACTATTTTTTGGCTACTTAAACTTGCAGGAAAAGCTCTTAATTTCCTCAATGGGTCAGTGTATTACCAAGAACTAATACTTGTCAATGTTTCCTTAGAAAAACTTCCCTTAGAAAAAGAAGCACAAAAATGACTCTTGCTGTAGTACAACTAACAACAATATAAAGATAATTCATTTTACAGTGAAGCAGACACACTGCACATAATTTATTGCTTACCAATTGCAAATCCATTTGGATAATCATAGTTATATTCCAGGCACTGCCCAGGTGCCATAATTTCCAGTTTACAGGTGACATCACCGCCACAGATGTTAGGGACCTGTGGGATTGTGTGTATTGTAAAAAAAACAAAGATATTTAACGATAAATATTTGTAAGTGATGTGGCCACAGATTATGTGTATGTGTGTGTCAGATCTCACCATATCTTTAAGGATAGTGGAAAATTCCCCTGTGAAGGATTTTAGCAAGTCCAGATCGTCACAGCGGGATGCTTTAAAGAGCATCTCGAAGGGCTTAAAGCCATTGTTTGCAATCCTATTCACTGCATACAGAAGATACATACAGAGCAAAGTCCTTAATATACATTCAAGAACAACTTAAAGTAAATAGCAGACAGCATCAGAGGTTTTGTTTTAATATGTGTATATATGTACTGTAAGTAAAAGTGGAAATTACTTGAGAACAAAAATGAATGACAAAATTTGATTAACAGTGAAGCAATACTCACAGGAGCAATCAGGCTTGTCTGGCAAGCGGGGCGGCTCCCAAATTCCATTATTGGCACAAAAGTAGCTGTGCACGGCATCCTGTGTAAGACTGTAACCCTGTCTGCAGATCAGAGTACAGTTCACCCCCTCCTCCGTCTTGGCACAGGAGAAATCTGCATTCACTGGCACAAATGGCTGCTCACAGGTTGATCCTGAGTTCAAAAACATTCGTCAGCACCAGTCATTTTATTAACTAGTTTATTTAAATAGGAACAGTGTAATCTAAAATAATTAAACTGAATTAATTTAGCCTAGTTTATCAGACTGACTGATCAGTATTTTTTTATTGTTTAAGAAAAAGAAAAACACTTCTTCAGAGACAGCAACAAAACAGTTTTGGGATGATAGCTTACACTAACATACCTTGTACAGTAATGATGAGTTCACAGGTACGGTTGTTTCCAGAAGGGTCTGTGGCGGTATAATACACTAATGTTTCTCCAACAGGAAAGACATCTCCAGAGGAGTGAGTACTGGAGATATTCAAATGTGCTCCTGAGAAGCAGAAAAAAAATTACCAAATATATCTATGTTTGCAATATTGGAGACAGATCACTTCAGTTGTATACTCTGGTATCAGCCAGTGATGTAACAGGTACTTTCACAGACATTACCACAGTGAGCAATGTGAAGCTCCACAAGGACTTGCTATGGTCAACCACAAAGTCCTACGAAAGCATGATACACTACTGTACTGTTTTTCATAAGGCCTGGAAATAACAGGCCTTGATGCCAGAGGAGAGTAATTGCTAGATTGCTTAATGACACAGAACTAAGGGTGCTACACTGCGGTCAGACAATAGAAGTCTTTCAAGGATTATATACGCACATACACACACACACATTTATTTGCATGCACACTCTTACATATACTTAAATCACGAAGCTACTATAAAATACTTGTACATATAGCCACCAAAATAAAATTTTGTGACCACACTGAGGCTGTTTGTCGACGTCACACCTCGTTGCCCCAACGTCAGCATGTTTTGTTTTTCCATGCTCACACCCTGACGGTGGGTTATATTTAGTACAGACAAAGCTCCCTCCAAAACCCGCCAGACCCAGACATTTGTCAGACTGTTTGGAATAGCTCTGTAACTTCACTCTGTAACTTCAGTCTGGAAATGTGTGTGTGTGTGTGTGTGTGTGTGTGTGTGTGTGTGTGTGTGTGTGTGTGTGTGTGTGTGTGCGTGTGCGCACATTTGTGGTCTGAACTTTTTAAGAACTAAATGAGTTCTCATGCAGAACTGCCTCAGTGCATCTACATATGTAGTAATGTATCGGTCTCATCTTTATGTGTGTATTTCACCCATTTCTCTTAGCACTTTTCTTATCTTTTAGCAATTGTAATAAACTTGATCTGTTCACAAGCAATAGTTTTATTTGTATTTACCTGAATTGTCTGAAAACAAAGGCTGCTCCCAGTACACTGCTGTCTCTTTCCCTGTGGCTTTAACGGTTGGTGGTGATCGACACCTGTCAATCAAAGGGCGTTCCGTATCTAAAGAAACAAAGAGATGCATTTTAAGTTGTAATAAAATTAAACGAAATAATACTACGTTTAAAAATTAGCATCGTAGTTCATATTTGGTATCCAACCTCACCAACTACAGTAACAGTAAAGGAGCAGTTGGCCTTGTTTCCTGTACGGTCAGTTGCTGTATAAGTGATGAACTCAATCCCTATAGGGAAAGGCTGCATGGGGTTCAAAACAGGTGTCACACGCACCACGACCTGAAGAACAACAGAGATAATTTAGTGTTATTAAGACCTCTTTAAAAATGCAAACAAGAAAAGCCAAATAAAAAAGAAAAGAAAAGAAAGAAGAAAAAAGAAAAATCCAGGGTGTGCTGAGTGACACAAGCCAGGTCTCCTAAGCAACCAAATTGGTCCGGTTGCTAGAGAGGGTAGAGTCACATGGGGTAACCTCCTCGTGGTCACTATAATGTAGTTCTCGCACTCTGTGGGGCATGTGATGAGTTGTGCGTGGATGCCACAGAGAATTGCGTGGGCCTCCACAAGCACTAAATATCACGGTAACGTGCACAACAAGCCACATGCGGATTGACGGCCTCAGACACGGAGGCAACTGAGATTCTTCCTCTGCCACCAGGATTGAGGCTTTAGTCACTACGCCACCAAGAGGACTTAGAGCGCATTGGGAACTGGGCATTCCAATTGGGGAGAAAATAAAAAATACAAAAAAGTGAGAAAGATGTAAACCTCATCTCCAGTATTGTCCCTCAGCATGGGTGCGCTCAGACTGATGTTTGCTGACCTCTGATGCTCATCAGTCTCTGTGATGACATCACCAGGACACTGAATCCATGGAGGCTCTGTATCTACAGAAGAGAATCATCAAAATAAAATAAACAGTATGACAACCTATATGAACACACTCATGGGGGATTCTATGAGCCAAAGTAAAAGTAACAATGATTCAGATTAGGGCTGCAAAATCCATATAACGTCAACGCCAGTACCAATTACTGATGTAAACATAACATTATTATGTCACCTATTATGCCTGGCTACCTCATCTTTAACCCTCAAAGACCAACTGTAGCAAAATTGTAACAAGTGCATAGAACAATTAAATAATACCTATTTTTCCAGTAAATATGAGTCAAACCTACATATAACAGGAGTTCACACTCGGTTTCAATGCCTACTGACACTATTATTAATTTGTAGATCCAATGTAGCAATCTTCTTTGAAAGTTTTTGTACTTTTTTTACTTATTACCTGTACATGTATGACTTTCTTTCTTCCATAGAGCACAAAAGGAGAAGTTTTGAAGAATGTTCACAATTCTCCATACAATGAAAGTAAATACAGTAGTGACCAGGGGAGGACAAGATCCCCTGAAATAAAAGCATGATTAAAGTAGTCCATATGACTTATATTGCTCTACATTACAACTCATCTGAGGTCATAAAACAGTGTGTCAGACAAGGAAAATATATATAAATATTTTTTTTTTGAGGGAAAGAAAATTTAAATCACTATTCACTAATAATCTTCCCCAAATCTCATTTGTGCATGTGCATATTAAAACCTGGTGCATCTAGACGTGTTGTGGCAGGTTTGACGTTCATAACACCAAACACCATTCGTTTTCACGTGTCTCATAGCCAAACATGTTTGAAGTTTGAATAAGTGGAAGTATGACATATGAGAGCTAATGAGGAGGCAAAGATCTTTATAGAATAACAACTTATATTTCGAAGTGTTTCTCATACTAAACTATTTTATGGCTTCAGAAGACTGTTTTTAGCACACAAGTTGTATTAACTATATTTATGGTGCTTTTTTGGAGCTTGACCTCCCCTGGAAACTGTATCCTTTCATTGTAGGGGAAATGGCAGTGTCAACATTCTTCAAAACCTCTCCTTTAGTGTTTCACAGAAGAAAAAAAATTCATACGGGTGTGGAAAAACATAAGGGTGAATAGATGATGATGATGTGAACTATCCCTTTAATGATGTGACTCTTGATTCATGTTGATTCTTTGGGGATGGAGTGTTACGATCTATTTACCGTGGTGCCTATCATTATCACATCCAGCTCATAGTAGAACCCATTAATAACACAACCTGTTCTCTGTCTCTCCAAGCCAAACAAATACATCATCGTCAGAGTAATAAGCCCAAGAAAGAACAAAAACGAAAATTTTGTCATCGTTTACACATCATCATGTTGTTTCACACACATGATTATTCCTTTGACGATGCGACTGTAGATTCACGCTGAGTTTTTGTGCATGGAGAAGTTTAAATCACAGCCCATGCTCTCTATCCAAGTCAAACAAATACTTCATCGTTAGTGTAATGGACCCAAGAAAAAGCCTGGATCAAATGCAACTACTCTGTCTTTTCCGTCTCGGGCTTAATCTCTTTAGACACTGATGAGCCTCACACTAAAAAAAAAAAAAAGTGAACACAATCTCTTCTCTCTCATGAGTAAATCATAGAGGTGCATGGGTGACAGCCAGAACTAATTGATTCTCATCTTTGTACAGTTCCAGCTTGGAGGGGCAGCTTTGGAATTTGATGTTGCTGGAATCCTTTAGTTTTACACTCTGTTACACACTGTTTGATGATCTTCCATTCATTCTGTTCTTCCTCACATCATATAGTGCACAATAAATCTAAAAAAGTACCTGTTTTATGGGCAGCACATCTGTCCCGAATGCAACACACCAAGTTACAGCAGTAAGTCAAGATCAAAGAGGGAGTTTTACTCTAACACACACACACCAAATAAAAAATGCAAACATATGCACAGTGCAAATCCCTGCATAGATACACACAACTAGCTGAAATAGCCAAACCAGTTAATTAGAATTGGGTGTCCACATACTTTTGGCCATGTAGTGTACACACCCGAAAAAAAATACATTACCTGAACAGGTTGCTTTATGCAGATTGTCACTCCAATTTCCAGAGGGAAGACATCTGACTTCTGAGTCACCAAGCAGACTGTAACCAAGGGGACAGGTTAACTGACAGGATGCTCCCGTCCCAACCTCAGTCTCCCCGCAGCCAGGGGGTGACAGACGGATATGCTTCAGGGTAACCAGTGGAGGACAGTGCACCTCTGAGTGAGAGACAAGAGTGGAAAAATTATAGTAAATGAAGAATGAGAAAACAGAAAAATAAAACAAAAACAAACATTTTCCATAAATATAAATCAAAAGAATGAGAGCGAGAGAGTGAGGGAGAGAGAGAGAGAGAGAGAGAAAGAGAGAGAGTAAAAATATCTCCAGAAAGCGAAATGCAAGAGCAGTTGTTAACCACACTATGCGGCATTCTTGGAAACACCCTTTACACACATACTCAAAAGTAATGACTTTCACTCAGACATCTGGAACTCCCTGTACAGCCAAAGCTCTCACGAAGAGAGAAAGATGAGTACAGAGAGAACAGAGTAGAAGAATTACATTGAAGACATGTTACAGAACTCAGACAAAGAACTCTGTAGTGTGATGAACAAATCAAAATACAAACTTTCTATCATTCATGATGAAAGGCGATGAAAGTTATAATTATATATAATAGTTATAATTAAATATAATAAAAGTTATAATTTATAATTATAAAGATTAGTTTGGCTACCCACACACACAGATGTCTACTGATTTTAAATGAGATGTAAATCCGTGTTTGAGTGAAACACACAAACATCTGCACAACTGACCCTTCAATAAGCCCGCCTCAAAAGCGTTTCTGACCAATCCTATCTTAGCAACTGTTGCCGTCCGCCATTTCTCTAACAACCCTTTTTCCAAGAGTCTATGGGAGTAATGTGTGTTTCCAGTAGTTTTAAACATAATTTTAAAGAAATTATCTAAAAAATGTTTTTGTCAGGTCACTTATAATTGTGACACAAGGTACCGAGAGAAGATACATTCTGTCTTTTTCCTTTCATTTTTTTTATCTTTAAATAAATCTCGAGAGGAGCATGCTATGTATTCAACTTTGTCAGCCCTCATTCCTAAATTAATGTATAACATCAGGAAGGACACATACATTTGCTTCAAGGTAAATTAAAGCTAATAACGCAATGTTCATTAATTCATGTATTAATTCAGGTCTTAGTAAAGGCAATAGTGAGCATCATAGTGAGTGTGTTATGAGATGTTATGAGCAGTTCTGTTCACTTAAACTAAGGTTAACAAGTATGTATTGCTATCAAATGACACTTCTCTTTTTTGAGTTCTGATTGACAGTCTCACAGTTTTCAATCAAATGACTATATGATTTAACAGTTTCTTTAATAAAAAACATCAGATCAAAATTAAAAGTGAAATCTTAAAATTTTACTCTTTATTCCAGCCCACGTAAGTATATTATCAATTCCATTTATGATAATAATAATAATATATATATATATATATATATGTTATATACCGTAGTATTCAATAAAAGTCCCAAGAGGTCTTCCTTCCCAGCAAATGTCTGGATAATAGGTAGCTAACATGGTGTCATTAGTCATATGACAATGAAATGATCTCATATAGATTTTTGAATAGGTTTTATAACTTGCCATGTTGACAGCAATAGTAGCCTACTTTGTAAAGAAATAAAATATAAATCCTAAGCAGTCAAAATAGTCACTTCAAACTGGGCAGAGATGAGGACATTGGGGGCTCAGAGACAGCCAAGGTAATGGGGTCTGAGGGATCATCTACCAAATGATTACATTATTTTAATCCTTTACAAATCCTTCATCAGTCGAGGGCACTTGGATATGAATATTCAAAGATAAGATCAACAGTTAATTTTTAAGCTGAATGACAACAGTCCAGTATTTGTGTTTAAATATTTTTTACATTCAGAATATATAGTATTTGCATGGGATATAGGAGGCCTTTTGAAGGATAAAACTACTGTATGGGGGTTCAGGGGTGTCCTCTGAGAGAAAATTTATAAAAATGTAAAAGTCTGAATTGAAAATTTTTATATTTTCTTTAAAGCGAGAATCTACTAACAAACAAACAAACAAACAATTTACATAACGACAATGAAGGAGCAACATGTAACATTGACATCAAGCGTTTAAAATGGGTACTGTAGTCCAAATTCAAAATACTGGAGAGAGTTTTCTCCCCTGCCCCCCTCCTCCCCAGACTCGAAGCTCACATGGGTTGCCAGGTTGAGGACACGCAACAGGAACGAGCAAACTGACAATGGCACACAACGAGCCTTACACTGTAAGTTGATCAGCAAATGTATATGTTTACAATGTTTTTATTGTTTGCAAATTATAAACCAGCTCATGTGGATTTTTTATAACTCTGTCAATTTTAGCTAGATGTATTGCTGGCTTCCATGTCTGCAGCGTGCCTTGTTTACCTGTTAATTTGTTTCAAATCTGGCAACCCTGGTGTCAAAATACTATTTGGAAATGGGCAGTAGGCATGATCACACAGACCAAAACACAAACAGCAATTCTGGTCCGGAATGGACATTTCAAAGTAGAATACACTGGCTGTTGTTTTTGGAGAAGCCAGTATTTCAACTTAGCATGTTTCCTAAATCTTAGATAACATATTATGATAATTGTATGCATTAGTACAGTAAATATATTGCATATTGCTCCTCTAAAATATTGTTTGCTTAATTAAAGTATAAATAGGCTTTCCTTGCCATACATACCATGATGGCATCTATGATTTTCACAAAATTAGAACATAAATCTGTTTTTTTATTATAAAAAAATGCTCCTAACAATCTGATGTATGAAGCTAAATTTAAACAGAAAAAATATCCTGACACATACCTGGCTTAGCTGAACCATCTGATTCACATTTCAGACAGATGAAGACAGTTTCACTTTGCTTAATTTTTGTTTTCTACAGTGTGTTTAAACAAAAGATGGAAGTATCTGTAGTACTATTGTTAAAATAACTACGTACAGTAAATCAGGCTTTATGCGGTGCCTCATGTCTATAGCGGAGAGAGGCAACACGTGGAGAGCAGTTATAAGCGCGTAGCGCTGGCAGTGCTTTATTCCCCTACACAATCACTTATCCAGATGTCAGATAACTAGCTCAAAGATTTTGATCTCGGTCCAGATTTAAATGTCCTTCAGTCCATATCCGGACTGGAGTCCGCCTGTTGTGTACACCTGGCATAAACTGTGATAGACGGCATCTTGCGGGGGTGCGGCATGAAGCGGCACCCCCCACCCCCAGTCAATAACTTTGGGGGTGTGTTGAAGCGTGTTTTGCCCAGGGTGCCAAACAAGCTAGAACCACTACTGTGTGTTAATGTAATCAATTCCTTGAGTGCTTTTATATCATCTTGTCTTTAGAAATCAGACAGAACAGAAGTAAATGAGTTAACTATGTCAAATAAATTTCAAAGTGCTATTTAATGTACTTTAATACATATTTAATGTAATAAATGATCATGTTAACATTGACAGCCCAAAGTAGTGTTCGCACTTCATGCATACTATTATTGTGGGGAATTTTGGTACTCAAGTACAGAAAATCAAAACCACACACAAACACATTCACATAAAAATAGCTTTAATCTTACCCACACACCGGGGCTGTGGCCCACTCCACTGTGAGTTGGCCAGGCAGGTGAGTCTGGCTCTGCCCTGCAACCTGTAGCCCTTTTCACAGCGCACAGAACACTCCAGCCTGTAGGGGGCACTCCGTTCACTGCAGTTCAGCTCCCCATGATGCGGAGGAGAGAGATCTGGGCAAGACCGAACTATAGGAAAATACCACACGCACCAGACAGAGGTTAGGGCATCACACAGAAAGTTTGGTGCTATGTTATTAAAACTTTGCTGCATTGGACAAACTTTAAATGATTACATGGAACAACACAGAGCTAAAATGAACAGCTGAGGAGAAACAAAAATGGAAAAGATGGAAAGAGTAAAGGAAAAGAGAGCTTTTAAGAGAAAATGGGAAAGAAAGCATGAGTAAGAGAGAGAGAAAGAGGAGAGTGGCTGGTAGCGAAGTCTGTGGTTAGGACTTTGAGACCTGTAATTTATTTCCAAACAAAGAAAAACCAAAATATTGTTATTTCAGGGTTGAGGTCATAAAAGAGGGAACACTTAACAGGTCAGCTTTCACACACCCATTTGTATATGTCTGAGTATATGAGTTGGTGTGTGTACATACACATATTCATTTGTATGTGTCAAAGTCTGCGTGTAAGCATTCAAATAGTTGGCAAAGCATTTGAGCATTTTCTTTAACAGCAGTTTATTTTCCAGCTATCTATACACACGTGAACTCAGAGCGCTGCAGCGGGTATGCTTACTGGCAGAGAAATGCCTTTATGAGGCCCACTGCACACACACACACTGCAGTATATTAGTGTTTCTGTGGGTGATGAAACATAAGAAGTGACTAAAGGCCTTTTGAACTTCCAGTTGTGTAACACAAACTGACAATAAAACCAATATGTTTTCCGGTTTGATGGAATAAGAGACAAATAAGAGCACAAGAGAGAGAAAGGGAAGGTGAAAAAAGTCAAGGTAACGCACATAGGGACTCATTCATGAAAAATTAGCAGAACACATTTTTGTAGAAATTGTTCATAAGCTGGCCTGATATCAGTTTTCAGATTCATAAAAGTTTTCGTTTTTTCAAAACGTTTGTTGGTACGAACAAAATTTACACCTGCTCCCAACCATGTGAAAATCATACGTAAGACATCCAAACGTACCACTCGCACCATTGAGACCAAGAACCCCTAATCGCGACCACGAGAGGTTACCCAATGTGACTAGCAACAGGGCCAATTTTGTTGCTTATGAGACCTGGCTGGAGTCACTCAGCATGCCCTGGATTCAAACTCACATCTCCAGGGGTGGTAGTCAGCATCAATACTCACTGAGCTACCCAGCCCCTCATGGCGAGATTTTAAATACCACACTGAAACTCTGGTAATGGCAGTCATTGCCCAGCACTTGCGTTATTTTGCTGTCATTCATTTTTAATAAATAGAATTTCAATATTCAATAAATATTTATATTTCTGATCACTGTCTTTCTGATAATATGTTTTTAAAAAACATATTTTTTGTCCCTCAAGGCTCAATTCTTGCTCCACTCCTGTTCAACCTGTATATGCTCCCAATTAGCCAAATAATGAGAAAGAACCAAATTGCTTACCACAGCTATGCAGATGACACACAGATCTACTTAGCCCTATCACCTAACGATTACAGCCCCATTGACTCCCTGTGCCAATGTATTGATGAAGTAAACAGTTGGATGTGCCAAAACTTTCTTCAGTTAAACAAAGACAAAACTGAAGTCATTGCGTTTGGAAACAAAGATGAAGTTCTCAAGGTGAATGCATACCTTGACGCTAGGGGTCAAACAACTAAAAATCAAGTCAGGAATCTTGGTGTGTCTCTAGAGTCAGACCTTAGTTTCAGTAGTCATGTCAAAGCAATAAATAAATCAGCATACTATCATCTGAAAAATATTGCAAGAATTAGATGCTTTGTTTCCAGTCAAGACCTAGAGAAACTTGTGCATGCTTTCATCACCAGCAGGGTGGATTATTGTAATGGACTCCTCACGGGCCTTCCCAAGAAGACCATAAGACAGTTGCACCTCATACAGAACGCTGCTGCCAGAATTCTGAGCAAAACCAGAAAATATGAACATATCACACCAGTCCTCAGGTCTTTACACTGGCTCCCAGTTACATTTAGGATTGATTTTAAAGTATTATTACTGGTATATAAATCACTCAATGGGCTAGGACCTCAATATATTGCAGACATGCTCACTGAATATAAACCCAACAGATCACTCAGATCATTAGAATCACATCAGCTAGAAATACCAAGGGTTCACTCTAAGCAAGGAGAGTCTGCTTTTAGCTATTATGCCAGCCGCAGCTGGAACCAGGTTCCAGAAGAGATCAGATGTGCTCCTACAGTAGTCACATTCAAATCCAGACTCAAAACACATCTGTTTAGTTGTTCATTTACTGAATGAGCACTGTGCCACTGTGTGTCTGACTGTTTGTACTGTGTTTTATTCGATTTTTTTTTAATTCTAAACTGTTTTAATTATTCTTATTTTATTATTCTTGTTTTTTTCTTTTTGATTTCTACTATGTAAAGCACTTTGAATTACCATTGTGTATGAAATGTGCTATATAAATAAACTTGCCTTGCCTTGCCTAAAAATCCATCTTTCTTTCATGCTAATATTCAGCTGCTTAACAAGTGGTGAATTCTTGATCAAATACATTGTCATTATGTTAACGTATTGTGCTCATGATGGAGCGCTAGCTATCTAGCTAGTAGTGATCATTGTCATTAATGTGATGAAGTCATCTTGTCGCAACACCTGACATACCACACCGTCACACAACAAATGATCAAAAACCAACATTCAATCTGATTTGAGCGTTCAGATTGAGATGCATTAACTAAAAAACAAATTTTAATCAGATTTCAAACCTCCTACAAAGGTGGAAGTCCAGTTTAGACTACAAAACAATGGAACTGATTTGAGTCAGAGAGGGAAAAAAAATCAGATTTTTGCTGCCAGTCTGAACATAGCCTAGGATAAACATAATAGATAGCTAGCTATGGATTAGCGAGGACTGGATTTACAAGCTCGCAAAGGTTAGCTAGCTAACATCTCAACAGCTAGCTGACAAACAAGCCCATGAATTACCAGTTGCATACCTTAATATTTCTCTTTCTTTTGCCTTCTTATTTCTTCTTTTTACGAAATTGTGTAACTGAGGGCTTTGACTTTTTCATGATAATTGACACTTGAGCCACTAGGTGCGTGTGGTCGCTCACATCCCTCATTTCTCTCTCTCTTCCCAGTAGCGGCCACTAACACCAGGGAGAACGGACTGAATCGCTCTCAGATATGGCAACCATAAAGCACAATTGCATAGTGAAATACAACTGTCAAAAATAAATAATAATACATCTAAAAAAAACTAAAAAAACAAAAGGGTTTCGTGGTGCACCTCCTCATTGGAGCCCCCCAGCTGGTTGATGCCTACGCCTAGAAATTACCCTGCATGAATTAGTGTCCACTCCCACATCACCCTCAGCCATAACAGCCCAGTCTCTTACTCTCACCTCTGCAACTCGGATGAACTCCTGACCAGGTCCCGTCTGGCTGGCAAAGTCTGATTCCGTCTCCCTGGAGGTCAAAGCCTGGCATACAACGCACCCCACAAGCAGAGTTAAACTTATTATTACACACATTCTGGACAAAGAAGCCATTCTCTGGAGGAGGGAGGACTGGACAAACCACCACTACAGAAGGAAAAAATGGAGAGGGAAAGCGGGGGAGAGGGGGAGAGAGAGAGAGAGAGAGAGAGAGAGAGAGAGAGAGAGAGAGAGAGAGAGAGGGAGATTTACATATATACACTTATAAACATAACTTGAGCAGACATCGGTTTACAGAAATAAAACAAATCAGCACCTTGGCATGTGTTGTTATGGGGTCTGTAGCCCTCCGTACACATGCAGTCTGAGATGTGTGTACTTCCAGGCCTGGATGTGTGATGAAGGTCTGGGCAGGGCAGACAGGTACCCACACCTCCAGGAACTGCCTCAGGTTTATAAGTGCCAGATGGACAAGCTAAGAAAACAGAGAAGGGGGAGAAAGAAATGTTTTCAATTCACATTAAATGTATTGATCTTCACCTTTCATTAGATTTTTTTTAATGTCAAACTTATAGATTTCTAATATTATATACTTTCTTGCTTTAATATTTTCACTTGGTCTATAGTGTTTTCATAATGTCTAAAAAATTAGACAATATTATACTAAATGCGTCTTCACTCAGCCAAGATATGGTGGTGTGGCAGTTGTATATATTGTGATTCCATTTGCCATGACCATATATGTATTTCCATTTTTTCCCTTCCGGGATGGCATCTATCTTAGCGCTACCCTTCTTTCCAGTCTATTTGATGCCATCTCATCAGTAGGTTGTAAAATTGAAGTGTTGCTCCTATAACTTTAGATTTTGTCATACATTATCATTTTCCTTTGTATTTTTACACCCATATAAAACATTTTATAGCTGGAATAGAGCTACATAATACTGTTGCCTTTACCAGCATGCTGTGAGCAGCAATATATGTGAGCTTGGTGGCAAATATTTGTAAACTACTTTTATGATATATTTGGTTCCTTTTTTAAGCTTTAAAATGAGGCAATACCCACTGCCACTGTATTGCAAAGACGCAGGGGGATCTTCATTAAGAAATCTCCTTTTGCATTCCGCATAAGAAAGAAAGTAATACTGGTTTGGAACGATATGAGGGTGAGCAATTTATGACAGAATTTTTATTTTTGGCTAAGATATTATTTTAAGTGTTTGCTCTAGTGTTAAAAATGAGAATTTGAATATGAAGATGGTTGCAACATTTTGCTATTCCTGTTTAAATTCATTTATGCCACCTTTGAGTTGCATAATCTGTCTAAATGCACATTTGTGTGGCACATATGGCCCTGTAAATATGGTTTCTGTGTTGTCATTGCAGTTTTAAGATGGCTTAAATAAATTACATTAGCACAATGTCAATGTATTTGTCAAATACTAAATCAAAACACTTGTGATAAAATGCCATCTGATAATATGTTCCTAAACCGAAATACTCCCAGACGACTAACTTTCCACTGCTTAAATGATGCATACAGTAGACTTTGGAGGTTAACAGTGGATTCATGAAATTCCAAGCATATTTTTAGGCTATTTCGTTTTTAAACTGTATTTTTCACTAGAACAGTTCTGACAAAAATATAAAGAATTTTCCCACATAAGCTCATGTAAAAATATCAAGAAGAAACAATCTAGACAGCCTTTATCAATAGCTGCTCTGTACAGCCAGCCAGACATCTCAACTGAGTCAAAGTGGTGGACCTAATCTTTGAGAATATTAAGGCACACTCAGTGTGAGATTAAATTAAGATAATATAAATATTATGGGCCCTGTAGTCTGAGATGGGTAGTCAAAAATGTCACTTCTTCCATCATTTAAAACCACCACCCCCTTTCCCCTTTTCCCTCTTTCTCTGTTCTTCTCTCTCACATACACACACACACACACACTCACACTATGGTCCTTTTTGCCAGAACATAATCTTTCTATCAGGAAGACTCGCAGACTTGAGTGAAATTGAAGATGACATTTATTTGATGAATATAAAACAGAAAAGTAATGTCTCTCTTTGGCGTAGGCCCCGTCTAGCTGTCCAAAGTTGTAGTACTCGGAACCATCATATCCTGCCGGAGATAGGAGGCAGGGGCGAGGAGCCTACCCCCGTGAATCACGGGGCTCAACTGGTGGTGGTGGGGTGGTGGAGGTTGCTGCGTTAGCACACTGAAACAGCAATGTGATAGATTGTGAGCAGATTTCTAAAGCAATGGCTTACATGTGATTGGCTGGGAATTACCCAGCTAATGGTGCGATGATGTACAGCTGCTTGTCTTCCCGCTAGAACTATGCTGCGCTTACATTTCCTTAACTAAACACATTAAGGGGCCGTTTTACAGACTGTTTGTTCAATATATACACAAAACCATCATCTAACAGTTGCATGCCCTTTACATGTGTTGTTGCTGTTACAGCAGAGACTGGCACCTGTCCATCAATTAGCAGACAGATAAAGTAGCCGGTCAGACAACAGTTTTGTCTCATTAGTTACATAACGTGTTATATGTAAGAGTAATGTAAATCATGTTCCATTTGAGCCTTCCAGTTCCATGCAGTATTAGCATCATTACAATCATTTAATTTCGGTCAACAGGAAGCCCAGTAATTTTTTAGGCAATAACATTAATTTGCCTTTGGCAATGTTGTGCTGTTCTGAGTTTTTAATGGCTGGAAATGGTTTTAAAATAAGTTGCTGATGGGTGGCCACTCACTCTGAAACAGTGGGCCCAAAAAGATGAGCAGATGGGCAGAAAGCAAAAAGAACAGACTGAGAGAAAAGCTAGCATACACGAAGAGACAATAAGAAAAGCAGATGGGAGAATGGGAAGAACAGAAATAAACAAAGAAAGATTGACATTGAAACTGAGACAGGAAGAGAGAAGTAAACAGACAGATGGGGGGGAAAGAATGTAAGACAACGAAAAAATGTGTGCATCTGCACTAAAGTGAGAGACACAGACATACAGATGGACTGATAGAATAGGTTAGAACTAGGGCTGGGAATTGCCACAGACCTCCAGATTCGATATTACAATGATAATTCCTAGCCGATTCGATATGTATTGTGATACTGCAATTCTGTAAGTATTGCAATTTGATGTTTTGATATAAAAACTGTTTTTCTCAGAAAGAAATGTCTATTGAAGAACAGTTGTGTCTGAAATGACAACTGTTTACACTCTGTAATATACACTGATCAGCTACAACATTAAAACCACCTGCCTATTATTGTGTAGGTCCTCCATGTGCCGCCAAAACAGCGCCAACCTGCATCTCAGAATAGCATTCTGAGATAATTTTCTTCTCACCACAATTATACAGTGCGGTTATGTGAGTTATCATAGACTTTGTCAGCTCTAACCAGTCTGGCCATTCTCTGTTGATCTTTCTTATCAACAAGGTGTTTCCATCCACAGAACTGGCGCTCACTGGATGTTTTTGGCACCATTTCAGAGTAAATTCTAGAAACTGTTGTGTGTGAAAATCCCAGGAGATCAGAAGATACAGATATACTCAAAACAGCACATCTAGCACCAAAGTGCAGATTAACTTCTGAACAAAAAAGCAAATCAAACACACTTTCGTCTGTTCTTCAAATCAAAATGAGGTGTGTTTCCTCAAAGGCACACATCTTTATGTCTAGCAGCATTTATTGTCGACTCTAGCGGGTAAATGTGTGAAATTCCCCTCAGCTAAACTACTTATCAGTGTCAGACAGAATCTGCAGAATTAATTCTGACTAGGGCTGTCAATTGATTAAAATTTTGAATCGAATAAATAACATGGTGTCCCGATTAATTAATCACGATTAATCGCATATACAAATATTTGCTGAGAAAGCCCCTCATATAACAATAACTCAATATATAAAGATTATACATATTTATATCAAAATATAATTATACATAGTTATCTTTAAATATATATATATAAAAAAATACTACATATTCAGATAATTAAACAAAATGTTTAGAATACAATGTATTGTTTACTACCATATTATTGAACATGAGCCAATCATTGGCAGTATCACAACATACAGTTCACTGCAATCCATTTCACAATTGAATTTGTCAATCAGATGGAGATTTATTATGAGGGCTTGTTTAAGAGCCTGTCAATTTACACCTACGTTAGACATGCTTGTGTAGCGTCTCGGGTGTTGCATCATAAACATAAAATGTTTAGTTCACTGTTTCAAGTTAAATATAGTTTAATACTTAATCTTTAAACACATCTTGAGATCCCTTAGTTCGCATTTGCGCTCCTTCAAGTGTTTTGACCGCAAGAACATAACGCATGTTTGTGTGTTGTGTGTCCGCTGTAATAAATGTTCACTGTAATAAACTGTGTGTTGCTCACACAGCTGAAATTTCACATACTGCCCTCTGGAGTAAACAGGTGGTACTACAAGCTTGCATTTCTCAGGAAAGCATGCGATTAATTGCATAAATCTTTTTTAACACGTTATTTTTTGTAAAATTAAGCGCACATTATTAACGCATTAAATCGACAGCCCTAATATTTTTTTAAATAAAGTGTGACGAATTTAATATCATTTGGCTCAAGAATAGCAATTTTTTTTATTGATACTTTATTATATATACCCATAAACCCTTGTGCTTGAATAAATGATGTTTGTTTGGTCATTAAAAAGGAACTTATGTAGTAAAATAATTTATTTTTTACTTTTTATATAAAAATGTATTTAGTTTGAATTCTTATGACTATTGATGTTGTTTAATTGTAGCTGGTTGATTTTTGTGAAATCACCACGAGTGTGATTAGTGTTACCTCTTGGAGCCTATTAAATTTAAGCATTCATCTTTCCTCCATTGTACTTTGCAAAAGTGCAGATTTATAACTTAGAAACTAGTCATAATTTCCCTTTTTACTGAATAAGACATGTTATAACCCAATTTAAATAATTAAATCACGATTTAATAATTAAACGATACTTTAATCAGAGATGAGTTAAGCTTTCTTGTAACTAGTTAACGTTACTTAAATAATTACATTCAGTTTACTTGAGCCAAATAATTATGTTTACTTAGAGTAAGCTTGCAAACCAATTGCCTTGAGAAATCTAAGTGAGGTCAACTAATTTGATTTTACAGTGCTGGAAAATTTGAATTGCTTGTGAATATATTCTAACTGATACTATAAAATAGGCTTAATAAAAACGGTCATAGGTGTTATGACTATGTTACAATTAATTAGATAATTATGCTTTATGCAGTGTTGGGTAGATTTCTTATGAAATGTAATCTGATAAGGATTACAAATTACACAACAAAATTGTAATCAGTAACAATCGTTTAGATGACACTTTTAGGTAATCTAATATAGCATGTTTTGATGAAAATCTAATTTTAAGTGTATTAGTAGTACCAATTTACACTTTTTCGTTAACATTAGCAAACATAATTAGAAAGTTAAGGCTGGTAGGTAATGTAATCAATAGGTGTTCAATAAAAACTAACCAATCAAATCTTAGCAATCTGAACACCACCTGAAAACATTGACACCATCATTTATTTGTAGAAAGCATCTTTTATGAACTCTTTACACAGTGAAGTTTAAGATAATTTATGATCCATTAGCACAATTGTAGTGTTTCAAGCCCAAATAATTCCCCCATCAGATACGAAAGCTAAAATCAGTTTTTATATATGTGTGAATTATGAGATTATTACAACATTCTCCAACAGCCATGACAGATTCTTCTTGAAACATTCATAAAACAAAGGCCAAATTACAAATATTAACGTCTAGGTTACGTACGTATGTAACCTCCGTTCCCTGATGGAGGGGATGAGACGTTGTGTCGAAGAAATGACACTAGGGGTCTCTCTTGAGTGCCGAATATGCCTCTGATCTATGAAAAAAGGCAGACAGTATTTGCATACCCCGCCCCCGGACATACGGATATTCAGAATTTTTCTTTTTGAGCTGTGTGTTTGTACTGCTGACGCAGGAGCGGGCAGGTATTTTACGTGCAAAGGCGACCAGCTGTGTCAGACTGCAAGTACCCTTCCCCACTGCCCCATAAAAGTCGTCGGAATCCTTCTGGTTACCCTAAACAGGGGAGCAAGGCGACGCTTACCAACCTGGGAACGGGTCAAGCCTAGCTGGGCCTTTTTTCTCTCTATGTTTCTTGCATAGAGCAAAAAGGCTGGGGCCCATACACACATCGTGGGAAAGGGGTCTTACCCAGTTTCCTATTCTTTCAGGGGGAACAGACCCAGCGGAGACCACACCTGCCCAGGAAAGGGGAGGTAAAAGTGGAGAAATACATCACATGGGTCTCTTAGGTCACATGTGTGAAAATGGCGCGGTGGTAGATCCAGACTCAAGGAGGGGGGAGTTGCTACAACACACCTACCGGAGGGCAGCTGGAACTGCCCAAGGGAGACGCGGGTCCACTCGTAAGGGGACCGTACCATGGATAATACACACAAGAGGAAGTCCACGCAGGAGTCCTGACCTGTGGAGCACCTATTCCAGTACAGCGTAGATTAAGTACCCGCAGTGGATTGGGTCGGCAAGTTCCTCCGCTGAATTGTGGACCCACAGGGCTAGGGAGGAGTCATCCAGGGAGCCGAGTTAGTGGGATCTCCTGGGAGAAAAAGCACACGATTTTACCTTGGCCGAGGGAAAGGGCACGAGGCGCAAACGGTCCACCCGGTCAATCCGTCAGCGTGTTTCCGAGTTCAACCAGCTCGGACCTGAGAAAACATGGGACGAAACTGACTCTACCCTGAGATTGTAAAATCTTGCAAGGGTATTAAGTGTTGCCCAACCCGCTGCTCTGCATATGTCTGCCGGGGAGATGCCTCTGGCCAATGCCCGTGAGGACGCAACACTCGAGTGTGCTCAGACCCACAAGGCGAGGGGCACGGCCTGGGTGTGATAAGCCAATGTAATGGTGTCAACTACCCAGTGGGAAGCGTTCCCTTTCCGCTGTCCACCAAGGCAGACAGAACATCTAGAGCTCTGCGGGCTGTCCAAGTAGGTACACAAAGCACGTACCGGACACAGCAACGAAGGGCTGACCCTGAGGGGAGTCGTAGGAACCTTGGGCACGTAGCCCGGTCGCGGTCTTAGGATCATATGAGTGTCTGCTGGACCGATCTCCAGCTCCAGGCAGGCGTAGCTGACAGAGGGCACTTGCAGGTCCCCGATCCTCTTGATGGAGGTGAGCACGATCAGGAGGGCCATCTTCAGGGAGAGGGCCTTGTTCGACTTACCCAAAGACTTGCTGTCAACTGCGTTATGGTGGGCTGCGATAGCACACATACACCTTCAAGGTGGAAGGAGACAGCCTCCCCTCCCACCTCTTCTGCAGAAATAAGAGCACTGACCTAACTGCGCACCTCTGTTGGTCTTCAGCCTGGGAAGAACACCAATCTGCGAACAAGCGGCAATTCAGGGTGTAAAGTTGCCTGGTAGAGGGAGCTCTGGCTTGGTTGATCGTGTCTACGATGGCAGGTGGTACGCGGCTGTGAGCGGCGCACATGCCCGCGGAACCAATCAAGTAGCTGTGAGGGGGGGACGGGGTTTTCCGGTCCAGCCTCGTGCTTGCGGTAGCCTCAGTGTGTGTCAGGCTCAGTCTGGGCGAGCAGACCCGAAGCTGGCGGCCCAGGCGAGTCATCGGCATCAGACGCCGCTGTAATGCTCTCCGATGCAGCGGCGATGTCATCATCCAATTCCAGGAGCTCAAGGGGCCGGCCGTGAAGCGGGCAGCACTCATCCAGAGCTTGAACGGAAGCAAGCAAGCGTGCCGGGGAGGTGGGTGGTTCGAGGGGATTTACCCAGCGAAACGGAACCTGTCATTATCCCCAAATCACCTTCATCGCCCGCGGCACCTGCCCCAATCCCGTAGGAAGAAGGCGGGGCACGGGGGGGTGGCTGAAGTGGCTTTCTCTCATGACAAAAGAAAGCCACGACCGCAATGCTGCCATGGCTATGTTCTCGCACTGAGAACATGAACCATTCATAAAACGCTGCCTGCGTGTGATCGCAGCCCAGGCACACAAGGCAGCTTTTATGACCGTCAGAGGTGGGGAGAAATTAACCGCATCCAGAAACTACACAGAGGCGGAAAAGACATCTATAAAAGACGCATCCTGAAAAGGATGTTCAACGCCAGCTGTGTATTTGCTCTTTTAGAGAAAATAACTCTTTTAACTGCACTGTCGAAGCGCCCAGGGGCAAACTGCACTGCCGTGCAGAGAAGGAGAAAGCCGCTGATATCCGCCGTAGATCCAACAGCAATCGCACTCAGAGGTGGGAGGAAGTGTGTGACTCGCAGCTCGCTGCATACACGACCATCAGCTCCGAAGAAAATTTCAGAATGAACTAGACGTATTTCTCTGCTTTATACCCATATGTCCGGGGGCGGGGTATGCAAATACTGTCTGCCAACTTCTCATTGGACTTTTTCATAGATCAGAGGCATATTCGGCGCTCAGGAGAAACCCCTAGTGTCGCTTCTTTGACACAACGTTGAAGTGAGCAACAGACGGGGAACTTGTGTTTACGGGTGCATATTCATTTGGTGGAGCTCTGTTTTTATCAGGTTACCCTCATGTCTGTATAAGATAGTCTTTGATAATCATTAAGTATAAACTGTGATTTGATTTGGGCTCTCATATTTTTGAATATTTAAAATTAGGACTAAGGCTATTTTGAGTGGTGTAGGTAATTGCTGTTTGCCTGCTGCATGTCTCATAACGCTGAGTTAAAAACTCTCATCCTCCCGGAAACCCACAATAGAAGACAGGAGAAAGAAAAGAGAAAATAATTGAGCCAAAATGGGTTTAACCCAGCAGATGGACAAGAACTTAATAGCCCATAGAAAGGATATGAAGAGGCCAAGATTTAGTGAACCAGGGAGAGGAGGAAGGGGGTTTAAAGTGCTAGTATGTGTTTAGCATGTCAGATGGTTGAGTGACCATGTGGAAGCGTGGCTTATTTTGAGCATTTCCGATGCAGCTGTAAAAGTCTACCTCAACTGAAACAACATGCATTTCCTGGCAATGGCAATGCTTCATGCAGCATCTTTTTCTCCACTGTCTCCTCTACAACTGCAGCTGCTACAGATCTAGACAAATCGATTTAGTTCATATGACCAAAATTTATAATCACTTAAACCCCAATGTACAGCAAAAATATTTTCCACTCAATGTTGCTCGATCACATTTAAATCTGTAAATGAAATACCCCATGAAAATAAAATAAAAAGTTTTGTGGCTTTTAGTTCATGTTAGCTTTGAGTGCATCTATATGATGTGCTGTATACTAGAAAAAAGGGTAGGTGGAAGGAGTATTTTAGTTATTTGGTCACTGGGGTTAGTAATTAATCTATTTTTAACCTTATAACCTTAGTAAACTCTGCAAATTTAGATTTATGCCTTTAGTGAACACTTTAATCCGAAGCAACTTACATTGCATTCAAGGTATACTTATAGTTTGTGCCATGCTTTTCAGGTTGAGCTGAGTGAAATGTGAACTGGACTAATTCTAGAATTAAACCACATTACTGGCCACACTAGAATTATACACAACAATTTCAATCTTCTTTCAGTGGCACAGAGAACAAACAACTACATCACACACCATGTTGGTCATAAAATCCCTGTATTCTAAAGCAGTATGTCAAACAGGATGTAGATGCAATTCAGATGTAAAAACAACACAACACTACCCATAAGCATATTTTGCATCTTTCTCATTGTAAAGATGGCTGTGTCTTCTTCACCTTATCTTAATTAACAAGATTGTGGAGATTGTGGTGGCTCTCAAATTGGGAGCCACCAGGTGCAACAGATGTACGATATAAACTAAATTGTCGTAATTCGCTTTAGTGTCCTTAATGACATCACCATTCTAAAATGAAAGAATCAATTCAAGCTACAACCAGTTCACCACATTCTATTGTTTTCAGCCACAAAAATGTCATTTTGCATGTTTATATAGATCTCATCATTTCCTTGTTGCTCTGAATTTGAAAATGAGGTCAACCACAAATGCAATGTGAAAAGGGAAAAATAAATAAATTAAAAAAACATCTGCAATTATGATGTTGTGCATCAGTTGTTAGACTTTGCTTTGAAACCATGGCACACTGACACCAGTTACTCTTGCAGACAGAAAAATGTAACTCTTTCTCTCAATGAGACCAGATCAAAGTGCCCCACAACAGTCAGAAACACTGTAAACAAGAGTCTGTCTTTAGCGTTTGGGGTCATCGGCTGAGTAGTGCAGAGCTCTGGATTCTGCCAAAGGGCAATCTTTAGTTTAAATCAAATCAAGCCTAAACCTCTGTAATGAAGAAAAACTTGGTTGTAGACTTTGTGCTTGGAAATGTTTAAACCCTAAGGGGCGGTTTCCCAGACAGTGTTTAAATTAGGCCAAGACTAGGCCTTAATCTAGAATAGTTAATCACTGCTCAATAAATGGCTTTCTGAAACACAGACTAATTAGAGATTAAGAACACCTGGAATATGAAGTCTTGAACTAAAGTAAGCAAGATTAATTTAAAACCACCTGTGCTAGTCTGAATTAGCTGGACTGAGGTTGCCTATAAAACATGGAATGGACGCAGAAAGCCTAAAACATAAGGAACTGGAGAAGCAAATTCATGGAAAACAATGGCAGCAGAAAAGAGACTGCGAGCAAAAAACTTCAGTGAGCATGAGAAAACTCTTTTAAAGACAATAGTATCAAGACACCCAGCCATTGAAGACAAACAGCACACATCTGCCATGGAATCAAAGAAAAGGAATGCATGGAAATCCATCTGTAATGAATTTAATGCAAATGAACTAACATCCACAAGAACAATACAACAATATCAGGTAAGAATTGTCAACCTTGATCTCTGTATTTTATCACTGTTTTGTGATCTCAATAGATTGACACTACAGTATTATATTCAATACAGGTTTTGTGGAAGAATATAAAATCAACCTAATAAACTGCTGCAGAAGCCCAAAGAGAGAGGTTTAAGACTGGTGGAGGACCTGCAAAGAAAGATACTGATCAGTTGGATGACTTACTGACAGGAATAATGGAGAACCAGCAACCTTTGGAGAACATACCAGATGATGACCATCTAGACAGTTCAGATGAGGTTTCACACATACTACATTGGGTATATTTTGGCATTTCTTACACTCCTTTCAAACTTTTATTTCTTTCTGTTTCTATCATTTGATGTGAAACAGTTCTCATTTAATGTGCATTTATTTGATTATATATGAACGGTTCTTGTTTCAAGGAGAAAGTCAAAGGGACATAACTGAAGCGCTGCTAGGTAATTTACCCTCCACATCCTCAGAAGTTAGGGTGGCAGTGTCTGCCAGTACTGGTCACCAAAACAAGAGTCACAATCCTTGAAAAGCTGGCTATTGAATTTCATGAACACAAGTTGAAGTACCTTGAGGAGGAGCATGAAATTAAAATGAAGATCCCCAAGTAGAACTGGAATGAAGATGGAGAGAGAGATGCAACTGTCTCATATCACAATGCGTGAATCTGAAATAAAAATTGTTTTATTAAATCGTTTTGGGTGTTTCTTTAATATACAAGACAAAAGTACACTTTTAATACAGTAATTTGCTCATGAAACTGTATCAGATCCCAGCCGAAGTGTGAAAAGGTAATGTCAAAAATTACTACTTAAAGTGACACAATGCAAAAGCATCTCTGTAGCCAAGTCCTTCTGAGTGGTCTGTTGTAAATGGTGGTACATCTAGATTGTCATCCTCCAGTATTGGGGGATCTGGGCATCCATGCTGTTTCAGGTAGTTGTGAAGAACCAGCTGTTGCAATGATAACAGTGCAGCATCTTTGTTGGATTTGAATTGTTTTCTGAAGGCACTGAAAGCGACTCTTAAAAACATGCGCTCTACTAGTCCCCTAGTGCGCATATGAGCCTGGTTGTAGCGCCATTGCTCAGTTGTTGGGTGCAAGTATAGTGTAAACTGAAAATTCTTCTGAGAATACCCACTGTCACCAAACAATATTCCCTTGTGATCTCTTTCAAACTGGGAACACCGAGATGAGTTTAAGGAAGATCCGGGAATCATGAGTTGCACCTTTCCAACGTGCACCAATGTTTGAAAACTGTAACTGGGGAGTGCATAAACCTTGGACATTTATAGAAAACCAGTTCTTGCAGTTCCTGTATTCCTCAGCATCTGGAGTATAGGGACATTTTATGGGAATATGGGTTTTATCTATGCAGCCTATGACTTCCGGGAAGTTCCCATATTCATAGAATTGTACCTTGTAGTTTACCTGGGTTGCAGCATCAGGGAAGTTTATGTAATGTCTTCTCAATTCACAAATAGCCATGCATACTCTTTGAATGACTTTACATACTGTTGGTTCACTGACACCACATAAGTCCCCAGTTTCTCTGTGAAAGGTGCCACATGCCAAAAATTGTAAAGTTATGAGCACCTGCAGACAAACTGCTACAGGCCGTCCTCTTTGGTTAACAGATGAAAGCCTGGGTTCCAAAAGTGAAATAAGCTCCACAGCATTTACTTTATGCATTCGAAAACAATCTCGAAAACTAATTTCATCAAAACATTGCAGTGGGTCACTTATGTCAGCAAGAACTTGCCTAGCTGGTGGTATTCGTTGTTCTTCATTGACATACTCCAAGTAATCCATGTGTCTTCTTTAACAAAAAAACTTTAATCTGAAGTTAAACCTGCCTCTAGGGTGGTTTAATTTAAGCCTCAATGTAGTCCTGAAGTATCTCTAATCTTCTTTCAGGAAATCTGCTTAGTTTATTCAGGACTAGGCCAAGTCTAAGACTACTTTACAACATGTTAAATGATTTCTGTTAGTCTGCGTTAAAAGGTCTTTTCAGTCTAGGACCAGCCTTAATCTCTGTCTGGGAAACCGCCCCTATATCCACCGTGTTCTTTCTCACGCCAACCCTTAATGTGAAAGTTCCTTTTTTCACACTCAAAATATAAAATTGTCATGATTTAATCACCTTCGTGTTGTTTTAAAGCCATATGTCTTTCTTTTCTTCCATGGAACACAAAAAGAGATGTTAAGTACAATGTGAGTTTTAGTCAACGTTCACAAACAAACATAAAAACTAGCTTGCCAATTAATTTTCTTGTTCAATCTGTAGAGCCAGTATAAAAAGGCTGTTTCAAAAACTGTTTATTACATGCACACATTTGTAACTATACTGTTGCTTTAAGCCTGTGTGCATGGGTCCATAGTTGTCTAGAATGATTAAGTAATGGCAGAGGGTGTGAGGTTCAGTAGCAAAGACCTCTGTCTGCAGTGAGTGATAGTGGGGTAAACACAGAGGGTTCAGAGAGGGGACTTCTGGCTGATAGCACATAAATTGACGGGCAGAAATTAAGGGGGACATGGAGCAATGCTAACACTCCCCTTCCAACTCCAACTGTCTCTCACACTCATACACAAAGAAAAAGGCAATAAATCCACACTAAAATGCCAGTTCTGGAGAGAGACATGAAAAAGCTTCATAATAGCTGCAGAAGAGATGGAGAAACATAGAAGGTTGACTCACATAAACCGTGGTTAAATGGCACTACTTGGACCATTAGACAAGAATGTAGAAAGGCTGAACGCAAGATGCTGAATGACAAGTTTCCTATGATATTCTGAAAGAGTGTTTTATAAATTATCAAAGCGCTGTTAAAGTGGCCAGATCTACCTATTCTTCTGGGATTATCTCACGAAATAGCCATAATCCGAGAGTTGTTTAACAATGTAAATAAAGTACTTAATCTGGTTATTACTACTTTTTCAAATCCTTCTATAGATTTATGTAAAAGGTTTTAAAAATGTAATTTATAAGGTTGTTCGGTAAATAAATGCTGTTAAGATCTATTTCAAAGCTAAAATCTATCCATACTTTCATAGATTTGGAAAAAGTTATGCACGCTTTTATTTCTACACATTTGGAATACTGTAATGTCCTATATTTAGGTATTAGTCAGTCACCTGCAGCTTGTGAAAAATGCAGCGGCGAGGCTTTTAACAAATACCAAAAAAAGGGATCATATTACACCTGTTTTGGCATCATTGCACTGGCTACCGGTAAAATAAAGAATCCAATAGGTGCTGCTTTTTGTTTTTAAAGCCTTACATGGATTGTCGCCAGTGTAAAAAGATTTAAATCACCCTTCACCAATCCCAAAGATATTTGTGTTGACCAGCTGTGTATAGTATATATATATATATACTATATTTAGTATTTTTAGTTTTTTTTTAGTATTTCGAGAAGAGAAAGATTGGATTACATCTATTTTAGAAGCTAAGAATATACACTCACTGACCACATTATTAGGAACACATCACATTTTTTCCCCATTCTGATGGTTGATGTGATTATTAACTGAAGCTACTGACCTGTTTCTGCATTTGCTGATAAGAAAATCACATGAATAAGTAGGTGTACCTAATAAAGTGGTGGATGAGTGTAAGTGGTGGTTCATGTGGTTAATTTGAAAGGATGTTTATACAGATCCTCCATACAGATAGACTGCAAGGGTTTTCGTCTTAAGATAAACAAGCTGGAACCAAGGTACACTATTCCCTCACGTAATTTTTTTTAATGACACTGATGTGCTTATGCTCTATGCTACTTCTATGGCTTTAAAATGAAGCAGGAAGTTCAGTACTTGTTGCACAAGTCACCGAAGTTCAATGAAGATGAATGAGTAACAAGTGAGTAAAATATTTATATTATTGTTTTGAATCGTAATATAATAATCAAAGAATCGCAATATAACTGTATTGCAACACATATTGCATATTGTACTGCTTATTCCCATCCCTGATCCCAATCCGGTGTGATACACTTGGGTCCTTCTCAAGAGTGGAATGAGAGCTTAATGAGGGTAGTTCAGTCAGCATGCGGCACTCGTTTTACACAGCACACATACTGTAAATCTGTTTTAAGAACCAGTTACACTGACATAGTGAGCTATTCTATTACTGGCAAGGGAAAAGGGGTATAGTAGAGAAGTACAGCATAATAAAGAAAGAAATGGTAAAAGAGAGATAGGGAAAAGATGCTTGAAAGATTAGTGGAGCTCAGCTACTGACTCTGTCACAATGTCCCATTTGTCAACACCCCCCCACCCCCCACCCCCACACACACACACACACACCTGCTGGCAACACTAATTGCAGTCCGTTTACAGTCAACACACACATACACTCAAACAAACTATTCCTCACAAGCAAATTTATGGTCATGCACACGCCTCTTGTATGCACGAGTGTCTATTTATGACCTAAAGTAACAGTTACTTTACAAGATCACACACTTTCTACAAACTATAAACTTGCATTCTCTTTCCAAAGGCACTAATCAACATAGTTTACCACACTGTGGCAGCTGGGCCAAATAGAAAACTCCCTTTCCACTCATCTCAGGCCAGTAACCACTTTCAATATCTACCTATTACTCACTGCCACAGAGAGTGCAAAACTGACACAAGGTCAAAGAAGCCTCATTTAGAATCCTCATGTGGATCTTTTCCTGTCTGAACAACATTGCAAAAACAGAAATCTTCACTTTAATCTAATAAAGTTTAGAAATTGAGGTGAACCCGATTGACCCTGAACTTTACTGTCTCCTGATATTCAAAGGCATCTGCTCTGTTTGGCCAGACGTCCTGGAGCAAAGCGCACCAAGAGTTGAGCAACCATCTGTCTTTATCTTGAAAAGGAAATCCAAAAATACTGGCTGAGGTCAAATTATTTTTTGAGAATCTCCCCTTTGTACAGTTGGAGATCATTGAGAACTTTTGTACAATGTTTAATTATTTTAAATGTACATCCTATAATTTCATAAACACAGTTGTTGTATTTCAGGCTGATAGAATGGTATTAATGACTACTAGTAGATAAGGCTTGTTATTAGTCATACTTGCTACGCCGAGCATCACATTACTATTGCTCAAATATTGCCCTTTGTAAAAAACTTTGGTGTATAACTCGTCCCACACCACTTGTTGTGACATGAATGATCAAGTTGTGTAGTTCATTGAGAGGTGTGCTTTTACTTTATCAAGGGATCACTAGGGCTGGGTATTGATAGAGATTTCACGATTGAATTCCGATTCACAAGCTCTCGATTTCAGGTAGGTTGCAGGTAGGAAACCAGCACGGGGAGTTTTATTGTAAAAGGAAGATGGAAAACAAGACGAAAGATGAACACTGGGTGAAAGCAAAGGTGCATCAAAATATGGTGGAAATGAGAGAAAGGGCCATGTGGCATGAAGTTTTGGAAAGTGAAAGAATTATTAGGAATAAAAAATTAGGAATATAAGGAAGAGAATGATAAGGCATGGGAGAGCTTTAAAGCCTTCACCCTGGTTTTGTAAAACTGGATGTTCATCTTTTGCCTGGCATGTGTGTTTGTTCGATGTGTGGAAGAGATTACAGATACAAATGGCAAGAGATGAAAAAGAATAAAAGTAGGCCCACTCAATTTATTGGACTTGTACCATTTTATTAATAGACAAAGTAGAGCAATAAAAAGGAAATGATGGGGAGATGAGGTGGAAACAATCTCAAGACATTATGTTGGCTGTACTCAAACCCATGTCGTAAGAACTAAACACCCCAGTATGGCACGCTGGAGGGCGGGGCCGGGTCGTGACTCAACACGCCCGGTCCCGTATTAGGCTAATCAAGCCTCCGAGAGGGTTAAAGGCCGACCGCGTTGGACGTGCGTGAGAGAGAGATTGTTCACGGACATGTCCGTCGTCTTATGTGTTTGTCTTTTGAGTTTTACATTAAACCTTTATTTGTATGTCAAGCCGGTTTCTCGCCTCTTCCTTGCCCGTGAGCGTGAACTGTTTTACACCCAGCATCATAGGGCAAGCTTGCAGAGGCAAAGCACAACTCACAATTTCTTTACAAAATCTAGTTGCAGTTTGCATTTAACATAAAATTTACATCAGAACATCAGATGATTGACAGTTCAGATCTAACATGAGATCAGTGGCTTATAAAAGGGTCATTTCTTATTTGACTATGTGCAAACAGTCTAGTCCAGCTCACATTAGGCAGGATGACTTCATACAAAACAGAGTTCAAGAAAAATGTAACTTTGACTAAATGGATACGGCTGACTAATATACTTAATACAGTACTCTATAAGTTCAAGAAATAGACCCTCAAGAGCAGAAAGAAAGTGGTTGGGGTTTAAGACAAAGTCATCCGTTTCACACTTCACTGAACATAGAGCACTTGGAATGATAAAACTACACTAAAAACTTTTTCCAGATTATTTGCTGGAGCCCAGGTTGGCGCTGCACCGCAGTAGAAATGAAAGGCCCCTGTAGCCAAACATGCATTACAGCATCTCCTCTGACTTCATTCCTGGCAGGTAGGAAACCAGCACGGGGAGTTTTATTGTAAAAGGAAGATGGAAAACATGACAAAAGACGAACACTGGGTGAAAGGAAAGGTGCATCAAAAGATGGTGGAAATGAGAGAAAGGGCCACGTGGCATGAAGTTTTGGAAAGTGAAAGAATTATCAGGAATGAAAAATTAGGAATATGAGGAAGAGAATGACAAGGCATGGGAGAGCTTTAAAACCTTCACCCTGGTTTTGTAAGACTGGATGTTCATCTTTTGCCTGACATGTGTGTTTGTTCGATGTGTGGAAGAGATTACAGATACAAATGGCAAGAAAGAGATGAAAAAGAATAAAAGCAGGCCCACTCAATTTATTGGACTTGTATTAATAGACAAAGTTGAGCAATAAAAAGGAAATGATGGGGAGATGATGTGGAAACAATCTCAAGACATGATGTTGGCTGTACTCAAACCCATGTCGCGAGAACTGGCTCTTATTCAGAATGAGTTCCATTAAAACAAATACAAGAAATGGATGACTTTCATGACTGTAGATTCTATTATTGGCTCTCGAAAGCAGATTCTTAAACTAATGCAGATGCAACCCCTTGCTCTCATAAGCCGGTCCTATTAGTAAATAAAAAATGTACTGAACTGCAAGTCATTCATTTCGTCATGTCAAACTCAAAATTAATTATGAACTATGTGTTATATGTACCAAAGGCTTGTGAACTGAAATCAGTATTTACTGGATGGTTGTTGATATGACAATGGGCGGTTAAAGATGCACATTATGAGTTTTGTTGTAATTAGTGTTATTTTAAATGAAAAAATGCATAAAATATCTTAGTCTGTGTAAACAATACATTTGCAAAAATGTTGAGTATTTCAAACTTGTGTTGAGTGTCTTCTGTATTAGTTTTACTAAAAAAGAAATTTTTAGTAAGTAATTTCACTTTACTTACAAAAAAGCAGGAAAACGATTGCAAAGATTATAAATACTATAAATTCAGGTAAACTGGGCCAATTTACATAAATTCACTGTATAAATTATTGCAAAATTGCTACTGATTGAAGCTTCTGTCCTACAGTATATATTGCTCCTGCTCATTAAATAAATACAATTTTAAAATTAAGCTCCATAAGGCGATATAAAGAAAGATTAAATAAAATGAGTTGAGGAGGGATCTTGCTTAGAAGGTATTAGACACAAGAGTTGGAGACGTGTTGGATTTCAGTGTTGGAGAGTTATTAGACTGTTGAGCTGTTTACTGGCACTCTGCCTGTCACCATGTGTGATAAATATCGGCCCTCCAGCCTTCACAACTAATTTATCATAAAACTACTGATGTGCCTCTTGGTTTATGAGCAATTGCTTGTTATTGCAAACAAGACTGTGGGTATCACACAAGCACCAAAGCATACACAGTAATATACATACATATGCACATGTGGCACACACTTTTATCTTTTTACTAACTAAATCTACAGTGAGTTCATTCCTATACACTCCAGAAAGTTGATGGGGGGGTGTTGTTGTTCACAAGGTTACAGAAGGGGGCGACAAGGAGGAAAAGATAGACAGAAAGAAGGGGGACAGAAAGAGGTCAAACACAAAAAAACATGATTGCAACATTTCCTCACTTGGTAGCTTGCCAACATTTCCCAGATTCCTTGTACTTTTTTCTTTTCTGGAGTTTTATTTCATTGGATAGATTTATGTTTGTCTAGGGGCTTGCGTGTGGAATCCGGGGCGTTCTGCTGAGGGTAAATATTTACGATAATATGACTAAATAAAGTAGCATCTCCTCTCAAACATGCTCTGACCTCTGACAACCAGTCCCTGTCACACAACAGCTGAGATGCATTATGGTTACTGCATTTTTCAGTTACACTGACTTGCTTAACACAAATTGCGATTCTGAATAAATATGTCAGGTCATTACAGTGCCAATGGAATGCTTAAGTCACAAAACAAAACACACAGCTTTGCAAATGGTGTCATTCATCTTTTGTCTGTTTCTGTTCATCTATGTTCATTCATGTCATCTATGTTTTACTTTTACTAAATAGTGGAAAGAGGTCAGTTCAAATGAAATGGCCTTTGGTCTTGTTATTGAGCACTAGGTTTTTTTTTTACTGTTTAGACATCAGGGCATTGCACGTTTTTAAGCTTTTCAGAAAGCTCTACTGATGTACATAGTGTCTTTTATTATAAAATCCTTAAACATCAACAAAAGATTATAGCTTGACCTGTGGGCAGAAGTAAATGAGCCTGACCGGAAAAAATACTGCAAAGTCCATAAAAAACAGTATTAGCTCCCAGAAGAACTTACCAGGATTAGCTTTTGTCCCTTTGTTTTTCATGATTTGAAATATATCATTCATTATTAAAACAGCCCCCAGAACAGACACAAGAAACCTTGGCTTTCATTTTGTTTTTCCGGTGGCCTTCACAGGCCAGCTATGCGTTTGCAATCTGCCAATTAATTAAAACATTCTGCTGTTAATTGACAGTCAGACAGAAATTAATTGTGGGGAATGCTATTGCCCTAACAACATCTGATTGTGATTTAGAGTTTTGTTTGTTTATAGCTTTTGTTATCACATTCAAAATCAGCAAGTAAAAGGAGAAACACTATAAAACAAAGAAGAGAAAACTTTGAAGTCAATGATCCCAAACGCCATTGGTTCTGTCTCTCGTAGCCAATCATGAAGCACCAAGTTTTAAAGGGATAGTTTACCCAAAAATTTAAAACCTCTCATCATTTACTCACCCTCATACCATCGCAGATGTGTATGACTTTTGATATTCTGCTGAACACAAATCAAAATTTTTGTAAGAATATCTCAGCTCTTTAGGTCCATCTAATGCAAGTGAATGGTGGCCAGAACTTTAAAAGTAAAAAAAAAAAAAAAAACATATAGGCGGCATAAAAGTAATCCATACAATTCCAGTGGTTAAATCCATTTCTTCACAAGTGATATGATAGGTATATGTGAGAAAAACATCAATATTAAAGTCTTTAAGTCTTCTTTTTACTATACATCTCCACTTTCACTTCCACATTCTTCTACTTTTGTTTTTGGCAATTAGTATTCTTTGTGCATATCGCCACCTTCTGGGCAGAAAGGAGAATTTATAGTAAAAAAGGACTGAAATATTGATCTGTTAAATACTGATTCCACACTTATCATTTTGATTCTGTAGATATGGATTTAACCACTGGAGTCATCTGGATTACTTTTACGCTTCCTTTATGTGCTTGTTGGAGCTTCAAAGTTCTGGTCACCTTTCACGTGCATTGTATGGATCTACAGAGCTGAGATATTGTTCTAAAAACCTTCATTTGTAACCTTTATTTAACATGATAACTTAAAAATTAGATTTAGAATGGACTTCTCAAGGTGTTAAAAGGTGTTCTCATTTGGAGTAGCGAGTTCGAATCCAGGGTGTGCTAAGTGACTCCAGCCAGGTCTCCTAAGCAACCAAATTGGCCTGGTTAAAAGGCAGGGTAGAGTCACATGGGGTAAACTCCTCGTGGTCGCTATAATGTGTGTTTCTCGCTCACAGTGGGGCGCGTCATGAGTTGTGTCCATAGATGCCGCTGTGGATGGCGTGAAGCCTCCACGTGCTAGGTCTCCACGATAACACGCTCGACAAGCCACATGATAAGATGCATGGAGTGAGCGGAGGAAACTAAGATTTGTCCTCCGCCACCCAGATTGAGGCGAGTCACTACGCCACCACGAAGACTTGGAGCACATTGGGAATTGTGCATTCCAAATTAGGGAAGGGAAAAAAGGTGTTCTCATTGGTGGCATGTATGTTATGAAAAAAGAATGCGATAAAGTGTGAAGGCACGTGATGCATAATAACACTGTGAATATAATAAACTTCCATCACCAAACACTGTAGAAGAAGTTCACCTGGTGTTTGTTCCTCTAACACTTTCCTAACACCTCTTTACTCACTTTAATAAGGCAGCATGGTTATTTTAATGCTCATTTATAGCTCAGTATGATAGATATTTTTAATGGGACTGCACTTTAAAAATGTAAACGTAAATTCATCTTAATTTACTTGATGCATTGCTTTTTCTTCAAACAGTTTAATGGGGTGGACAAAATGCAGGGGTTGCCATATTAGTATTAAGTTAAGTAAACTGCAAAAAATTGTTAATACAGCATATTATGTGGTATACTGTAGTGTACAAAGTGATGATTGTGAATGTTTTACATCATATTTATGGGTTTGTTATGAGAACAAAATGGAAGCTTAAGCACCACTCTGACAACATACTTCAATGTGCCATCCATTTGCTCTGTTGTTTGACGTTTTCTCTGTCTCTGTGGATATTAGATGGAAGTGTTCCTTCTACTTCATATCAGGAGAGGACCTGGCATTTATTTCACATTTCAGCCTTACACATCCCTAAGCAGTATCAAGTACTGAACTGGACATGTCACTATGAACTGCATCCACTTCTTGAGAGATTTTGAACTGAAATGGAAAATAAACTCAACCTTGCTTGAGGTCTCTTGTCTGACCCCTGGGGTCGTGACCCTTACCTGTGCATTCATGCTGAAGCCCCTTTCCATAGTATCCTCTTTCACACACACAATCATACTGCCCTGTGTGTGTACCACATTTGCAGCTGGCCATTATATCACAACAGTGCTTTCCCTCTTCACACAATGATGAACACTGGGCCAGATCCTCCTGGGTATAACTTCCAGTGGGCAGATCTGGTTGAAGAAAGAAAAAACAGAGAAAAGAAAGAGGAAAAGAACGAGAAAGACAGAATGATGAAGAGAATATGACATTGAGAATATTAGACTCTCTGATGCTGAAGAAAATAATTTATTAGCTTAAAAAAAGAAAAGAAAATTGGCCTCATAATTCATTCGTTCCTACCGCTCTAATTGAACTCCAAGCTGCTCTGGAACAGTTTGTATGTGTGTGCATTTTGGTATTGGCATCTGCTGCGTAACTAACTAACTATAAATACCTTCACTTTGGCAGGAGAGGAGTTTTGTCTCCCTAAATACAAACAAATGCATTTCTCCAGATGTTAGCATTCACAAACAGGTCAAGCAACTTGTCTTGGACTAAGGATACCACAGACATGATATCACAACAGGTGAGGTGAGAATAAATAATGCCACTGCTTTATTTGGGCATATCACAACCTCCCCTTGCCCAAAACATTTTGATCTGTTTGGATCCAGAGAGATTCTTTGTTTTATATCTCGCTGGGTTTGGTGTAGTCAGGTGATATCATTGTGAAGAAAGTGGTCGTTTGAGTTCATGTGGCTGGCTGAGCTGAGAGCTCTGATAAGCTGATCTGTTATTGCCAGACAGCCAACAGAAATAATAACACTGATTCATTTTACCAGTTTTCTGTTACATTGGAATTAAAAAGGATTCATATTTGTCAGGCTCAGGAAAAAATTATCTGGATTGGCCATCACACCTCGTTTCCCTTTACAAAACTTCACCATGGTAATCATAGTTTCCACCAAAGTACCATAGTTACTACAATTATTGTACAATAATATAGTACAGTAAAACGTGGTAACTTGGCATTAGCCGCACAGAAAAAAATAAGAAATTAATAAAAGTGTTATGATTTCATATCAGTAATTGTAACTATGATGTCTTTGCACAGACTAACCTACATGATTAACTTTGAAAATTTGAGGAGTGGTTTGTTTTAGATAACATATTTTTTGTATATAAAATATGTAAAAACAGTATTTCTGTCAGTATTCCATCCAGTATTCCAAGAATATTCAGTTTTCAATACAAGTGAAGCTCACTCACAGCATTTGTGGCATAATCTTGATTACCACATAAATGGATTTCGACTCCTCCCTCCCTCTTTATTTTTGAATTTATTTTTTAAACAATGAAAAACCTGGATTACATTGAAACACTTACAATGGAAGTGAATGGGGCCAATCCGTAAACTTGAAAATACTCACTGTTTAAATTGTATACATAATACATAAACAATAAGCTTGTCAACATGATTTTACTGTGATAAAATCACTTACTAACCTTTTCTGTGTAAAGATATAGCCAATTTTACAACTTCATTGCCATGAAGATATAATGTCAACAAACCCTAATACCCTCAAAGGACTTCAAAGCATTACGATTTGAACAGCTTCACAGCTCAAATATTACACTCGTTTTAACAGTGTTTGTGAAGTATTCGTACCTTCATGAAGGGCACGTCGAGCCAGCGCTTCAAACTCAGCGAAGTTGTGCACTAGGTAGCAGTGCTGGTCTTTCGGGTGAGAGGCCATATCGTGTAGCTCACGGATGTTCCCCTGCCAGATGCCCAGGGTGAAAATCTCCACGCCTCTCTGCCGCAGGGCCGCTGCCACGGGCCGCGGGTCTCCGCCATTGGAGTAGCCGTCAGTGATGAGGAAGATCACCTTCGTCGCGTTCTCCCGCGAGTGCCGCAATATTTGCTGTAAGTTATAAACAGAAAAAGAGATATTCATTGTGTTGAACTGCAATGCAGGGGGCTCCCAAACTTTTTTGTCATCCGAAAACCTTCGACCTAAATGATTTATTTGAAGTACCCGCTGATATTTTAAGTAATGCTAACCTTTCGAAATATTATTAATGTTACTAACTTTGCATTTAATTTTTTTTTTTTTTTTTTTTTTTTTTACATCTAGTGACCTTGTCTTATCATAATTAAATATTTCATTCACCATTGCCATTTCTATCCCAATCAAGTATTTTACTTTCAAAACATGATTGTGATGCTGATAGTGAAAGTTTATGCTACATCATAACTTTCTGTGTGCACTCTTGCTCTCTTTCTCATCAAGTCTGCAACATGTCTTGAACATTGGGGAGGATGAAACAAAAAAAATTGTTCTCCCCAATTGGAGTCCTCGTGGTGGCGAATTACAAATCTCAGTTGCCTCCACATCTGATACCGTCAATCTGCACAACTTATCACATGGCTTGGTGAGCACGTAACTGCTGAGACTAGCACGTGTGGAGGCATCCTCCATGGCATCCATGCACAACTAACCACGTGCCCCACCAAGAGTGAGAACCACACATTATAGTGACCACGAGGAAGTTGTCCCATGTGATTCTGGGCCAATTTGGTTGCTTAGGAGAGAGCACACCCTGGATTCGAACTTGTGACTCCAGGTGATATTCGCTGAGCTACCCAGGCCCCCTGGGACCAAACATTTTGGGGTGGGGGGTCATGGGTGTTGAGGTCACAAATATAATGGTCCTCTTTGCTTCTTTAATATAGTAAAGGCGCTGAATGCAATACATTTCTGAAAGAAGCCTTGAAACGCGATAACATTTTTGGTTTTAAAAGATACAAGTCTTTTTTGTGCTGTATCAAAGAAAAGATGAATATCATTTGAATTTCGTTTCATCATTGATGTATCTGTAAAATTATATCTGCAAAAAGAAAATACACACAATTATTTACTGCTCTCAAGTTGTCACCTCATTGTTTCTTCCTCCCAGTAGAATCTTTATACAAAATATTTTCTTCAAGAATCCTAAAGCTGCTCTGTTCATATTGATCACTGCTGTCAAGGTCCAAAGTAAAATAAAATGAAAATACCATAAAAGTAGTACATACAACATATAGCTTTGTATGGCCCCAGAAAGCTTGGAATGTAGTGCACATACAGACTAATTTTATGATGTCTTTGTACTGAACCTTTTATTAAGCTTTATAGTATTTGTCCTTTTTGAAGCTTGACAGCTCCTGCTCACTATAACCTGCTATTCTATGGAATAGAGCTGCTTAAAATATCTATTTTTATGTTTCAAAAAAATAAAACAGCATATGGGTTTTGAACAACATAAGGATGAGTAAATGAGTGAGTAAAAGGACATTTTCCATTTTTAGGTGAACTAATCTGTTGACTGGTGGCTTATCCTCAAAATGGTCTCTTTTAAAAGACTCTTAGGTGATGCTGTACAAAATTCAGAATTAAAAACATAAATAAATTATTTAGAAAATCTTAATTTGATTTAAAATTATTACCTAATAATATTTGCATTACAAATATGACACTGTCCTTGCCACATCATAAAAACTCAATTGAAGCCACAAGTCACAGTCTAACCATGCTCTAGTTTTAATCTGATGGTGAAAACACTATAGTTTGTGTTATAGATACATTTTGTAAGACAATATCAAGTGGATATTCTAAAAAGGCACTTCAGAAACTTACCAAATAACCACATTCGTTAAATTCCTTTGCAATATTCACACATTTGCTCTTTGTCTTAAGCCTGATGTGCTGAAAACTGCTCCGTTAATGTTTTCACATTCAAAATTATGAATGACATACAAATCACGTACTGTATGTGACACATTTTTAATTCAAAACTGCAAATTTCGCCAAATGGTGAATAGTTTGCGCCACTGGAAATTACTGTTGGTCTGTACAAAATTTCAGTCATAAAATAGTGGACAAATATTGCATGTTTAGTTAGATACTTACATCTTACATGACACAAACTCTCCTGAACTTCTTGTTGATGCACGGCACTGGAATAATCCACAAGGTTCCCACTTAGCTTCTTAAACTTGAGTCCTGCCTTCATAGAATTGATTGGCTCAAATGACACTGACGAGCAGTGTTAGACTACTGAGCGCAGTAAAAATGAAACTTTTTTAAACCATTATGTTATTCCTGCAACAACTTAAAGGTGCAATATGTAACAATTTTCATGTAATAATTTTTTTTTGCCAACGTGTGAATGGCTTGTAATGCAACTTAAAAAAACGAGCCCTTCCTGGACTTCCTAGGTTGTCTATTAAAGCCTGTAGACTAATTTTCATGTGAAGGGAGCGGGTTGCTTTTGCCGGGAAAATCCAAAGGATGTGACGTGTATGCATGCTCCCGAGAGCCTTGCCTCAGTCAGTAATAGCTTCTCTTCTGCGACAACAGACCGTCTGCAACACTAGGTAATGTTATCTTAGAGATGGATTCAAGTAAATGGCCAGCTCCCAGCACACCGACTCCTACACAAACTCAGAGTAAGCCAAAAATGTTTTTTAAATGTATCTACTGAATCCCATCTGGCTAATCGGAAACGTGATCGTGGTCGAGCGAAAACTAGAGTGAACATCATCAGGGCAACCAGGTTTTGGGGGATAAAAACCAACCCTGAATTGGAGTTCTTATTGGACAGGTAAGCTTACAATATTTTACAGCAAAGCGTGTAAAATATTGTGCCATAAGGATTGATCTGTGTAATTTTACCTAAACTACAATAACACATGAAATGAATGCTAGATAATGTTCAAGATAATGCAAAAAGACCCATTCATTAGTGTAACGTGGTAACTTGGTTATACAGAAAATATATACATTCTATTATTATAAAACAACAGCTCATCGATATAACAAAATTACATTTATGATGGAATCACATCAGTACTGAATTGTGTCAACATATTTATAATGTACAGTCTATTTTATAAACTCCTTCTGTCATCATCCACCAAATTTAGCTAACAGCTATTGATAAAGCTTTCTAGCTAGCTAACGTCGACGTAGGCTATCGTATAAATGCAGTCAATGTATCATGCAAAGAAAATTGATTTCTTCAAACTACAGTCTTGCGTTGTCAGACCTATATCCTATATTAGCCTTGTTCCAGCACTGGAGTGTCAAATATAATATACATTCTCAAAGGTTGTAGTAAAACAATCATAACTGTGTAATTTTAATTATGCTACCTCATCTGTTAGCATGATGCATTTGAATCACGCTCAGTCTCTTTGCATGTTATGTAATTGTTTTGGCTGATGCTTGCTCAAGTCCTTATGGAGTGTGTGCATGAGCACGATCACGAGCAACATGTAGCTGGCTGCAGTTCACTTAAAAGGCAACAGGTGTCATTAATAACAAAGGTTTCAGAATCTTAGGTTGTGTTCACACTTGTAGTTCGGTTCTCTTGGTCCGGGCCAAAAATTAAAATGATACATTTAGTCCTGGTTCGCTTAGCGTTCACACTGGCATTTTTAACAACGAACCTAACGATACAAAAACAAAAGCATCATGAAAAAGTCACAACCTGATTAGACAGCTTTTATGATGTTTATTGTTTGACGGAAATTGCAGATCATCCAAAACAAGGCTGGCTGCTGGGCGAAATGCACTCGTTATATTTATATATGTATATATGGTGGTATTTTTAACTGCTGAGTACAAATGAAGAGCTAATAAAATGTGTAAAGGAGTCAAAACAGAACCAGGAATTCCTCCGTTGAACACACAAACGAATATATGCTGCAAGGACAGCTGACTGCAAAACTGCAAAAAGGAAATACATTATTGGTGGGGACAATCTGGCCATATCTGATAATTGGGGGGACTTGTCCCCCTCAATGTCTATTGTGGTTACAGCCCCGTTTCTCGTGTTCCTGCATGTTATAGAGTGAGAGAGAGCGTGCACTCTCATCTAACTGAGGTAAGAAAATTGTACTGAAGCCAGAGGCACAAATTTGGTTTAAAGGAAAATTTATGCACTTGGTTTAAGTTGTGTTCTTGTTTTTTTATTTGATTTATTTGTTACATGTAAATGGCAGACAAGGTTTGAGTCATCCGTTTTCAAAAATCAGTAAATGATGTAAATATTTTTGTACACAATTTCTAGACTCTCTCACGAACCCCCGTTTGGGAAACCCTGGTCTAATGGCCATTCACATCTTGTCAAAGTAAATGATTAGAAAATTTACATTTTTGGGTGAACTATTCCTTGAAGGGATTTTATGAGTGATCTTAATTAGATAATAAAATGGGGAAAGATAACAGGCAGTTTACTGCAAACCTTTGTTCACAGATTTTGCGTCCTGTGAAGTATGTACTGCTTTTAATGAAGAACGTACATCTCTGCCATTAGTTAAGTAGTCTATGTTGTGTAGAGTAGGTATGCAAGGGCCAGCACCAGCACCAGCTATACTTAAGATACAACTTAGCCTAATTGTTGCGTAAATGGGTACTAAGTCACAACTTACGCACTACTAAATATTTGTGTGTTGCACCAATAAACTTAGGTAGGACGAAACCTTACATATAAACTAAACATTTATGGAAGTCTCCTACCAGGAGTTACAAATGGAATAAAAAAGCAGACTCATTTAATGACATAAATAACCTCATGTTTTGGCTGACAGGCATCAATCCTTTCGACATATATGATGGTGTTGGCATTTACACCCGTTCACATTTACGAAAGAGAAAAAAAACGTACCTTTAAACAGTTCTTCAGCATGAAACCGATCTAATGTTCCCATTTTCAGGGTGCAACACCCGGTGTCAAGTTTCAACATATATGAAATAGTGTTGTCAAAAATACCGGTACTCCGGTACCAAGTCAGTACTCAAACAATTTTTTTTTTTTACGATACCAGAATTTCTGAAGGTACCGGAGTACCGAGTACCGGGTCTACCCGGTTCCCAATCAGAGTCGGAACTTTCAAATGCTCACAACAAGCAAAAGATGACGACAAGCAAAGTAGCTGCTGCGAAGTCTCAATAGAATCTTGTCGAAAAGAAAAGTGGAAAAAGCCAGGTTTGGAAATGGCATAGGATAGACGGATGGATGGATATGTGTGTGTTTGTCTGTGTGTGTGTGTGAGAGAGAGAGAGAGATGGTGCGTGTGTGATCACCTGTTGCCACACCCAATCAGAGATGCTTTCAGCTTTCTGAAGGCCAGATTTCTCAGTGGAATATAGACGTCCAAGCGGGGTATTTCTCTCTATTCCGGGGTAGCCCGTGCGCAAATGTCATTCACTATAGAAACAGCGATGTCCTCCGCCATTTTAAGCAGTATGTATCCAATGTGGAAACTCATGGAGCGCTGTTTCTATGTAAACAATGACTAACAGATTCACTTTACGCTCATATTACACACAAAAATGATCTTTTGCCACCACCTGTTGGCTAACATATGTAATTTCAAAAATAAAGATAGTAACACCTAACACGTATGCACTACACTTACACTTTAGTTTGGAACAGCACGAACACAAGCGGAGTGATACACACAGTGAAGCGTCTGAGTGCTGATGCTATCACCATCAGTGCTCATGGAACATCTCTCGTCCAATCAGAATTGAGGACCGGAACTAACTGTGGTATATATGCGGCCTCGTGCCTGCGGCTGAATCACAGCAGTGCTGATGTAGGGCCATATAGCACGATTACGAGTCTGATATTGCTTAAGTGTAATATAGAGAAAATGCAATTACCCTGCCTCCTTATTTTAGCCAGTGTAATATAATAATTTGCTTACAAGAGATACATAAAACAATATGTTAAACTTGTTGGCGCAGCCATTTTCGTGAATTATAACCGGTTATTTTAGTAAATTATACGGAGGAAAAACACACAGACATCACTCGGCATTCTGTTGGACCGGAACATCTTTTATTTTGTATATACCCATTTATGGATAGCAGATCACATACACGTGACACACGTGAGCAGTATGAGGGCACACATTACAAACTTTAACACCCCCACTTGTTCTCATACTGTGTAGATTACCATTATAACAACATAACACATGAACAGTCTTGTATTTCTCTTGTGCTGCATTTACATGCCAAACATAAGACTTTTGAACTTTTCAAGTTTAAACTTTGTTACTGGTTTAGTCATAACATCAGCCACCATTTCTTCAGTAGGGCAATACTCAATTGTCACTTTACCATCACTGAGTGCTGATCGAATGAAATGATACTTTATATCTACATGCTTGCATCTTTGTCGACACACTGGGTTCTTTGACAGAGCAATGGCACCTTGGTTATCTTCAAAGATTTGTACTGGCTCAAACAGACAACCATTTTCCATGCCATTCAACAACTGTACAAGATACATGCTTTCCTGTGTGGCTGCTGCCAGTGCCATGTACTCAGCTTCACATGTAGACAAAGCAACTGTGGACTGTTTCTTTGACTTCCAGGAAATTAAAGGACCATTCTGAGTAAGACTAAAACAGTATCCTGTCGTACTCCGCCTGTCATTTAGATCTGATGCCCAATCAGCATCACTGTATGATACAAGTTTGAGATTTTCCTCTCTTTTCTTGTAACATAGTTCATAATCAATTGTACCTTTTAAGTACCTCATCACATGTTTCACTGTAGACCAGTGTTGTTCATTTGGATCAGACAGATATTGCGACAATTTACTGACAATCCAACTTAGATCAGGTCTGGTACATGTCATCAGATAGATCAAACTACCCACTGCCTCACGATACCTTTTAGGATCAACAGGATCATCATCACTGTTGTAGACAAGTTTTTGCTCACATGGTGTTGACCTGGGTTTACAGTCTGACATATTAAATCTCTCTAGTACCTTCAAAATGTACCTTTTCTGGCTCATTTTCACATATTCTTCATTCTGATGAAAATTAATTCCAAGAAAATATTTTAGTTTTCCCAGATCTTTCATTTTGAATCTCGCTGTCAGCATCTTTTTCACACAATTCAGTGAATCACTGTTACTAGCAGCAATGATCAGATCATCAACCCAGATTACAACAATCACTCTCTCTTTTTCAGTTTGTTTACTGTACACACAGTGGTCAGCTGAATTCTGAACAAAATCATTTTCACTGAGGTAGTCGTGTAATATTTTGTTCCAATTTCTACCTGACTGTTTTAACCCATACAGTGACTTGTTCAGTTTACAGACTAGTTTCTCACCTATATCTGACTTCACTTCAAATCCTTCTGGCTGTTCCATGTAAATCTCACAGTCAATTGGAGCATGTAAATAGGCCGTTTTTACATCCATCTGGTGGAGTTCAAGATCATATTGTGCTGCCATTTGCATTAAGGCACGTACTGAAGTGATATTTGCTGTTGGTGAGAAAGTCTCTTTATAATCTACCCCCATCACTTGACTATAGCCTTTTGCAACATATCTGGCCTTGTATGTCTCAGTCTCATCTGCGTTGTTTTTGACGGCATAGACCCATCTACCCCCCACTGCATGTTTACCTTCAGGTAGCGTAGTTAGAGTAAATGTGTCATTTTCCTCAAGGGAATTAATTTCCTCTTTCATGGCCCTAGCCCACATCTGTGATTCACTTGAACTCATAGCATCCTTGAATGTTTGTGGTACACCACACACTCTGTAACAGAAGTCCACATTAGTCAGAATATGGTCATCACATTCCACATCAGAAACATAATCAGACAAATATTGAGGAGCTCTCCTGTTTCTCTGAGGATAACGCATACGATCAACTACCTCTGTCTGAGCACATTGCTGATTTTTAGTCTCATTTTGAGGTTTATGAGTCTCTTCTGGGATCTGATCAGTCACATTTTCTTTTGACTGGGAGGATACATATCTTTCCCCATGGAAATCATCATCTGACATTGAAATGTCAGTCTGTGTTTGGTGTTCAGTAACACACTTTGTTACAAATCTCACAAGCCTGTGCTTGAGAACTTTTCCTGTGTCTGGATAATAGACCAGGTATGCAGGGCTGTTTTTGTCATACCCTACAAAGATCCATTTTTCACATCGTGCATCTAACTTCTTTTTGTCCTGCTTATATGCATAACAAGCTGAACCAAAAACTCTCATTTTTGAAAGGTCAGGTTTTCTCCCTGTCAGTGCATAGTATGGGGTTTGCCGTATTCTGCCATTGTAGCACCTGTTGCGAATTACTGCAGCAGTCATTACGGCATACGTCCACAACATCTTGGGTAGATTGCTCTCTAAGAGCATACATCTTGCCATTTCAAATAGCGTTCTCCAATTTCTCTCAGCAGTCCCATTTTGATGGGGTGAGTAAGGCGCTGAGGTCTCATGTCGAATACAGTTCTTACTTAATAGAGACTGAAACTCTTTTGCCATAAATTCTGTGCCGTTGTCTGATCTAACACACTTTATAGTCCCATAAGGGGCTGTATCAGCGAGAAATTTTTCAGTAGCTTTCACAGTGTCACTCTTAGCTTTTAGAAAATACACAAACAATGAACCTGAGTAGTCATCAGTAAATGCAAGTGCATACTTGAAACCGTCTTTAGCTACTGGGTCAATAGGACCAGCTAGATCTGTGTGCACTAGTTCAAGTGCAGCCTTAGCTCGTGTGTCAGGTTCCCTGTTTCTACCCTGAACAAATTTACCTTGTGTGCAAACCTCACAGTTTAGGTTAGATTTATCAATCTTATTCTTTCCCTTGGTCTTCATTCCCTCAACAACATCTTGCAATTTGGAAACATCATCATAATTGCAGTGGCCGAGGATCTGATGCCAGGTTTGAATGTCATAACATCCGTTACAACTATCATTGTCCTCGTTGACAGTGTTCAGATAGTACAGTCTGTTGTATTCTTGAATGTGAAATTTAGTACCACTCTTGTGAATGAGTTCATCACGTCCTTGTTGAAAATTGATCGAGGCTCCATTCGTCGTTGCAGCTTTAACAGAGAAGATGTCCTGCGGGTACGATGGGATGTACAACGCGCTCCTCAGCGTCGTCTTCACCTGTTGTCCCTCGTTGTCAATCAGATACACCTCCGCATCACCTCTTTTCAGCGCCACTCCGCTCGCTCTGGTCCCGTCAGCCAACTCAATGTAGTGTTTCTCCGGCTGGAATTTGTCATCAAACTTTTTGAATTTTTCAATGTCTGTAATAATGTGCGATGTCGCACCAGTGTCAACCATTAGTCCCTTTCGTTGCACACTGTAGAATTGGCAGTCACTCGCTCTAAAGACAAATGTGTGTTCGTCGTTGTCCTCTTTGTCAGCGGCTTGTTTAACATTGTCTCTCTTTTTGCGTCTGCAATTTTCATCTTTGTGCGTCGAGCTTTTACAGTAATTGCACCACAGTCTTTTGTGATTTTGGTTCGGGCAAGCACGGGCTTTGTGTCCCTTTTGACCGCAGTTATAGCACGTAAAGTCCGAGTCTGCTGACGTTAGTCGTTCTCTTCCCCTCTGTTGCGGAGCTGAGGCACTCGCTCTCATCACGTTATCATCACTCGCGCTGGTGTGAAACTTCTCCGTACTTTCAAAACTTCTCAGCTTGGTTTTGAACTCTGCAAACGTTATGTTTTCATCACTTTGTGTGATATGGATGGCGAACGGTTTAAACGAGTCTGGCAAACCTTTCAAAATCATCGCAATTAACAGTCCATCACTGAGACTCTCTTCGGCATTTCTCAGAGCTGTGATTGCGGTTTCTGCGCGAATAATATAATCCGTGACGCTCTCATTTGTCATTTTCTGCAGCGACGTTAACTCTGTGTACAAGCTGATTATTCGCGGTTTTCCTTTACCAGCATAATAACCTCTCAAAATCTGTAGAGCTTTCCTACCGTCGTCCGCTGCATCTCTCATTACAAGAGACAAACTTTTGTCATCCAAGTATTGAATAAGCTCAGCATATGCTTCCTCGTTTTTATCGTCATCATCCTCTTCTTCACCACGCGCGGGATGCTCTGATAAAATGGTGTCCTTTAGGCCTAGCAAACGCAGGTGGCCTAGAAATTTTGTCTCCCAAAGTTCGTAACTATTTTCATCTCCGTCGAAATACAATCTACTCCATCGGTTACCTAATTCTCTTCTGGGCCCATAACCTGTTAAACTTGTTGGCGCAGCCATTTTCGTGAATTATAACCGGTTATTTTAGTAAATTATACGGAGGAAAAACACACAGACATCACTCGGCATTCTGTTGGACCGGAACATCTTTTATTTTGTATATACCCATTTATGGATAGCAGATCACATACACGTGACACACGTGAGCAGTATGAGGGCACACATTACAAACTTTAACACAATAACTGTTATCTGTAAAATATGTTATAAATTTAAACAAAGAATATTTGTTACCCATTAGCATTGTATGTATTAAATAATTTACTAAAGTTAAGACCAGAGTAAACATGGTGCTTTGTATAGAACATGTCTGATCATGTCTGAACATATTGAACAGATGGGATGTCGAAAAGATGAAGGAAGAAGATCAGAAAGATAAAATGGCTTAAAGAGTTAGATTTATGTCCCAGGTGCAAGATGATGGCTGCATAGAGTTGAATTCAAGGTCAAAGACTTACGGTTGCAGTGGGGAGTCATCTAGGGAAAAAAACAACTGGGAAATTACCGATAGCCATGTCATCTATAAAAGACTGTTGCATTGATAAATACTTGAGATGCTGTTTTTTCTTTTTTATAGTATCTCTGACGCTAAAGATGCCAAGCTGATATTGCCTTCGATTGAAAAACTTTTTGTACTGTGTTTTTCTTTACTTTGTATTTACTTAGAATGTGTTTGACTGCTAGAAAATTTATTTTAACCAATAAATAGAATTTTTTGATTGCAAGTAATTTGCCTGTTGAGGGTTTGATTTTTGAGTTTGTGAGCCTGAACATACCACGAAGAGTCTTCTGTTCAGTTTGTAAGTATTTTTTTTAGATACTTGTAATCTAGGCCAGATTTGACTTCCTTTAACTAACCTGAGAATAATACAAAAATAAGGTAAAATGTGTTAGGTTATGCACCGAATAACAATATATCAATATCTATCTATCTATCTATCTATCTATCTATCTATATACACTCACCTAAAGGATTATTAGGAACACCTGTTCAATTTCTCATTAATGCAATTATCTAATCAACCAATCACATGGCAGTTGCTTCAATGCATTTAGGGGTGTGGTCCTGGTCAAGACAATCTCCTGAACTCCAAACTGAATGTCAGAATGGGAAAGAAAGGTGATTTAATCAATTTTGAGCGTGGCATGGTTGTTGGTGCCAGACGGGCCGGTCTGAGTATTTCACAATCTGCTCAGTTACTGGGATTTTCACGCACAACCATTTCTAGGGTTTACAAAGAATAGTGTGAAAAGGGAAAAACATCCAGTATGCGGCAGTCCTGTGGGCGAAAATGCCTTGTTGATGCTAGAGGTCAGAGGAGAATGGGCCGACTGATTCAAGCTGATAGAAGAGCAACTTTGAAATAACCACTCGTTACAACCGAGGTATGCAGCAAAGCATTTGTGAAGCCACAACACGCACAACCTTGAGGCGGATGGGCTACAACAGCAGAAGACCCCACCGGGTACCACTCATCTCCACTACAAATAGGAAAAAGAGGCTACAATTTGCAAGAGCTCACCAAAATTGGACAGTTGAAGGCTGGAAAAATGTTGCCTGGTCTGATGAGTCTCGATTTCTGTTGAGACATTCAGATGGTAGAGTCAGAATTTGGCGTAAACAGAATGAGAACATGGATCCATCATGCCTTGTTACCAATGTGCAGGCTGGTGGTGGTGGTGTAATGGTGTGGGGGATGTTTTCTTGGCACACTTTAGGTCCCTTAGTGCCAATTGGGCATCGTTTAAATGCCACGGCCTACCTGAGCATTGTTTCTGACCATGTCCATCCCTTTATGACCACCATGTACCCATCCTCTGTTGGCTACTTCCAGCAGGATAATGCACCATGTCACAAAGCTCGAATCATTTCAGATTGGTTTCTTGAACATGACAATGAGTTCACTGTACTAAAATGGCCCCCACAGTCACCAGATCTCAACCCAATAGAGCATCTTTGGGATGTGGTGGAACGGGAGCTTCGTGCCCTGGATGTGCATCCCACAAATCTCCATCAAATGCAAGATGCTATCCTATCAATATGGGCCAACATTTCTAAAGAATGCTTTCAGCACCTTGTTGAATCAATGCCATGTAGAATTAAGGCAGTTCTGAAGGCGAAAGGGGGTCAAACACAGTATTAGTATGGTGTTCCTAATAATCCTTTAGGTGAGTGTATATATATATATACACACACACACAGTATATTTGTATATATATAAACAAGCACAATCTAATCACAAAGAACAACTTTTTAACATCCAGTTTAAAAGAGCAGCCTGACTTGCGGTTCTCTGCTGTGTTTGTTTTGAATCTGAGATCTGCTCAGCTCCCGAGGCATTATGGGATAGTAAAGTGTCCAGTGGATGCATACTTCAGAATCTCTGAGGATGCAGTTGATCATCCAGGTATTTTTCTTCAACTGTGTAGGTTTATATAAAAACGACACACTGTCCACGTGTCCGAATATGCATACAGTATGTAGTACTGCATACAGTAAGCCAAAAACAGTATGTGGCAGGAGAATTAGACTACGTCTGAATACGAATAGCAGGCCTAATTATAAAACATGGCTTACTTAGTCTCTGCATATAAAGCTGAAAACACAATATGCAAACACAACAAGTATGGCTCATGTAAGGTCACATTTAAGTCTAAATAAGAATTGGCCATGTATGCAGCACATAACTTGTAATAATAATAATAATAAACTTTATTTTTATATAGCGCCTTGAAAGGTGGCTTCTCAAGGCGCTTTACAAAAGAGCATGAAAAAAAAGATATACACAATATAAACATGTAAGTTGGTAGAATTAATAATATAACAGGGTGCAAAAAAGGAACCTTTTATTCCTTTAATAAAAGCATTAAATAAACTCAGGGTCTGTGCTTGTCTAACATCAGCTTGTGGCGAGATCCACAGTTAAGGAGCATAGGAAAAAAAGCCCTATCACCCATAGAGCATAAATGGGTCTGAGGGACAGCTAGGAGAACAGATTTGGAGGAATGAGAATCACATTTTGGGGTCAAAAGAGTTCAAATCTAAACATGCGTTAGATAGTTGTCTTTGGCCATTGTGCCATGTCTCAATGGTTTTTCAGCACCTTGTGCAGAAGCTACGCATTTTTAAGACACCATGTCAAGTAAAAAACTAATTGTTAAACACCTTGAGGCACCTGTATTCTGTTCCATTCATTGCACTGTGGGTAGTTTTTTTTAATGCCAGAACATAGTCGTTCTGAGTGGCCTCTAAGGCAACATAACGAAGCATAATTCAACTAGCTTTTGACAGCTTTATTGCCAAAATAGTAGCTACCACAACTAATAGCTCTCACACATAGTAAACAGATTCACAAGTACCAGAGGTGGGAGCAAGTCACACATGTTCATGTCTCAAGCAAGTCTCAAGTCGTAACCATCAAGTCTCAAATGCATTGCAGACATTCAAGTCAATTCGAGTGAAGCCACAGTACTAGAATAGAGGTTAATTGTTGGAAGATATATTTATTTTTGCTCTGAAAAGATGAACTTATATGTATACATATCTTTACATTTATTTTTTAGATGAATTGTATAGCAACACACACATGGCTGGACCGGTAATCTGGCATACCGGGCATTTTCCCGGTGGGCCAACGCACTTTGGGGCCGATATGGGGTGGACAGGCCATCGGGAGAACCGAGTGGGCAGGTGTATTGGCCGCGAAACATGCTGAACGGATGCGATAAGCTAAAATGAGGCGGCGTAATATGCATAAAAGGACAGAACACCCTCAACAACTTTTGGCTCAGCCCCCCCCCCCCCCCCCCCCCCCCCCTATATATATATTAGGGCTGTCGATTTAACACGTTAATAACGTGTTAAATTGCGATTAATTAAAAAAAAAAAAAAAAAAGCCTTAAAAAAATTAACGCAATTAATCGCAATGCTTTCCTGAGAAATTCCTGGGAAATGCAAGCTTGTAGTACCACCTGTTTACTCCAGAAGGCAGTAAGTGAAACTTCAGCTGTGTGAGCAACACACAGTTTATTACAGTGAAGAAAACATTAACAACCCTTCAGCGGACACACAACACACAAACATGCGTTACGTTCTTGCGTTCAAAACACTTGAAGGAGCGCAAATGCGAACTAAGGGATCTCAAGATGTGTTTAAAGATTGAGTATTAAACTATATTTAACTTGACACAGTGACCTAAACATTTTATTTTTATGATGTAACGCACCTGAGATGCTGCACAAGCATGTCTGACGCAGGTCGTATGGTCTTTACTTCACAAATATTTAATTACCAACAAGGTTAAGGAAGTGACTTTAAACTGTTACACCATTTTTACCCAGACCATCTTTATTTAAGAAACATGCTCCCTGAAATAGATCCACTTTGCTCCATCTGTAATGCTGTAGATGAATCTGCCCCTCACCTTTTTTGGGAATGTGTCCACGCTGTAGTATTTTGGAGAAAATTTTGTTTGTTTGTACATACCTCTATTTTAACTAGTTTTTCTTTGCTTTATAAAGACGTTTTATTTGGTTTTCACAGTTTTGATAACTTTAGTTAATATTTTCTGATTAATCTGTTTATTTTTCTTGCCAAGTGTTTTATACATAAGTGTAATTTTATGTCTATAAAGCCCCTATTTGCACTTTTTTGTAAAGACTTGAAATATTATTTAAATACTCTTTGTACCTCCAACAACTCCAACGCATTAAAAACCATTGCACTGTGTAATGAATATAATGCCTCGGCATTATTGTAAAATATATCTGTAGTATTGTGTTCTATGTATACCCCTGGCTTGTTTCTAAAAAAATTTTGTAAAAATGTCTGAAGCAGGTGTACATTGACGGGTCCTTAAACAAGCCCTCATAATAAAACTGACTGACAAATTCACTTGTGAAATGGATTGCTGTGAACTGTATGCCAATGATTGACTTATGATCAATAAAATGGTAATAAACAATACATTTTATTCTAAAGCCACTTTTTGAATGGTCTTATCAATGATTAACTCTTCTGCTACAAGAATGTAATGCATTTTAATTATCTGAATATTTTTGTATTTTATTTATATATATATATATATATATATATATATATATATATATATATATATATATATATATATATATATATATATATATATATAGTTTTTTTATATTAAAAGATAACTATGTATGATTATTTCATCATTATATATTGAATTATTGTTATATGAGGGGCTTTCTCAGCAAATATTTGTATATGCGATTAATCACGATTAATTAATCGGGACACCATGTAATTAATTTGATTCAAAATTTGTATCGATTGACAGCCCTAATATGTATATATTAGTAAATTACGTTTATGAACATGCATGGTATTTTTACCATACCTTATTATCGAAATTGTTTAGACGGTTAAAATGTATAACACTGCGTGTATGCTGTGTAAAAATGTGGTCAGATTCTCACATTGATCTAACAAAAACGGCAGATGGCTGAATGAAAATGCAAATTCGCTCTCTGACAGTAATTGCAGCAGAAATATACTATAGCTGTTACCCTGGTAACGCCTGTACACAAAGCAGCCGTGCGCTTATAAACAATACTTTATTAGGCATTATACGGTGGTAAGATGAAAAGAAAATGTCATCTAAACTTTTCTGAAGACTGTCAGTTCCCTTCAGAGATACATTTATATAAAATAGTCATAAAGGTATTGCATTCAAGGGCTTTAGTTAAAGGCTTCAGAAAACATAATCACTATGAGAGCACTTGGAATTAACGAGTCATTCTGTATATTTTATACTACTTGTCACGTTTTAAATAAAGTGTTGTGACTGCAAATCTGCCTGTTATGTTTTTATATTGCCAACAAATGGTTATGGTATATTGTTGACTGTTGAGAAGGTTTAGAAAAGGAACACACACATTTTGAGGCGTGTTGTGAGTGCAGTGTTAACTGTGCAGATGCAGATCAGTGGTGCTGGCAGGCTTACATTTTGCATATGAATTAATTGATGTTGCAATATTTTTTAAACACATTGCATTACTGTTTAGAATAAGTTATTGAAAATAATAATAATAAAAAACATTCAAGTCATTGTCGAGTCATGCAGTTCAAGTCAAGTCAAGTCTCGAGTCACTGGTTCTCAAGTCAAAGTCGTAATTTTCTTAATTTAGTCAAGCAAGTCACAAGTCCTTAAATTTGCAACTCGAGTCCCCCACCTCTGACAAGTACAGAGCTATATACTCAGAATAATTATTTTTTTTTAATTATAAACTAATAAGCCTAATTACATTTTAACAGCTGCAGTGCATTCTGATAAAATGCTACATGCTGCCCTGGACATCATAATGTGTTACTCTTGCATAAAAATGAATTAATGTTGTCATGTTCTGTCACTTTACATCAAACGTCAAATTACATCAAACGTCATTTGTTCTAACTTGTTTTGTTCTTGACTTCAAACCTTGTGAAATACGTCTTTAGGTGGCTTATTAGAATGTATGTGAATAAGATTTGAGAGCTATGACAGAAGATTTCCAGCAAACAAGAACAAGCGTTCTTTATACAAAGCTTTCACATGGTTTCATAATACTGTAATATAGGGCACAAGTTGCAAAGACAACTTCAATGGTACTTTTTCAGAGCTTGGCAGCCTCTTTCCCCGTTTACTTCCTTTGTATGAAAAAGAGCAGCCAGGAAATCCTGCATAATGGGATGCATTGATACAATATAATATCGATATATTGCAATACTTTTTTTATCATGATATTGTATGGATGCTTTAGATCCATGTATTAATATTTATATGAAACTATTTGTTTATTAATATCATGTAAACATACAACAAAAGTTAGCAAACAGTTACTTCCAAATCAATATAATGAGCTCACCAAGAGACAAAAATGTAAAGTTTGGAGCTACATTCTCTTCATCAGACATCAGTATATAACTGAAATACACCCAAATTAATTGTAATTGAAATTGTAATTGTAATTGTATCGTAATCTAATCAAATTATGATATTGTGATGTATTGCAATATATTGAATCCTGACATGTGTATTGCAGTACATATCATGTCGTGAGGTGCTAAGCGATACCCAGCCCTACTGCCTACTATGTTTAGTGTTATAAATAAAACAGTAATGGAACGATGTGAGGGTGAATAAATTATTTCATTCTTTGGTGAAAAATTCCTTTAAAGAGGTCTTAGATAGAATTTGTGTGTGTGTGTTAACTGCCTCATATCGACATTCCTATACATCAAAATATCCCTACAAACAGAGCAATAATTCTTATAGAGTAATGTCATCCTTCTCTCTGGAACCTATTGTTACCATCACAAACCCAGCAAAACACCAGAACATGGCTTCATTTTACACTCACTCAAGCATACACATAGTCTTTTTATGACTAAACGTATAAATTAGGAGGCTTGATTAAAGATCAGAGAGAAATGTCTATATTTTCGCATGGGTGTTCTTAGTGAAACACAATTTGCGGTCTCATTTCTTTAGACAGAATGAGAATTTGTGTGTGTGTGTTTGGGGGTGGGTTTGGGTGGTTAACAACAAGGATATTATGCTATTAATGTGGTTTAAGGGGACATTTCTAGTGTCCCCATAATTCAAATAGCTTAAAAAACATACTAAACTATGTTTTTTTTTTAAATGTGAAAATGCAGAAAGTTTTTTGTGAGGGTTAGCTTTAGGGTTAGGTTTAGTTTTAGGGGATAGAATCTATAATTCAAACAGTATAAAAATCATTGTCTATGGAGAGTCCTCATAAGGATAGCCGCACAAATGCACAGTCACACATGAAAGGGGGCTTGAGCACCTGCCATTTTTCTTCCTCGAGAAAAAGGGGCTTATTTTTCTGGTGTGCTTTATATATATATATATATATATATATATATATATATATAGTCCTGTTTGCAGAGAGCTTCCCTATCAAACAAATGTATTTATTGAATAAAAAATCTAAATATCATGTCGGGGAAATGAGACTTTGTCGAGTTCTGATCCCTCTGCGTATCCACACAGCAGTGCAGCACACATCGGCACATCAGATTCCAATAATTAAAATAATTAAAACGATTCATTGCCTTATGCAAAATTAACCAATTATAAGTGAAACTCTGTTCCTCTTCTTGGTGCAGTCATTTATTCAAAATAAATACTTGAAACTAGTATCATAGATAACATGCTCATTGTGGCATAGTTAACTTTGCTGTTGCCTGCTCTTGTGATAAAACTAGTGAATACTAAAGAAGACCATGTTCTCTGTGTGAACTGATTATTTTGTAGAAATCTGTTGAGTATGAAACAATTGCGTGAGTGTGAGGGAATTAAAATAAAGTGGTAAGGAAGTCAGAGTTGTGTTAATATATTTAACAATTTGTTTAAATTTGTTTTTTTTTTAAATAAATAATTACGAGAAGTGTCCTTTTTTTCCACTTGAGCCCCTGCCCCTCAAAATGTCTGTGCATGGGTGTTTGTGTGTGTTAAATTGGATTGACACTAACTGTAAACTGTTTTCCTTTGCCAGTGAGCATCCATTTTAATATTTTCTCTAAAACTATTTATTGAGCACTCTGTACTCTGGTAGTGACAGCTTTTCTAATTGAGGCCAGGCAATGGACAAGACCAAGTGAAGGATTGGCTGAAAAGAAAGCAGCATTAGTCTTTATTGTCTAATTGGCTTAAATTCAAGCATCTCAGACAGGCACAATAATTACAAAGCCCGGAGCCTGACCTACACATCCAATTAAACACACAGTCTTGAATTCACACACCTCAGTTCTAGAACTTGCCTTGGAAGAGGTGCCCCACTGCCACAATCAATGCATCCCAACCCAACAGTCTCCCCTGTACCCACAAAGACTCAGACACAAATATACAGATACCGCCGACTGTCACCACAGTGACGTCACTGTGGTTGGGCCCCAAGGGAGTTGGTGCATGGGCTAAAACAGGGTGTGATTGTGGCCATTTATAAGGCGGCAGCTCAAAAACACTAAAGGCGTGAGGGAGTTTAGATATGAGTCAGAGGTGGTAATGGGACACAAACATGTCTGCACATCAATAGAGGAGGGTAGACAACTGTCAGAGATCACAGAAATAGTAGAAAGAAAATGGCTACTGACGCTGTGATGTGTAATTTGACACACTTATTATCAACCACATATACTGTGTTTGCACCCACATAATTACACAGTACTTTAGTCACTCCTACACAATATAAACCCACTAAATGTTTATACACAAACATAAACACATCTTGTCTCCCATCAAAACAGTGGTAAATGTCTTGCATTAGTGGCTATTCTAATTAGCTCAGTTAAAAAAATTTTTTAATATATATATATGTGTAATTCAGGCAATCACAGCGCTGTGTGTATATGAACAGCAGAACCATTTTTCCAACCTCTCCTTAACCATAACCTCTCCTCTGCAGTTGAGAGTTGAAGCTGTATTTTGTTACTTGTCATTGTGTTTTTTTAAAGTGCGTTTGTGTTTGTGTTTGTGTTTATGCAAGTATGACAAATGCAAGTATGATTAACATGCAGCAGTAAATTCTATTGTATCATAAGCAGTACGTTTACATGCACAGTTTTTATTGCGCTAAAGTGGGATTTTGCGTAGTCGAGCGTTTTTATCTGTCTGTTAGAGTATACGTGACACAAAGTGTCTTTAAATATTTAAAGCAAGGAAGCTGATTCCAGCTGGTCTTGTTTTTTATCTTTCCATGTATTTAATAATGTTCAGCTCCTTCTGCTGCAACAACGTGAATGCATCCCATCCAAAAATATATGTTCTTAATTCCTAGCACTCGCTATGATACCTTTTTCTTTTTTTGTGCTACATTTGTGTCACCTCTATCTTTCGAAGTATGTGCACAACAAAAAGCCAAATTGTGGTTCAATTCATGTGTATACCAAAGAGCAATACTTTGGGCCGGTTGCACCAACCATACATCAGCGTTGAATTTAATATGTGCATGAACCGGCAGCCAGTGGAGAGAGACAAAGAGTGGTGTAACGTGCTCTCTTTGGTTCATTAAATACCAGATGTGCTGCTGCATTCTGGATCATTTGCAGAGGTCTAATAGCATATGCAGGAAGGCCTGCAAAGAGAGCGTTACAGTAGTCCAGTCTAGTTATGACAAGTGACTGAACAAGCAGTTGTGTGGCATGTTCAGAGAGGAAAGATTTAAAGAGTTTAAATCTACATGATCTTGCAGTCTTTGAGATATGGTCTGTGAAATTTAGCTCGTCATCAATGGTTACCCCTAGATTTCTGACCGTTTTGGAAGGCGACACTATAGTTGGACCCAGCTGCACAGTGATGTTGTGTTCAACATCAGGGTTGGCTGGAAAGACAAGGAGTTCAGTCTTGGCTGGGTTGAGTTGCAGGTGGTGTTCCTTCATCCAGGCTGAGATGTCTGCCAGACAGGCAGCGATTCGAGTGGTCACTGTGGTGTCGTTGGGCTGGAAAGCCAAGTAGATTTGCGTATCATCAGCATAGCAGTGGTAAGAGAAACCATGTGACTGGATGATGGGTCCTAATGACGTTGTGTAAATGGAGAAGAGAAGTGGCCCAAGCACTGATCCCTGAGGTACCCCAGTAAGTAACTGATGTGGCTTGGATAACTCACCTATCCTGGCTACCTTGAAAGACCTACCTGAGAGATAGGAGTTGAACCAGCCAAGCACAGTTCCGGTGATGCCCAGTTTAGAGAGAGTGGAGAGTAGGATCTGATGGTTGACTGTGTCAAATGCTGCAGAAAGGTCCAGCAGAATCAGAACGGATGATCTGGATTCAGCTTTCGCCTGTATCAGCGACCCCGTGACAGACAGCTGGGCAGTCTCAGTGGAGTGTCCACTTTTGAAGCCTGACTGATTGTCATCCAGCAACATGCCCTTTCAAGTGTTTTTGCCATGAATGGGATGAGAGAGACTGGTCCGTAGTGTTCTATCTGTGTGGGGTTAAGTGCAGGTTTTTTCAGCAGCGGGGTTACTCGAGCCTGCTTAAATGTAGTGGGAAAAGTGCCTTCAGTGCCTTCATATGCCTGGCCGTCGAACGCAAACCATAGGAAGGGTTGTGTCGAGGCAAGATAGAGACATGGAAGTACGCGTCCTTCACGTATACCACTGCAATCTTGATGCTGGACGCAAGTTAGAATGTGTCTTTGCATGAGCATTTTGAATAGGAGTTTGTGCAAGACCCGGATGAAAACTCGCAAGACCAAGATCAGTCGTATGCCGCCGCCTTTCTTGGGTATGATGAATTAAGGGCTGTAGAAATCCTTCTTCATCTTGGCTGGAGGAACAGGCTCTATCGCGTCTTTAAGTAAAAGGGTCGCGATCTCCACACGCAGGGTGTTGGCGTCTTCGCCATGCACCGAAGTAAAGCAGATGCCGGTGAAAGGGGAAGGGGGCCTAGCCAACTGAATCGCGTAGATGAGTTGGATGGTCTTGGCCAACCAGCGCAACAGGTTGGGAAGTGAGAGCCACGCGTCCAAGCTCCATATGAGTGGCACTACGGGGACGATCGTTTTTGATGTACCTGGCGAGGCTTCGCAGCGGGGCAGGGCATGTAGTGTGGCGTCGGGAGGCAAAAGCGCATCCCGAGGCTCTGGTGCTGAGAGAACACTCAAAGCACTTACCTTACTCCGCACACCCGGCAGGGGGCGGGTTAGTGACTGAGGAGGAGGTCCCGTGTAGGCATCCTCTGAACTCGTCAGAACTGGCCGGCCGGGGGGCAGCGGTCGTGGGTCCGGAGGCATCATTTCTGTGCGAAGAAGGAGCGATGCGGGGGGTGGCGGGAGTGGCGTTCCTCTTTAAGAAGGAAAGCTGTGACTGCAACGTTATCATGGTGAGGTTCTCGCAGTGAGAACACGAACCATCCACATATGTTGCCTCACAGTAATCTCTAGTAATGTCCATGTCTGGCTCACCATGTCTGCTCGGAATCTCACTTTCTTTGATCATTGAGCCCTTCACAGCACTCAGACACCCCTTACACCCCTTATCCAAATAGAAACCTAAACAAAAGCATTCTGGATATGGTCTGATTCTTGTCATTCTTTTTCAAATGTATTCTCTGTGATTAGGTGGCAAATTAGGAGCAGATGCATGTGAAACCAAACAAGCTTCATTAATATAACCAAATTCTTGGCCGACTAGATGAGAAGAGGTAAATGAGAGAAAAAAAACACAAACACGAAAAAGATGTCATTTGAATAAAAGAAAAAACCCTGAGAAAAAAAAAACAATTAGGATTGATTTTGGATCAGTGGATCAGCATTCTTTATCCAAAGAGTAACCTAAACCATAAAAAAATGCCACAAATCTGATCTAAGTTCAGCAGTCTGACAAGAACATGGCACTCTTGACTAAACTGAGATGTTTTTCTCTGCAAAGTGTTACAGATTGCTGAGGTCAGATAAGGAAAGTCTTCCCTTTTCTCAATATTGGAGGTTTGCTTTCAATGGAGTTGTTTATGGGATATTTTCCTTCTAAAGCATTTCAGAATGGAGTAAGCATATGACCTGAGTGCATTAATTTTCTTGGTTGGAGGTCTGCTGTTTTGACATGTTATGGTTCCAATGGCAACGAATAACAACCGCAACATGAACCTACCTGGCAAAAAAACAAGCCCACTAGCTGGCCATAGTCCTGAACAGGAACTTCTAAATGGCTTATTGTGCAATAAGTACACAAAGGTACAAATGAACTGTGCACAAAGTACACAAGTATACAGTGAACAATGTAATAACATTTGCCGGTAAACATTTTGTGCTGCACAGCTCAGCAGTTGAAACAAAAGAAAAATATAGATATAAACCATTGTTTGATTTTGCACAAGGGAGACTCCCAATGTGTGCCTGAAATTTATATGTCTTCCACTGTACACTAGTACTGTACTTATTTTCCCCTTTGGTTCTGCTTGAGCAAATACAATTGGTTTAATTTTCCCAACATGTCAGATACACTCGGCCAGCTACATCTCGTTTAGACAGACAGACACAGAGACAGTTAGGCTGACGGATGGGGTATACAGCTAATGACTGTTGGAAATCCCAAGATCCTTATTAGAGTTCTCTCTCTGTGAAGTGAATTGAAGTGGATGTTCACATGTGTGTGGATGGATGTGGGTGTGTGTTTGTAGATGAATGGAGTTTGTACAAAGAGAGCATAATTGGTCTGGATAAAACATTAGGGTACAGGGTTTGCAGAGCATGGTTAGTGGTTTCTGTCAAAACAGCATTTATCAAGCCATGGAGAGTGAGGTGGCAGAGGAAATCATTTTTAAAAGAGAAAAGGGCCTTCATTTTTCATCTAACACAAGGGAAAATTTGGTCTCTCCAGTCCTCTGATGGGACAGTAATCTACAAGGAATTGTAGAAAAGTTATGCACAAGCAAAACAAGCAATCTGGATTTGGTCTGATAAATTGTATCTCTATTCCCCTAGCTAGGGTAGAAAGGAGACAAGGAGACAAGCATCTGAATGCTTTTATAAAAAATGTATTGTGAAATTCCCTGTAATTGGAGGCAGATTAGTAATAGAATAGATTCATGTGAAACCAAACAAGCCTCATCAAACTAACCAGACTCTTGGCCTACTAGATGAGAAGAGGTGAAGGCAAAAAAACAAAAGCCACCAAAAAGATGTCAGTTGAAAAGATATTTGTTTTTCATTTTCGACTTAAGAGTTGTGGTCAAAATAATCAATAGAATTAATTTTGCCTTGTTTACTTGAGTAAATGCTTTATCAAACCACAGTTTGATATAATGACTTTTTTGAGGAAGACACAAGGGTAGAACTTACAGATGAATGAATTAATAAGAAACCAATAAAACATAGTTTGATTAAATTTCAATGGTGTACTTTAGGCATTTGCGATAAGGTTTTTATTGGTTTTATAATACTAAATGCATTTGAAGGGCATCCAGCATAAAACCTGTATCAAGTCAAATATGCGGGTCACGGGTGGTCCGCTGTGGTGACCTCTAACCTGAGCAGCAGAAAGAAGAGGCAGAAAATACTAAATGCATTTCCGGAAATATGTTAAAGGTGCACCAAAAACCATTGCTTTTGCACAAAACACAGATGTAAGTTTGTCCCAGCTCACTAATAACTCAGCACAGCGGTGTGTTCATGTTGACAGATCTTAACTGACTGAACAACGTATCCGAAATTAGCTGTCAGCCTCAAGGCAGGTGGTTAACGTCTAGCTGATATCATGAAGCCCTCTTAAGACAATCTCTTAAGGTATACTCATGGCGAAGTTCTTCTACGTTCTTCACTCAGCTCAGCAACGGTAAACTTTGCGAGCATTCAGACATAGGCAGAAGGTGTTTAGAGGAGAATTTAAATGTGAGGACACTCAAGACTAAATTTAAAATTATAACTAATGTGACAGTGTGTTATCAATGACTTCATGTCTCATTCTATGAGTTGATTTCACAAGATATCTGTAAAAGAAGCTGTTTTAACTACTTGATGATGATTTAAAGTAATATATATGCAGTGGATAATGTGTAATTTGTCATGTTTATATTCTTCATTCATGGCACTAATGTGCTAACACACTCTACGCAGCCATAATATACACACGTTACACTCTTTTATTGTAATTTATGATAACATTAACACTACTGCAACAGGGGTGGAGTTAGGGGGTCAGGCTTCGGTCCATGGTGGCCACGGCCACCCAATTGGGCAACCCACTCGCAATGCATAGACTCTATGCATGGTCACTTTCACGTTTTGCCTCAGGGGGCACTCTTACTTCTGGTACAGTAGCGGAAACAATTTCTTTCTATGCTGTTTAATGCTGTCGAGACAACTCGATGGAAAATTACTTTTCACATGCGTTATTTACACAAGTTTCTGTGGATGACATTGGACAATATCCATCGCACATTGAGACACAGAGCTTTTGCTCCATACAGTAAAAGGAAGAAGGGGTTTATCAATGTGTATTTTAAGTTATCGACCACAGTGAGGGTGGATATTCACCACCCTCTAGCACAGGCTTAGCAAGGTCCCTGTTTCTGATTGTATTACACATGTAATTATTTTGATTCATTTTGCAAGATAAAGTGTAGCTCTGTGATATTATACATTTATATAATATGATACTCCAGCTTCACAGCAAATGCTGGAGTGAATATTAGTTTAATGTATTCTATTTATGCAATATAATCTAATTTTCACTTTCAGTATAATTAATGTTAATAAAAATCATGTCCCGTTTCTGAGAGATTTGTCATGTGTGTGTGCAGAGGTCTGCCGAACTGAAGAGAGCACTAATGGTGGATGAATGCTTATGTGAGAATTAAACATTTTATTCTCCTTTTTTCTTTTATTTGCAAAAAAGGATTGTTAACAATGACGAAGTAATTTGACACAATATCCTAAATATAGAATAAACTGTGTGTTAACACTTTACAATAAGGTCCCATTCGTTAACATGCTTTCATGTATTGGGTATCATGATCAGACAATTAACAATATATGTTTGGGGTGCCTGGGTAGCTCAGCGAGCATTGACGCTGACTACCACCCCTGTCACGAGTTTGAATCTAGGGCGTGCTGAGTGATTCCAGCCAGGTCTCCTAAGCAACCAAATTGGCCCAGTTGCTAGAGAGGGTTGGGTCACATGGGGTAACCTCCTTGTGGTCGCTATAATGTGTGGTTCTTGCTCTTAGTGGGGTGCGTAGTGAGTTGTGAGTGGATGCCACAGAGAATAGCGTAGGCCTCCACACGTGCTACGTCTCCGTGATAATGCACTCAACAAGCCATGTGATAAGATGCACAGATTCACGGTCGCAGATGTGGAGGCAACTGAGATTTGTCCTCTGCCACCCAGATTGAGGCAAGTCACTATGCCACTATGAGGACCTAGAGCACATTGGGAATTGGGCATTACAAATTGGGGAAAAAAAAAAATATATATATATATATATATATATATATATATATATATATATATATTATATGAATAGAAATCCTCAACTGTGAGTTTTTATTCACTCTGTAAAGCTTTACTCATGTGTAATTTACAAAAAAATTTGTACTGCGTGTAGTGTTCTCAGTGATGTTTTGTCGCCCAGTGGATGGTGCTAAAACCTCAGCTGAGTAATGGAGCAACAGTCCCATACCCTCTACTTCAAGTGATAGTTTGTTTTCTTGAATCGCATGTGTTGCTGTATTTCTCACTTGTAAATCACTGTACAATTGCTGGATGTAAATATTTTGAACACAGAAGAAGCCTTACACAATGGTATAGCAGTGCTTGGCCATTCTGCAAGCTTCAGATCGTAAGTATTTACACATTTGGAGCTCATTACTGAGATCATTTCATACTTTTGCTAAGTAAAATCTAATTTTTTGCTTTAAATCTCTTTAATTTAGAAAGAATAATAGTTTGCTACAACTCTCGACACTTTTGCGTTAGCTGGATATGATACCAGTAGATACCATTTTTCATGATCCAATCGATTCCAAATTGATAATGTCAAGTCCTGACCTATTTTTTTTCTAGCTGAATATTCTGTTTCACAAGGAAATACATCAGATTACAAAAGTAAAATGGATCAGCATGTTGACTTTAAACGATAAGTTAACTTGAGAACTTGACTGGGCTTCCCCCACATTCGGTTTGGGTAGCAGAATGAGGTTCTAGGGCTCAGAGCAAGAGAGTGCCAGTGTCCCTCAATCCATCCCAGCTGAACCTGATTAAAAACACCTGGTTGAAGAGTAGTGATATCACTGATCTTGACCGTAAAGACAGTATGTTTGGTTTTTTTTATGTGGGGTGAGTTATAGAAGGTTAACGTGGGTGAGAACTTATGTAGTATGTGTTTTGAATACTAGATGCTGTACACTAGGATGAACTTAAGAGGGAGAAATCTTTTTATTTTGAATAAAAAAATATATGTGTTCTATTTAAATTGACTTAAATGCTCGCATAGGCCTTTAACATTGCGACTGCATGTTCTTGATGGCTCAGGAAGTCATACAGAGGGGAAACCCATCCATCAATTCCAAAAGTGCAAATGTTTTGCCAGGAAGGATGAAAAAATGCACAAATTATAATTTAGAACATCTATAACTACATAGTTGCCTGTGAATAACAACAGCAGGCCTACATATTTTGATGTTATGTAACTACTGTCTGTAATTGTGAAACATCTGTTTTAATTTATAAAATTTGCTTTCCCATCATGATCATTATTGCACTCAAAATAGACCTGAAGCCATATTTAAATAACTTTCTTAAGAAGAAAATTCTTCTTAACTTCCATTTTCTTCTTAATTTCTAACTTAAGAAAAAAGTTATGAAAATGTTGAATTCACGAAAAAAAAAAACGAAAATCTAGGAACACTAGGGGTCGCTCTTGATAGCCCCAAAACACCTCATATCTTTGAGAAATGGCCAATGTGAATTGACAATTGGAATTTGCATGCCACTTCCCCGGACATATGGGTATAAAAGGGAGCTGGAATTCTTCTACGCCCCTGGGTGCTTCGACAGTGCTAATAGAGTGTTTTTCTCCTCTATTATATTTATATTTCCTCTATTAGAGCACACAGTGTTTTTCTCCTCTATTATATTTATATTTCCTCTATTAGAGCACACGGACACCCTGCCCCCCCCCCCCCCCCCCCCCCACCCACCCCAGTCCCCTTCTTCCCAAAGGTGTATGACGAGCGGCCGAGGGTTATGCCGCGATACTCCAGGTGGATAAGGCGATCGCGGCATACCTGTGCCCGCTGAGCAACACAACCTGGTGGAGTCGCCTGGCACACCCTTCCCGAGCCTGCAATTCAGGCCACTTCCACCCTGCATGCCATGGGCCTCCTACAGGTTCATCAGGCCAAGGCTCTAAAAGAGCTGCACAAGGGTTGTTCTGATCCTGATGTGCTGCAAGAACTGCACTTGGCGACAGATCTCGCCCTCCGTGTGACAAAGGTCACGGCACGTGCACTTGGGCAGACAATGTCCACTCTCGTGGTCCAAGAGCGCCACCTGTGGCTGAACCTGGTTGAGATGAGAGACGCAGACAAGGCACGGTTCCTTAACGCACCCATATCCCAGGTCTGCCTTTTCGCGACACCATTGAGGACATCACCCGGCAGTTCTTGGCGTGAAACAACAGACCAAGGCCATCCAGCACATCTGGTCCAGAAGACTCTCACGTGATCCCAAGACCCCGACCGGGCTTTGTGCCCTAGGTTGCCACGACCCCTTTTAGGGATCAGGTGGTGAGTCTGCAAGTGACCCAGCCTTATCGTTGCTGTGTCCGGTGCATGCTTTGCACATCAACCTGGATCACATGCAGAGCTTTAGGTGCTCTGAGCAGCTCTTTGTCTGCTTTGGTGGACAGCGGAAAGGGAACACTGTCTCCAAACAGAGACTTGCCCACTGGATCGAGGACGCCATTGCATTGGCCTACCAGACCCAGGCCGTGCCCGCCCCCTTGCAGGTTTGAGCACACTCTACAAGGAGTGTGGCATCCTCTTGGACACTGGCCAATGGTACCTCTCTAGCAGACATCTGCAGAGCAGCGGGCTGGGCAGCACCCAACACCTTCACAAAATTCCTTAATCTCCGGTTTGAGCCGGTTTCATCCTGTGTTCTTTTGGGTACAAACAGGTAAGTTTCGTAATGCGGGGCAGCTGGCCGGGTGAAGAAAGTGAAGTTGTCTGCTCTTTTCTCCCATGAGAGTTCACGGACCGTGAACCCTGGATGTCCTTCCTCCTAGCCCTCTGGCTCACAAATTCAGCAGAGGAATTCGTAGTCTGACCCAGTATGTGTGCTAATGTGCCCTGTACTGGGGTAAGGGCTCCACAGGTGTCGGTAGTATGCCTGCTTACACTTGGCCCAGTAGTTCACGTAACACAGTTCAGCCATTGTGGCATTTCATATAGGGACCCCTAGTGTCACTACATCGACACAACGTTGAGTGAGTGATAGAAGGGGAACATCTCGGTTACTGTGATATCCTCCGTTCCCTGATGTAGGGAATGAGATGTTGTGTCCCTCTTGCCACAGGCTGTACTACCCTCTGGAATGTCTGGGATCTTGTCTCGACTCCTCAGCACAAAATCTGAATTAACTGCATTCCAGCTCCTTTTTATACCCGTATGTCCGGGGGAGTGGCATGCAAATTCTAATCGCCAATTCTCATTGGCCTTTTCTCAAAGATATGAGGTATGAGGCACTACATCGACACAACATCTTGTTCCCTCCGTCAGGGAACAGAAGTTACGACAGTAACTGAGATGTTTTGAAGCTTCGTAATGTGGTGACCAATCATGCTAGCTAGTAAAATTAAATGGATGCACTACATAGCTCTCTCTCTCTCTCTCTCTCTCTCTCTCTCTCCATGATCTTTAGTGTTAATTATTAGAAAGCTGACACTGTCCTCCGCAACCCTTTTCCATCTTCGCCACTTACTTTACGACGTGATATAATTATCAAGCTTCCCAAAGAGAACTTTTTCCTTGCTGTAAGTTCCACAACAAGACCTTCCAGCTCTTGTCTACTGAAGTTGTTTTTTTCCCTCCATGTCAAATTAAAAGTTGTCAAATTGTAAAATTAGCAGCAAGTAAATTCTTCTCTGATGGTTAATGTCATTAAAGTAATTCTTAAGTTATTCTTAAGAAAAAGAAATTGGAGTAAAAGTAACTTTCTTCTTTTTTTTTTTTTTTCTTAAGAACATTTTCATGAATCTATTAAAATATTCAAATTCATTATGCATTTTTTTCTTTTGAGATCAAACCAGGCAACTTTAGAACAAATTGCACTTGTGACACACCAGAGAGAATTAATCAAACCACAACTATTAAAAACATTAAAAACAACTTTAAAATACATCTGAGCCAAATATATTTTTACAACCAATTCCAAATACAACACATGTATATGTATCCTAAAACCATTAGCCTTGGACATCATCTTCAAAAGCACTGTGAGAGTTGAAAGGACCCATTAAAATATAAAAATATTCATCTAGGTAGGGACACAATGTCTCATAAGTGCTTAGATGTTTTCCAGACTGGCAACTATGAAGCAAACGGGTAGCCAGTATGAGGCACAGAGTAGAGAGTGAGGAATCTATTTTCAGTCAGAACAGACTGTGATGCTGTTGACAGGTTGAACTGTTATCCATTTTAACACTTCTATGGCTTCTCTTCAGTGGTATGTCCCACCCTTCCTTTGTGTATGCACATGCACATGCACAAGCACAAGCACATACATGCACTTTCAGAAATTACAGCACCCCTAACACACACAAATACATACTCAGTTCACACAAACACTTACAGTGTTATGGGAGAAACCTGACTGTATATTTCTTTTTTACATTTGCTTTGAACTGTATAGGGCGGATCTGTGGCCTTAACTGTGAGGTATTTTAAGTGAGACTCATAGAAAGCCCGCACAGAGCTGCCAATTACTAGCCTCAGTATCATAGTGTGGTCACAGGCACAAATCATGCATCTTGGCACAGGGCTCTTATGTAGAATGCTTCTAAAATCTTAGTTATTCTAAAACTTTACAGTCTTTTCAAATCATAGTGGTCACACTGGTCCACACTGGTCTCTCAAAACAAAAATAACATCTGTGTGTTGCAGGTGATTCTAAGGTTTGGCCTCCACAGAAGTTACGCTCCTTTGGTGGTGGGGTGGGGGGCTCCAGCATTATTGCAGGAATTACCTCATTGCATGGGGCCATTAATAATGCTAAAATAAATGGTCAATTTTTTTTCTTAAAGAGGCACAACATCACTCTCACAAGCTGTCATTTATTTCTTGTTCTCTTTTGTTTATGTCTTGGCACTGCAGTAGACTATGCTGCTGGTGTTTTCCTGGTGGTAATTTCAGGCTGAGAACACCCCACTGATCTAAATTTGACTTATTCCAGGGTCGAGTTACCACTAATCACTGTTGAAACATAATGCAGTGTATAAATGCAGGCAACTGGCAAAACAGAACAGTTTGCAGTAATAAAAACTGCATTACGACTAACGCAATGTTCAATCTATGTGTTGGAGAGGTGAAACAGTGTTTAGTTCATTTATTAAAGCTGAAGTGTGTTTAATTTGCTTAGCCATTCGTGGGTTGATTTTTCTGAGAAGTATAAACACTTCAGGTCTGTGTGTTTGAGCATCACAAACCAAACATTGCAACACTGACTCAAACAATGGTTTGTGTTTGGGGCGGGACTATCTGTTTGTCCAAACATTGAAAGACATGGTTCTGAAAACATATTTGAAAAACTCTTGTTATTTTTGCAATTCCATTTGTTGATGTTAGTTGTGCTGAATTGACACACATCACCTTTAAGTGATCACATGGTTGTTGCTACTTGTGGCTACTGTGGACAAAAAAAGAAACAATAAAAACCATAGATTTGAATTATGTTTGCATTCCTGAACGCTGGTCAACTGATGGATAAAGAAAAGATAAAGGCTTTTCTTCCCTTCATGTTGCATTCAGTACATCTCACCTGAACATGTGTGTCCTAGACAATGCAGCTGGTTGCATCCTTTCTATCTCTTTCTCTCTGTCTCATGCTTTCTACATTCATAGGTCCATTCCTTTTTCCTCAGGCATATCTCTAACCCTTATCCATTCTGGTTAAGGTAAACAATTACAGCTAAAAGCAGACAAGACTAAATAATTACAAGCAATGTATTCCTCCAACACAACTCACCCCAATGCATTGGACTTGACAGAGATGCTATTCAGGCCTTAACCAGGACTGGTTGATTCATTGTAAACCTTGTTGCCTCTTTGGACTATTAAAGACAGAAGGAGCCTTATCTGCCTGTCTGCAGACATGTCTGTGGCTCTTATGCTGGTTTAAAGGCATTCCTGGCTGTCTTATCAGGGTTTGTGGGGTACAGGCTGTCTCTCATAAGGATCTCCCTAATCAGTCTTAATTACCAACACAAATACAGCGTCACAGTGCTAGAGTTTGATTGTGGAAACTGTATTGCCCTTTGTACAGACAAAACCAAAGAGAATCATACAGCCATTCATTTTCTGTATTACCTCCATTGTTCTATTTATTACAGCTTTATTTTTCTGTCACACCTTTTCTGTCGATCCTTCCTCTCCATCTGTGGAAATATATGGTCTTCTGAGAGTAGATGAGCTCAACCAATTTTACCCGATAGGAATAGTTCACCCAAAAATGAAAATTCTGTCATAATTTACTCACGCTTATGTTGTTCCAAACATATATGACTGTATTTCTTAAGTGGAACACAATTCTCTGTGTATTGTTACTGTGTAACAATACTGTGTATTGTTAACAACAGAAGTTCTTGGGTGAACAAATAAGCCACTGAAACAAGCTTCTCTCTTAACGCTTATGAACGGCATTCTCACGTCAATATTTTAGATGAAAAATTACTTAAATTTTGTGTAGTTTCTCATCAGATCCTCACATATATCTTCAGAACACTTGGAACATGATGCATGAGTTACATGCAGTACTTTTATGATAATTTTTGGTCATTTTTAAAGCTTAAAAGTGTCACTATCAACTGCCATTGTATTGAGAAGATGGATCGGAATATTCATTCAAAATTTTCTTTTTGTTTTCAGAATAATAAAGTAAGTTATACAGGTTTGTAACTATATGAAAGTGATTAAATTATTAGATAATTTTATTTTTTGGATTAACTATTTCTTTAATCAAGAGATTAAATATTTATCTCTCTGTTACACATCTGTTATGCATTCATAGTGAATTTCCAGACATTGGTGTCAACACCAAGAGTCGAATTTGCGTGAAAAAGTGTGTCTGTTTTTGTAGTGAAGGGATTCAGGGTTCATGTGTGTGTCTTTATTTATGTGTGATGGACACATCTATAACTATCATTATGTTTCCTGTTTTATGTCTCTTTGTTTTTGCAAAGCACATTCTGTAGAGGGGGCTTGCCAACAGATGTTTTCACAGAGACAATATGAGATACTTGGACACGTTGATCTGTCTAGACTCAATGACAGTCTTGCTCCTGTTGCCATGTGTTTCAAAAACCCTGTCATGGGGTCAATGTTTTTTTTTAGAAATGTTCTCTGGATTTTCTGATGGGGGAGTGTAAAAGGAAGGGTCATGTAGGGATAAAGAAATGAAGCAGGAGGGAGATAAAGAGAGAATGTGATCAATTGTGCAAAAAAAAAAAAATCCACTTCCACCCCAATATGTTTATGCTTTTAAATATCAGAGGAGGAACTGCGTGTGTATTGTGTGTGGATAGTTGAAATGTGCAAGTCTCATAGAATCCCCCTTACTATTGAATCTCAGTTGGCAAAAGGCAGAATTCTGCTTGGGACAAGCAGTCATTGGAAATAGGACATATCAAATCCATTCGGTCAAGGACTTTGATGTAATGACTCCCTGTGGAGATTTATCAGAAAAGCAGGCAAATAATTTGGAAAGCACTGGAGGCATTCACTAACATTTAGAATGAGAGTAGAGAGAGAAAGAAGTTTTGTGGAGAGTTAGTTGTGCTCTGGTTTGGCAAATGACTGGAAGGAGGCAAATTATATGACAAATGCTCTGGTTTGGTAAATGACTTCTCACTGCATTTTCATGATAGTTAAGTCTTGACATGCTTCTGTGGTGATTAAATTGTAGTGCCACAGGAAAAGGTAAACATTGATGCAAAAATGTCTGATAGGAGAAGAGTCTGATCGGCAGAATTGAGTCAGAGTACATTAACTTTCAATAGCAACATGTCGACTTGCCGTGTCATCGTGTTGCAACCTACATGGCCTTATACACCAAATCAGACCTGGAATTCACTGTACGTATGTTTTTATGTATACATATGCACATGTGGCCTACTCTTCTAAATAGTCTTGAACCGATTCTGCTTTTAAGATGGATGGCCGTTGCTATCCTTTCAGCAAACCACGTGCTGTTAACTGAGCGATGACATCTGGTGAGGTATCTTGTCAGGGATTTAAAAAACTGCTGTTATGTCTTAGACATCCATAATTTTTACTTTGGAGACGTGTTTCTGGTGAATGCGCTGCAATTTTAAATGATTTAGTTCTCAATAGTGATATAGTGTATAGTGTTGAAGAACATCAAAAGAGCCGTGGAGGAATATGGATTATTCTCTGTATAAATCAAAGTCGGAACATTCATGAACTGACACTAGATGATAGACCGACGCCATCATATTGTCAGGCTCTTGCTCATGCTCTTTTTTTTGTTTCATGCTCAATTACCCATTTCTGTCTATCTCCATTATTTCCTAGTCTATCTTTTAGTCGTTAAACTATTTCTTGCATGCTCAGACTCGAAATCACTCAAACAATGTGATTACACAGCTGCTCTTACCGCTGCCCGCTGGAAAGCCCCCCTGGTGTAGGTGCCTCCTCCTCTGTAGGTGATGGAGGGGATCTCTTTGCTGAAGAGAGAGCACTTGTGCTGGTGGGCCTTGGGCACAGACACATAGTCCACTCTTGTAACCACATGGTTCTTGGAACTAAATGTCACCAGTGCCACACGTGTTGCCTCCGGTGACACTGGAAAGTCTGACAGCAGCTTCCGTACGAATCGCAGCTCGTTCCCAAAGTTTGAAGCTCCCACACTGGATGACTCATCCACGAGGAAAACCAGATCCAGAAGGCCACCCTGCTCCCGAAGAAGGCGCACGTTCTTTCGGAAGACCTGGCCCAGACGCTCAACTTTCCTTTCCGCACTCTCTGAAAGGTTTTGCCGGGATTGGGCTGCATGACGCAAAGCCTGCAGGGACAGCTGCTGAACCTGTATTGGCCAGGCGGTAGAGACAGTCCAGAACAGCAACCAGACCATTGAGGTGAACATTGTCAGTCTTAGTGTCACCATTATAGCACCGCCAACAAAGATGTCCAATAGTGGTTGCAAAAAAGTGATGAGGCAATAATAATAATCGTAATATCAAGGAACTTGTTGGTTCTTCTCTTTTTCTTCTCTATTGCTCTATTTCTTTTCCAGGCAGTTTGAGGCTCCTATATCTCCACTGGTCTCAGGCATCTGTGGTGCTCCTTCATCTCAACCACCGTCTAAATGCTTCTCAACTCTCTATCTTAAAATAATTTAAAAAGGAGGAACGGTGGAAAAAAGTTCTGTGAGAGCGAGAAAGAGAGAGGGCGTGTGTGCTGGTGCAAGACTGAGAGGGAGTAAGAAGGACGTGGGAGAGAGTACAGCAGCAGAGGAAAAAAGGGGGCAGTCAGAGGCGTGAGTGTCTCTCTCTTTTCCTTTTTCTACTTGTCCCGTTCTTTTCCTTATTCCCCACCTTTCTTTTTTCTTGGCTTGTCTTGAAGTACTAGGTTGTGTGTCATTGGAGCACTCTAGACAGTCTGTCGGCCAATTGCTTTGTGAGAAAGTGTGTGTGTGTGTGTGTGTGTGTGTGTGTGTGAGAGAGAGACGTTTGTCTGTCAGCCTGTCAACATGCCCAAAGAAAACATCAGCATGGAGCCTGTTGATCAAGTCCATATGTCTGGCACTCATCAGCTTTTGGACGAACAGTCTCACCACACAACACCAGGCAGATACCAAGAGAGCCATCTGCTAATGAGAAAAACTGGGGGAGGGATATAAATGAGGGAAGCTGTAGACAAAACAACAATGAAATGGATACCAAAATAATGGAGAAGCAGAAAGGTTGTTAACAGGTTTATATCTTAGCTCCTGGAGCTTACATCTTATAATAAGGTGCAACATATCACAAAAGTGCTTTGTTAGATCAACTGTGCCTGCAGTCTTTATTACTTCCGCTGGTTTTCTCTTGGGGGTCTTGTGGGGAGAGAAATTTGAAGGAGGATCTGACCCCCCCTCTCTGTCTTTTTTCTCTTTCTTTTATTATTTCCTTCTTCTCTTGTGTGAGTTTATCTGTAACCAAAACAAATGCTTCATAGAGTTTTAGGTGGACTGGCTAAAGCTAAGCTATATGACAGCCATATTAAAACCGTAATGAATACAAATGGACATCAAGTGTGAAGAATCCCAGCTGTCGTAGCTTTGATAGGACAAGAGGGACAACTATTGTTAATATTGTGAGATTATAGCACAGGCAGCTACTGAATCTTAACTGAAACAGCATGCTGAGTATTAAGTGTGAGTTATAAATGTAACTGTGTAGGAAACTTTGCGTCTGAGAGTAAAAGAGACCTAGACTCCCTGCACTCGCCAACAGTGTTGGGTGTAATGCATTAATTAAATTACTTTTTCCTTGAAAAGGTAAAGTAAGGGATTACTCTTAATTTTTCAGTAATTTAATTACAGTTACTTCTGATGTAATTGTGTTAAATATTGTATAGAACAATTCTATATATAACAATAGTGACTTCTGATGTTAAAATTTCTGTTTTTTAATTTAACACTGCCCCCTTAAATTCTTTGGCCAGTTCAATAATAATTTATGTGATTTTATATGATTTATTTTAAAGAATTTAAAGATCAGTTTCATGTTTATCCTTGTATTGTTCACCTGGTCGAGGTTGATATGGGTTTTAAAAAGTAATTTGTAATAAGTAATGAAATTACTTTTCAGACAGTGTAATTAGTACAGTTATATAATTACACTGTAGATGATGTTATCAGTAGTTAGTAATAAATTACTTTTTTGAGTAACTTATTCAATACTGCTCGCCAGTGATGTGCGCACGAGAAGAGCAGAAGTGTCTGATCTGCTCGGAGGAACAGAAACCTCCACTAACACTAAAGAGACCCCATATACATAGAAAAGGAGGTCTGCAAATTTGGGGTCCTGGGACGCATTAGCGCAAATTTAGCAGACTGCATTTCAACATTATATGAACCTGTTTCTGTGTGTATTCATTTATTTTGTGTACAGAAACAGTAACTATGCATATACACATACTGTATATGCATCTTATAAATTATAGACATGCACCATAAATCCACATTGATTTGAAAATCAGCATGCTGTTTTTTTTTTATTTATTTATTTATTTTTTCACATTTTAGAATAATAAAAGTAAAGTCATTGCAACTATGGAATAATAGAAATGGAACTATGGGAATTATGTTAATAAATCAAAACTGTGTTATATTTTAGCTTCTTCAGTGAAGTCTAGAATTTGCCTAGAATTTCAAGACATGCACTCTTGACATTTTCTCAACCAACTTCAACTTTCTTGAACAGTATTGAAGGAGTTCACATCTATGTTGGGCACTTATTGGCTTCTTTTCTTAATTATTCGGTCCAAATCATCAATTTAAAAAAAAAAAAAATGTTTTATTACATTTTAGTTTTATAATTAAATCAATTAATATTATTAAAATAATTATATTTTTGTCTACAAAAATATTTTCAAACTTTCAAGCAAACGCCTTCAGATCAAAATATTTTTAAGATCATGAGAAGCATTTCAGTCAAGTGACTTTTGAACGGTAGTGAACATTTTGTAATTCATTTGAATTATTTTAGAATAATTTTAATGCTAATAAAAAAATTATTTAATCACAATTCACTGCACTAACTCGGACAGTTATGAATCACTGGCCGACAGCCAGTTCTGGAGTAGAAGTGTGATTGTGAACTTCACAGTAATGTGTACCTTGAGGACGTTTAATACAATTAAATCAAGCCAATCAGAAGACGTAAAAAGAGGACAGGAATCTATAATATCTCTGTTTTAAAACTCCTGTGGGTTTTACTGATGCAGCTTTTATGTTCATTATGATCAAAGATGGGCCACAGACACAAAAAACAAGCAAAATTATCATAATTGGCACCACTTTTGGGTGAATTCTGATTACAAAGTAATTCAATATTGTAATCTAATTACTCTATTAGTATAAAAGTTCATTTAACACATTACATTTAAAAATGTTGTAATCAGATTCCAGTTAATGGCTTTCCATTAATTTAATTAATTTTAAGTACATTACTTGGGTTACACATATTTCTAAAATCATATTTTTCTTATAGAATAGTTTTAAAACCTATATTACATTTATATGTATAGTATGTCTGATTGCATTGTTGTGAAAGTTCAAGGATGTGCACCCCCAATGAGTCTTCGTAAGGAAGAAATGCATAGTGCTGTATGTATGGCTTGTGTGCGATAATGAACAAGAAGAAAATATATAAACATCATTTTGAAAGCTTTGAGACATATGGGACTCCTCTACACAGATTTAGAGGATAATCTATAAGGCTTCAGCCATACAATGACACCTGGCAGGGGGCATAATAATACTTTACCGCATTTCTGTCTTACATTTGTCTGTCTTACATGCACTACAATGCATCGTAAAAGTGAATTTCTCAGTTCCTGTTTCTGACAAAAAAAGAGTTGTGGCGGCAGAGAGTAAGGGAGTGGAGGAATCCAGTTTTTCATGAGAAACAGTTGTTCAAGTTTTGTTATGAAATCTTTCTTTCAGCCAAGTTGATGGACATATTGGACACCTGAGATTGTAAATCCCTTTCATTATTATTTTAAGAGACCAAACCTGAAGTCAGGTTGTTATAAAAGTCAGCAATAAAAAATCAATACTGACTCACTTGTGCCCAAAATGTGCAAATGTGCATTTGAAAAAAAAATAATAATAATTTTTGTACTTTTTTTGCAAACTCAGTGTCCTGAACACAAATGAGTGAATTCAATCTTCTATAGATCAACAGCTTTGTGTCCTACAGTGATTTACACCAAAGGATATGCAGAATCCAAAGGGTGCTTAAGCAGGTTTAAGAGAATAATTAAAAGGTTTTGTTGTTGCTTGATTAATCCAATAAAAAAGAAATTACTTAAGGTAAAAAAATAAAAAAAGAATCAGGTCTGTCAAGATTAAAACAATGAAGCGCTTTGTAGTTGTAGTTGTCATTTTGTTGTTGTCATGTTAACACATTCAGTTCCTCATTAATGAGAGAAAGCAATATCTTATTAGAGTTGGATTTGGTTATTACAATTCTTCACTGGAAATACATGAGAAGTCTGTACCTAGTCCATTGGTGCCATCTGCTGGTGAAAAGATTCGTTATTCGACACATTTAAAGGTGCAGTGGGTAATTTCTGTGCCAGCAGGTCCAATCAAAAGTGCAAAAATAATAAGAGTTTCCAGTTCTCCAAAAACTCCCCTTCTCAGCCATTGTTCAGAGATGAGGGTCAATAATGTAATAATGTCAGAAATGTATGTCCTGACAGTGCTTATTGGCAGATGGCACCACAAGAACATGAAAAGTCCCAAGCACTCACCTGCCACTATGCCCCTTTCCCAAATGTCTTGAGGTCTTGCGTCCTTCACTCACCTTCGAAAATGTGAAAGTGGGGATTTATAGTATTTAAAAAAAAAAAAACATAAATATTGAGATATGTTTCACCCACACCCACCTCATATTGCTTCTGAAGATATGAATTTAACCACTGGAGTCATATGGATTACTTTTATGTGGATTTTACATGCTTTTTGGATCTTCAAAATTTTGGTCACTATTCAGTTGCATTGTGAGGAACAACAGAGCTGAAATATTCTTCTAAAAGTCTTTGTGTTCTGCAGAAGAAAGAATGTCATAAATATCTGGGATGGCATGAGGGTGAGTAAATTATTATAGAATTTTTATTTTTGGGTGTACTATACCTTTAATTGACGAGTCAGGACTTTTATTATGATAAAGTGTATTATTTTCAGATTTTTCATCAAAGGATGGCCCCTATATGTATCCACAGAGGTCTGGGCTGAGCCTGTATATCCACTTACACTTGAACTGCCCCTGTCCCTCTGTCAAGCCTGCACTAAAGTGTATCAAAATCTCTCAATCCAAATATGATGAATGCATAAAATTTTATTAATAAAGAAGCTAGCAACAACATTTACTGAAATAAAAAATAATCGGACTACACTTTTGTGTTCTGAACACACAGGCTACTATTGTGTTGTTGGCCACCTTACCTTAAGCATTTACTTAAAGTCAACATAAAATATAAAAGGACTGTATTTACTTTCTTACTTCATTCATGATCATTAACCACATGGTAACTAGTTGAAATGTTGACCACATGGTTTTGGATTCAAATTATTGTTGGAGAAGAAAGTGTGCAAGCTTTTCTGTTTTTGATAGCTCTGTGACGTGACCATAAATTAATATATGAGATCTGCAGCTGAATGATGGACTGACATCATAATACAACACTGACATAGACTGAGATGACACCATCTGCATACATAAAATCACACGTGGCTTTCCAAAGAAAAATAAACTACTTAATAAATCACGTTTAACTTATTTATCCGTTTGAAAATGTGAGAAAATAATACTGCTTGAAGAGATAAAACCATATTTTGAGTGAATGTGAAACACAAGAAGGATTTGGTCATTCAAGGAATTGTGGAGTTTTTTTATCCATCTATCACACACTGAAAGATAGAGTTAGCTACTTTTATTGTTGTTTGTTCTCAGTGCTTTCCAGCGCTACCTTGATAGACAAGCTCACACACATTCACTAAACACACACACACTCTTACCCTTAGTATCCTACAACAGAACACACAACAGTGTCTCGTTCTGCACTTGATCTTGGAGTAATTTGTCAGTGTGATGACTACGAACAATCCTCACATATGTGCAAAAACCAGAGGACCAATAGGAAAGCAAAAGTGCATGTCTTAGACGGGACAAAAGAGAGTGAAGGAATGAAAAACAGAGTGAGGGGAGACTGGATTGAACAAGAGCTCCAAAAACAGGATCACGCTGAGGAGAGCGTGATGAGAGGGGTGAAAACAGAGAAGTCTTGAAAAAGGGGGAGAGTAATGAAATACTTTTTTTCTTTCTCCCTATTTGCTAGTTCGGTACTAAGAACAAAGTATTTCATTACAGCAAAGAAATGTAGCAGAAAATCAGAACTTAACCACAATTTTTTATCTGAAATCTTATGCTGGCTTAATGTAACCACATGCTAGAGTACAATCTAATTCAAAACTTTAACAATTAAGATGTCACAGTAAATTAAGCCTAAGTAAAGCTTTAATAATATCATTATTAGATGATGAAAGAGGTAGAAGTAATGTAATTATCACTCTGCTTTTGTACATACCATTGTGATTGATCACTGAGATTCCACCTATGATAAATACAAAAGAAAGCTTATCACTCCACAATACATGTAAATAGCCTACAAAGTTTATCATAAAGAAACGTAGCGGGATAAGATGGGATCAAAGCAAAGCTGACACAACATCCTGTATACATGTATATGGGTATATTGTTAATAACATGGGATGTGTTTACACACAAACACAAAGAGACGCACCTGTGTGCTTAAACCCATATACAGTCACACACATGGATAACTGACACAGTAAGAAAAACGTATTCACTTTCAGCAGTCAAAACACATGGAACTGAATGTTACACATTTTTATTTATAAACATAGTTTTATTCTGTTAATATGTACAGTTATTGGAAAAGTAACCATAAGTTCTTGGACATATAATTGGGGCACATGTGTTTCCAGTGTATGGTAAACAGATCTCAAATTACACTTCCTAGAATCATGCACACCCTCTAACTGCATACCTCTTTCCCCAGTCTATTCCTCTTTCTCTAACTCACTAACTCTCTCTCTCTCTCTCTCTCTCTCTCTCTCTCTCTCTCATTATTTCACAATAAATAAACCTGTTCTTGTTTTATTTTGAAGTCAGAAACTGCACTCTATAAATGAGACTCCATAAGCATGGGAGGGTTACCGTTTAAATGAATTCCACTACAGTTTTCCAATACAGAAAATACTTTAGATTACTTCTTCAGCACTGGTAGATTTTTTCAATTGTTTTGAAAATATAAACTCTGCCAGTAGAGTAAGACAAAATACACAAAAAATATACTACCTGAAAAACCTAAATATCTAATGCAGTGTTGTTTCTAAAACAAGATTAATAAAATGTATCTTATTTTAAGGATTTTTTAAAATATTTTTACAGGAAAACAATACCAACTTTATTATCTTTCAGGGTCTTACTAGAAAAAAGAAATTATGATTCAAAACGCACAGAATGCATGGACGGCCATTACCGGAAGCAAGTGATTATAGTTTATAAAGTTATAAATCTGAATATTTTTCTTACAAAAATGCATCGCTTCGCTTCAGAAGGCATTTAGTAACCCCCTGGAGCCGTATGGATTACTTTTGGGCTTTGCACTTTTTTGGGCTTTAAAATCTAAAGTAATACATTCATTCCAATTTTAAAGATTGGAAGAGCCAGGATATTTTTTAATATAACTCTGTGTTTGGCTGAAAGAAGAAAGTCATATACAATTAGGATGGCTAAGATTTTTATAAGCACATTTCAGCTCTTTTTGTCAAAACAATGTAAGTAAACAGGTGTCATTAGACTGCTGGCTATTTGATGGTCCAAAAGGCATATTGAGGCAGCATAAAAGTAATCCACACAACTCGATCAATTAATGTAAACGGATAGGTTTATGTAAGAAACAAATCGATAATTTAAAAGTTTTTAACTTTAAATTGTTGCTCCCGGCCAACGTTGAATTGATGTTTGTAATGACCAAACTCTCGCGTGACATTCGTGCCTCTGTTGTATACAAAGCGCGTGCTTCCGACTAATCGCTTGAATGCACCACGATAGATTTGTGTAAAAAACTAAATCGATAATTAAAGCTTTATTAATTTACAAAAATTGCTTCATGCCAGCAGTCAACGCAATATAAGCAATTTTGTACATTTAATAAAGTTTTAATTATCTATATATTTTTTACACAAACTTGTCGATTTGCTTCAGAAGACATTCATTGGTCGATTGGATTGGTGTGGAATACTTTTATGCTGCTAAAAATAACTTTTGTACCATCAAATAGCCAGCAGTCTAATGACACCTGTTTACTTACATTGTTTTGACAAAAAGAGCTGAAATGTGCTTATAAAAATCTTCACTTCATTTCTGCTGAAGAGGGAAAGTCATACAGATCTGGGATGGCTTAAAGGTAAGTAAATCATGAGAGGATTTTCATTTTGGGGTGAACTAATCCTTTAAGCGAGTAGTATTCATCTTGTAATGTGATGCTAACATGGCTGCCCTCATGAGGCGCCCCTGTAGAATAAAAGAGCTTTTATAAGATTATTGATATGACTGAACTCTTCATCTCACATGACTGGTCATGATTTTATACATATGTTTCAAACTTACTTTTAATATCTTTAGAAGTAAAACTTTTCAAATGAGGAAAAAAATACTGAGTGAACCTCAAATCAAATTGTAATAACTTACTCCGGCTCTGAAACGACTTTCCTTGTCAGCTGATGTTACCAAGCCCTATTGATTCTCAATCCCATTTCATAGAGACCATATTTTACAAATAAATCCATTTCTGATTAATTATTATTAAATCCTGCCCTACATTGTTTTCTTGTATCCTATTTCACTCTAAAATACGTAACATTATGGAAGAAAATGGGTTACAAACACATGTCAGGTTGATGTGAAGTGCTTTAAAAGGGTGATACAAAATGAAAATTAAATTTCATGAGTAATACATCCATTTATCAAAAATATTTTAGTGTCACTGCTGGGAGTCGGCTGTAATCGACCTGCAAGTGATGCCGCTGCTTGGGCAATATATCTATCTTGCTCCTGCTGATTAATGATCTCTGAATGAAATTATATCTTGATGCTATCTTGATACAGTTTAATAGTCTCTTAAGATATGCTTATTTGTCTGACTGACCTCTGTTTTTGTGTTAATATAATCATTGCTGAGATTTTTTCCAGCCACTGGGAAGTAAACGAGCTAAAAGCTCTGGGTATTAATTAACTTCATATCTCTGCAAATTGCATCGCTTTCTACTGCCCTCTTATCACCAAGAAAATAAAGTGTTTGTATGCGGTATATGAGAAGAGAAAGGAAGAGACAAAGGGTAATAATGGCCATATCAAGCAGCTTCTTTATCAGTGTTTAAAGCTAAATAATGCTGACTTTTGACTATCTGCTGGAGTTTAAACTCAAGGCTCTATCCTCCCTTCCAACTCTGATCGTCCGTCTTCTCTTTCTCCATAACTGGGTTGATTCACTCTCAAAATACCTTTCAACGTTCCCCTTGTTTTTTATTTTCTGTGTCTTGTTCTTAGTTACTTTTGTTTTGATTTTGTTTTAGTTTTGTTTTGTTGAACAAATTTACACACTTTTCAGTTAGAAATGTGTAACAGCTGTTGAAGCTAAAAAAAAATATATGTTTGAAATTAAAGAATGTTCACAACTTTTTTTTCTATACTGGCCGCATAATTCCTGTTTTCTGTGGCGTCCTCACACTATGCACGTTATAAAATGAGTAGTTTAGTCATTTTACACCCTCTGCATTTGTAGCGTGTAAATAGATCAATCAAAGAGGAAGGTCTCCATCAAAACCGCTGTCTGTTTCCTGTGTATTTAATTGGCCCAATATTGAAGGGTCCACTCGATTACTGTGGATTTGACATCTTTATCTGTCCACTGTCCTCGCTGATTAAAAGGAGGAGATTGGGCCAGTCCAGACGAGATTAGTGCACACAATCACATACAACTTCATTCATACAAACACATTTTTAACATGCACATTTACACTGAAATGCATTTCTAAATGTTTTTCAGCAACATTAACAGATTCCAGGTTATTTTTCAAAATCAAATGAAATCCCTTTATTATCACTCCAACCATATACACAAGTGCAACAGTGGGTGAAAGTCTTGGGTGCAGTTCCAAGCAACATAGCAGTCATGACAAAATCTAGAGCCAGTCAGTATCAAACTTAGACTATTAGTGCTGAATTTCATCTCGTACCAGAATGAATGAGATCATACTGTATGTACCTGTGAAAGATGGTACGGGTTCTGCACCTTTGTACGGTGTGTTTAGTCAGCACTACAATGCTGACTGGTGTTTTTTAAAATGCTATTTAGCCAGTTGAGTTTGACACGATGCCCTACTTCCACTCACTGAGCTCATTAAAAAGGAACGGAAACCATCATGGGTGCCAAGTGTGGCTCAGTGTGCATGTGTGTAGATGTGTATGTGTGTGCGTGAAAGAAGACCATTAAGATATCAAGCAGTTGACCGTTACTCTATGACAGCACAGCTGTGCCAACACAGTCTAAGTGTCATCTTGTCCATTCTCATTCACACAATAATGAATGATGTGTGATACAGTGATGAAAACGGCACAGCTGCTCTCCTGTTTTCTGTCTCATGCTTTGCGATTGGTATTTGCTTTTATGGTCACTATAGCAACAGCAAAAGCTGTACCTCTGTATCTCTCTCTCTCAAAGAAGAAGAAGAAGAAATGCCCTTTGAACAACCACGACAATTAGCCTAATATACAGGGATACTCTTTTATGACTGCTGTAAACATCGTCTTCAAATTTGATAGTTGCACACCATTCCCTTAGAATAATGATGCCAATCATTTCACTGATACATATAAAATAGTTAAATTGAAGGAAAAGAGTATACTGTGGAGCACTAGCTTATTTTATCATTCATAACACACACATACACTGTGCTAATTATTAGCTAATATGAGGTTCATATATGAAGACAACATAGCATTTTCATGCATTCACACAGACACTCGTTTTTATTAACATTTCATTTTGATGGTAGGTTGGGTCAGGTAACCGGGCAGGGGTTTTATGGGGAGGCGTGTAGTAACACAAACTCTTGCTGTGACGTGGGGAAGGGGAGGAGGCTAACTGTACTTATGGAGACTAAATACTCTGTTGGAGCTTGGAACACTGTGTGGTGTTTTGGAAATCACTTGGAGTCGCGCGGACATTGCGCCCAAGGCGTTTGGCAGGAGTCCTTGTCAATAGGATACATGCGCTTTCTGAGAACAAGGAAACAACGCAAATTAATTGTGCATAATCGGCACAGGAATAAACCATAAGAATCAACTTTTCCGGCCTCTCTGACGCGTGGTGTTTTGGTTTAAACGGCAGATTAAACGCAGGATAATCGTCATCACAGACTGAACAAAAAAACGGACACAGAAAAATTCCTACCTGAATATATTTGTAGATTTTTTTTTTCCCAAAAAAATTTCAGCGCTGTATATAGACACTGACAGCGCCTTAATTATTTGTATTATTATTAATAATATTTAAGTGTATATCTGCCCTTTTCACGCCCATCTTTGTTTTATCTCTCCATACGCCAGTAACACGGTATTATTGTACACTGACAAGTGTTTGAAAAAACAAAACAAAAACATACGTACATAAGATAGTGATAGTGACAGCATATTTATTTATGCATATATGAAAATCGAACCCGGAGCACGTCAAACGCTTTTCTAGGACAGCCGCACATCAGCGCTCAATATCTGCTCTCCATATAGTGGAGACTGAACATCTCGCTTAACAACATGACGGATGGACCGAGACAAAGAGGGAGCGCCGCGCCGAGCATCAACGGGGATGGGGCGTCAGACTCGGGGAAAGCCGCTGGAGAGACGTCGGTGGGGTTAAAGAAGGAGATTGGTCTCGTCAGTGCTTGCGGTATTATTGTTGGTGAGTAGATTTATTTTCATATGGGTGGATGGGTTTTTGAATGATGCATGGTCAATGCACATTTTTAAACGGAATTTACAGTGCTAAATGAATAATGAACAATCTTGCTGCCCCCATCCCCCCATTACATGATGATATATTGCTACTCATTTCAAATCCGAGGAGGGCTGATTTACGCAAAAATGAAATGGGATATTAATGCCTTGGAAATAAAAAGAGAAATTTGGTCATGTAAATGTACAATACTTTATAAACACTGTGTCAATAGAGTTCTGAAAATAGACATGTAGCCTACTTATCATTTATTCCACAACACAGTGCATAACTAACAGCTAACCTGGAATAAAAATGCCCTTGCTTTGCCCTTGTAAAACATTTTGTCACCTGTCTGAGGGCGTTACCTGCTGGAAGGTGTTATCAATGCAGTGTCTCCCTCCATCTCTTTCTTAATGTATCTCCTCCCTTATTCCTGTTAGTATTTAGTTTACATTTTACTTACTAAAATAGTTGTAGCCTACTCCTTAAGGTTGCTATATGGTAAGATTGACAACAAGCGTTTGAAATGGGTACTGCAGTCCCAATTCAAATATTGGAGAGTTGTCTTCGCCGCCCCAGACTCGAAGCTCATGCGGGTTGCCAGAATGAGGACATGGAACGGGGAACTGTATTTAAATTGCTGTATTTAAATCAACTTACTTAGTTTCAGCTACATACTTATGTATTCATATTAGGATATACACTTCACAATGGGGGTTGAAAACGAATATCGATTGAGATACTGACCGACCTAAAAGTGTTCCACTAGAAAGACATCCAATACTGGAGAGTGCCAGGGCCATCAACTGATATGCTTCTTCCAGTCCCTCTTGCTTTGGGTGGAGAGAATATGCCATAATCAACCTATGTACACAGAAATTGAACTAAAATATCTACCTAGCAATCTAAAGCTAGTTACATTTCACCACATTCATTGTTCAGTCACAAAATACAATAAAACTCTTCTAAAACGGATATAAGGTTTACTTTAGATTAGATAGATAACAACTGTAGCAAGTAGCTAGGGATGGGCATGAGTAACATTATTCAATTTGGACATCAGTATTCATTAAACGTATAGAGTAAGCGCATTCATAAATTGAGTCAATTTTGAGTCAAGCTTGTGGTTTCTGTCGGTTGTTGCCGAGGCATTAGTCAGGATCACTTCAATGGCTGTGTCCCGCTGCCTTGAAAGGAAGGAGGGTTTAAAGGCAGAAATGTAAATTTATGATTTGATGAAAAGCATTTTTATTAATTCTACTGTTAAAACTCATGTATTATTTGAGCTGTAAAGTTGTTTAAATTGTCATTTTTTTCAGTTGTTTTAGAGTTTTTTGACAACATCGTCATAGAAATGAAGTTGTAAAATTGACTATAACTTTACACAGAAAAGAGTAGTAAGTGTTTTTTAATGCAATAAAATCACGTTTACACACATATCGTTTATGTCTTGTGGCTATACTTTTGAAACAGTAGTTGCGTTTACATGGACCCTGGTAATCCATTTGTGATCGGACTAGAAGTTCTGTCCGTATAAAAAAGTCTCATGTAACTATGTCAATCGGATTAAATTGGCCACATCAGATTAAAATTTCATTCTGATTGTAAGGGGTGGTGTAAACCTTTTCTAATGCATTTAAAAATATAATTTTTACCATGTAAACACTTGATCAGATTACTTTTGTGAAACTGGGATGATCTGCGCATTTTCAGTAATGGCGTCATGACATTTCACGCACAGTGACATACTTTCATCACAGTGGGCATATTTTTGATCATCAGCGTAAAGCTGCGTTCACACTTCCAGCTACTTTGTGGCTGCATGTCACCAGTGGCTGGCGGTTAGGTCGCTAGTGGTGTGTATGGAGAGTAGCCTTTCCTCCATCTTTCCGTCACTGCAGGAGCTGAGAGAGTGAAGGATCACGTGAGCTCTACCATCTTCTCTCATATTGGCTGTTACTCCCAAAAGTCGCTCTTCATTTGCATAAAGTTAAACATTTCTCAACTTTGTCGCGTCGCTGGATATGCCTACATCCAGTCGCCAATGGTCGATATCACATTATAACACATAAAACAGGTAAACAGATCTGACCTCTTTGCTCAATTCAAAGGCTGTATATTTCAAAGCTGGATGTTTTTATATGTTGCTGGAAAATGAGTAGATGGTATTTTTGAACATTTTTAATTTAATCTTTTTTGATATTTAGGACTTATTGATTATTAAATCTACAAGCTGTCGTGCATAACATCATATCCTCATTTGTAGAGAAGTCCAAAATAATTTTGTGTGCTCAAAGTCAAGTGTGAACACCCCTTCAAACAATAGTAGTTCCGATCAATCCGATCACTTGTAGCGTTCATGTAAACAGTACGTTCAGAATCATCAATAGGAATGATTTCAGTCTGATTAAAACTAAATTTTCTGGGTGTTCATGTAAACGCAGCTAATGAGTATTTGTACATTTAAATAATGGCCTATTCACTTCCACTAAAACCTAAACTTTTTTTTTAAATTAATTTTTGTGGTAAATAACAGTATCCCACAAATGCTTTCGATTGAGCTTTACTTCTATTGAACCCAGAATATTCCTTTAAGAAATTAATTGTAGTTTTAAAACTTATGTATAAAATCATTTGCACTCACATGACATGAAGACTTGCTTTGTTATGATCACATGACCAGCCAAATTCTTCTTGCTTAAAGGTGCCGTAAGCGATTTTAGTCGTTCTGGATCTTTCAGAAGAATTAAACATGCCCCCCACTTTCCAAAATATTGCCCTCTAAACATAGCTTTGAGACCGCCACAGAAAAGTAGATCAACAGTGCATCTTCTCACAATTGTTAAACACAACACTAGCAAAATAGCGTCCTCAGTTGACAATTGTTATGAATGTTTTGCTTTAACTACTACACTATGAGAACTTGCAAAATGACTGACAGGCAAAAAGCACATTAAAGTCTTCTGATTCGCTGATCAAAAAATATGTCCGTGGCCTGCGGTCACATTTTTGTTTGCTGTTTACACAGTCTAGTGCTATTATAGAGACCGTTCACAGGACTGGACATTTCAGTGATTTTTTTCAGGGAGAATGGATATTTTCTGCCTACTATTCCATAAAAAATTGCTTACAGTACCTTTAATCTCAGTAACTTCCCTGTTATTGGACACTTTACTCATGGATTAAAGTAATCAAGGCTGATGGTGAATAGTGATATTCTACAATGGCATTGGTAAATTGCTATTGCATTTAATAATGCTGCATCCAGACCTCGTGTTGCCATTGTAGATTTAGGACATGTATAAAAAAATACCAGAGTTCACCTTTAATAAGTAGGTCAGATTGGTAGGCAATACAAAAGAGTCACTAATTTTGCATGTTTTTTATAAATACAGAAATATTTTCAACAATTCAGAAGGTATTTCACCAAAGAGACCATTTGCACTAGATTTAAGAAATTCAGCAAAACCTAACAGGAAGTGAAATAAGAAAATGTGACTGAACTCCTATTAAGTATTTAGGGTGCTTTGTATTTATTGCTTTAGGCAACATTAAGCTATAAAAAATGTTGATGTGATAATTAGATTTAAAAAATCTAATAAACCATGCAAGATAAGAATCCAACCTACATTTAGCTGCATGTATAGTGTAATTGATAATCCACTACAGAAACCTTGATCAGGTCACACATTCACATGCTCTCAGTCTGCCCCACGTGAACATAATTTATCAGGTGATTGTCGCTTCGATTCACTCAAAGCCTTCCTCAAGCATTTGTTCTGTGTGTGCTTCACTAAATTGCCCTGAATTCTTTATAACGGCTGCCATTTCTTCCTTATCAGCTTCTCTAACTGTGACATTGAACCTTCAATGACTTGGAAATGAAACATGGACCTGAACATGAACTTTATATGTTTTTTATTTTCACTTAGGTGGATTATGGTCCCTGGTGCTCAGTTGTGATTCTTACGATTTAACCTTAAGATTTAGGATGGAGACTGGTGCCAGTAACAGAGTTTTGATAGCAGACTTGATGAATATTGGAGAATGGAGAATAAATAGAGGAGAATAAATGAGATAATGGGCTATTTTAGAATGAGAAGAAGAATGTAGAGCATTAATATATTTTTCTAAGAGTAAACTGGCCTCAAAAGAGATGCTGATAGAACGATTGAAGAACATACAAGTGGTTTTTGATCTGATACAGACATCTATCAAAGATTAGTGATTCTAAAGATACAAAGTGGGTTGTTGGTTAAGCTTCCAGTAAGCCGATTAAAAGGAAACCCAAGTAAAAACTTAATGTTGAATTTAATAAACATTGAATATAATTGGATATTGTGCTCCTCAACTTTTTGATTTTTTGGCCAAGTTTTTGATCTTGATTTCATTCTCAATGCCAGTTTCATGTGGAACTGAAACTTGCAAGTTCAGTGTGCAAAAGTTATTTTCTGTAGACCTTTGTAATTGAAAAATAAAGCCAGGGTGTGTTTTTCTGTGCTGTGATCTGCAATATATATCAATGTCATTTTAGTAACATTTGTAGGACAGCCATTCAGTTGCTTTAAATACTGAGTATCTGAATGCTAATGGGCTGTATTTTACGCAAAATAGCACACTTCACTCCATCATATTTGATGAAAATAATGCTTAAAGGAAGCATTGTTAAATGAAGCAAAGTTTAATGTTTTATAAGGGAAAGCTCTGGATTTCAAGGTTACAGACCTGGTTTGTAACTGAAACAGCTGGATCAATGAAGTCTGAAAGAAAATCAATAAGGCAGTTGAGAGGGATGTCAGCAAGCATGTTTGCAATAATCATAAACAGAAGTACAAGTGAATGTAACATAACGGCATAATAAATGAGCAATATATCTGCACAATGGACTTACAAATATGATAATATAATAGTCAGCATACAAATATGATAAGCTTACACTCAGCTCTCATTTAAAGGCTTCAACATAATAATAAGCCATTATTGAAGACAAAGGCATGAAGAGATAAGGGTCCAAAAATATTTGTAGAGTATGTAAATGGCGGATTTTATGAATGTAGCAATTATTGGTCATGCCACTGTTTTCGCATGCTTAGAAATCTTGAAGCAGCTCTTGAGCTGTTGAGTAATGTTTAATAAGGCATTGCACAGAATCATTTGGCTAGTGCTGGAAGAAAATTGGCACTGAAATCAGTACTTGTTGCTGTATTGCCACTGATGTTTGTGCAGTGAGCACGCACAGGAAACCAAAGGATCTAAGATGAATAGGAAATTAATCAGCATTTTTTGTTTCCACTTGATTCAGCAAGACCCCTCAATGTACAAGTGTGCACAAAGATTTAATTTTGTTTGTGCAAAAAAAAAAAAACATTTTTTATGGATTAGAAAAACTTGTTGATGTCAGTATTTCCTCCTATTTTCCTTATAGTCAGTGAACACAAAAAACACAACTTGCTGGCTGAAACCAGATCAATCCCTGCTGCTTGGATTACACTTTGGCAATAGTAAAAGATGCCTTTGATTATGTAAAGTTGTGTAACTTGTACTTTGAGGTCATGGGACATGCTGCAATTTGTGATAATCAGATCCTGACAGAGTGAATTCAGAGCAGAGAATAAGGGAGAGAGGTGATAGAGAATAGTAAAAAGTCAGTAGTTGAAGAATCAGGTGTGGTCATAAAGTTTTATGGATATTTTTTTGGAGTGGATTATTTTGTGGATGCATCATGTTGATCACAGTGGCTCATTTCTTGTTTACAATGTCTGTGTTTTGCAGAACATTAATTGCAGTGAAAATTCCCCAGGATAAACTTGCTGTAGTTTCCTTGGGCAGCAACTCTCTGTCTCATTAGGTCACCATAACTTGGATTGATGTTACCAGCCAAAACACTAGACTTTGATCTACAGGAGTCACTTCACATATTCACTTCCACTTGTACATTTAGTGTCATCGTGCAATGGATCAGCACTTTCTGCTTCAGAAAGTCTTTGGACTTTGTCCTGTGTACTCAAGTCACCTTGATCCAGGTTGGTCTGAACTGACACGTTTTCACCTATATCCTCAATGTTTGTCACAGGGCTTTGGTTGAAATATGCCTTTAACAGTATGTGTGACCAGTTTTGATATTCCATTCCATAGTTATTAATTGGAAAAGAAAGCTTGTTCTTGATTAGCTTAAAATGATAGCTTCTGTCCAGTGCTTGCAGCTGAGAAGTTGCATGTGATAAAGCTATTATAAAACAAGGGTCTTTTCAGCTCCCACATCTCTTTTTGTTATAGGGATAGAGGTTTAAAGGATCTTTGTGGGATAGTTTGAATATTTACACAATTTCACATTATATTTCAGATTGATCAATTGCGGAATGATCGGCATACTATAATTGACTTTTACCTACAAACCTGTGTTGTTTCATGTCTATCAGTTCACTCTTTCTACTCACATTATACAATTATTGAAGCTCAAATCAACATTTCATGCATCTATTTATTTATTTGGTAAGTAGGCATGTAACAAGTGGGGTAGTGTAAAGTCAGCTGGCCATATCACAAAATAACTTCAGATAACTCTCTACTTCACGTCTGTGTCCTGATCGCCCTGTCGGGGTTTATTTTGCCAGTATCTCGTATTTAATTCCCACCTGCATGCTCAAATATGTATCACAAACACAAATATCATACATGGATCACCAAGTGGTGGTGCAGTATGTATAACACACACACCAGACAAATAAATAGACTCAAATGTGCTCACACACAGTCCCCCATATATTTGTTGTGTGTACTCATTCCGTCTTACTAACTCAGAAAATTAGAGTTGCTTTTCCTTCGCTTTCACCACCTTCTTCCCTTTTGCTCTCTCCCTCTCTCTCTCTCTGCCTCTGTGACATCTTCTTTTTTTATTATTCATATCATACCTTGTGCCCTGTTTCTCTTCAGTGATCTTTTAATATCACTTAATTTTTCTTTGTCACTGGCACTGCTTTAGGTTTCACTGATCTCCTGGGCAGAGTGCATTGTGCTACCATCTGCTTTCTCCTCATCCCTATACTTTTAAAACCTCTTTAAATGCCTACTCAGGATAATGTCTTTTTCATTCAAATTGCTGTAAAATTGGAGCACTTTAGCATATTTGCTGTAATGAGGCATAGGCAAATACATAAACAGAACTACTTAGATGTTCAGAGAGTGATGGAGGTCCTGATGAGGATTGAAAGCCTAAATGATGAGCTGTGCTCCTTATACATTAATTCCTCATTTGTTCGCTCAATATCCAATCTCTCTGTTCTTTCTTTTGTAGGTAACATCATCGGCTCGGGAATCTTTGTCAGTCCCAAGGGAGTGTTGGAAAATGCCAGTTCAGTGGGCCTGGCTCTCATTGTATGGATCATCACAGGCGTTATCACGGCAATCGGGGCACTCTGCTATGCTGAGCTGGGTGTTACTATCCCCAAATCTGGAGGTGACTATTCCTATGTCAAGGACATCTTTGGAGGGCTTGCAGGGTGAGGTTTTCTGATGCAACTACACATTGAGTGCATATCATTTGTTTTAATGTGACTTAAAAATTAAAAATTGTTATCAACATATCAATGTTAGGGAATGACAGACTCAGTCAGGATTCACTTTAATTGTATGGAAAAAATATGCATTTAAAGTGATTGGTGACTAAGTCTGTCAGTCTCTAACGTTCTGCATAACGTCCTTCTTTTGTGTTTTGTGTTTGTGTATTTGGAATGACATAATTCGTTATGGGTGAGTAAATGATGACCACCATTTTTGGGTGGACTATCCCTTTAAGAAATGGCCTTTTATATAGAGTATTGACTGGGCCGCTGGGTAGCTCAATGGTAAAGATGCTGGCTACCACCCCTGGAGTTCGCTAGTTTGAATCCCAGGGCATGCTGAGTGACTCCAGCCAGGTCTCCTAAGTAACCAAATTGGCCCAGTTGCTAGGGAGGTTAGAGTCACACGGGGTAACCTCCTCGTGGTCACTATAATGTGGTTCATTCTTGGTGGAGCGCGTGGTGAGTTGAGTGTGGATGGCACGGTGGATGGCGTGATGTCTCCACGCACACTATGTCTCCGTGGCAATGCGCTCAACAAGCCACGTGATAAGATGCGTGGGTTGATAGTCTCAGATGCGAAGGCAGCTGAGATTTGCCCTCCGCCACCCGGATTGAGGCAAGTCACTACGCGACCATGAGGACTTAAAAATTGCATTGGGATTTATGCATTCCAAATTGGGTGAAAAAGGGGAAAAAAAATCCACCCAAAAATAAGTAAAAATAAAGGCTGAGTTGGGAATGGCATACTACCCATACTTCTCTTACTAACTCTGCCAAATCTATCTATGGCAGAAATAGTAAGAGTAGTATGGTAGTATGCAATTTTTAATTCATTCATAGTCTACATGTCAGCATTATGGGTTGGAGCTCATTTTTAAGCAGTTGAATATATTAATAATTTTGCAGACTTTAGTTTGTATGGGATCATTTTGACGTGGTAGTGTTTTGGTGACCATAATCTCGATGTCAGTTTACTCCAGACTCAACATAACTTTAAAAACAAACAAAGAATTGTTAGGAATTGTTCAGTGCAGGGAAGTTTTATGAAATCAAAATGTCTTAGCCATCAAGGACAAAATATTTTGTATAACATAGAATTATAATTTTGTGGAACTTACACATATGTTGTATTCAATTCATGACTCTCCTAAATTCAGGACATTGCCATTAGACAAATAGCACAAAGCTTAATGCTAATTTAAAAAATAATACTTACAATAAAAAGTACCATGATTTTATCTTGTTTTTTGGACATGTACTGTCCATGGTAATACAATGTTTTTGGCGTTTCCACTATTGCGCAAAATGAGAGCCAGCTAGTGAATGCCAGGGCCAGTTGGGTTCCCACTGTCACCTCTGGGGCTTCATCGTGCCTCATCTGGGCGTCTTTGGGGCCAACGGCCAAGTACCTTTGGCCTGCTGATTACCATTGGGCCAAAGAAGGCCAACTTGGGTCAATGTCAAAGGCGGAGTTTCACTGAGTCAGGTCTCGCTTTCCACAAAGCAAAGACCATAATAAGCAAACAAACAGCAGCTTCAGGCTATAACTAGTCTCCAGAGACTAATACCTCAACTTTAGCTTCCCTCTTGCTTGTGAAATGGGTGGGGTGTGTGACATTGGCGCCAGGGTGGTACATTAGGGTCAGGTTTTAGAGCAACCCTCCGGGGCTATTGGCCTGATGGTGGGAATGCAGATCGATTCTATTCTCGCGGCTCAAGGTCTGAGGCTATTGGCCCCGGCTGATCAGTTGATTGCCTGGCACATTGGCACAATAGTGGAATCGCAGCTATTCAGTACCATGGTAAGTACAAAAGTATCATGGTAATATAACATCTTTGTGTGTGTTCTACAGGTTCTTGCGGTTGTGGATTGCTGTGTTGGTGATTTACCCCACTAATCAGGCCGTCATCGCTCTCACCTTCTCCAACTATGTCCTGCAGCCTCTGTTCCCCACCTGCTTCCCCCCGGAGAATGGTCTACGCATACTTGCTGCTGTCTGCTTGTGTGAGTACCACAAGGAAAAATTACAGAGATCTGTTCTTATTAAGAGATTGTTTTGAATCTCTATCCTCAACATGAATAGATTAGCATATAAATTACTCTTGCTATGGCCTTTTCCTCAGAATTTAAGGCCTATCTTATTAAGTATTGTGAATTCCCAGTCACTTGTTCTGGTAATGGCAAAGGACAGATTTATGCAATATATTGATATACTATACAGTTGAAGTCAGAAGTTTACATACACCTTAGCCAAATACATTTAAACTCACAATTCCTGACATTTAATTTTCAAAAACATTCCCTGTCTTAGGTCAGTTAGGATCACTACTTTATTTTAAGAATGTGAAATGTCAGAATAATTGTAGAGAGAATTATTTATTTCAGCTTTTATTTCTGTCATCACATTGTCAGTGGGTGAGAAGTTTAAATATAATTTGTTAGTATTTGGTAGCATTGCCTTTAAATTTTTTAACTTGAGGCAAACTTTTTGGGTAGCCTTCCACAAGCTTCTCACAATAAGTTGCTTGAATTTTTTCCCATTCCTCCAGACAGAACTGGTGTAACTGAGTCAGGTTTGAAGGCCTTCTTTCTTGCAAACTCTTTTTCAGTTCTGCCCACAAATTTCAATCAGATTGAGGTCAGAGCTTTGTGATGGCCACTCCAATACCTTGACTTTGTTGTCCTTAAGGCATTTTGCCACAACATTTTGAGGTATGCTTGAGGTAATTGTCCATTTGGAAGACCCATATGCAACTGAGCTTTAACATCATGGCTGATGTCTTGAGATGTTGCTTCAATATATCCACATTATTTTCCTTCCTTATGATGCCATTTATTTTGTGAAGTGCAACAGTCCTTCCTGCAGCAAAGCACCCACACAACATGATGCTGCCACCCCCATGCTTCACGGTTGGGATGATGTTCTTCAGCTTGCAAGCCTCTTCCTTTTTCCTCCGAACATAACGATGGTCATTATGGTCAAAAAGTTAAATTTTTGTTTCATCAGACCCGAGGAAATTTCACCAAAAAAGGAAGATCTTTGTCCCCATATGCACTTGCAAACTGTAGTCTGGCTTTTTTATGGTGGATTTGGAGCACTGGCTTCTTTCCTGCTGAGCAGCCTTTCAGGTTATGTTGATATAGGACTCGTTTTACTGAGGATATAGAAACTTGTCTATCTGTTTCCTCTAGCATCGTCACAAGGTCCTTTGCTGTTGTTCTGGGATTGATTTGCACTTCTTGCACTAAACTATGTTCATCTCTAGGAGAGAAAATGCATCTCCTTTAGGATCTCCATCTCCTTTTATGATGACTGCGTGGTCCCATGGTGTTTATACTTGTGTATTATTGTTTGTACAGATGAACGTGATACCTTCAGGGGTTTATAAATTGCTCCCAAGGATGAACCAGACTTGTGGAGATCCACAATTTTTTTTATGAGGTCACGGCTGATTTTATTTGATTGACACTGATTTTGAAGGTAGGCCTTAAACTACATCCACAGGTACACCTCCAGTTCAGTTCATCTCCTATAAGAAGCTAATTGGCTAATTGTCTAAAGGCTTGACATAATTTTCTGGAATTTTCCAAGCTGCTTAAAGGCGCAGTTAACTTGGTATATTTTAACTTCTGACCCACTGGAATTGTGATATAATCAATTAAAAGTTAAACAATCTGTCTGTAAACAATTGATGGAAAAATTACTTGTCTTGCACAAAGTAGATAAACAACTTGCCAGAAGTATAATTTGCTAATATTACATTTGTGGAGTGATTAAGAAATTAGTTTTAATTACATTAACCTAAGTGTATGTAAACTTCTGACTTCAATTGTATTTCTGGAAAGGATTGAAAGAACCTAACCTAATCCTAAAGGTGTGGAAAAAGAAAAGGTTAAGAAAGAAAAAAGAAAAGAAGGAAAGACAGAGCAGTCAACAAGTGGATGCTAAACCTTTATCACATTGTTGTTTTTGTTTTTTTCTGCGATTACCATTTTTATTGACTTATCTATTAAATGAAGAACAGCAAAACATAAACATAGAGAATAAATATTTAGTAGACCCTATGTAAAATCTTAAATTGCATAAGGCAAACCCTTGCATCTCTAGGTGCAGATTTGTCTTTTTTTTTTTTTTATCCTAACCCACTCTCCCTCCTACAATGCCAAATTTAGATCTTTCTCCCATAATTGCTTAAGGGAAGTTGAAGTTCTGTCCCCCAGACTCTGAATTAGAAGGGAGTAATACACTGATGCCTCATGATCTTTTCCAAAAGCTGTAATCACCACTCCCAGAGTATCTGCCACTTTAGGGGGGTGTAAACTACTCCAAAAACAATACAGAGAAGGTGGCACAGCGGTAAATACTTACAGAACTGAGATCTGGGAATCCCGTACATAAATTGGGGATCAGCCATATGCTCAAGGCAATATTTTAAAAAATGTCCGAATTCAATACTCTGGCCACTCTTGTCCAAATCACTTGCAAATGTGAAATAACAGGGTCTTCTTAACTTCGCTTTGCAATGGCAAAATTGGGACTTCCTGTTCAATACAAAAACAGGGAGGGGCTCTTTCAGGTGGAATCGACTGACTAATGACTGACAAGCTTCCCACTTGTGTCAAGGTTGTGGGAAGCTTTCCATTCTTTAATGATTCTGTATAAACTTTTAACAAAATGGAGCCAATTCTGTTGCATGAGATCTAAATAATTCAGCGGCAAAAGCATCTGGCCCCTGAGCCTTGCCTGTAGGTAAGGTCTTAATTACCTCATCAAGCTCCTACAAGTTTATCTCAGACTCAAGGAATTTTTTTTGCTCAGTCGTCAATTTAGGGAGTTCTAATGGTTTCACAAATTTTCTTATATCTTCATCAGTACACAAAGACGTGGAACTATAAATCAATATAGAACTCTTTAAAGGTATTATTAATATCAATGGCTAGTTAAAAATTTCACCACTAGCAAATTTCACTGAGGGAATGGTAGAAAAAGACTCTCTCTGCTTTATATATCTAGCCAAAAGCTTCCCTGCTTTGTCCCCCGACTCAAAGTATGACTGTCTTGCCCTGAATAACCAAAACTCCACTTTCTGGGACAAAATAGTATTATATCGGTATTTCATTTGGGTACATTCTCTGAGGCCATCAGATGACATTCGGCACTTCAGCTCTGCCTCGGCACTTTTAATATTCCCTTCCAATTCCATGAGTTCTCGTGCTTTGGATTTTTTGGTAAATGAGGCATACTGTATGATCTGACCCCTAAGAACCGCTTTAAGCCATGCTCACAGAAGATACTGAGGACCAGTTGGTCTCCATATAAACATGCCCACAGAAGATACTGAGGACCAGTTGTTTTCCATATAAACATTGATTTCAGTCTGTAACATTTGTTGAAAATCAGGACTTTGCAACAGGGATACATTAAAGCACCTACTATATGATTTATTTTTCTCCATATGAGGCAACCTCTCTAAATTCACCAGGGCGTGATCTGAGACTAAGATGTTTCCAGCAACAGATGAAATGAGGAACTTAGATATAAAAATATACTATATAATGCAGTTCAGTTTCCTCGGACAGACAAACAAGTGTTCAGTGAGCCGGCTGTTTATGAGTGCAGCAGATGATGTAATCATTCGAACAGATTCATCCACAACTGTCCCAAAGCAGTGTTATTCTACAAAACAAACTCAGCCGCTAGGTGGAACCAGCACAAAAAGAAACAAAACTGGTGTCCCTGTTCCTTGGATGGTTAAGAGTCAAATTCACTCTGAGGCCGCGTGAAAAATTACACCATGACTTACACAGTCCATCAACATGAGATCTTTATTTATTGGATGATCTAAAAAATTGTCAGAATTGATCGGGGCCTATTTCCCTCAGCTGATCTGCGAGCCGGAACTCTGTGAGCTCGCTCGATTTCCATCTTATGGCCTGTTATGTCAAGCAGACTCGGGAAGAGCTCGTCTTGGAATTTCACCATATTTCTGCCTTCTTCACGCTCAGGAATTCCAATGTTATTTCTACGGCTCCTATTTTCAAGATCTTCTAGTTTTTCCAAAATATTTTTGGAAAAACTTTTTTGGTCTCGAGTGGATTAGCGGATAATTCTCACTCTGATGATTCCAGATAATTGATCCATTTCTCAACAACTGCCACTGTTGTAACCCAATTCAGAGAATTTTGTTTCCATCGCCTTAATCGATCAACGTATTACACTGAGATCCTCCAAGTCACTAACAACCTTTGTCAGCCTCACAGACATGTTGGACAGTTGACGTTGGATTTCTTCCCCGCCACGCCTTCCAAATCAAGTCCCCAGTCAGCAGACCCCTCTGAGGTTTCATCTTGAGCACATAAGTGTCTTTTAATGTCTCCAGAGCCAGAGGATTTTGACTTCTTTGCCATGTTTACCTCAAAGAACAAATATGTAACTGGGTCTATTGAGTCTCACTGGATTATAACACGAAAATAATAAAAAAAACTAGCAAAGTGGGCAGAGCTCGTTGCTCACACCTCTGCATGGCGTCACATGACCTCTATCACATGTTACGTAAGGTTGCTTCTATGTTTTTAAGAGTCCTTGTATCTACAGCATACAACTGAGAGTTAAGTGCCATCAGCTCTAAGAATAAACATTGTAAACATAAATTATTATTTTATGTTGTGGACCTGCTGATTGTTCCTCTCATCTCATCTCAGAAGCAACAAAAATTTACACAATTGCTGTTTCCACATCTGGTTGTGATTTACTTGTTAACACTTGTATATTTAAGAAAGTAAATTCTGATTGCACATACACACACTGTTGCCAGAAAGGTGTGCCTTTGTGCTGCTAATCTGAGTGCTAAGTCTCGACATTTTGACCATAGGGTCAAATCACATTGGAGCATCAGAATGAACAAAGGAACATTGAAATGCAGGGATAGAGAGATTGTGTTGTGGGACAGATAAAAAGAGAAAGAAGGATTGATGTGTGAATGAGGTTATAGACAGGGAGAGAGGACAGAAAGGCTGTGGGAAAGAATGTGGAGGATAGAGGGATGGGTAAAGATAAATGAGAATGATGGATTTTCATTGCGCAAAAAGCCTGGAGCAAAGGCTTTCTGCAAACTTCACACTCCAGCTACAAATACTACAAGCTGTATGTAGACAGGCAAACAGAGACCCAGAGAGAGAGGTCAAGAGAGGGATATATGAGGTGGTATCTCACATTGTTTTGATCTTCAACCTAGGCGAGTGATCTTTTACATTGGTTTGTATTAATTTTTTGTCTTTTTTTGGAACAGCTGACCCAGAATTACCTGTTCAATTTTGGCTTCTACAATAGTACCAGCCAATTATCTAGTTCACATGGCAGCAGATCTTATTAGCTGAGCCAGCATTCATTTGTGCTTCTCAACATGTTCCCATTAGGAAGTAAGACTATCAAAAACAAAGCGTTCTGATTGGTTGAAAGTACTTCTAGTGCAAAAATGTGTTTCACAGGCCAGATGTTCTCAAGCAGCTCTAGAGCTCTTTTTTTTTTTTTTAGGTTTGCTTATGTTTTGCTTTGAGAACGGCAGGAAGTGAATGAAAGGCCAAAAGTGGACACTATGGCACAGTTTTACAGGATGTCCTTGTTCGCTTGTATTCCTTTATACCTCTTTGGCTCCTTTATGCATCCGGTTCTAGACCCAGCACCACAGTTCTGAGAAAAGTAATTCAGCTGTTGGCTGTTGAATACTAGTTAGTTTAGCACATGGTTCTACATTATGACCTTCACATGTGGCTAAACATGAAGTGGGTGTTTTCATGAACACGTGCAGATTTTATTGCCTCAAATTTTGGAGGTGCAGTGACAGTTGAGCTAACTTGAGCTGCACTTTTTTTCCGAAATAGTTTCACAAACAATTCTTTGCTCCACCCTCTTAGACATCCCCTCAAGTCCATTTCCCAGAATGCATAGTCCTTATCTCCAGACAAGACTGGACTCAGTTGAAGGCATAATATTGCTCCATACTGAATGGCAGTGTTCTTTTCACTCAGAGATAAGACATTAGGATTATACCTCCTTACTCAAAGCCTTTCTGTGTTTAATTTGACGGTGTTCCTCACACATTGTATTTGGAATGGTGTCAGTTTGCAGTGTCAGATTGTTTGTGTCCCAGTAATAGTCACAAACAGTAATTATCAGAGTAACAAAATACACCACCCCACCTCAATTCACCTTACTTTCATTGTACTATCAGTGACTCAGTCGTGACTAGACTTCCCAGGTTTAAGCAAGTAAGTTTGGTTGGAGTCAGAGCTAAAACCTTTCACGGTTCAAAATAGCTTTGTTCTTAAAGCCGAACTATATTATTCTTCTTTAGTGCAAAAATTTAATTTATATATGCATAATTTAATTTTGCAATAATTAATTGGTGCTACACTAAATTGGTAAATTAAGACCCCGATATACATCCAGAGAACTTCTTCTGCATTCTTCGTTCAGGGATAAAAAGAAGTTTGAAACAGCCAAGCAACAGTATACTTTTTGCAAATATTCAGACACCCACCACGCTGCTGTGGGAGGCGTTTAGAGATACATTTAAATATGAGGCTGCTCAATACGCTAATGTGACATTTAAATGTGTTATCAATTATTTATGCCTCTTTCTATGAGTAGAATTCACATGAAATCAGTAAAAGAAGCCGTTTTAACCACTCAATGATTATTTATAGTAATATATATGCAGTAGAAAATGCACCATTTGTCTTGTTTACATTCTGAATTCATGACGCTTATGAGCTAACACACTATACGCGGCCATAAAAATACAAAATGCAAAAGAATGATGACTAAAGGCATATCTTACTTTGGGCAGATGTGTGATGGCTTTCGCTGCAGATGGCACATGAGTGAATGGGCACTTCAGAGTATTTGAAAAGATTTGATTCCTTTTGTAGTCCAGTCGTTTGCATTTGCATCATAATATTGATTACCAAAAAAAATTTACTCTGACTTATCCCTCCATTTCTTTAAAAAAAAAGCAAAAATCTGGGTTACAGTGATACATTTACAATGGAAGTGAATGGGGCCAATTTTTTGTGTTAAGACAAAAAAATCTCACTGTTTCAAAATTTTTGCCAGAAGACATAAACAATTTACACGTTAAAATTATTTTAGTGTGATAAAATTGCTTACTAACCTTTTTTTGTGTAAAGTTATAGCCAATTTTTCAACTTCATCGCATGACGATGTAATGTCAACAAAACCTAAAATCCTAAAATGACTATTTAAACAACTTTACAGCTCTAATAATACATGAGTTTTAATAGAATAAGTATTGTATGTGCTTTTATAAAAGTATAAGCTTAATATTTCTGGTTTTAAACTCTCCAAATATTGTCCCCATTCACTTCCATTGTAAGTGCTTCACTGTAATCTCAAAAAGAAGGGGCAAGTCAATATAAATTTGTTTGGTAATAAATAATATGCCACAAATACTGTTGATTGAGTTTAACTTGTATTGAACCCGGATCATTCCTTTAAGTAATCATGTGTAACATTTCTTTATATTCTGTCTGTTTCTTGAAAAAATGGCACAAATAAGCCACGTCTGTTGTAACTATGCTGTGCACAAATAAACAGCTTTTCAGTCTGTGAGTAAAACAATATGCCTGTTGTAGTCTATTTATTCATTATTGTTAGTGACTGTCTATCTGTGGATATTTCTGATATTTGCCTCCGTACTTGTTATGCATTACGTATCCAGTTCACTGACTGAATGTTTTTGCTAAGAGTTTGATGATACGTAATTTTATGAGCATGTAAGGAGTTGCGCTTGATTGAGTTTTTTACAACAATAATGTAATGATGACTGAACATTTAGACTGGTTGCATAAAGTACTTTTTAAAGGCTGTCGCTATGACTGATGTTTTCATCTGTTTTAGTGTGTTTTTGTTTGACCGGGTGACATAAATGCATATAAGTCGCTTCGGACTATAAATTGCAGGACCTTTCAGATGATGAAAAAAAAACCTTGACTTATTTTCTGCAAAATATTATAAACAAGTAAAAAATTAGGTGGAGCTCCAGGTCACACCTACTGATGATGTGGACCAATGGCAGTAAGAAGGTGTTTAAAACAAACTCAAGAACACCTTCTTTTTGAACAGATTTGTTCTAAATAACGTCACACCTGTTCGATTTCATAGGAAGTATATCGGGGCCTTTACTGTTACTTTTATGTACTTATTAATTTGTACATAAATTGTTTCTTTATATATATATATATATATATATATATATATATGTTGTTTTTGATCTGTTATATAGTTTTTTATATTCTTAAATGCTCTATATTTTTTTATATCTTTTAACTAAGTGCTGCTGTAACATGGGAATTTTCCCTCTGGAATAAATAAAGTTTTCAATTTCAATTATTTCTGCACGACTAACGTCATTAAATGGAATTGCAAAAGTAATCACTGTTTATAAACAGATTCAGGAAAACTCCCTACGTCTTCCATTGGTTGTACAAAAAGAGGTACAAAAACGGCCCCAAACTCACACAATTATTTAAGACAAACAGAGGAATGTTTTGATAGCGCCACAGAGTTACTCTTTTAGGTGAAATCAGTTTACAAATGACTTACTGAATATTAATACTTACATATTTGCTTATATGTGACTGTATATTAAGCTGGGATATGAAAAAGAATTGTAACATAGACAACATTACTTGTAAACCTTTATTGCTCTATTGATAGCTTTGTCAAACACTCAATATGTATCTGTTTAACTGTCTTCTTTTTGCTTGTCTATAAGAAAGTACGAAAGAAAATTGGGCAAAGAAGCTGAATGCAAAAATGTTGCGTAACTGGCAAGATCTCAAATGTAAAGAAGTTAAAGTTTACTCTCACAGTACAGTGGATTGCCAGAAATATTAGTGTGTGTATTTGTTTGTACATACTTTATAAGTTTGGGGACAATTTGTCCCCAGAAGTGAGATGAATCTAAGCCCATTTCTGAGCTTGTGATGTTTGTGTTTAATCTTGAGTTCCCAAAACCCTAAAGGCAGAATGCTACTAAATATTATAGTTTATTCCTCATAGGTGACTCAAGGGCTTAATTAATCTCACTGATGGCTCATAGCATGTGTGTGTGTGTGTGTGTGTATTGTATGTAATCAGCATTGTAACTTCTATGTGTGTGTGTGTGTGTGTGTGTGTTTCAGTGCTTCTGACATGGGTAAATTGTTCTAGTGTGCGGTGGGCAACACGAGTGCAGGATATCTTCACTGCAGGGAAACTCCTGGCCCTTATTCTCATCATCATCATGGGCATTGTACAGATCTGCAAGGGTAAGTGCCATCTGTCTGTGTATGAGTGTCATAAGAAATGCATCAGACTCTTTTTACGTGTGCATGTTACATTACAGCCAATTCAAGAAGGTCTATGCTATATAAAGACAAATATATGTAAGACTGTGTAGATATGTGTATGAGTGTCTGTGGCTCCATACACTGCATGTTAATGTGTCCTTTGGGGTGTATTGCTTCATCTCCAATACCTTAGTGAAAAATCCAGAAAAACATAAAGCACAGCACTTCCCCTCTATGCCTCATTGTCTCAGCAGAAGTCACTGGGTTCAAACCCTCTAATAAAGAATAACACTGATAATGCAGCTTTTCAGCCAGTGCGTCAGAGAGGATTCAATAATCATCACACTGCTGATGGTCCGTTAGCTCAGACACTGTCCTGATAATATTAGAGTGACGGGTGTTATTCCACATAGAAGCTCTAAAAAAAACTGGATTTGGGTTAGTTGGTATTGACTGCTCTTTTATGTGGTCTCTTTTCGGTCACGTACAAGGGAACTCTCAGAGAGTGTTCAGAGAGTGCTTGTGATACACTGACCTGACCACAAAAATGTGGAATTAGTTCAGTGGCTTAAGGATCAAAAGAATTGGAGGCTCGGTCTCTAGTAAGAGGCACCCCTGCAAAACCTGCAAAAACAGCTTAAAGGGATATTCTATCCAAAAATTATAATTCCATAATCATTTACTCAGCCTCACATTGTTCCAAACCATTATGACCTTCTTTCTTCTGTGGGACACAAATAGAGATTTTAGGCAGAATTTTAAAGACTGGCAAGCTTAGTAATCATTCACTTTCAAACCAAAAACACTCTTTCCAACCCTCAAGCTATTACAACCTGTTTTCCAGAAAAGGAACCCCGGTAGTCCAGCTGTTAGTCCAGCGAGGAACCGGCTACCATGTTCCTCTCTTTAGCTGGATTTCCATACACTTTACTGACTTTATGTGATTAAGATCATAATAATACAATTTTGGTCCATGGACAGGAGACTTGACCCTCGATTGCTCAAATGGGACTGTATTTGCAATTAGTGTGCTGTAAGCTGTTTTGGATGAAAGCATTTGCTAAAGGTTAACTAGCTGACTAATAAACAAGCATTCCCTTATAATATTTGATCATTAATAAACCCTCTCTCCTTTCTTCCTTCTCCAGGTGAATATTACTGGTTAGAGCCAGCCAATGCCTTTGAGCCATTTCAAGACTATGATGTTGGTCTGATTGCTCTGGCATTTCTACAGGGCTCCTTCGCCTATGGTGGTTGGAACTTTCTCAATTATGTCACGGAGGAACTGGTCGACCCATATGTGTAAGCCAACTCTTGTCTAAAGAGCTCACAGTAATGCAATACAATATAGTCAATATTTAATTAGTGTTATCAGGGTGTAAGCTAGTTATATATTTTGAAAAGCCAGCAAAGAATTCAAATTAGTGAACTATTTAGGCCATTTACATGACCAGTGGTTTAGAATGGCCAGCAGTATATTATTGGAATCAAGAGAATGACACTAAGACAATCACTGTATTGTTTTACCTGGCTCTCTGTTGTGTAAACCAAAATTCTGTCAATTTCATGGTAAGGCATTAGTGTGTTTTACTTGAAGGTGCTGTAAGCGATTTTCCGGAATTTCCCGAAGCTGAGCCGTTGGATTAGCCATGTCCCCCTTTCAAAAACCCATACTCCAAAGATGCAAAAAGAGCTTTATTGAGACTGACACCGAGCAGAAGCGGTTATCGAAAACAGCAGCAAAATAGCACCCTCGACTTACAACTGTATTGAATAACATGGCATTAAAATGGCATTAATCCTCAATAATTTGCTGTAATACTAAGTGAACACGCAAGACTTTTTACAGAGTCTAGAGCTGTCACAGAGACCGGTGAGATATCACATGACACTTATTTCATTAATATATTTCAGGGAGTTTAAAATATTTTCATACCTTTCCATGAAAAATTCCTTACAGCACCTTTAATAAAAGTAAACGATAGGCTGAAAACAATGCAATAGACTTCTAAATGAGCACTCTTGTTTTTTGTTATTTTTCCATACAGGAACCTCCCACGTGCTATCTTCATCTCCATTCCCCTTGTTACTTTCGTTTACGTTTTTGCTAACATTGCCTACGTTACTGCCATGAGTCCTCAGGAGCTGCTGGCCTCCAATGCTGTCGCTGTGGTGAGTTTCCTAAGACAAAATACCAGTCAGACACTTCCAAACTGCTACAAAAGATTAGGCGCAGATTTTACAGATTTTGTTTGTTTTATCTAGTTTAATGCATCAGTGGCTAATCCCTAGCTTGTGATTTATTATTTTGCTTAATGCAGGTGATTCTTTGACATATCTACCTGAGTATCAATATTTCAAGTTTTTTTTATTGATACTTGCAGTGAACTGTTGATGCATGACAATTTAGATATATCAGACTTCAGAATCTTCTGCATTCTGTTCCAATGACTTTCCTGAATCTTGGTACAGTTAATGAACAGGACAGACATTATGGACATGATAATGCATGAATCCAACGAGCGCCCTCTTTTCTTCTGCTTGTCTCTTTTTTCTCTCTCCTTCACCACTCTGTTGCTCACTCCCAGACGTTTGGTGAGAAGCTGTTAGGAGTGATGTCATGGATCATGCCCATTTCTGTGGCCTTGTCCACATTTGGGGGGGTCAACGGCTCCCTCTTCACCTCCTCTCGGTCAGTCCCTCCATCCATCCATCCATCCATCCATCCATCCATCCATCCCTACATCTATTAAATATGCAATAATACATGACATTCAATTGTTCTATCTATCTATCTATCTATCTATCTATCTATCTATCTATCTAATCTATCTGTCTGTCTGTCTGTCTGTCTGTCTATTGTTCTCCATTGAATGTAATAACATCCAAAATAACAGTATTGCTGGATTACCATAATTTTGTACAGGTTGTTTTTCGCGGGTGCTCGTGAAGGCCATCTCCCGAGCCTGCTGGCAATGATTCATGTGAAGCGCTGCACCCCAATTCCAGCCCTGCTGTTCACTGTGAGTATCGTGCATATGGCTTATTCCATCCATACTTTCTTTTTTCTTTTTTTTCTCCCTTTTGAAATTCCCATTCCCTCTACCTCTAATTCCTTTTTTGAATTCTCACTTTTCTCCTCTTCTGCATTATTTCATTCAGCTTGACAGAATTGCTGAGTTTAAGACTTTGTCTTTCACTTAGTCTCTCTTATTGGTTTTATGGCTTTTAATACTATATTTCCTCCATGTGGCATTTGAAACTATTTCTGAATTACCTGTAACCAATCAATGTCTGTCTCTGTTACTTTTCAAGTGCATCTCGACTCTTCTGATGCTGTGCACCAGTGACATGTACACACTCATTAACTATGTGGGTTTCATCAACTACCTCTTTTATGGTGTCACTGTAGCTGGGCAGATTGTGCTGCGCATTAAACAACCAGACATTCATCGACCAATTAAAGTAAGTCCTTAGGTCAAAAACTGTGAATTACTGAAAACTCAGAGCATGATAGTGATGGTGATAGTGCTGTCCAGTTCTTAGTACTCTTTACATAGCATTGAATGTTGTTAGGATGTTGACCACATCTGTTCATAACCAGGTTGGTTCTTTGAGGTATTTTCTTTCAGTTCTTTCCTTCTGACTGCTAACCTGTACTCTGTTTACTACTCACAGATCAGCTTGGTGTGGCCGGTCATTTACTTGCTTTTCTGGGCCTTCCTGCTGATCTTCTCCCTGTACTCAGAGCCTGTAGTGTGTGGCATTGGTTTGGCTATCATGCTTACTGGCGTCCCTGTCTATTTCTTGGGCGTGTACTGGGAAAACAAGCCTCAATGTTTCAATACATTTGTTGGTAAGTGTAATAGACAAAGTGCAATTGGGGCTTTGTTGTATATTAGTGAAATAAAGAGCATTGCTGCATAGTCCTGTTGAAAATGCCAGTATATGTGGTCGCCAGCAATCTGATGCTGGTTTGCTCAATGAGCTTAACCAGAAAGACTACCTTAGTCAACCATAGATAGCTATGCTAGTTCACCAGTTAGACAGCACTAAACCACCATAACCAGCATAAACATCTCTGGACAAGCATGGAAATTCACACTGGTATTTTCAGCAGAGAGCTACTGAATTGTAGTCTTGGCAGAGGTTTTCCAAATTTGGTAATACATTGGCTTTTGTACGATCCAATGACTTCATCTGTGTCTGTATAAACAGTCTTAGATTATATTCAAAATAATTTGAATTGCTGTTGACATATGTGTTGAATTCCTCTCTGTGCTCTCAGATAAGATGACATACCTGGGTCAGAAGTTCTGTGTTGTGGTTTACCCAGCGGAGGACAAGAAGAAAAATGAAGAGTGTGAAGATGAGATGGAGCTGAAGGAACAATCGACTCCACTGTCAGGAGAAGATGTAGAGACACAGAAATCAGCTGACTGCTAAACAAACACATGGAGAGACACACATTAAATCACTCTCATACAGGGTGCCGGCCTTATTTTGATTAACACTGGACATCTGAAATTGTCCACATACCTCTAAGCTTGTTTCTTTTGGCCTTTTTTATAAGGAAGGGGGTTGCACTGGAGGGCTGTAGCTAAGCTCGGGAGAGAGAATAATGAACCGAGGCTTGGTGCTCTATACTCAAGTGATTTTGCTATAGAAGTCTTAGAACATATTCAGGGTCTATCCAGTTGCTATTCTCTTTGCAACTGCTTTCTTCTCTTTTGTCTGTACAACAGAATTACAAAATTAAGATGTCTGATGACATGAAGAATGCTTTAGAATGTACATAAACACTGTTATGAAAATGGAATTAAAATTTCAGAACAAATCTTTTTTTTTTTTTGTGAAACACTGGGACTTATCTGAATCTGGGAATTAGAACGTTTTATGGTAAAATGGGAAAATTACATCATGGCCTCATGTGAAATGGCAGGTTTTTTTTTCATTTATTTATTATTAAGTACATTCTAATGTTCTAATTCTTACCCCTCTAATCCCCCTCTTTATTCCTACTTTTTAGTTCAGGTCTGTCACACTCCTCATATTAAGCATTTTTACAAGCAATTTTACAAGCCAAAGCTTGACACACAAATTTTGTTTAAGTATGATTTTGATGGTTTAAATTGTCTTGTAATCATATTGCATTCTCACTGTGTCATAGCTGTTATACTTTTTCATTGATTTCTCTGATAATTTTCCTGAATTATAGGAAATCAGTTTTTTTTTTTAATCAACATATATTAAAGGCACACACACACACACACATATATATATATATATATATATATATATATATATATATATATATATATATATATATATATATATACTGTGTAAGAACCAATTGTGGTGGTTCAGAGTAGTTTTCAACCAGGTTACTCTGGTGCTATTACAATAATTTTTTTGCCTTAATATTTTTGGTAAACCTTGTATGATGTTATTGTAGATTTTATTATCAATGTTTAAGAATATTTTGATTTCTGATATTTTTGAAGATAAAATGGTGTCATAGTGGTGCATTTGACAGAGAGTACAGGTCCTTTACAACCACAGTCAGAACCCCCAAGTTCACGTTCATGCATTGTAATTATTTCAAATGTATACACACAATTGTTGCTGCAAACTTTTATGTAAAAAAAAAAATGGTGGTGCATAACTTGTGTCCGTAATGTTGACATATTTAAATGGAAGAAAAAAGATTGTATGAATATAACAGCTATACATTTTTGGTCCTATCCTTTATTTTAAGAAAAAGTAGAATGTTAATGTTCAAGAACTTAAAATCCCCCTTGACATACTGTATGAGCTGGGTGAATCAAGTCAAATAGTATACAATATATTATAAATACAATCAGAGGTGCCAGTGACTGGAATCAAACTAACAAGCTAATAAAAAATCTAATAAGAGACAGGATACAGATTGCATTAACATACTGTATTACTCAACAATCAAACTAAACATAAAAATTAAGCAAACTCCTTAAAAAAATTTAATTTACTTAAAATGTGTAGTATGTTTCTGTAAGTAAATAAGATGTGCTCAGTTGAAGAATCCTTGACTTAAGAGCTCTCTATGTAAGTCACTGTTGTACATACTATAACTGCATAAGTCTTTTTGTGTTCACAGCGTCTTTTTAGTGTGCCTCTATATTTATCTCACCTTTACCCACACAATACTTGTGAAAGCTCTAGAAAAGTGCCAGTTCTGTTGTTGTTTCCGCTTATCTGTAATGTGAAGGTGCTGTATAAAAGGCAATAGAATATAGATCACAGTGTAATACATGGCCATTTTGCATGAGCTTATTCCCCACAACATCAAATCTATTACCTTCCCCTACACAATAAACACTGCCTTTTATAACTCTCCTATTCAGATGATAGCAAGGCTTGTCATTATCAATTAAAAACTGACTGCATAATTTCGATTATAATCTAATCTTTGATCATTGTAGGTTACATCAAAAATGCAGAGCTTCGGTTCTTGTAATTTCTCCAGCACTGCCTACTGTGTTGCAAACACAAAACCACAATGTCTATTTTTTATATATAAAATGTGGCCCTGACTGTGCTACAATTACAGACTTTAACGGAAGGGTTTAGACTGCCGAAAGCCATGCAAGATGAGTTTTCTGTACATTTTCACATGATATTGTCACCTGTAACAAATGATTGTATTTTAAATGTCCTTGTCACAGCTATAACTCTATTAGTGAATAACCTTTATAGATTATATTCATATTGAAATGTGTACAGTCTGAAATAATAAAGATGTCAAATGTATATATTTAACAATAAATAAATCTATATGCTGAGACAAAAAAAGCGATTTGTTTTCAAGTAGGTATAGCTGCAGGCCGGAGACCTTCAAATGAGGTCGGGATCTCCAAAAGAGGTTGGGGTTACAACAAAAGGGGGCGTCACTCCCAATCACGGTTTAGGTTAGTGAAAGTATTAGGTAAGGTGCTACCTATCCTTCATGGCGGTTTGGAGCTCCCGCCCATTTTTAGAGCAATGCCTGTAGCTTTATCCTTCTCATTATTTCTGCTCAACACACATTAAATGCAAGTAGGTTTATAGCTGCAGGCCGGAGACATCCAAATGGGGGCGGAGTTACTCCAAAAGGGGGTTGCACCAACTCCAAAAGGGTAAGGTTAGGGGCTTCCTATATCCTTAATAGCGATTTGGAGCTCACGCCCCTTTTTGAAGCAAAGCTTGCAGCTATACCCTTCTCATTTAATGAGGGGGAAAAATATTATACTACAATGCCCCCTACTGTAGGCACCAAGGCAGGACAACACCAGATTATTGCCTACTTCTATAGCTTCAGAGATGTCACATCTGTTTCCGAATGTAATATGATTTAAATCTCAGTTTGCAGGTGGGTGATCTGTTCACAACATGGTGTATAGTAAAATGTGTGAATTGTAAAAGAATAAACACATTGTTACCACATGCTTAAATGTCAGCATCAGTATTTATTGACAACTGGTAGTTTTAACTTGATTTCTAACACTCCTTGTAAACTTAACAAAAAGAGCACATACATGCTCTAATCGAATTCAGGGGGATTGGATTTTTCAGGAGGAAGCTGATGAATGTTCCAAAAAAAGAATATAGTGGCTGCCATTCGTCAAACCACAATACGTTCCAACAGGTTCTTGTGGCATGTGCGAGTACATTGACTGGATATCTGTGGTTGTCAAGGCAGAACTGGTGACTACATAGTTGGGAAGAAGCTGTAGGGATGCAGGTGGGACTGCCCACCTCTTAGTGCAAGAACCAGATGCAGCACTGAGCCACCCTGGATCTTGTAGTCTGCTGCTGTTTTCTCATCATTCCTGAGGAAGGGAAATGAATTGTTTGGATTCAGATAAAAAGCTTTCTGGTGATCAGAATAATGAGTATGTGTATATACTGTCTTACATCTGTTTTCCACTATAAATGAGTCTTTGTTGCTGGGGTGGTATTCCCTCTTTCTCCTCCACTCTCTCTTTTATTCTCTCCACCTAATTAAGATAGACATGTCAATGCATACAAATGCAAAGCACATAAAACACTCTTTACAGTCAACTGTGCTCAAAATGCCATTTGCTGTTATTAATAACTGATATAGTACCTTGTCTGTAGGCTCGATGTCAATCTCGATTTCTTTTCCAGTGAGTGTCTTTAAAAATAGTGCATAAGATGGTTACTCTTTATATATCAAAATCATAGACACGAGCTTTCCCTCTGATGGGTCCATGTCCATCATCATTTGTACACAACACATTGTTCAATTACGCTCACACTATTACGAATGAATAACGTATTGTGAGAGCTAAAAAAATAACTATATGTTTGTTATACAGTGCTTTACTATATTTTATGAGATGCGGTCCAGAAATAGTTTAATCCGCTCAATCGTGCAACATTACACCGGTGAACTTAACGATAACTAAAAATGACCGTGCTGAATGAAATTGCTGTTATTTGTTCTTACCTTGACTTTAATTAGCATTGTTGCTTCCTCTGTTCTAGAAATATGTAAATATAATAAACTGGTGGTTGAATAATTTGAGACGCCTCTAATTAATTATTCGCACAATTTCTCAACGGCATTCGCAGTTCCTGCTTCACTGACAAATAATTCCTACCACTCTTGTGTCCACACAAAAGGTTCCTAGGTGAACGTGGAAAATAACGCTGTGGTCCCACAAACATTCTATGGGCGGTACATTGGCGAGGAGACGCGAAGGACGTTATTTGAATGGAGGATATGCGTCATTACGCTGAGTAAACTGCGTTTGTGAGAAAACAGCTCATCATATAATGAATTGACCACCTGTCCACAAATCTTCAATATGCTTTACACTAAAAATCCGTTTGGAGAAAACTACGATAAAATTGCTGTTTTAAAACAAGAAGTTGTCAGTTTACGTCTCTTCCAATTCGTTTGTATGGTATCCGCAAACGGTGACTTACTGTCGCGACACGCAAGTTGACCGTTACGCTCTTTACAGTGTTAAAAAGCGGAGGTTTCTAAAATCTATAGAATCACATCCTTTGTTGCTAAAATAATAATAGTAGTAGTAAATGCATTTTATATTTCATTATTTAAATACACACAACACACTAAATAACATTCAAACGCGTAGTAACAAACTTATTTCCTTTAAAGCAATACGCACGGGACAAAAATAAAGTTGCGACAATTATTGCGACCATGGCCTTCAAACCAACCTCCTTTTGTAGTTTTTAACGGAACGCTTGAAATTGAATATGCATGCGACCCCTCAGTAATAAGACTACATGCGCTGTCATTCGTAAAGGTCCACCCTCCAAAAAGAACCCCATTTGACACCGGAAACCTGCTTTAGTCTTTCCCCTACGAGTCCTACAAGTAGTTGCACGGTTCCAGTTAGAGGTAGGATAATATTTTACTTCGTAAAATACATGCAATTAAACATTTGCATTTTTTTTGGTAATGTAAAACAAATCCATGCTGTGTCTAGGTGACAGAAAATGAGCAATAATAACACTATGACCTAGATTACTTGACAGCCTGGACATGTGCAGAATACATGTAACGAGATGACAAATATGGGTCCTATAATGATATGTCTGTATGTTGTATTTGTTTCCTATCATGTCTGAAATGCCATGAGCATTACGTATTACAAATAGTGTAAATGTAGATTGAGAGTTTGCAAAAAATAAAATGAGACAGGAAACCCATTTTTTTGTGTATCACCACCCCAACCTCTGTAGCTCCAATAACTAAAGGAGCAGAAATGTATTCTTTCTCTTGTTTTGTTTTCCACAAACAGTGATATCCTGTTGGAGAAGTCTCAAGGCCACCCTCTTCTGCAGCCATGCCACGAATCGAAAATGATGTCAAACTTGACTTCAAGGACGTGCTTCTGCGTCCCAAGCGAAGCACTCTGAAATCTCGCAGTGAGGTTTGCCACCCTTGATCTGTAATGTTAAAATAATTTGAATTAAGGCTCCATTGTATTAACTAATGGTGCAATATCAACCTTCTCTTCGGTCTCAGGTGGACCTCATGCGCAGTTTCACATTCAGAAACTCAAAGGGCAGTTATCGTGGAATTCCCATCGTAGCCGCCAACATGGACACTGTGGGGACTTTTGAAATGGCCTTAGCTTTACATCAGGTGTGACAGGACTCCCCAAACTCCTCTATTCTCTGCTTATAAATAATTAATTACTGCTGGGACTTGAAACATCATGTTGTCAACAAAAATAATAAAGATAAAGAAAGAAATTTGAGCTTTTACAAGGAGAGGAAGTATCTCTGTAGTGTAGAGTTAGGGAGTTTATGGATAGCATTTATTGGTACTTTGACGTCTCAGGTTCTAGGTTTTTCTTTTGCCTGTCTTTAGCTTTAACCCACTTAAAGGAATAGTTCACCCTAAAATGAAAATTCTGTCATAATGTACTCGTGTCGTTCCAAACCTGTATGACTTTCTTTCTTAGGCGGAAAACAAAAGATGTACAAATTATGTTATAGCATTAAACAACTCAAGTTCTCACTTGTACATGTAAGGCTCTGTGAACAAGCTTCTCACATGCGCACATGAACGTGTGACAGACATCATGTTTATTACTAAAAAATGACTTACATTTTAAAAAAAAATACAAAATCATATGCCATTGTACTGAAGAAAAAACAACAACAAAATATTAAAATCATAAACGAGTCATTCTACAAAACGGGTGCCATTTCCACTTTGCACTTTTTTTCAAAAGTAGCTATACCTACTTTGCACTATTTTCAAAGTTTTCATTAACAACTATTTTTTTTTTTACATGAAATATATGTTAATCCTCCAAAAAACCATATTTTCCCACCTCAGGCACAAAATCCTTACTAATATTATCCTTTTTATTCAGGCAAGGGAGCCGTTCTTGTACCACCCCATTACAGACAATATGTACGCCATTAGAGTAGTAAAACTAGAAATAGATTTTTAAAATCAAATGTTTTCCTAATAGTAAAATGTCCCTTTTTTGGAAACCATCAATAGAAATTCTGTAATTTAATCATTCTATTCTTAGATTTGTAATCTTGAAATATGAATTCGACATATCAATGGCCTCATTGTTGGTGCTGAAAAAACAAATTCACTTAAAAAATACAAATAAAGTTACATTTATTTGATTAGTCCACACAACAAGAACATCATTCAACATTCATTTATGTAACATTTCATTTCCATAAAATTTTAACAAAATGACCCTGTGATGGGGTGGTAAGTGATGTGGCGGGGTGGTTCACTGTGACAGGGTGGTATGGACAAAGTGTTTCTCTATATTAAAAACTTTATAAAACTGGGGGAGGGGAAACATTAAAATTGGAGATGTAATGGAAAACTTGGGTCATGCTCTGAAAAAATTAAAAGAGCATCATAACAGTGACTGGGAGAGTCACATCCACACATCCCTCTGGATTTCCATGTGGTGGGATGTCACAGGCTGTGGTGCTTGCATGATTTCGAGCACATCATCAAAGAGATACCACAGAAAGTCATCTCTGGGAGGCCAGAAGAACCTGTTGGCACCAACACAGTGCATACATTTTACAAGGGTATGTGTTTCATCTGTATCCATGATGATCCCAGAATAAAAGTCATTGTCGTATTTAAGCATGCACCACTTTCCAATGATATCTCCACTTTCCCAAGCATTTGCTTCTGTTGGCACCTTTTGGGCTGTCTTGTTAAAAGTGAAATGCTGTGTGGTGAAGCACTGACATCTCAGCTATTTTTGCGTGGAGCACATGCAACTAACTTCCCGGTAAAGGATTTCTCCTGGAGTGAATGTGACCACTTGGTGGGCTTTCATTGTGTATGGCACTGGTGGAATCTGGCCTGGCACAATGAAAGCCCACCAAGTGGTCACATTCACTCCAGGAGAAATCCTTTACCGGGAAGTTAGTTCCATTGCCTGCTTCACTACTTCAGATGCTACATAAAACAACTTTGCAGTTGTAGATGTTTCTGTGAGGGCCTTATATAGCTCATGGGCATCGAGTACGTCACGGCCATTGGTCACCAGCTTGTCTGCTGTTCTTTTATGTTTCTAAGAAAGGAAGTCATACAGGTTTGGAACAAAATAAGGTTGAGTAAATTTTGACAGAATTTCATTTTTGTGTGAATTATTTGTTTAACAGAAACTTTTTTTATATATATATATATATATATAGGATTATGTGTTGTTTTCTTAAGTATGCAGCTGTAAATATTATTTATTGTAATTATGTGTGTTTTCTTTTAGTTTAGTCTCTTTACAGCCATCCATAAGCATTACTGTGTGGATGATTGGAAGGAGTTTGCTACAAAGAACCCCGAATGCTTACAGGTGAGCAAAATCTTTCTAGATTTAAAATCTCCTGTGCTTAAATAGTTGATATTTTAAGTGGTCTGACTCAGTCTCTCATTATTTTTCATGCTTCTTTCTTTCTCTCTGTCTAGAGTGTAGCAGTCAGCACAGGGACAGGTGAAGGAGATTTTGAGAGACTGGGGGCCATTGTGGCTGCTGTACCTCAGATTCAGTACATATGTGTTGATGTAGCAAATGGTTATTCTGAACACTTTGTCAACTTTGTGAAAGATGTGAGGCAGAAGTTCCCCACTCACACTATCATAGTGAGTTACCAGTCCAGAACAGATAAACATTTACATAATCCCATTAGCAATTATATTGATATTTTGAAATCCTTGTTTTGTAGGCTGGCAATGTGGTCACAGGAGAGATGGTGGAAGAACTGATTCTTGCTGGTGCTGACATCATCAAAGTGGGCATTGGCCCAGGTAAAATAAGTCATAATTTATTGCAACAGTTTAAAAAATTGTCAATTGCGTGTTACATTATTTTTCACACATAGTTGCTCATGCTTGATTTAGCATCTTTTTTATCTCTTTATTTGTGTAGGTTCTGTGTGTACTACTCGTAAGAAGACGGGTGTGGGGTATCCTCAGCTGAGTGCAGTCATTGAGTGTGCTGATGCCGCACATGGCCTGGGTGGACACATTATATCTGTGAGACTCTTCTTGTTTGTTTGTGTTTGCTAGACGTGTCATATACAAGAGCCAAGTTCTTACATGGAAAATTAATAATAAAAGACCCACCATGCTACTTGCATGCTTTGTGGAAAATTAATATTTGATCATGTCTTTTTGGGACTCATCCATTTTTTTGTCTCTTATGTAGGATGGTGGCTGTACCTGCCCAGGTGATGTTTCCAAGGCATTTGGTGAGTCTCGGTAATACTGCCTCGTAATCATAGCACAATAATTATAAACCATTTACACATAATAAATGCCAAGAAAAACAACAAAAAGGTAAGATTGTAGGAGAACTTGCATGTAATACATTAGCCACATTTCCACTATTGGGTCAAATGAGGGCATGCTAGTGTGGCCAGGGCCAGTTGCATTTCCACTGTCACTTCTGGGGCTTCCTAGGGGCCAACAGCCTGCTGATTACCCTTAGGCCAAAGAAGCCACACTGGAGATTGAGACAGGGTCAATGTCAAAGCGAGTCATGTCTCGCTTTCCACCAAACAAAGACCAAAATAAGCAAGCCTGTTGATAGATCTGGCTCAATAGTGGAAACGTGACTACTGTCACATGAGGCTTTGCATTTAATTGACTAATCTGTGTGACCAACAGGTGCGGGGGCTGACTTTGTAATGCTGGGAGGAATGCTCGCAGGTCATTCAGAGAGTGGGGGTGACATCATAGAGAAGAATGGCAAAAAGTATAAACTTTTCTATGGCATGAGCTCGGACACAGCCATGAAGAAGCATGCAGGAGGTGTAGCAGAGTACAGGTGAGTACAGCTGAGAGAAGGTATTATGATCTAACTTGTAGATTATTTTATTGTAAATCAGTCATAACAAATCTTGGAATAAATTTAGGGTGGTATAATGATATGACAAGTTTCTAAGTTTGGTCCTGGTGGACTAGGTCTGCTTATGCTGTTGCTGCTGCAGAGCAAGTACAAAGACTTGCCTCTGCTAGAACATAAACAGACACACTGTGTTGAGCATAAAGTATAAGACATATAGACAATTTCCAACAGATCTAGACAAGTATTGCTTAGGGGTGGAGGGTTTCAGAGTAAAAACTGTCTTGGCATTCTGCAGTGAAACCAGTTTATCTTCAGACAACTGAGCAATTTATATGTTACATACAAGTTTATTGGCTAACAGATTACATGCCAATGGACCTCTCAGCTTGCACCATTTGAGGTAATTGGCTTAACTGATTACCAGCAGCTTGCACCATGTAGAGTTTCATGACTGAACATGGGATGAATGTTATTTATGTTAAATAAGGGGTAGTGGGCAGAAGTGGGTAGACCTGATTATCAGCTTTGTTAGCCAGTTTGATTTAAACTGGCTCTCAAAGACAGAATTTCAGTACCCTCTGGACTGTTTTAAAAAACAGACATTTAACACACACTTGATTCTTATTTTTGTTAGGATTAATATTGTAATTAACCATCATATTTGTATTTTAAGGGCGTCGGAGGGTAAGACGGTTGAAGTGCCTTACAAAGGGCCTGTGGATGTGACAGTAAGAGATGTGCTGGGAGGAGTTCGCTCCACCTGTACATATGTGGGCGCTGGCAAGCTGAAAGAGTTAAGTCGTCGTACCACCTTTATTAGGGTGACCCAACAACTCAACACTGTTTATGGAAATGATAACTAAGGCAGGCCATTTCTGAGGTCTAACTGGGTCCTTATTGGGCCAAATCATAACGACAGGTCATTGTCAAAGGTCATATGCATGTTCATTTAGGGATATATAATTTGTATTTTAGGGTTTGCACAGCTATGAAATTTTTAGTTGAATTTTCCAGGAGTTAGAAGATTAATTAATTTTTCTTGCATTCCATCTATTTTAATTTTTACTTAATTATAATAAAGGACACGGTTAAAAAAAGAATGTGTTTAGTATATTTCACCTTACTTAAAGTGTATGTTTAGCGCGTTTTTTTAATTATTTTTTTTAAATCACAGCAGCCTTCAAACTGAAGTTGACTTCTGTTCATTAGTTTTAACATCCTTTAGTCCAAATGCTCTATTAGAGACTTATATTTTATCCAGATACTTCAGGTACTATTTTAGAATTTGTTGTATAGCTGAATGTCTATGCCTGATGTTTTATATATTTCTGTAACCTGATATTTCTGATACGGTTAACTATTTCCATGGTATTCACTCTCACTGGACCAACTCAGAACCTTGAAAGGATTATCAGTGTTATCAGTGTATTATACTATGCTATAGATGTCTATAATACTATATATCACCTATTATCTATATTGTCTCTTGAGTAGACTATATTTTCTATTCTGTAGCATACATTTGAAGACCAAGGCCATGGCATGTTATGCTTAGCATACTATGCACTCTCTTTTGCTGAAAAATGATAGTACATACGTGATTGTTGTATGTAACAAACACAAGAGTATTACACACACCTTTGAAATCTTAATTGATTCCTGGCATGGTATTAGCATAATTGTATGCATTTGGCCCAGTTTTATACTTAACACATCTTGATTAACCTTAATAATTGAATCTTTACCTTTTTATTTGTTAGTTTTTTTTACACACTTCATGTTTCAGCCATTCCATTGCAGTTACTCTCCTCATTGATTAAAGTGTCTCTGATTGTGATTAAATTTGCTGCTGGTGCATGAAATGTTGAAAGAAAGTCAGATCTTGGATGATTTAATTTGATCCATATTGTATCTTTTGTATTGTTGTTCCAAATATGTCGTTTGGAATAATTGCACTTCAAATTATTTTTGATTTTAATCAAATGTTAGCTTTCCTGTGTTGTATTGTGGAAATAAATCAGTTGCATAAACATTGTAGTTTACCTTGTTTTTTTAAAAAAAAAAACAAAAAAAAAACTAGGTACACTTTAATATTTGAAGCACAAGAAAATACAAAATGCATTTAGACCTGAAATGTAAATACTTTTAAGAAAAATAGGAATGACAAACGCAAGCCAGGCCTTGTGTATCTCCCAACATCAGTGCCTGACCTTACTGATGGTCTTGTGTCTGAGTGGGAATAACCTAACGATTAGGATTTATAAATGTGACAAACATACACATCTGTATAAACGTACAAGAATTGACTTTATTATAATATTTTCCAGTTTTATTATTTATATTGTGCTGTTTATTTTGCATATTATTTTTTTTTATAATAAAACACTTTACAATAAGGTTCCATTTGTAAACATTAGTTTATGCATTAGGTCTCATGAACTAACAATGAACGACATTTTATTTATTAATCTTTGTTAATGTTAGTTAATAAAAATAAAATAGTTCATTGTTAGTTCATAGTACATTAATGTGAACATGTACAACTTTTGATTTTAAAATGTATTAGTAGATGTTGAAATTAACATTAACAAAGATAGTTAATGCTGTGAAAGTATTGTTCATTGTTAGTCTATGTTAACTAATATTGTTAAGGTTAAATCGTGTTACCAATAATTATAACATGAAAGACTTGTGGCTCGATTTTGATTCATGTTTGGTCAGTGTTTTATTTACAACATACCTACTGTATAATCCTAAATGCACAAACTGAGCAAAAAAGAAAATCCCTTTTTCAGGACACTGTATTTTAAAGATAATTTTGTAAAAATCCAAATAACTTTACAAATCTGTATTGTAAAGGGTTTAATCAATGTTTTCTATGAACCGTAATTAATTTATGAACATGCACCCGTGGAACGGTCACTAAGAGATTAACAGTTTACAGATGGTAGGCAATTAAGGTCACTGTTATAAAAACTTAGGACACTAAAGAGACCTTTCTACTGACTCTGAAAAACACCTAAAAGAAAGACGCCCAGGGTCCCTGCTCATCTGCGTGAACGTGCCTTAGGCATGCTGCATGGAGGCATAAGGACTGCAGATGTGGCCCAATGTCCACACTGAGAAGCCTAAAACAGCACTAGAGGGAGACAGGAAGGACAGCTGATCGTCCTTGCAGTGGCAGACCATGTGTAACAACACCTGCACAGGATCGGTACATCCGAATATCACACCTTGCGGGACAAGTACAGGATGGTAACAACTGTCAAAGTGACACCAGGAATGCACAATCCCTCCACCAGTCCTCAGACTGTCCGCAATAGGCTGAGAGAGGCTGGACTGAGGGCTTGTAGGCCTGTTGTAAGGCAGGTCAACACAGTTGACCAAAAACCCACCTTCGCTGGACCATATAGGACTGGCAAAAAGTGCTCATACTGAGGAGTCGTGGTTTTGTCTCAGCAGGGGTGATGGTCGGACTCACGTTTATTGTCGAAGGAATGAGCGTTACACCGAGGCCTGTACTCTGGAGCGGGATCGATTTGGAGGTGAAGGGTCCGTCATGGTCTGGGGCGGTGTGTTACAGCATCATCAGACTGAGCTTGTTGTCACTGCAGGCAATCTCAACGCTGTGCGTTACAGGGAAGACATCCTCCTCCCTCACGTGATACCCTTCCTGCAGGCTCATCCTGAAATAACTCTCCAGCATGATAATGCCACCAGCCATACTGCTCGTTCTGTGCATGATTTCCTGCCAGACAGGAATGTCAGTGTTCTGCCATGGCCACCGAAGAGCCCGGATCTCAATCCCATTGAGCACGTCTGGGACCTGTTGGATCTGAGAGTGAGGGCTAGGGCCACTCACCCCAGAAATGTCTGGGAACTTGCAAGTGCCTTGGTGGAAGAGATGGGTAACATCACAGCAAGAACTGGCAAATCTGGTGCAGTCAATGAGGAGGAGATGCACTGCTGTACTTATTACAGCTGTTGGCCACACCAGATACTGACTGCTACATTTGACCTTATGATTATAATTTCAGTAGGTATAATGATAACATTGCCAAAATTTTAAACCCCCCCTGGTAAACCCATTTTATTAAAGCTACAGTCAAATACTATGGAGAACACGGACTCCATAGGAAGATATGTCACCAGCATAAATGTGATGTGACCTCATAATGCGGAGTTGAGGGAGAGCAATATCATTTTGGCAGGCGTTCATATGACATTGCTGAAATTATTATGCCCACGTTGTTATGGATAATGGATATGCTATAGCAAAAGGAAATTTGTATTACAGATAAGATTAATATATATTATTTTAAAGTAAATTACTAACAGGGTTGGGGAGTAATGGATAACATGTAATGGATTACATATTTAAAATACAAAATATACTGCAAGTAACTGTATTCCACTACAGTTACAATTTAAATAATTGGTAGTTAGAATACAGTTACATTCAAAAAGTATTTTGATTACTGAACAGATTACTTTGCATTTTGTCATTTGTTTCTTTTAATATTTAGTCCTTTCAGATGGAAAACATTTATACATATAAATGATGTGATCCAAAGTGCATTTGAACAGCGTTGAAACACTTTATGATGCATTACATTCATACGTGCAGAAAGAGAAGTAAGTTCGGAGCAGAAAAATAGAAATAAACCTTGTGTAAATTGTCAGATTTACGCAAAGCTATAATGCCATTTCTAGCCATTTTACATGAACATGTTAACAGGCACGATAATTTTATCAAGAAATTTCACATTGGATCATAATTTCTTACTTCTAGTAAGACGTTTGATATTAGGACAAAAATCCTATTCTTGATAATAATTATTGTATTCCTGTAAAAATATATATTTTTCAAATCCTTAAAACAAGATTAATTTGATTGATCTTGTTTTAAAAGCAACACTGCATAAGATATTAAGGTGTTTCAGAGAATGTATTTTTAACATGTGTATTGTGTCTGACTGTACTGTCAGAATTTTTAGTCAAAATAAGTTAAACAAAATCTACCAAGAAGTAATCCAAAGTATTTAGAATAAGTTACTGACCTTGAGTAATCTAACAGAATAAGTTACAAATTACATTTTACAGCATGTATTCTGTAATCAATAGTGGAATACATTTCAAAAGTAACCCTCCCAACCATGATTACCAAGTAAAGTCATTAAATCCTTTAGCAATTTTGGGATCTACCTTTCCCATTTGGTGAAAATGGGAGTATGCCTTCCACAAACATACTGGCTCACTTATTTAACTTATCCACATGTATTCACTTCCATTGTCAGATTTGTCTGTATGCCTTAATATCTATAACAATATGTTGCTTATTCTCTTATGTATGGTCTTGTTGTATATACACAAGTTTAATTAAATGTACTTTAGTATGTTTATTGAAATTTTGTGTGTAAACCATAATAATACAGATTAATTAATATACATTTTTATGGGGTTCATATTTAGGTCAATGATAAGAGATCATATAGTCAATATTACATATAAAATGACTAGAATGACACCATAACCTACATGAATAACATGTCAATGCTGTGAAAGGAGTGAAATTCCTTGAATGCTTTGTAACGGTGGTGGCTTCTGTACTAAATTTAAATTAATTTCAAAATTCTGGTGCCAGACAGGTTTAGGCCTGTCAAAATGAATACCCAATTACATGCAATAAAACAATAACAAAATAAGAGTGTATCAAATTTCAAAGTATAAGTGTATTATTCAAATAACAAAGCAAACAGTAAACAAAGGCAAGGAGTCAAAGACTCAAACAAAATAACAGCAATAATCAAATACATAAATCCAAACAGCATGCCAATTTGCATGTACCTGTTTGGTGACTGTGGGCAATATTACCGGATGCAGAGTGAGAGTCCAACACACAAGGGAATAAAGGCAGGTCAGAGGAATCAAGGAATCACCAAAACAAACTTTCTTTCTCCTTACATCAGCTTGGCACACCTCAACAACTTCTTGTTGTTAATGGCCGTTCACTCTTTAGGAGTATTACCGCCACCTACTGTAGAGCTTACATGGGTGATGCGACCGACCGACACACAGTCACACGTAATACCCACTCACCCCAGAGGATCAGAGCCCACGCTTCAGCTGGCGCTGCGGGTTCAGCTCCTCCAACTTCCACACTAGGCTCCTCAACCTCCAGGATTGGCAGAAGCACCACAATCCCCATATCCTGTGCTCTAGTCCTGTATTCTTTAAAAAGGTTAAAACAGCCCTATATGTCTGAGAATCTCTCAAACCTTTTCCCAAGAGGTGCGTGACATTTACTGGTCTATCCTTTATGTTATTAAAAAGACTACTGCGTTGAACATCATATTTATTACATTTAAAAAATACATGCTCTAGAGTTTCTAAAACATCACATTCATCACGCATACCATTTGCATGCTTCCCAATTATTGCAAGTGTTGGATTTAATCCTGCACGTCCCAGTCTTAATCTAGAAATCATTACTTCTTCCTTTCTATACCTTCCATAAAATAGTTATTTTCCTACTAATTTTGCAATATTATAATACCATCTCCCTGTGCTGCTATTTTCCCATCTTTGTTGCCATAAATTTACTAGTTTCTTTTTAATGATTGATTTTACCTCACTTCTCCCCTTGGGTACACAAAGTTTTTCTTTAATGCTTTTTTTGCTAATTTAATTTATCAGCCATTTCATTCCCTGCTATCCCAGTGTGTGCTGGTATCTAACAAAAGTATACTGTTATACCCTCTGCATTCAATCTGTCCAATAAATGTATAGATTTCCATCAGTAGATCTTCTCTGTCAGTTCTTGTAGACATTATACTTTTAAGAGCTGATGACAAATCTGAACAAAATTACAGTCCTAATTGGTTTAGTATGTTCAATCCATTGTAGCCCTACTATGATAGCAATTAACTCTGTGGAATATACAGACAATTTATCAGTTATTCTAAGACTTATTTTTGTTTTAAAAATCAGAATATATACTCCTATACCAACTTTTTGATTAAATGGATCTTTAAATCCATCTGTAAACATCTGCATAAAAGAGTAAATATTTTCTCTCATAAACACATCGATTTCATTACTACTATTATATCCTTCTGCTTTTTCCCGGGCCTCTAATAATCTCATTTCAACAAGAAGTTCAGGAAAGTTCCATACTGGCACACAATGTAATGGCATATTAGGGCAGATGACTTCATTCTCCAGACAACAATCCTTGACCCACTGTTCATATTTCCATCCAAAGCTATTTCCTCCATTATTTTTATATTCCCAGCAATCTTTTAAAACTGTGCGTGTGCGATGATTGTTGTCACTTCCTTGCAAGTTAACCCAATACATAATAGTTCGTTTTTCCCCTTCTTAAGTCTAATGGCATTTCCCCCATTTCAACCCTGATGGCATCTAAAGGGGTTGATCTTATTGCTCCACAACAGATTCTAAGTGCTCTAGACTGTAAATTATCCAATTTATTCAGTTCTGATTTAGATGCAGCCTCATACACTGCACATCCATTCTATATAAGAAGGTATTAAAGCTTGATATACATGTAACAGTGAACTCTTGCTGGCTCCCCCATTCATACTTGGCTATTGAATACATACAATTTATTATACCTTTACATTTGTTTTCAATTTTCTTAATATGTCTCTTCCATGTTAATTTCTCAAAGGTTAATCCAAGATACTTGAATTCTGTCACTCTTTCTAGTGGTTGATCATATAATTTCAGAATCATTTGTTCCATTTTCTTTTTCTTTGTAAAAATCATATACTGACTCTATGGTACAGAAAATTTTAATCCCCAATCTACTGACCATTCTTCAACTTCACTAATTGTTTCTTGTATTCCTTTAACTACATTTCTTAAATTCCTATCTCTTTTCCAATATTTGGATTAATACATACATACATACATACATACATACATACCATACATCATTCAATTAAATAAAATTGGACTGATGACACTTCCTTGTGGTGTCCCATTCATAATATCATACTGTGCTGATATTTCTTCCCCTATTCTTACCTGGAATGTACGTTCAAATAGGAAATCTAATATCCAATTATGCATTCTCCCCCCATTCCAAGTTTATTTAATTTAATTAAAAGTCCTTCCCTCCATAAAGTGTTGTATGCTTTTTCAATATCAAAGAAAATTGCAACAAGACATTCTTTCATTAGAAGTGCTTTCTTTGCATCATTTTCAAATAAGATCAGAGCATCCATTGTAAATCTTTTTCCTAAAACCACTCTGATCTGGTGATAATATTAAATTTTTCTCCAAAAATAATTTTCTCCATTACTTTGCACAATGTAGATGTGAGTGCAATTGGCCTATAGCTGTTAGATTTTGTTGCATCTTTCCCAGGTTTAACTATTGGTATCATTATTGCAATTTCATTCCATACACGATTATATAATTATATAATAATGTTTTAATGGCTATCTCTGGTCTGTTTTTATACTGATCATTTCTCTCCCTGGTGTTATATTCTTTGAATTGTTAATAACCATTTTTAACTCAAAAGAATTAAAATCTTCATCCATATTGCTATCTACTCCTTTTTTTTTCATACAGACATTCTTGTATATTTAGCTTATTTCTTGTCTTCTTTTTAAAAGTTATCATCCAAGTTTTCAGTACTGTGAATTTTAGCAAAGGTTGTAGCTAAGACTTCTGCTTTTTCCTTATTTGTAATGGTCATTTTCCCTTTCTCTTCTATTACAGGGATCTGCTTATAGTTATAATACCATTCATTTTCCTATTCATTCTCCAAACCACATGCATTTCTGTCTCTCTCCCAATTGTACTGCAGAACTCTTGCCACGCTTTTCTTTATGCATTTTTAATTACTCTTCTTGCAATTGCCCTTTTCTTCTGATACTCTACGATTTTATCTTGATTTATTCATCTTTTTAAACTTCGAAATGCCTTATCTCTTTCTCTAATTGCCACTGTGCAATCTTCTGACCACCATGGTACACTTTTCTTTTTCTTTCCATTATCTCTTGTTAAAGGAATAGACTGTTGTGCTGCAAAGATAATTCCTTCTACTGTTTTATTATATTTTACGTCAACACTTCCTTCCAGTTTCATATTATTGAAATTTTCTTCACACAACATATAAAATTCCTTCCATTTTGCCTGTTTAAATCTCCACCTTACACATTAATATTTTGCTTTTGTACCACATTTTGAATTTCACATATTACTGGCCAGTGATCACTGCCCATGTTATCTTCATGCAATGTCCAAGTACATTTACCAGCTAATGCTGCTGACATTATTGTGAGATCGAAGCATAAAGTGCTACCTCTTGTTATATCCATTCTTGTTGGCTTCCCATTATTCAAACAAACCAGTGAATGCTCTTCTATAAATTCTTCTATTATTTCCCCGTTATTATCTGCGTTTTTACTACCCCATAAACCATTATGTGCATTAAAATCCCCACGTATAATAATTTTACCCTGTATGTCACCCATCACCTCTTTTGGAAAAGTATTACTTATTTCTTTACATGGATTATACAAATTTATAATTCTAATTCATTCATTCCCATCATTAGTAATGTAGAATACGTACATTTAGAATTTTTATATATTCTTTTATATGCTATGCTTTCTTTAATACATGTTGCACACCCTCCACCTCTGCCATTTTCTCTGTCTTTAATCTCTACTACATATCCATTGATCTTAATTCCAATAAGCTATTTCACAAAGTTTCTTTATTAGCAAATCCTTCAATTATTTTTAACTTGTGCTGTACCATTTACCACTGCACAAATAAATGCCACAAAATCAATTTTGTTCATCACAAACAGAACATCGTATTCATTTCTTGCAGGATTTACATTATTCTGGATGGAAGAGTCCACATTGATTCCTTGCACATTTATTCTCTTTGTTTCTGCTTTGCCTTTTATCTTACGAGTAGCTTCTGCATATGTTATATTTTGCACTGTCTTTATTTTTTAGCATTTTGTTGTATGGGGCATCCTGCATAGGCAGCGCTATGGTCTCCCCCACAGTTACAACATTTAATCTCTTTTCCTTCCTCACACATGCCATACTCATGTTCTCCTCTGCATTTTGCACAGCACATTTTCCCTTTACAGGTATTTGCAGTGTGTCCCATGCGTTAGCATTTAAAACATCTCAAAGTAGGGGGTGTATATATACTCTTGTACTGAAAAGCTTATAAATCCTAGCTTCACTTTTGTTGGTAGGGTTTTCCCCTTCTAATTGGATCAACACACTAATGCTGTCACACCTTAGTGTCTCTCCACATCTGCAATCTTCTAGCAGAAATGACTGTGCTACCATCCAAACTTCCTTTGATGTCATCCATGCTTACATTAAGAGGTACTCCTGAAATGACCCCTCTAGTTGTATTGCCTATTTCTGTGCATACTACCTTTCCTCCTGCAAGTGTTTTCAATTTAAGAATCTTTTGTTTCTGCTTCTCGTCCTTGCATTTGATCAATATTCTTCGGTTACTGAGACAGGATACAGCTTTCACTAGTCCTATCTCTTTCTCAATTGATTTTGATATTAGATGCTTTTTTAGCAATTGATTTTGCTAAAAGGATGCTTTTGTGGTTCTGATTGTTTAGCAAAAATAACAATCACTTTGATTTCTCTTTCTACCATCTCCTTATTGGTTTCATTTCTTATATTTCTCAATTTGTTAATTGTTTGCTCACAATCAGATCCATCAACCATGCTGCTTTCCTTTTTCTTTTTGGTGTATCTTACTTCCTGATAATCCATCTCTTGATTATTGCCGCCATCCAAAATATCTCCCCTCGTCATTCTCCCGACCTCCATCTTTCCCGTTCCACACCTCAGCTTCACCTCTAACCAGTCTCAAATCTCTCTTCTTTTTCTTTTTTAACAACCATCTTCCTGGTTACCTTTATAGTTACCTATATTGTTGACACCTGGTAATCTGATGAGCAACCATTTTAGTTGGTGGTGGTGGATCCTTAAAGGGGCAGTGCGCAGTCCTGTTCTTGCCACAGCTTGTTACACCAAAGTGCAGTCCCCTTACACATCTATATACATATTATACTATTTAGCATAATGTCCAAATTTGACATAATATACATATAACAATGCACATTACATAAACAGAAACACTAGCAACATATGGTTTACTTCTACATATACAACATCACAACATCACAGCTGCACATTTAAGTTCAATTACATGGAAATGTAAAACACACGCCATTCAGGTTCCTGGCACTACCAGCCCACAGGACCAGAAGTGGGAGACACATTGACTCCATTGTGAAAAAGGCCCAGCAGAGGATGTAATAAGTCTGTTAAAGTTGGGACAAGTGCCAAACCCTTACACTTAATTTCATGCTTCTCCTTTTTTTTTAGAATGTCCCCCAACAAATTATTGATGTGGACTGTAGAGTTTTCATGTTGATGGTGAGACAAATTATGTTTTGATATAAATAAACCAATGATTGGTGTGCTTCATAAGTAGTTGTTAAAGAAGGAACAAGGAAGCTATTTTTTATTTATGACATTTACAGAGAGAATTTTCTTGATTTTTGTTGCTTTACATTGTTCTCTACATCTTGTTTTGGGAGCACCCATTGATTTCACATCTGTAAGTAATTTCAGTCAAGTAATTGACCTGTAAAAAAGCCTGTAGCAGTTGATATTTCAAGATTTCACGATATTTTTGTGTTCCATTGTGACTTTCGAAACATACAGATATAGTGGACTCTTATTCTTCTGGAGAACTTTGGGTTTTTCTCTGAAAGGTAGACACTGGACATTGTCTCCAGCCCACCATTACATTTGCACCCCCTTCCTATCAATTCTAAATTAACCAAGAAATGTATGTTACAGTAGAGAAACCCTTCAAGAGGCCCTTCCAAATGGGGAACAAGCTACACTTAGCAGCAGTGAGGTATGTCTCAAATATAGACACACATGTATATCAATGTATATATCTTTGCAAATATTACATTTATAATAAATATTGAAATTACATTTTTCTTTAGCATTCTCTAATGAAGGAGCTCCTAGTAATCCAACACATGACAGAAGCTGTGAAATGGCTCCATTCCAACAGACATCTGCTCAGGGGAAGAGACTCTTTTCCTTACAATGCATGAAGAGGACAAGGAAATGGCCCTCAACAATCTCCTGGAATGATCAGAAGCTTCCAAAGAGCCCTTCACAATTCATTTTGTGTCAGGGATGACATGGAGTTATTTTTGCAGGAATGTATTCACAAAATGGGCCTGAGAGTGAATTTGACTAATTTTAATTATTTGTAAAGTTTGATTGTTTCTGTTAACATTATGTTGCTATTTTATATATATATATAAGTGAGTACACCCCTCGCATTTTTGTAAATATTTGATTATACCTTTTCATATGACAACACTGAAGAAATGACACTTTGCTACAATATAAAGTAGTGAGTGTACAGCTTGTATAACAGTGTAAATTTGCTGTACCCTCAAAATAACTCAACACACAGTCATTAATGTCTAAACCACTGGCAACAAAAGTGAGTACACCCCTAAGTGAAAATGTCCTGTGTGTGTGTGTGTGTGTGTGTGTGTATATATATATACACTACCGTTCAAAAGTTTGGGGTCACCCAAACAATTTTGTGTTTTCCTGAAAAGTCACACTTATTCACCACCATACGTTGTGAAATGAATAGAAAATAGAGTCAAGACATTGACAAGGTTAGAAATAATGATTTGTATTTGAAATAAGATTTTTTTTACATCAAACTTTGCTTTCGTCAAAGAATCCTCCATTTGCAGCAATTACAGCATTGCAGACCTTTGGCATTCTAGCTGTTAATTTGTTGAGGTAATCTGGAGAAATTGCACCCCACGCTTCCAGAAGCAGCTCCCACAAGTTGGATTGGTTGGATGGGCACTTCTTGCGTACCATACGGTCAAGCTGCTCCCACAACAGCTCAATGGGGTTCAGATCTGGTGACTGCGCTGGCCACTCCATTACCGATAGAATACCAGCTGCCTGCTTCTGCTCTAAATAGTTCTTGCACAATTTGGAGGTGTGTTTAGGGTCATTGTCCTGTTGTAGGATGAAATTGGCTCCAATCAAGCGCTGTCCACTGGGTATGGCATGGCGTTGCAAAATGGAGTGATATCCTTCCTTATTCAGAATCCCTTTTACCCTGTACAAATCTCCCACCTTACCAGCACCAAAGCAACCCCAGACCATTATATTACCTCCACCATGCTTAACAGATGGCGTCAGGCATTCTTCCAGCATCTTTTCATTTGTTCTGCGTCTCACAAACGTTCTTCTTTGTGATCCAAACACCTCAAACTTGGATTCATCTGTCCACAACACTTTTTTCCAGTCTTCCTCTGTCCAATGTCTGTGTTCTTTTGCCCATCTTAATCTTTTTCTTTTATTGGCCAGTCTCAGATATGGCTTTTTCTTTGCCACTCTGCCCTGAAGCCCAGAATCCCGCAGCCGCCTCTTCACTGTACATGTTGACACTGGTGTTTTGCGGGTACTATTTAATGAAGATGCCAGTTGGGGACCTGTGAGGCGTCTGTTTCTCAAACTAGAGACTCTAATGTACTTATCTTCTTGCTCAGTTGTGCAACGCGGCCTCCCACTTCTTTTTCTACTCTGGTTAGAGCCTGTTTGTGCTGTCCTCTGAAGGGAGTAGTACACACCATTGTAGGAAATCTTCAATTTCTTAGCAATGTCTCGCATGGAATAGCCTTCATTTCTAAGGACAAGAATAGACTGTCGAGTTTCAGATGAAAGTTCTCTTTTTCTGGCCATTTTGAGCGTTTAATTGACCCCACAAATGTGATGCTCCAGAAACTCAATCTGCTCAAAGGAAGGTCAGTTTTGTAGCTTCTGTAACGACCTAAACTGTTTTCAGATGTGTGAACATGATTGCACAAGGGTTTTCTAATCATCAATTAGCCTTCTGAGCCAATGAGCAAACACATTGTACCATTAGAACACTGGAGTGATAGTTGCTGGAAATGGGCCTCTATACACCTATGTACATATTGCACCAAAAACCAGACATTTGCAGCTAGAATAGTCATTTACCACATTAGCAATGTATAGAGTGTATTTCTTCAAAGTTAAGACTAGTTTAAAGTTGTCTTCATTGAAAAGTACAGTGCTTTTCCTTCAAAAATAAGGACATTTCAATGTGACCCCAAACTTTTGAACGGTAGTGTATATACACACACACACATAAAATAGCAACATAATGTTAACAGAAACAATCAAACTTTACAAATAATTAAAATTAGTCAAATTCACTCTTAGGCCCATTTTGTGAATACATTCCTGCAAAAATAACTCCATGTCATCCCTGACACAAAATGAAATGTGAAGGGTATATATGTGTGTATATATATTTAAATATATATATATATATATATATATATATATATATATATATATATATATATATATATGTGTGTGTGTGTGTGTGTGTGTGTGTGTGTGTGTGTGTGTGTGTGTATTAGTTATATTGTAGTTATATTTTTATTTAAATGTTTTAATTTTCATATAGAAAAGTGTATGTTGCATATGTTCTTGGCTTTGGAATAAATGATTATTTTGAATGTTGTAATTAAACTATATTTAATATTAAATGCCCATACGTTTCTTTAAGCATTATTTCATGAACAGGAAATAATACTCACGTAATAAAATGAAACTTATAACATTATACAATTACAATTAAGATTTATGCTTTAAAATGCTTATTGTACTGTACCTTACTGTATCATTATAGCTTATACATGTACGAACTGAAAAGTGGCCTTATTTAAAAGTATGACGTTTCGCATGTAATAAAAGAAAATAACGCTCCAAAACCGTCGGTGGCGCGACTCTGTTTTAAGAACGTATGCTCCGCCCCTCACGTCCGTTCTGGTGCTGCTGTTCTGTAACTGTTGGTGCACGCCAGAGGCAGGCGGATTCTGGCAGGAATTCCAATTTCGGCTCAACACCTAGAAGGGTGCTAATATATACACGCACACACACGCACGTGAAAGTGTATGTCTTATTTTATATTCTATTAATTATTTTAATCACATTTAAACCTCTAAAACATGTCTGAATGTGATCAGTCAGATCCAATTACCTCCGGGTGTCGGGAAAAAAAAACATTTAAAGTGACAGAAAAAAACACCTCACACACATTTTTACGTATAAGGGGTGGCGTTGACTGACTAGACTTTTTTTCTGTTAATTTGTTTAAGCCGGTACCCTCCATCTATTTCTTTTAAATCTATGATGACCAGTTCACCATTCAGGAGAATGTAACGCAGAACACATACAGATAATTCCAAAGACTTTTCAGATTTTCTCCCACAGTTTGCTTTTTACTGAGAACATTTTTCTCGAATCACTGGATCTTTTGTTACCTTAATTTTTGCCTTTTTTTTACTCCTTTTATTTATTTATTAAAGAAAAGCAGGGATGTGTTGATATTATTTTTTATGTAATCAACACTATGCTACAAATGCTGTCGATTGAGCTTCATTTGAATTGAACCCGGAATATTGCGTGGGAGGTGTTATGAAAATCTGTTCTTGTAAAGCAGTGTTGCCAGATGTACGATAATTATCGTATTTGTACGATAATTTTGACCTCTGTACGATGTACGATCAATAATGAAAAAAATCCCATAATGTACGATAATTTCAGAGTTTTCAGTCGTTCGTCCAAACACACATCCTACCGCTTCTCTCTCGGACCCTGAATCATTTCGCAGGCTCGCCTGCCTGCACGCAAGCACGTATACATACATACACACATACACATACACACATACACACACACACAGGCAGCACAAGTGGATGTGGCATCCGATGATGACAGCGACTTAGAGATCGAATTTGAATCTTTTTTGTGTTAATTGTGCACTTTTTTTCGGCATATCTTTTGCACTTTGGAAAAAAAAAGTTATTCAGACTTCCTCCAGTTAATGTGAGCGTATTATACAGCTTGTTCAAATTAGCTGTAAAATTATTTGGAAAATAGAATTGTTGGAAAATAACTATATTTTATGCGTTTGGTTTGTGTACGATAATTAAAAAAAAAAAACCGATAATTTCGAGGTTTTGGTACGATACTTCGACATTTCTAATCTGGCAACACTGTTGTAAAGTAATTTACAACAGCACGTGTACAATGCACGCTGGCACACCACAGCAGTATTGAGGACACATGGACCTATAGGAAAACAATTCAAATTTGTTAGTTAAATTTTTTCCTCTGCTTGTTGTGCATCATTCCTGCTTTATTAAGGAGTGTTTAATGACATTGAATGGATAATTGGAGAATCTACGCTTTTGCAATTCGAAAGAGACCTTTAATATGCCTTCATTTGTTTACAATTATGAAATCATACTATCAATGTCAAGTAAATTGAATGTTGTATTCTATATCCTGTAACAAAACCGGTTTTACAAGTTGAGTTTGTGTAAAAGGGAGGGTCAGAGACAGTGATATAAATGTGCTTTGTTTTTGTACAGTCATTTTGTTTCCTTCTCTTACCAGTAATGGATTCCTCCTGCATTTCCCTGTTTGCAGATCAGTTCCTGTGTTCAATCTGTCAGGATGTCTTCACCAACCCAGCAACCATCCCATGTGGACACAATTTCTGCATAAAATGTATTACTACACATTGGGACAGTAGTATGGAGTGTCAGTGTCCTCTTTGTATGAAAAACTTCCACTTGAGACCAGACCTTGGGATCAATAGAGAGTTCAGAGACATTATTAACCGACTGAGGAGGGGAGAAAGTCCTGCCAAACCTGGAGAAGTACTATGTGATGCCTGTACAAAATCAAAGAGAGGAGCTGTAAAGTCTTGTCTGCATTGTGAAGGATCTTTTTGTAAAACACATTTAGAGCCTCACAACACTGTAGAAAAATTGAAGAAGCACAAACTGATTGACCCTGTGGCGAATCTGGAGGATTATATATGCCAGAAACACAAGAGACCTCTGGAGCTGTTCTGTAGAGATGATCAGATGTGTGTGTGTTTATCCTGCATCATGACTAACCACAAAACACACAACACTGTTTCTTTAGAGGAGGAGAGTAGAAAGAGGAAGGTGAGACACATAAAAAAATCTGTCGCATTTTATAACATTGCCTTAAAACAAACAAAGTTTCATCTCTATTTAGTCTCAGTTGGGGCAGAGGCAGGCCGAGTTTTATCTGATGATCCAGCAAAGGATGAAGAAAATTGAAGAGTTCAAACACTCCATGCAGCTCATCTGGGTCAGTCTCGAGAAATTTAATGACATTTTAACTTAAATATGGTATTTATAATGCTCTAGTAGTTCTGTTGAATACATACTAATTGATCTAATTTATTAGGAAAAAACAAAGAACGAGAGAGCAGACAGTATTGAGATCTTTGCTGCTCTGATACGCTCCATTGAGAGATGTCAGTCTGAGCTACTTGAAATGATGGAGCAGAAGCAGGCTAAAGAGCTCATTAAAGAGCTGGAGCAGGAAATTGCTGAGCTAAAGAGAAGAAACACTGAGCTTGAGCTGCTCTCACACACTGAGGATCACCTCCGACACCTACAGGTCAGTGTCTCTTTCTCTGCTCACATCATAACCCACTCATACTCAATCATTTCTCTCTTTACTCTCTCATGCTGTAGATTTACCCATCGCTGTGCAGCCCTTTAAACACCAGAAACTGGACTGAGATCAGTATTAACACTCATGTGAGTGTGGACATCTTAAGGAGAGCTCTGACAAAGCATCAAGAATTTCTCAATCATGCTATGATGAAGATTACAGGAATTGGTGAGCATCTGACTTTCATTTTGATTTCTGCTTTAAATCCTTTGTAAGATAATCTGTGTGCTCGTGTACTTTTAAACATTGAAATAAATAGTTTTCAGAAGACAAGCATTTAAAATCTGCTTATCTGCAGATATTAGCATTTAAGATCAAAAGTTTAAGAAACTTTATCCAATTATATGCTTTTAAGAACAAGAACGCTCCCTCCCCTACATCTGAATAGCACATCTGGCTGTGTACTTCCCTATACTGATGATGCCTTCGCAGGGCACTCAAAGAGAAAATAATTAATGTTTTAGGGTTGTTCCAAACAGAATTTCCAAATACAATTGCTTAAAAAATGAGTTCTGAATTAACATTACCACCTTTCAGCCCTCTGAAACTCTTAGTGAAGAGTAATTGTCTTTGACGGGAATAGGGCATGATCACTTCTGAATAGAATACTTCAATGCAGGAGCTGGATGCGAGGAAAGTTGCTGGAGTTTATTTATGTTTAATGTAGGTTTCTTGGAATGTACAGCATGAGTAAGTGTTCTTTATTCTTTTATGTTTAGTCTATTGTAATTCAAAATATTGATATATTGTGATCTTGTACTTGCTTGTTTCTCATTAATCAGCACTGACTTCATGTGAAATTAACGTGTAGTGGGTGAATGCACAATTTTATCAGCCACTTATATATATATATATATATATATATATATATATGTATATGTATATGTGTGTGTGTGTGTGTGTGTATGTATATATATATATATATATATATATATATATATATATATATATATATATATATATATATATATATATACACACACACTAAACAAAATCCTGTTGTTTTTACAAAAATAATTTGGCAGCTGTGGTTGCCAGAATAATTATGTAAAAAATACAGTTAAATGTTAACCACTTTACAGAACAACCTGTACATTTTACAGTTTAAAATGGTTGTAATTTACACACTGGCACTGTTAAAACATTTTTAAAAATCTGTTAAATTTACAGTAAAAAAAAAAAAAATCATGAACATGCCTTCTGAGGCTGTAGTAATCTGTTGTTTACTTAACAAGGTATTTGTTAATCACCGTAGTAACTACAGAAAGTCACATGATGACATGAAGTTCATCAATAGTGGCTCTTCCAGGAGCAGTAACCAATAAACATGTAGAAACAGTGCTCAGTATCACTCACACAAACACTAAACACCATCATGGTAACACATGTGAGATTTAAATAATGCAGTAAACATGAACTAAACTACATCAAATATAACACAGAACATACGTAACTGATATTACAAATATGATGAAACATAACTATTCCCATAAAATATAATGAAATGTAATGGGTCACGCAGGGAATTGTGGGAACGCTAATTACCGGTTTTTACTGTAATTTTAACAATAATTTACTGTAAAAAAAAGTACATGTACTCTCTTGTTCTTTTTACCATTAATTATACAGTAAAATTGTACTTTTTACATTTAAATAATTTAATTTTTACATAATTGTATTGTAAAAACTACTGTATTGTCTTTTAAAATATATTAAAATATTTTACTGTATATTTTACAGTTAATATTTGTTAATCAATTAACATTTTATTTCTGTAGCATTTTTACAGTATTTTACTGTTAAAATTACTGACATTTTTTACAGTGTACATACACACACACACACACACTCACACACACTGGTGGCCAAAAGTTTGGAATAATGTACAGATTCAGCTGTTATGGATCTTAACCCTATTGAGCTTTTGTGGGATCAGCTAGACTGTAAGGTGTATGAGGAGTGTCTGACAAGACAAGTGCTACAGGAAATGTCACCTGAGTATCTGGACAAACTGGCAGCTAGAATGGCAAGGATGTGGAGGATTTTTTGATGAGAACTCTGAAGTAGTTTAAGAAGTTCTGAGACATTTCGTTCAAATTGTAATAGTAATTTTTCACGTTATTAATGTTCTGACTATACATTGTGATCAGTTGAATGCCACTTTGGTGAATACAATTTATTTTCAATTTATTTTCATAAGAGCAAAATCTGTACATTATTCCTTATTCCAAACTTTTGCCCACGTGTGTATGTGTGTATGTATGCATGTATGTACTCAATTTGACACATGCCATCTACAAAAACAATTAAAGGCCAGGTACACCCCTTCATGGCAGTGGTATTCCCTGATGGCAGTGGATTCTTTCAGCAGGATAATGCGCCCTACCACACAGCACACATTGTTCAGGAATGGTTTGAGGAACATAATGAAGAGTTCACGGTGCCCTGGCCTCCAAATTCGCCATATCTAAATCCGATTGAGCATCTATGGGATGTGCTGGACCAACAAGTTCGATCCATGGTGGCTCCACCTCGCAACTTACAGGACTTGAAGGAGCTGCTGCTAATGTCTTTGTGCCAGATACCACAGGACACCTTCAGGGGTCTTGTAGAGTCCATGCCTCAGCGGGTCGGCACGTATATAATTTTAATGATATTTTAGAATATAAAATATAACATATATTCAACCTACATACAAATGGAAGCTAAAGATTAGACAAGCACAGAAGAGAATGTCTTCTTTAAGTACCATTTCTGAGGCTGTATTGCATTATGACAACACACATGCTGGGCATGTTAGCGCCAATGACCCTTTGAATACACAGCGAATTAGGCATGTGCATTGACATCTTTTCTTTTGTCTGTTCTTCAAAATATCAAGTGTGTTTCTTCAAGCATTAGTCTTTGTGTCAAACAGGATTTCTTGTCATATGTCACTCTGAGACACATTACAGTTCGCCCTCCTGTTGTGGGTAGACAATAAACAACTGTTGTGGGTAGATTAGCAAAATTACCAGCCGCTGTGCATGAAATACCCATATTTGGTCTGTAGTAATTTCATACCCTGTTGACACTCCAGCATCGTCATATGCAAAGAACGTAATGTGCTGTTTGTGGGTTGTTTATGTAGTAACATGATCAGTTAGATCATTGTTCGATTCTCAGGTTAGTGGAAAAGTGGTTGGACTCTGCATTGAAATCACTTCTTAGTTTCCATCCATAGTCATTCAGTTTATTTTATGATCACATACACATTCCCCACTGTTTAGTTGAATATCTTGTCTTCTGAGTATACTAGAAGCTGATTCTAGGTGTTGTTGGAATTCTGAGAATCCTCAGCATTGCAATGATATATACAATTGCATCATGGATAGACAAGTCGACAACATATTTAGCAGATGATTAGTCTATCATGCTTTTTTTTTTTTTGCTGGACTACATATTTTGTTCTGAACATCTGAGAATTGTATTATTTACCCAAGCAAGCTAACAGACAAGTGGGAAATGTTCACATTATTCAAATTACAAAAGGTTTCCTAAGTAATATAATTACTTGCAATTACTCCATATCTGAAATTACTTTCATTCTCTAAATGTAATATTAGAAAATTGTAGTTAAAAAAAAAGAATATACCATAATGTATATTTTTTTTCTACAGAGCTACAGACGGTGGAGAAGTTTACAGGTACAGTTTCACCCTGCATTAACACATAAATTAAAATATTTATGAAAATAAATTGTTCATCCCAAACTATACATTTATGTAAAAGTGTTATTACAAAAGTTTATATTTCTGATCTCTCTCTCAGTGGATGTTACTATGAATCCTGAAACAGCTCATCCTAAACTTATCTTGGATGACAAACAAGCTGGATATGGAGAAAGACAACAAAATGTCCCAGACAACCCTTGGAGGTTTGATTCATGTCCCAGTGTCCTGGGAAAGGAGGGATTCTCCTTTAGGAGATTTTATTTTGAGGTGCAGGTAAAAGGGAAAACTGAGTGGGATTTAGGAGTAGCCAGAGAGTCTGTTAACAGGAAGGGGACAATTACTTTGAGTCCAAGGAATGGACTCTGGGCTCTGTGGTTGAGGAATGGAAATGAGTACAAGGCCTGCAACTGTCTTTCTGTCCCTCTCTTTCTGAGAGTGAAGCCCCAGAAGGTGGGAGTGTTTGTGGATTATGAGGAGGGTCTGGTCTCTTTTTATGATGTGGAATCTAAGTGTCATATCTACTCTTTCACTGGTCAGTCTTTCACTGAGAAACTCTATCCATATTTCAGCCCAGGTTTTAATAATGGAGAAAAAAATTCAGCCCCATTGATCATCTCACCTGTCAGAAACAAAATGTGATTTTTAGTGAGTCAACAATAAATATCAGAAATTAAGATGGCATTTTACCTATTCATTTTTTCAAAATTTTCAATTGTAGAAAAACAAACAATCAATGGACTTTTCAATGGAGGTGTATTTTGGGAGGTGATAAGCTTGTGTATTCCTCTTCACAATAATTTTGCTAGAATTTTACAATGATTTTAGAGTTGTATTTTTTTTATTATTCTTGACATTTTAAATATTTACAAATTTGCAGTAAAAAAAAAAGAAAAAAAAGTGAAAAACGTTGGCTACAGCGACAGTTTGCTGTATCACAGCAGCGTAATCTCTGTAATGATCTTAGCACCAAAGTATATAGAAAAATCTATAATAATAGTCCTATGCACATATAATCTTTCCCTGTTGACACCTTTAAAGGACCAAATCACCCATTAATACACTGCTGTTATTTACTCACCCTGCTGTTGATCCAAACCTGCATGACTTTCTGAATCAGTGGAACACAATTCAATAATAATAATAAATGAAATACAAAAAAATTCTGGCAGTGCTTTTCTATCTAATAAAAGTACTGTACGGGAAGAGTTGGAAGGGTTGTCAAGCTCCAAACTGGAAAAAATAAAAAAAAAAGCTTCATAGATGTGGTTCAGATGTAAGTCCTTATTCTGTCCTTTCAAGTATTAGGTGAGCTTCAGCTTCTGGAATGACACTATGTTTCCCAAATCACTGGAATTTATATTGTGAGAGTAATCCTAGTGAATACTCAATAATACAATTGCAAATATTGTGACAACGTCCATGGTGGCTGGCTCAAATTAACTCAAAAACTGAAACTTAAAACTGACATAAAAGAAGTCAGTACTTACTAAACTGGCATATGAGGTGAACAGCAATGTCTTCTTGTCTATTTAGAGGGAGAAAGCATTACATTTTTACTTGATTCATTTTGAAGTTTAATGTTATTCTTTAAAATATAATTTTTGTGGAAATAAACATACATTTTGTATCATTCCTATATATACACCTTGTATGCAGATGCACACTAGAATATACTTTGGGGCAGTGGTGGCTCAGCGGTTAAGGCTCTGGATTACTGACCAGAAGGTTGGGGGTTCAAGCCCCAGCACTGCCAAGACACCACTGTGTGGCCCTTGAGCAAGGCCCTTGATCCTATCTGCTCCAGGGGCGCCGAATCATGGCTGACCCTGCACTCTGACCCCAGCATAGCTGGGATATGTGAAAAATAAATAATTTCACTGTATATATGCAGAAATGTATGTATAATGTGTGACAATTGGGCAATTAAATTAAATTAATTATGACATTATTATAGGCATTACATTACAGTCTGAGGTTATAAAAGTATTAAAACTGAGTTCTCTTTTAGATTCACTTTAAGAAATATCTCTATTTGGTTTCAGTGAAGTTGTTTGGAGGTCTGTTGCCCAAACATGAACAAATAAAATATAGTTCTCCAAAAGTATTTGGACATCTAAACCACACTTCAAAATGTACAAAAGTCTTGCACCTGTTGTTTAAATGGAAGGATTTTTGAGAAAAGGACTAGCTTCATTTGTTTGCAGATGCCATTTGGTTTGACATTTCATTAACCATGTACAACAATGCAATAAAATTCATACATTTTAATGTGTACGATAAGTGTCCACATACTTTTTTGGTGTCATAGTTGTCAGTATGATGACATTTTAATAAATAAACATAAAACTATAGTTCAACAATAAAAGAATAAACTTTATAGACAGTAAAATGCCAAAGGTTGATTTCTGCTACAGATTTGGTCAAAGTCCTCGAAGAGAGAGGAAGTGTTCAAGACTTCTGAAAATGGAGGGTAAATGTCTTTACTCCATTAAGCAAGTTAGTTAAAACTAGTTTTACCTAAAATAATTTTGTTTACAGTCAGTTTGTTGCAGAGTATTTTCTTTAAGAAGCTACAAGTTGCTCAGTTACACTATTATTCATTTCAGTAATGTTACCGTCCATGTTATGAACGTATCCACTGCGCATTTGGACAAAACCATAACGCTGAAGGGAGTACTTAGTCATTAAAAAGAGTTGCAAAGTCTGTGAAGGCAATGGCAGAATTCTCACAGCCACCAAGAACAGTTGACAGAAGAACAAGCATGACGGAACCAATTGAGTGTAAGTAAACAGCACATTGTACAGAATCAGTTTTCCTTCATTACACTTGTCAAGTTGTAACTTCTGAAGTTGAAAAGAGGGTTATACTTCGTTAAGTTACAGGAAAGTTTCTGCATTTGTTCTGGTATCTGGCATTTGCTTTCATGGTGTAAACATTGCACAAGGAAATATTTACAAATCAGAAAGTAATAAATACATGGTATTCAGAGTTATTGCTGCATTTTATTATTTTTTTTACTGAAGGGATTAAGAAAAATATATATTTTTCATACTTTACAGTGAAATCTTCTAAAAATCCCTCGATTCAATGCTCAATCTGTCTGGATGTTCTCACTGATCCAGTAACCACTCCATGTGGGCATAACTACTGTAAGAACTGCTTGACAAAATGCTGGGACAAAAATAAGGACTGCCGCTGCCCGCTTTGTAAGGAAAACTTTCCGAAGAGACCGAACCTTAAAATTAATACAGCACTCCGAGAACTTGCAGAAAGCTATAGGAGGAAAAAAAACAAAGTGTTTTGTTACACCTGTGCAGAAAAGAAAGTGAAAGCCCTGAAGTCCTGCCTTGAATGTCAGACATCTTACTGTGAGACTCACCTGGAGCCTCATCAAAAAGTTTCCAATTTAATGAAACACAAATTGATTGACCCCCTGGAGAATCTGGAGGATTATATATGTCAGAATCATGAGAAACCTCTGGTGCTGTTCTGTAGAGATGATCAGATAAGTGTGTGTCTGTCCTGCACTGAGGAAGACCACAAGACCCACAACACTGCTCCTATAGAGGAAGAGATTACAGAGAAGAAGGTAGTATATTCTAGAAATATAAAACACGAAGAACAGGTTGCTATTCCCTTGAGATCTTCTAGCGTCTATTTAGAAATCTGGTTTGTAACTCGCACTGAGTGTTCTCACACTGCATGAATCTTTCTTTGTTTAAAGACTCAACTGGCAATGACACAGATGGATCTGACACAGATGATCCAGGACAGAGAGAAGAACATTCTAAACATGAAAGAGTCAATTACGCTCAGCAAAGTAAGTCTTAAAATGCTAAGTGAGGTCAAATATCTAGTACAACATTTAGATATCTGTAAAATATATTGGTTAACAATGATTATTACATAGCAATTATTTAAAGATAATAAGGTTACTATTCACGTTTACGTTTTCTTAGTGAGTTGAATAGAGATAGTTTTTGAAATGTTAGTATAAAGTGTTTTGACTCCAGCTGAATCCAAACAATATTTTAAATGGCCTTTAGGAAAGCCGAACAGAACTACATCAAGTGATGGAGAATCAGAAAGCAGCAGAGAAGCAGGTTGAAGAGCTCATTAAAGAGCTGGAGCAGGAAATCACTGAACTAAAGTGGAGAAGCTCTGAGCTGGAGCAGCTCTCACACACTGAGGATCACCTTCACCTCCTAAAGGTCGTTGTCCCTCTCTCTACTATCATTACAGCATAACACTTCTCATACTCAATAATTTATCTTTACTCGCTATAGACTGACCCATCACTGTGCAGCCTTTTAAACACCAGAAACTGGACTGAGATAAGTATTAACACTCGTCTGAGCATGACCACTCTGAGGGAGGCAGTGAGTCATTTTAAGTCTCTTTGGGAGATACGTCAGCATCCGAGTGCAATAAGTAAGTATATTTTTGAAATAATTTGAAATCTCTGACACCATTTGTAGCAAGAGTAAATGAATGTACCTATTTAGCTATAGGTGGCATTAAAGACAATGTTTAGTCCCCTAATCCACTGTATATTTAGCTAAATTCATCTGATTTGTTCAAATTTGTTCAAAAAGCTTTCAAGAAATCAAGTATAATGTTTTAATGTTATTAATCTCCACAGACCTTAAGATGTTGCGGAAGTATGCAGGTACATTGTGTGATTTTCTCTATTCACTGAAAGCACTGCCTTAAAAATGCCAGATGCAAGATTATATGTTTTTCAAATGTGTTAATAAGATATCTTCTCTCTCTTAGTGGATGTGACTCTGGATCCTAATACAGCTCATGCATGTCTAATTCTGTCTGAAGATGGGAAACAAGTGAAAGTGGATTTTAGTGGCAACAATGAGCATGACCTCCCAAACAACCCAGAGAGATTTGATTCATGTCCCAGTGTTCTAGGAAAAGAGGGCTTCAGTTCAGGGAAGTTTTACTTTGAGGTTCAGGTAGAGGGAAAAACTGATTGGGATTTAGGAGTGGCCAATGGATCCATTACGCGAAAAGGCGAGATTAAATTGAGCCCTAAGAATGGATTCTGGACTGTGGGTCTGTGGAAGGGGAATGAATATCAGGCAAGTGCATCTCCTTCTGTCTCACTTTCTTTGAGAGTGAAACCCCAGAAGGTGGGGGTGTTTGTGGATTATGAGGAGGGTCTGGTCTCTTTTTTTGACGTGGATTCCAATTCTCATATCTACTCTTTCACTGGTCAGTCTTTCACTGGGAAACTCTACCCATATTTCTATCCTGGTAAAAACAATGAGGATAAAATGCCATTAATTGCATCATCTGTCAGTCAGAGTGATTAACTGCATATGGATTCAATGTCTCAACACTTCTCGAGAGCTTTTTTACATAATTGCAGATTGTTAAATTCTATGTAATGTCAAAATACTCTAGTTTCACTTCAGATTCAAGTTTTTGTAATGGAAAATGGTCTTGGTCATTTCATGTTCATACATGGTATTTGGGAGTAACAAAATACATGAAATTGGATTATGTATTTAAAATACTAAATATTAGTAACTATATTCCACTACAGTTACAATTTAAGTAGTTAGTAATCAGAATACAGTTACATTAAAAATGTTGTTTACTGAAGAGATTACTTTGCTTTTTATTGTAATTTGTTGCATTTGATATAGTCTATACAGTTGAAAAACTTTTATCCATATAAATGATTCTATCAGAGGAGCTTTTATACATCAGTGAAACACTTTCTTATGATTTGCATCATTCATACAAGTGCTTTCACACTTTTGTGAGTAAAAATTTGGATATGACGTCATTGAGAAACTTTCCCTTGGGAGTTTAATAGAGTAGCTACATCGTATTTCTACAGCTTAACAAAAACAACTAGAAAGGCTTTGACAGATGAAAAATAAATCCAATAAATACATGATTACGTGCCTTGTCATTGTTAGGTTGTTGTTTTTACAAGAACTGCTAACCAATGTTGCCTTTAACATCATATACAAATCTACAAATAATATATTTTCTGTCTGATTCTATGAACAGAATCCACACACGTTCAGAAAAGGATGTTTTTGTACACTGTGGGGTTTTAAAGTTTGGAGTAGCAAAAAGAGTTATCCTTGTGTAAATTGTCATGTGAACATTTAGCTTTATGTTAAGATAAAATGCTATTTCTTGCCTTTACATGCATTTGTTACCAGGTGTATTATGTTTTTTTATAATTAATTATATGAAGAAAATTTACGTTAGAATTTTTTTTTTTTCTAGTAAGACCATTGATATTTGGGCAAAGATGTACTGCAAAATTGTTGTACTTAATATGAAATTAAATATTGTTTTCTTGTAAAAAAAAAAAAAAAAAAAGATCTAAAAATCATTCAAACAAGATAAATTTACATGAGTACCAAACAGCATAATATTTTTAGGCTTTTTTTCAGAGAACATACACTGGCTGCCAAAAGTTTGGAATAATGTAAAGATGTAAAGAAATTGGTTCTTCTACTCACCAAAGTGGCATTCAACTGATCACAATGTATAGTAAAGACATTAATAACGTGAAAAATTACTATTACAATTTGAATTTTTTTTTCAGAACTACTTTCTGTGTATGAAGTGTTCTCATCAAAAAATCCTCCACGTGCAGCAATGACAGCTTTGAAGATTCTTGGCATTCAATCAGTTTGTCCAGATACTAAGGAGTCATTTCACCCCACACTTCCTGTAGCACTCACCATAGATGTGGCTGTCTTGTCCGGCACTTCTCACATACCTTACAGTCTAACTGATCCCACAAAAGCTCAATGGGGTTAAGATCCATAACACACTTTTCCAATTATCTGTTGTCCAATGTCTGTATTTCTTTACCCACTCTAACCTTTTCTAGTTTTTCTGATTCAAAAGTGGCTTTTTCTTTGCAATTCTTCCCATAAAGCTGCACCCCTGTCTTTTCTTTACTGTTGTACATGAAACTGGCATTTAGCTGGTAGAATTCAAGGAAGCTGTCGGCTGAGGACATGTGAGGCGACTATTTCTCAAACTAGAGATTCTGATGTACTGATCCTCTTGTCTAGTTGTACATCTGGTCTTCCACATCTCTTTCTGTCCTTGTTAGAGCCAGTTGTCCTTTGTCTTTGAAGAATGAAGTGTACACCTTTTGTATGAAATCTTCAGTTTTTTGGCAATTTCAAGCATTGAAATTGCCAAATTGTCAAAACAATGATTGACTGACGAGTTTCTAGAGAAAGCTGTTTCTATTTTGCTATTTTTTACCTAATATTGACCTTAAGACATTCCAGTCTATTGCATACTACATACATTACTGACCTTGAATAATCTAACGAAATACATTATAAATTACATTTTACAGCATGTATTCTGTAAACTGTAGTGGAATACATTTTAAAAGTAACCTTCCCGACCATGCAGTCCCTGTTCTACAGAGGTGCTTGAGCATGCTGTGTTCATTTGGACAACATTGTAACATTACAGGAGTTGAGTGTGTCAGGTTGAGAAACTCATTTTCTTTTGTAAACCATGTGACACCTTAGTGTAAAATCTACCAGTAGGCTAGTGATTTAACGTTCAAATATCAGACAAAAAAGACCTAGAATCGACTTGATACACGAGTTGTGTAGAAACACATATATAAGAGGTAGGCTTCAGCCGGGCAGTCGGCACTAGGTAATTAGGGGAGGGGCCATGACGTTGTGGAAAACTTTTTGTGAAAGTGAAACTCAGACATTTCTCTCCAGCTATAGTGGCTTAAAGTTATAATCTTTATGGGCAAAACTTTTATTTAGACACAAGTGAAACAGCAGGCACCATTTCTCAGGTACGTGATGAAAAAAGAGAGATAGATTTACTTGAAGAGTGATTTATATGGTTTGGTTGGCTACGGTTCAGTTGAAGAGATCCCTTGTAAACAGATTTAAGATCGACTTCTTTTGTAAAAGTGGTGTCAGTTTGCTTTTGTTAAAAGTATCAGAATTTCTTTAAATTAAAAGTACTGTATTTGTGTCTAGTGGTCACATGACTTGCAGCTAATCTGCTTTTCAGAAACAGGAAGAAACAATACTGCTAGTGAAAATAATTATACTAAAATCTATTTATTAAAAAAAAGTAGCACTTGATCCTACAGCAGATTATTTTGTGGTGTAGTACACGTTTGGTTGTAAGGTCCTTGCTCACAACCATAAGCCATAGTTTTCCGCTTCATGTTCATGGGATCACAGGCTTCCTGCAGCACGTTAACATGCATCACTGATTACGCAACTGAAAGTCTTGCAAGTGAGTAGCCTGTCGTATTTTTCTTTTATGTAACTCTTCCAATGTAATACAAATGAATAATTAATCATAATAAACATATATGTAATTAATCAATATTTGTTCCAAGACCATCAGTTACATAAGATGTATCAGTAAATAAAATGACTTCACACTGACTCAAAAACATAATTTTACGATTAATGCAGTAATCTTTAATAAAATAAATATTGAAAGTTTTATTAATTTATATTTACTGATACATCTCATGTAACTGATGGTCTTGGAACAAATATTGATTAATTACATAGATGTTTTATTATTATTAATTATTCATTTGTATTGAAGCCTTTGTATCATAAAGCCAATCTTATGATTGGCAATGGTGTTTGAGCCCCGCCCTTTTAGGAGTGAATTTGCCCTACATAAGCAGGCACTCACACATAATTTCTTCAGAATTTTTTAACTGAGGACAAGAACTTATCATTTGTAATAGTAGTAGTGCAGCCAATTTTGCAATGTATCCTTCCCTTCATCTCAGGGAACCGAGGTTACAAGAGTATCCAGAGATGTTCCCTATCGATTCAGTTCACAAGACAGAGTCCCATAATGCCACTCTATGTAACGTAACACCCTTGGATGCGCCAGGGTATAAAACACTTAGAAGAATATGTATATAAGGTCACAGTCCCGTTGGGCAATGACTTGGTATAATATCTCTTTAGTGTGTGAAAATGAATGACCCCACATGGTGAAAATCAGACTGGAAGTTAATCATAGTTTGAGGATCTGTATGTGTCATATAATTCACAGTATAATTGAACCCGTTTGTACCAGAAGTAGGGAGGGAGGTTTTATTATTTTTATTGGCAGTGCTTGTGACTTCTAGTGGGAGTAAATTGGGTTGCGGTCTACACAGGCGACTATAAAGATATAACAGGTAGCCTGCCTGTGACAAGGGACTGAATTCGAGACATGAACAGTCATCCGAGAGCCTGTATATTGCCAACCTGTTTGACTGAGGCCAGAGCCAACAGCAGTGTCGTCTTTAAAGAGAGTAGACATAACTTAACGGATTCCAAAGGTTCAAATGGGGCTCGTTGAGCGCCCTCAGCACCAGATTCAATTCTCATGTTGGAACCATAGCAGGGCAAGGGGGGTTCAAGCACCTCGCTCCTCTAAGGAACTTTATGATTAGATCATGTGTGTCTATAGAGGAGCCAGCCTCTGGGCCGTGAAATGCTGAGATGGTCAATAAATAAATCTTAAGCATTGACGGAGACTTCTTCAAGGAATGGATGGATCTCCGTTATGGGGCAATGTAACGTAGGATTTATTATGTCTCGTAGATGGTGCTCTAGCCTGCAAAATGGTGTTTTTTACAGACTGAGACAATTCTGGCTTGTTCATTGCACTCAGGGGCCATACGTGTAGGTTCCACACCTCCTGCTGTGAGGACTTCATCCTCAAACGATTATGAGGATTTGGGAACTGTTTGGCAAAGTGGAAGTCGACCCGCCGTCTTCAGAAAGGGTAGCAGCTGTACAACCCTTTGTGGCCATGGCAGCTCGGGACAACCTCTATCGCATCTTTTGTGAGGAGATTGTTAATTTCTGCACCTAACATATGTCGAGGACAGAACGCTGTTGTGTTCGATCATTTTTAGCACCCAATCTGACATGCCTGTGAGCGACCACCACACGTTCACATAACAGGATAGTGGGCACTTTATATTTGACACTAATTGTGATAGCGTGCTGCTCACCACTGGGAAGCGGTTGTGCACAGTGTGTGAAATGGGGAAGCAAGGCAAATTCTCAAGAATGGCCTGAGCCAAATTTAATTGGTCGCAGTCCGTTTTGTAGCCCGTTCTGCATAACACGGCGGCTCATTTCAGCTTAATCCCAGTTCTCCCAATGGCCAGTCCGCCCCTGATCGGCCCCAAAGTGTGTCGACCTGCTGGGAAAATGCCCGGTATCCCAGATTACCAATCCAGCCCTGCATACTGTGTGTGGAGCTGAGGATAGAGGTTGGTGTTATAGGAATATTTCACCCAAAAATTAAAATTCTCTCATCATTTACTTACCCTTATGCCATCCCAGATGTTTCTGACTTTTTTCTTCATCAGAACACAAATGAAGATTTTTAGAAGATTTTACCTACAGCTTTGTAGGTCCATACAATGCAAGTGAATTGGTGTCAATTTTGTAGCTCCAAAAATCACATAGGTCAGCACAGGGGGCATAACTACTGGGAAGGCAGTGGCCCTAGGTCCCGGGGTGAGAAGGGGCCCACAACAGTTGACCAAAAGGGACTATAAAAATGACTGCGAGCCTGACGGCTGATGACAAAGCACCCAGGGTCCCCAAGGAGTGGGCCCGACAGGTTCTTTGCACTGGGGCCTGTAAAATCCAAGTTATCCCACTGGGTTAGCATAAAATGTATCCATGTGACTCCAGTGGTTAAATCAATGTCTTCAGATGATATTTGATAGTTTTGGGTGAGAAACCGATCGATATTTTATTACATTTTTACTATAAAGTCTCCACTTTAACTTTCTGTTTCACATTCTTCTTCCTTTGATTTTGGTGATTCACATTCTTCATGCATATGCTCTCTACTGTGTAGTGAGAAACAATTCTAGAAAAAAAGGGTTAAAGTTGTATCTGTTTCTCATCGCCACCTACTATATCACTTCTGAAGATATGGATTTAACTACCGGAGTTTTATGGTTTACTTTTATGCTGTCTTTATGTGCTTTTTTGAGCATCAAAATTTTGGCACAATTCACTTTGTATGGACCTACAGAACTTTTGATACTTTTCTAAAAATCTTTATTTGTCTTCAGCAGAAGAAAATAATACACATCTGGGATTTTCATTTTTGGATGAACTATTCCTCTAAGTGCTGTTTACATCCATGCAATGGAAAGGCAGCTAAGGTAATTCATAAATGAAGGATTTAAATAGAACCACTCTGATTTATATTAGTTATAATTCGCGTCTGAATTATATTGGTAGATGTCATGATCAGCTGAGCATCAGCTGGTTGCAGCTTGACTAACTTGACATGCCTGAACTGATGCTTCGCTTGATTTAATGGAATTTAACTGGAATTTTTGTGAAACTGAAATGCACAAATCTTGAAAATAGGCTACAATTGTTTTTGAGTGCAGAACAAATGATCAGTACAGGCTGGAAAATGTATATTTCTGCAGGGTTTTTGAATGAGTGCGAGGCCAGTCCATTAACATTAATTTAAATTACATCAATAATGTACATTTTGTATCACATTTAACTGTGTTAATTATGAAAAATAAATGGGCCTACATTTATGTGTTAATTGTCTTATTTTATATTGAGGCTTTAAGAGTGTAAAAGAAATGTCTGAACAAACACCACCAAGGAAAAGAAATGGTAGAAGAGAAAGCATCGATTTACCTCCATGTAAGTCTTTTTTTTTATAAATATTGAATATGTTTAATGAATTAATATGTATATGCATAGAATTTCAAAGATATTTACTGTATATTTGAATGTAAAGTAACTACTCATCTGGGCACCGTTTCCCAAAAACAATTAATCTTAGTTTTTAAAGTATTAGTTCAACCAAAACATTAAACTTGAGTCATTGTTTACTCACCCTGTGTTGTTATAAACCCATATGACTTTTGTTCTTTTTCTTATCACACAGAGAGAAATTTTGAAAAAATAAATTCTCTTCAAGCTTCAAAAAAGGACACTTCAAAGTGTAATAAATTATTTTATGCGACTCATGTCTTGTTCAGTAGGAAAGGTGATGAGGTTTGGGGAAAATAAACCAAAATCTAATGTATTATTTATAGTGCGAGCGATTTTTATTTTTTTTTAAAATTGAGATTAATAATATTTTTTGTAGTAAACGCGATTAATCATGGATTTTGAAAGTACTGAAATTTGACTACAGTTGAAGTCAGAAGTTTACATACACTCAGGTTGAAGTCATTAAAACTCATTAATTTTTTAACCTCTCCACAGATATAATATTAGCAAACTGTAGTTTTGGCAAGTTGTTTAGGACATCTGCTTTGTGCATGACATGAGTCGTTTTTCCAACAATTGTTTACTGACAGATTATTTAACATTTAACTGACTATATCACAATTCCAGTGGGTCAGAAGTTTACATACACCAAGTTAACTGTGCCTTCAAGCAGCTTGGAAAATTCCAGAAAATTATGTCAAGCCTGTAGTCAATTAGCTTCTGATTAGGCTAATTGGAGTCAATTGGAGGTGTATCTGTGGATGTATATTAAGGCCTACCTTCAAACTCAGTGCCTCTACTTGACATCGTGGGTAAATAAAAAAAAAATCAGCCAAGACATCAGGAAAAAAAAATGGGGACCTCCACAAGTCTAATTCATCCTTGGGAGCAATTTCCAAAGTACCACGTTCCTCTGTACAAACAATAGGACACAAGTATAAACACCATGGGACTACACAGCCATCATACTGCTCAGGAAGGAGACGCATTTTGTCTCCTAGAGATGAATGTAGTTTGGTGCAAAAAGTGCAAATCAATCCCAGAACAACAGCAAAAGCACCTTGTGAAGATGCTGGAAGAAACAGGTAGACAATTATCTATATCCACAGTAAAACTAGTCCTATATCGACATAACCTGAAAGGCTGCTCGGCAAGAAAGAAGCCACTCCTCCAAAACCACCATAACAAAGCCAGACTACAGTTTGCAAGTGCATAAGGGGACAAAGATTTTACTTTTTTGGAGAAATGTCCTCTGATCTGATGAAACAAAAATTAAACTGTTTGGCAATAATGACCATTGTTGTGTTTGGTGGAAAAAGGTGAGGCTTGCAAGCCAAAGAACACCATCCCAACCGTGAAAGATGGGGGTGACAGCATCATGTTGTGGGGGTGCTTTGCTGCAGGGACTGGTGCACTTGTGGATATGTTGAAGCAACATCTCAAGACATCAGCCAAGAATTTTACACTTGTCAGAAATTGGTCTTCCAAATGGACAATGACCCTAAGCAAACCTCCAAACTTGTGGCAAAATGGCTTAAGGACAACAAAATCAAGGTATTGGAGTGGCCATTACAAAGCTCTGACCTCAATCTGATATTTATTTCTGAAAAAAAAAAATCTGAAAAATATTTCAGAAAATTTGTGGGCAGAACTGAAAAAGTGTATGTGAGCAAGGAGGCCTATAAACCTGACTCGGTTACACCAGTTCTGTCTGGAGGAATGGGCCAAAATTCCAGCAACTTATTGTGAGAAGCTTGTGGAAGGATTCACAAAATGTTTGACCCAAGTTAAACAATTTAAAGGCAATGCTACCAAATACTAACAAATTATATTTAAACTTCTGCCCCTCTGGGGATGTGATAAAATAAATAAAAGCTGAAATAAATAATTCTCTCTACTATTATTCTGACATTTCACATTCTTAAAATAGTGATACTAACTGACCTAAAACAGGGAATGTTTTCTACAATTAAATGTCAGGATTTGTGAAAAACTGTTGAAATGAATTTGGCTAAGGTGTGTGTAAACTTCTGACTTCAACTGAATATATACTTATTTTCTTGTCAAAATGCATTTATTTCCATTTTAGGAATGAAAACAAAACTATATGTAACAATATAATGCTTTATTAACCTTTTCCAAATAAAGCCTTCACAAAAATAGTACCAATTCAAGTAACATTAAACGTCTAAGTGGGAGGTTGACTAATTGAAAGAATAGTGTCCCCATAGGTTGCATATTCATTGCAATGGGCATTAAATCTCTTAAACTCTCATCCTCCAGTAGACTGTGACTATCTGCTTTGTTACAGCTATCGTGAAGCTGTGTTCATGATTTGTGTCAGAGTGTCAATGCCAGCGAGCAACGCTTTGAACTCACTATGAAAAGCACTTTGAGACAAAAACGTCTCATTCTGCATTTTGGTAATAGTTAAGACTTGATTTGCATCTGTTTTAATTATAATGCACCTTACAAGTCCCACCTGTGAATGTTTTGTATATCAAATAGTGCTAAGAGCTCCGGTCTCCATTTTATCACTGACAGGGAAGCACCATCATGTAATGAGATAACAACCACCACAGCTCTATCATAGGAGAATATAAAGACCATAGAATGTCAATGGGACCGCCGTGTTATGCTAATTTATGCTTGGTTTGTAGGCTCATCTTGTTAGAAGGGTATCTGTATGTGAAGTGTGCGTCAGTGTAATGACTCTAGACGGACACATTACAAAATTTCTGCCCTTCATACAAGTGTTTATGCTGTAATAAATGTAGATCCGTTAACTGCGAATTAGAAAAATGTACACGTTAAACTTTATTTGCATATGTTAATTCTGACAGCTCTAATTATTTTGTGAAAATCCTTATGCTCCTGTGCACGTTCACAATAGCGACACGACAGCCCCCGCTGGCGAGATGGGCTGTTCAAGCAACAACTCATTTTCACAGCAAATTTTTGCTTATGAACACACACAGGACAGCAATGATCTGTTAGGATTCTCGCTAAATTATTCATTCAAATTCAAAAAAAAAATTCTCACTAAACTATATTGTATGCTTTTAGAAGAAGGCATGAGTTGCATACAATAATTCATTAGACTTCTGAACTTCTGCATCCTTTCTGAAGCTTGAAGATTTCATCACCATAAACTACCATTGTATGACATCACTAAGCAATTTTTTTTCTACGAAATTTCTTCCTTTAAAAAGAATTCTGCACTTAATCACAATTAAAAATGTTAATCAACAGCACTATAAATAATATAGAAAGATGAGAGGAAGATGAGAAGGTTTAGAAAAGTAGGGTGGTGGGAAGACGTTTTGACAAGCCAAAATAGACCATTTCACCCTTAATTATAACATCTCTTTCCCTCTGAATTTAATTTGTAAAACAATTGTGATGCCACTTTGTATCAACCTTGTGGTTGTGCACACAAATCTGTGTAGGTAATTTATTAATTTAGGCCTTATTATTTATTCTGTCATTTATGTATCTATTTTATGCATTTATTTTAAACTATACAGTATAATTATTACATTAACCTAATTAAAATTATATAGGCTAATTGATATAAGTATACCTAAATAAGTTTATTCTGTATCCACCTGAGAGTTGAGTGTGACTGCTGTGTACATTTTCCATTTCTCTTTTTGATTTGTAACTAGTAGCACCTAATAAACAAGCAAAAACAAAATGTTTTTTTTTTTCTAGATCAAATAGTTTCCCTAAAAATGTATGTCCAATTATGTGGACAGCAAGAATCTGATTCAAAGTAATGCCCAGCATTATCCAATCACTGCCAACCATGTTAAAATAAAATGGAGCATTATACAATTCTGAATATATGTACTGATTATCATTGTCCCATGTCTGCCAAACATGTTGAGTGGTCCAAACATCATCAGCAGCCTGAAACTGAACTTTTGGTTGGATTTTAGGATTGAATGCACATAGCTGCATATAAAGCTATAGCCCCTTTGCTCCCTATTTAGTGAATGACTTAACCTCCAATGGACTCCAATGGTCAGTTTGAAATGCAACTTATTTTCATCCTAACTTCATATAAAGCCTCTCTGAAAGCACAATTTTTCAGCCTTTGGATGAACCCATTTATTCTCAATGTGAAAATGCACAGTAAATATATAGGAATGCATTTACTCATGTTAGTTAATAGATTGTGTTGCACAGAGATAATAACATTTAACATAACAAAATGTATATTAAAATGAAGCTAAATGACCCATAGACGGGTTAGGGTTGAAAGTTATTAAAAATAACTAACATGTCGCTTGTCATTTTTGAGTGGTGCCAGTGTCCACATATGTTTATCAGTGTGCTGACGTGTGAAAAATGAACAGATAAATTGGCAAATCAAACGAAATTAGAGACGCTAATCTTTACAACCAAACAGGTTTCAATAAAAAAAAGTTAAGAAATGTCTAACCAGAGGCACTTATGTTGGCGCTGCGTCCGTAGGAGCGCTTTAAGGAAATTGAGGACATGCTGTTTTGTCACGTGGTACAGCAGAAGCTAACACTTTAAATGACAGCCTAGAGTCTTGTGAATAGTATTGAGTTTTTTTATTTATTTAAATTATGCATTGCATATAGCAAATCCAAAATAGCGAGTCCTCGCATGAGGATGTACATAAAAAAAAAGTTAAAGAAAGAAGTATCTTGGTCACATTTTATACTACTGCATAATGTGTAATAATCTCAACATTTACTGTATTAAATTGTATGAAGTGTAATTTTACAATTGTCTTGCAGGTGTCTGCATAAGACTGCCTCCTTACAATGCTCTTAACTGCTCTATGATTATTCCAGAGCACTCTTAGAAAGATATTAAAGTACTACTTATGTTGCGATGCTTTCGAACGTTTCCCTGTTAAGTAGCCCTGTTAAGTATTATTAAATGTCAATGATTTATTAATGTTATTATCAAATGATATTAAGTATTACCATTATAATGTCATATAAGTATTCTATCTTTATTTTTAGCTATGGCTCTTTTGATTAAAGAGCTCCAGTGTCCAGTCTGCCTGGATATGTTCAGTAATCCAGTCACAATTCCATGTGGACACAACTTCTGCATGACCTGCCTGAAACAATGCTGGGACAACAGTGAGGAATGCAAATGTCCATATTGTAAAGAACATTTCAGCCAGAAACCTGATCTCAAGATCAACACAGTATTCAAAGAGACTGTGCAACTTTTGGAGAAAAACTCAACAGGTATCTTATACGTTTTAAAAATGTCTAACCTAATAATTCTATAGTTCTGGCTAAGTGTTTCATAGATAGAAGGCAGAGTCATCACCAGTACCATGGATGCAAAGAAAGAAGGATCAGGACCAAGAGAGAATCAGAATTTGCCTTTCTCAATAAGACTGTCTCAGACCTGTATTTGGACTGATTATAAATTAATAACCGAATTAACCAGTGCTGTCTTAACACACTGAAAATTTAGAAAATCCTGAAATTAAAACATTTATGTTGTTTTAGCCCTGTCATCTGCTAGCAGCCCACTGTCTGAAGAGCTCCAGTGTGCTATCTGTCTGGATGTGTTTAATGATCCTGTCAGCACTCCATGTGGACACAACTTCTGCAAGACCTGTCTGGAAATGTGCTGGGACATCTTTGAGAACTGCAACTGCCCAATTTGTAAACAAACGTTCAGCAAAAGGCCTGATCTAAAGAGCAACACAGCTCTTAGAACAATTGGGCAAATCTTTGAAAAAAACACAGGTATATACACTATAATATATATATATATATATATATATATATATATATATATATATATATATATATATATATATATATATATATATATATATATATATATATATATATATATATATATATATTTCAAAGCATTTGGAATGTGAATCCTGGAAAATATGCAATATGATTAAATATATTTTGCTGTAAGGCAAAGTGCAGTATGCAAAAATTATTTAACTTCAGGTGAAGTCAAAAGTGTTCAGTTAATTAAAGGCCTCAGTGTTATGTTTTGTTTTTTTCACTGTGAAGGTTATAAGAGGGAAACCATAATGACAGAATATTCACCGCCGTTAGACTCAAAGGGCCAAGAAGAAACTCTGGATAAACCTTCATGTAAGTCTGTGAGAGACTCAAAAATTACTTTTGTTTCCTTCGTTGAGATTATGGTAACAAATATGGATATATTACACCAAAACCTTCTTTGACAGTTTTTTTTATTATGAAATACATGTTTAGATAAAGTTAGTCTTTGTGTCATGTATTATCAATTAAAGTTTATTTGCGATGTATGCAAAATATTTTCTCTTTTTTATATTTCCAGTCATGGGTTCTTCTAGCAGTGTTTTTTCTGAAAACCGTCAGTGCTTGATCTGTCTGGAGGTGTCCACTGATCCAGTCACCACTCCATGTGGACACAACTTCTGTAAGACCTGCCTGGAGGAATGCTGGGAAAACTGTCAGGATCACAGATGTCCATGTTGTAAAGAAAATTTCGGTGAGAGACCTGATCTCAGAGTGTTTGTGCAACTACAGTCTCATTCTGAAATCCTGAAGTCCTGCTCTTACCAGGAGACAAAAGAGGAGCCTCATCACAGAGTCTTGAATATAAAGAAAGTGAAAATGATTGACCTTGTGGAGGATCTGGAGAATTATATATGTGAGGAACATGAGAGTCTGCAGGAGCTGTTCTGTAGAGATGATCAGATAAGTGTGTTTCTATTCTGCACTGAGGAAGACCACAAGACCCACAACACTGTTCTTACAGAGAAAGAGGGTAGAGACATGAAGGTAATGAAGCGTGACGATATTACAGGTCAACAAGATGTAATTGGCATTAACTAATCATTAATTAATACATATACATTTATGCATCCACTCATGACAGGCTCAGCTGACGAAGACACAGGAACGTGTTCTGCAGATGATCCAGGACACTATGAAGAAAATTCAAGAGATCCAACACTCAGTTAAAATGAGAAAAGTGAGTCTTACAGCTATTTATAAACTGGTCTTGTACAGAACAGCACCGTGTGTACTATCAAATTGCAATATCTGTGTTGATGTTTGATCTATTTAGCAAGTAAAGGTATTGAACTATAACTACTTTTTAGCGATTTATTTAGAAAAACTCTGAGACAGCAGACAGTGTTGAGTTCTGCACTATTCTGGATCGCTTCATTGAGAGATACAAGATAATTTAGACTGCATGTATTCTAACAGCACACTATGACTTTTAGGATGTAGCTGTTGTACACAAAACATTTTCAAGTGGAAGACAAAACTTGTAATAGTTTACGGCAATTTATATGATATCTACATCTATACGTATATTCTAAAGCTTATTTTAAAGTACACAAAGCAGTTGATGTCATTTTTCTCATCTCTTACAGATGTCATTTCCTGAGCACCTCTTGCATCTACAGGATGTAATTGGTCCAGCTGTGATGGAAAGCAAAAACGCTTCTCCAGTACTGAAGGAATGAAAGGACTGCCTTGCCAGTTCTTTCAACAACGCACTGCTTAACCTGTCACCTTTAACTAACTAATAATCACATAAAAATTTAGTGTATAACCACATTTAGTGTAGTGCAGCTCCATTAATCATTCAAAATGCAAATGTCATTTTTAAAAGGACTTAGGGCAGGGAGATTAGGAGTAAGGCCTGTCTAAAGGACTCTTTAGGTTTTCTTGTTGTATCATTTAGAGAATCATAGTTTAGTTCATAGTTTATGGCAGAGCAGAACTGCACACTGCCCTTTTAAGGATCCACCACCTCTACCTAAAATGGCTGGTCATTAGATTGCCAGATGACCTCAATAAAGGAAACCGTGAAGAACAGGAGAGCATACAGTCTTCACGAAAAAGAGAGTGCAGAGAGATTTGAGGTGAAGTTGAGGTGTGCCAGGCTGATGTAAGGAGAAATAATGTTGTACTGTGATGTGGATAAGGAACATGATTGGAAGAAACAACAAAGGGACTAATTTGACAGTGCTCATCACCAGAGAGTGAGGCCTGGATGTCATAGCTGTTCATTGCACTTCTTGAGTAAAAGTAGGGTGACATGAGTTCATAGGATCTGCAAATGCCAAAGAGCTCCATTGTAAAGGTGTGATGGAAAATTAAAGGTCTAAAGTGGAAGCACCAGGTGATTCCTTGATTCTTCTAACCTACCTTTTATTCTCTTTTGTTGGACTCTCACACTGCGTCCTGCAGTATTGCCCACAGTCGTCATACAGGTACATGCATACTCTCTGTGGACTACATCAACCTTAGGTTACACCAACAGGTAGAGATAGTCCCTTAAGAAGCAATTTCAATTTAATAGTATAAACCTTAAACAATTGCAGGTTACCAGTTTTTACCAAGGATTAAACATATGGGGACTAAAGCTGAGTTGACAATGTACTTTGTTGTGATACCAGTTCAGACAAAGACCGATTGCATTTGTTTGGTTTTGTTAATCTGAATCTCATCATGTAACCCTGACTCTTTTGTTCGTAATACAGGTCACAGTATATGGAAATTATAGCAGCATGTTTGTGTAGTATATAATTTTGTGCATATATTTTCTTTGTTTCTGCTTGATTTAAAGTTTGAATAAAAGAATCATACATACGGGGGTATTTGTTTATCTTTTTCTTTGTCAAATACATTGTATATTATGAGTGGGATAAATACTACTCCTGCAACAAGGATGTTGCAGCAATATAAAGTATATTTCCACAGCATAGAGTGCATGTTAGGCTGCAAATGCAGGTCTGCAGCCAGGAATCCTGGTGCTGGCTGCCACTTTGTGGAAGGGAAGGAAATGTTTACTCTAAAAACCGGATTGAATGGATTTAGAATAATCTTTGGTATGGGTTAACAAAAGCAATGCATAAGAGTCAGTAGTGGATTAATTTGTGTATTTTGTGCTTGTGTATTTTTTGTGTCTGTTTACAGAACTTTATAAATGTACAAAATACAAACAGCTGTTTTCCATAGAGCATTGGCTTTTGTGATCATTAGGATACTCTTTACAACAGAGCCATTAAATCTGTGAGATTGTTTTGCAGCATCTTTGTTTATTTGCACTTGGCTTTACTTTTGTGCATATTTACATTTTGCACTTAATTCTTGTAAAAAATTTAAAAATAAAAAAAGAGATATAAGGATTCAAAATATCAGAATCCAACATCTTGGCATCACCTATTGATGGACAGGAAGACTGGAGCCTCCATGTTTAATCTCCCCTTGCCATCATACATTGGACTTTTTATTTTTGAGAACATCCCTTTTGGCTAGCACATATTTCCTGTAACATATTAAAACAATGGAGTCCTATGGTTTTATACAGCGAGTGAGTGACTGGCTGAGATGATCAAAAGTCGTAAAATGTGTTTATGTTTTTACAGAATCTATTAAGAATTTATAGGTCCTAGAACAAATACAGGTTTATCAACAGAACTGTAGTTTGAAAATACATTGATAATTTGTACTTGAGAGAATGGAAAGCTTTTATGATTTCAATCAGCTTGTAAAGATGGACAAAGATCAATGTTTTCTGCCATTTGTTCATAGATTTTGAAAAGAGAGCAAATGTGAAGAGACCTCTGAGATTGTTTGGAAGAATCAACATTCAATCAACTGTTAAATAAGTGTGAATATTTTTGAAATATGCATTCAGTAAATTGGGGTTAATTTAAAAAGTTTTACACATTAACAAATCAATGGTGTTTTTATGAAGAGTGATCTGAATGGTGTACACTCTTTTTTGTTGGACAGATAAGACCGTATTAATTGTTTAGACCACTCTCTAAAATCGTATCAGTGGAATTTACAGAAAATTCTTACAAGTTTCCCTCAAACATTTTTCAAATTAAGTGTATAGTCAACGTATGTTGGTAATGGACAGTTTTAAGCTGTGTTTACAAATGCAACATCTAATTTTATTTTCTTTGTTATCATAGCTATAGTAAGCTACCTCTATGAAATGGCATACTAAATTCTTTTGGTAGCTTTGCACAGCGATTGTTGTGGATTTTGATTACACCATGACATTGGTTTGTTTGGAAACAAAATAAGTACTTCTAATGCAGTATTCGTGGACAAGCTAAATTTGACCATCAAAAACAATTCTAATCTTTCCTTTACCATAGCATCCTGTATCACTAGATAATTGAGGTTTATTTCATGCTAAGCAGTTCTCTAATAAAGGTAATAACCGTCTTTAGAAATAAAGTGAAACGTAGACAGTCTCCAAAGATTATTGATATGAGGGGCAATAATAATCTGTCCTTAACTGTAGAAGTCTGTTCGCTTGAATTCTGACATTTGTTTTTAGGTAAAGCAATTATATTATAAACTCAGCAAAAAAAGAAACGTCCCTTTTTCAGGACACTGTATTTTATAGATAATTTGGTAAAAATCCTAATAACTTTACAAATCTATATTGTAAAGGTTTTAAACAATGTTTTCCATGCTTGTTCAATGAACCATAAACTATTAATTAACATGCACCCATGGAACAGTCACTAAGACATTAACAGCTTACAGACGGTAGGTAATTAAGGTCACAGTTATAAAAGCTTAAGACACTAAAGAGACCTTTCTACTGACTCTGAAAAACACCAAAAGAAAGATGCCCAGGGTCCCTGCTCATCTGCGTGAACGTGCCTTAGGCACGTTGCATGGAGGCATGAGGACTGCAGATGTGGCCAGGGGAATAAATTGCATTGTCCGTACTGTGAGACACCTAAGACAGCGCTACATAGAGACAGGAAGGACAGCTGATCATCCTTGCAGTGGCAAAACACGTGTAGAAACACCTGCACCGGATCATCTGAATATCACATCTGTGGGACAGGTACAGGATGGCAACAACAACTGCCCAAGTTACACCAGGAATGCACAATCCCTCCACCAGTCCTCAGACTGTCCGCAATAGGCTGAGAGAAGCTGGACTGAGGGCTTGTAGGCCTGTTGTAAGGCAGGTCCTTACCAGACATCACTGGCAACAATGTCGCCTTTGGGCACAAACCAACTTTCACTGGACCAGACAGGAATGGCAAAAAGTGCTCTTTACTGATGAGTCGTGGTTTTGTCTCACCAGGGGTGATGGTTGGACTCACATTTATTGTCGAAGGAAAGAGTGTTACACCGAGGCCTGTACTCTGGAGCGGGATCGATTTGGAGGTGAAGGGTCCGTCATGGTCTGGGGTGGTGTGACACAGCATCATCAAACTAAGCATGTTGTCACTGCAGGCAATCTCAACGCTGTGCGTTACAGGGGAGACATCCTCCTCCCTCATGTTGTACCCTTCCTGCAGGCTTATCCTGACATGACCCTCCAGCATGATAATGCCACCAGCCTTATTTGTTTGAGTGAGCAGAGGTAGTTCATCCGTTTTGTTGGCAAGGGAGTGGACATTTGCCAAATTAATACTCTGCAGAGGAGCCCTAAAGCCGCTTTGACAAAGTTTCATAAGCATGCCGGCTCGCTTCCCTTGCATGCATCTTTTGGATCGCCTGTAGAACACTGCTGCACCTCCAAATAAGATGTATAAAAGAATAAAATGTATAAATGTCTTTATAAATGTATAAAAGAATATTTTTTTCCACTAAGTCTATGTCCACACTAATCCATTGAAGTTTGAAACATCATTTTCCAAATTATGCAGTCATGGAGAGCGTTTTTCAAAAGTCTCTATTTTCGGTGGAGAAAAAAGCTGTTCCCGTGTGGATGCAAGGCGTAAACACTGCAAAATCAACGCGGTTTCAAATGAAAACATATCAGTCTGGTGTCCTTGGTTTTATCTGCTGTTCTGGCTGATGCATTGGGTGACTGGCAACTGCAGCCTGTAAGGAGTCTCAATGGCAGCATGCACTCTAATCCTGTCTGATGAACACGTCCAGTACAAGAGACCTGCAGCAAGCAGTAGAGAGAATGCAGCAGTAATGCTTAGCACTACTGGTATGATGATCTCTGCCTTGACCACTGCCACTGACGAGAGAGGGATGAGGCTGGGATGAGGAGTGGATTCATCTCTCTCTAACAAATCATGATCTCTATAATGTATATAAAAAAACATAATGCTCATAAAGCGACTAATACAATCAACACAGAACATACTGTATTATTAATTTGTCCCAATCTGTTGGGCGTACAACTGCTTATATACTCTGATACAGATTGAACAATTTACAAGTTAAGATTTGTTAAATGAAAGATACTAACCTCTCACAAGATGGACCAGCATTAGGAAGCACATTTGCATGTTGTCTTGAAGTGGGAGGGCTTAAATCATTATATTTACATAATCTCATGTCTGGGCAGAAAATGAAACCCTGATAACCAGACACCTATAATATATAGTTATGACAGATATCAAAGCAACACAGTGATGAGAATCAACAGGTGTTAAGTAAATAAGTTACTTTGAATATTTTACTTAAACGTTATTTGAGTTCTGCAGACTGATCAGAGATAAATAACCAGTGAGTTTCTCACAAACTAGGGCTGCACGTTTTCAAGTTTTTCATTAACCGTTAACCGAGGCCCTTAACGGTTAATACTCGGTTAACCATAGTGTGCGCCAGGGATGGAAATTAACTTTTTTGTCCACCGGCCACTGTGGATTTCAAAATCTACCAGCCACTCAATGTTTTTACCAGCCACTTTCTTGTTTTTAACCGACAATGTGTAACTGCATGTGAAAATTAATACTACAAGATCTACAATACTTAAGCCGTTTATTTAATCTCAAGTCTCAATGAAATACTGGCATTTTCTCTTTCTCTCTTATAGCCTACACACACAATCCATGAACTGATATTCATTTCAGTTCGCATACGAGGAAAACACAATGTTACGGACGTGAGCGCTCTGAAAGCGGCACTGAAAGATGCTTTAAAACTTCCACAGAGACATCAAACAGAAAGCACAAAACCTTTCTTTAAAGTGAATTTCGTTTTGTATTAATTGTGTCTTAATTTTAATCAATGTTTCATCAACCAATTGCCTGGATTTAATAAATAAGAATTAAATATAGCAGACGTCGATATAATCACGAAGCGGAGGCGCCGGCGCGTGAACTGGAGCTCGTCTCATAAATGAACCGAAACTCAGTGTATAAGGTAGCCTTGCCTCACAAATAATTCAAAACTAAAGAAAACAGACACAGACTGCTCTCTGCTTATGTAATCCGTAAGAAATGTGCATTTCTCTCTGGTGCGTTACTGCGAAGACCGCGAGTCAGCATCGTCAACTTCATCTTTGCAAATGACACGGACAAAGAAAAGACTTGTTTATTAATAAATAATTAAAATATCTCCTTGCTATATTTTACGTATTCATAATCATTACTTTTGCCGGTTCTTTGTGACAGATTTTAGGAGCTTTATTGGCAGCGCCACGCCGCCACCCTTACATGAGCGCGTCACCGCACCCACCAGAATAGCCCTGTTTTTTTGTTAAGGATTTGTTTACTGTGTGTGTGATTCATTTAATGGAAAGCACATTCACTGAGTTGTCTTGCTAATCAGTGTCTCCTCCTTTATTCAAACTAATTTGTCCTTTAACAGACGAACGTCACATGATGCTATTTTTATTTACCCGCCATGGTGGCCGGTAGGTGAAGCGAGTTTACCCACCACAACACAAAATCACCTGCATTTGGCTGGTGGCGGGTGCTAATTTCCATCCCTGCTGTGCCCGGGTGTTGGCTGTTGAGATGGTACAACAACGAGGTTGTACTTGAAGTATATCTAAGCACTGCATTGCAATACTTGCATTTTGCCCCGTCATTCTCGATTTTAAAGTGCTCCCACGCTGTGCTTTTCTTTGCCCGCTTCATATTAGAAAACTGGTCAAGACTACTTCTTGTGGACATTACAAATGTCTGGGAGCGCTCTGGCAGTCTCTGGTGGTGCAAAAATGCATTACAACTAAATTCAATGCACGCCATTGACGCTACTTAACCGAGCAAAATGTTTCACTCGGTTACGCAATTTTTAACGGTTAATCGGTTAATCAGTTAACCATGGACACCCCTATCACAAACCTTAATACTTTTTCCTGCTGGACAGTCCAACCAATCAGAATCCATCACCTGGATTTCATACTTGTTTATTCCATTACATCTGTGTCTGTAACAATGACCTACCACTGACGCATTGGGGGTCGAATGATTCTAATCAAGAATAAAAATAAAGTTTTACTATTAGTTCTTAAACTTCTAGAAATGGTAGCATGACATTTTTAGACATTTATAAATATGTCTCATATAAATTAGAGCACATGCATTACCTGTCTGGTGAGGTTAGATATGAAACAGCGGCTGTCAAAGCCGTAGATCTCTCCGCTCCACTCAATTCCATTTCCTCTCTTATTCTCCTCTTTCCAACACTCACTCTAAAATAATGATGAGGGATTTTTTTTGTTTTGTTATAAGAACACAAAAAAGCATTAAAAAGAGTGACTATATAAAAGAAAGGTGAACTGACTATAAAAAGAGAACAGTAGACTCACAGCATTTGGCAGTGGTTTGAAAATGTGGCAACCATCTAGGTACTGATCAGTGAGACACTCCCCCTTGTGGAGGTGAAGGTAATGACAACCCTTTCCACTAAAAGGAATAAAGACAAGAGGACAGCGTCACTTTAAAGGGATAGTTCACCCAAAAATGAAAATTCTCTCATCATTTACTCACCTCATGCCATCCCAGATGTGTATGACTTTCTTTCTTATGCAGAACACATACATAGATGTTTAGAAGAATATCTCCGCTATATAGGTCCATACAATGCAAGTGAATGTGACCAGAACTCCAAAAGCTCAAAAAAATCAGATAAAGGCAGCATAAACGTAATCCAGAGGTTTAATCAATTGCTGCATCCGATTATCCATACTTCCCTACTATATAGTATGGCAAAAACAGTATGCCAGTGGAGTAGTATGTCCGAATTTACAGAATTCATGAAGCAGTAAGTGAGAAGTACCTGGATTTCCTACTATTTCCGGTGAGATTCTGAAGTGCGGATCAACTGGACACTTTACGATCCCATAATCCCTCAGGAGCTGAGGCAACGTCATGTTCAAAATGCTGGCATTAAAAGAACGGTGAATCACGAGTCAGATGGCTCTTCTCAACTGTATGTGCTATATATAGCCTACCAAGATAACTGTTTCCTGTGCTTAAATGGTGCTTGTTTAACAAAACCTGAGCAGATAGTTTTCGTGGTTGTTGTTCTCACATCATATATTCGGGTCACGAGACAATGTCCACATACCAGGATGAAGTACAGTACAGTGCAAAAGTCTTAGGCACATAACATTTCACAAAAGCATTTGTCTTAAGATGGTTATTTATATATTCAGCTTTAGTGTGTCAATAGGAAATATAAATGTTACCAAATAATACATTTGCAAATAGAAAATATTAGAATAGAAGAACAGGGAGCCCTGCAACAGATGTCATAGCCCCCAAAAAGCCCCCCACTGAACATTGTGTCAGTCTGAGACTACATATAGAGACAGAAGCAATTGAGACAGCCTAAACAGATAGAAGGATTGTGGCGAATTCAGCAAATATTATTTTCACTTACCCATTTGCTCCAAGACCAAATGAAAAAAAATCCACTATTACATTTGAATGACTTTCCTGAAGAGGAAATAAAGGGAGAGCTGTGGATTAAGAGTCAGATGGGAGAAGATGCCAAATTTACTGTCACTCTCTCAGCTGTAATAGAAACCCCCTCACAGCTGTGGTAATTCAGATTTTAAAAATAATTCTAGGGTAATATAACACAAAGCATGATATTATAAATGTACACTCAATATTTAAAACATTTATAATCTTAAAAATACTCAAGCAGCATTATCACAACATCCCTTCTCGTATGCATTTTAATAGCAAGGCTATTGATCTATAGTGATGTACAGCTTTCGAATATTGAATATATGTTGAGATGAGTTTGAAATTCACTTTATGTTGATGCATGTAACGTAATAGTGCAGGTATTAAGTTAAAATGTTGATTTAGTAATTTGAGAAAATGTCTTTGTTTTTGTTTTTTTAGTTAAGCACCCTGACGAAATTAACCATGGTTTTACTGGAGTAATATTGTAGTAACATGACTGCTGTCAACATGGTTTTCTGAGCAGAAATCATGGTTTTGATACAATTAAGCATGGATTTATAACAGTAATACTCTATTTTCCAAATAATACCATGATTTTACTATACTGTACATTGTAACCATGACAGTATCCATGTTGATTTTGTGGTTACTATGATTAGTATGGTTTATATTATTATGGTTACTGCTGTAAAACCATTATTGTTATTTAAGGTCTGTTGAAGTGTTTCACAAATAAATTATTAATTGGATTTGGCAGTAATATTTTGTTCTGAACAAAGCAAATTCCAAACCGTACCGAAACAATAAAACAAACCGAACCGTGAGAGATTTGAACCGTTACACACATATTTTTCTCTTTACATCTTGTCATTGCAGTCTCTAAGTACGATCATAATTTCAAGCTCGATTACACTTCCTAGTGCTTGACGCATGTGCAGAGTGCCAGATGGCACTATAGGAAGTGTAATTGAGCTTAAAATTATGATCGCCAAGGAGATGTCAAGATGTACAGTGAAAAAGGAGTTCAACTGGATCACTTTAGAAAACACTGGAGTCTTATGGATGATGTTTATGCTGACTTTATCTCCTTTTTTGGAGCTTTTGGAGTTTTGTTCACCATTCGCTTGCATTTTATGGACCTATAGAGCTGAGATATTCTTCTTAAAAATCTTTGATTGTGTTCAGCAGAAGAGAGAAAGTCATACACATCAGATGGCATGAGGTGAGTAAATGATGAGAGAATTTTCATTTTTAGGTGAACTATCCGTGTAAATCCACGTATCTTCCGTTCATTTTATATATATTTTGAAATTAAAAACAGAAAACAAAAAAACAACTTATCTTTTTATTTAGCAATTATTTGCTTTGGTAAATTATTCACTAAAACAGGTTTTTCCCCTTTTTAAAAAATGCTTTACGCATTCTGAAAATTAAGTTTGAGAAAAATGACCTTAATACTGATTTTGTAAATTAGATTTTCTCATTTACTCATTTGTAGGCTATCATTTCCCAAATGGAAGTTTAGGTAAAGGCTAACGAGGATTGACACTTTTAACCTACTTTATATTCTGCGGTTCCTGTGAGGCTCATATGCTGAAATTTAGTTTTACAGTTGAAGTCAGAAATTTACATACAACTTAGCCAAATACATTTAAACTCAGTTTTTCACAAATCGTGACATTTAATTGTAGAAAACATTCTCTGTCTTAGGTCAGTTAGGATCACTACTTTATTTTAAGAATGTGAAATGTCAGAATAATAGTAGAGAGAATTATTTATTTCAGCTTTTATTTCTGTCATCACATTACCAGTGGGTCAGATGTTTACATACAATTTGTTAATATTTGGTAGCATTGCCTTTAAATAGTTTAACTTGGGTCAAACGTTTTAGGTAGCCTTCCACAAGCTTCTCACAATAAGATGCTGGAATCCAGACAGAACTGGTGTAACCGAGTCAGGTTTGTAGGCCTCCTTGCTCGCACAATTTTCAATCAGATTGCGGTCAGGGCTTTGTGATGATCACTCCAATACATTGACTTTGATGTCCTCAAGCCATTTTGCCACAACTCTGGACATATGTTTGGGGTCATTGTCCATTTGGAAGACCCATTTGTGACTGAGCTATAACTTCATGGCTGATGTCTTGAGATGTTGCTTCAATATATCCACCTAATTTTCCTTCCTCCTGATGCCATCAAGTGCACCAGTCCCTCCTGTAGCAAAGCACACCCACAACATGATGCTGCCACCCCCATGCTTCATGGTTGGGATGTGTTCTTCAGCTTGTAAGCCTCACCCTTTTCCTCCAAAACACAATGAAAAGAAGAAAAGTTCCATTTTTATTTCATCAGACCAGAGGAAATTTCTCCAAAAAGTAAGATTTTGTCTCCATGTACACTTGCAAACTGTCTGAAATTTTTTATGGCAGTCTTTCAGGTTATGTCAATATAGGACTAGTTTTACTGTGGATATAGATACTTGTCTACCTGCTTCCTCCACCATCTTCACAAGGTCCTTTGCTGTTGTTCTGGGATTGATTTGCACTTTTTGCACCAAACTATATTCATCTCTAGAAGACGGAATGCTTCTCCTTCCTAAACAGTGTGATGGCTGCATGGTCCCATGGTGTTAATACTCGCATACTGTTTTTTGTATAGATGAACGTGGTACCTTAAGGCATTTGGAAATTGCTCCCAAGGATTAACCAGATTTTGGAGGACTTGATTTGGTCTTGACTTGGAGATTGTTTTTCTGTGGTCTTGGCTTAAAATATATCCATGGGCCTTAAATACATCCATGGGTACACCCCCAATTCAGTACACCTCCTATCAGAAGCTAATTGGCTAATTAGCTAAAGGCTTGACATAATTTTCTGGAATTTTCCAAGCTGCATAAAGGCACAGTTAGTGGATGTAAACTTCTGACACACTCGAATTGTGATATATTCAATTAATATACACACACACACACACATATAATATATATATATATTAGATTTGTCTCAGTTAAGAAACATAAAAAATAAAATTGTGATTTGTCCCTGCATTTCAGAACATACTGTATTTTGTAGAGGGAATGTATAATGTGAACGGATTGTCCATATTTTTTATTCAAGAGTGTAATATAGGATTTCAGGCTCACTAATATCACCAGTTCTGTTATATTTTGCCATATATTCCAATCAGTTTCTTCTAATATCCCAGATGCAGTATATGACCATGTTTAATATTTTCTCCATAATTAATGCACTGCAAGAAATATTCTGGTAGGTCAGTTATGTGGCGATAGTGTGTAAATGCAGAATACACACCCATCTCTATGATTTCTGCAGACATCGCTTAAGTCCCATTATGCAAATTGATGGTAAATTTACAGACATCTGCAGTAATAACATAAAAACATATGTCCGGTAAACTTATTCCGTCCAAATAGGTCTTTCCTAACCCCTTAAAATCCCTTTACTGTATATCCCTTAAATTCACTATGATAACAATAGTTTTTCCACAAATTGCCATATTTACTATACAATTATTTATCATCTGAATAGTCACATCTTCTTACCCCACGTAAAATATATGTTAGGTCTCTTACTGTATCTTTACTCCCCCTGCTGACCTATCAGTAAATGTATGGCAGAGCTGATTAATTATGCAGGAAATATTAAACATGATTATATACTGCATCTGGTATTATTAGAAGAAATTGATTGGAATATCTGGCAAAATACAACAGAACTGTTGATATAAGCGGGTCTGAAATCCTATTTTATAATGTGAATGGACAATCCGTTCAAATTATATTTGCCCCTCTGCAAAATATGTTCTGAAACGCAGGGCCAAATCACAGTTTTAAGTGCTTGTCTAGCTACTTTTCTCATTTTCTTAACCGAAAAAAAATAAAAAGTGTATATATATATATATATATATATATATATATATATATATATATACACACACACACACACACACACACACACACACACCGGTGGCCAAAAGTTTAGAATAATGTACAGATTTAGCTGTTTTGGAAGGAAATTGGTACTTTATTACACCAAAGTGTCATTCAACTAATCACAATGTATAGTCAGGACATTACTGATGTTAAATACAGCACATCACTATTTGAAAAAAGGAAATTTGATCAAATCTAGTCAGGCCCCATCTCCAGCACCTATTACTCCAACTAATTGCTGATTTGGCATTAGAAAATCACTTGGCATTATATAGAACACAGTTGAAAGCTATTTGGTTCATTAAATGAAGCTTAACATTGTCGTTATGTTTGTTTTTGAGTTGCCACAGTATGCAATAGACTAAATGTCTTTAGGTCAATATTAGGTCAAAAATGGCAAAAAAGGAATAGCTTTCTCTAGAGACTCATCAGTCAATTATTGTTTTGAGTAATGAAGGCTAAACAATGCTTGAAATTGCCAAAAAAAAACCTCAAGATTTCATATAGAGGTGTACACAGTCTGTATACAGTCTTTAAAGACAAAGGACAACTGGCTCTAACAAGAACAGAAAGAGATGTGGAAGGCCAGATGTACAACTAGACAAGAGGATCAGTACATCAGAGTCTCTAGTTTGAGAAACAGTCGCCTCACATGTCCTCAGCCGACAGATTCATTGAATTCTACCAGCTAAATGCCAGTTTCATATACAACAGTAAAGAGAAGACTCAAGGGTGCAGCTTTATGGGAAGAATTGCAAAGAAAAATCCACTTTTGAAACAGAAAAAAAGGTTTGATTGGGCAAATAAACACAGACCTTGGACAACAGATAATTGGAAAATAGTGTTAAGGATCTTAACCCCATTGAGCTTTTGTGGGATCAGCTAGACTGTAAGGTGCATGAGAAGTGCCGGACAAGACAGCCACATCAATGGCAAGTGCTACAGGAAGTGTGGGGTGAAATGACTCCTTAGTATCTGGACTGACAGCTAGAATGGCAAGGATCTGCAAAGCTGTCATTGCTGCACGTGGAGGATTTTTTGATGAGAACTCTTTGAAGTAGTTTAAGAATTTCTGAAAAAAAAAAAATCAAATTCTAATAGTAATTTTTCACGTTATTGTGACCAGTGGAATGCCACTTTGGTGAATAAAAGTAACTATTTCTTTCCATAAGAGCAAAATCTGTACATTATTCCAAACTTTTGACCACCAGTGTGTATATATATATCCGTCTGGCACAAACAATCATGCCACGGTCCAAATAATTGAGATCAAAGTTTTTCCCCATTCTGATGGTTGACCATTGTGAAAATTAACTGAAGCTCCTGAACCATATCTGCATGATTGTATGCACTGCAGCCACACGATTGGCTGATTAGATAATCAAATGGATGATTTTTGGTGCCAGATAGGTTGGTTATTTCTGTAACTGTTGATCTTCTGGGATTTTCACTCACAACAGTCTCTAGAATTTACTCCAAATGGTGCCAAAAACAAAAAAACATCTAGTGAATGGCAGTTCTGTGGATGGAAATGCCTTATTGATGAGAGAACTCAACAGAGAATGGCCAGACTGGTTCGAACTGACAAAGTCTACGGTAACTCAGATAACCGCACTGTACAAATGTGGTGAGAAGAATATAATCTCAGAATTTTAGAAAAGGCATTTTTACTTTTCCATTTAAACATTATTATTATAATTTTTTTTCCTCAAATCAATGCCTAAATGCCTGTGATTATTCAAAGTTACATAAATAGGAGAGTTTGACTACCTGCCAGTGCAAAAGAAGGTTGAGGAATTATGGCAAGTAGAGAGAGACCCAAACTGACCACCTTCACCTAAAAACATACATTACACAAACACACACCAAAACGTAAGAGTCAAAGTGGACTGTGGTGGACTGCCAGTTTTGGACCCTTGGTAAATGATTTTGGGAAAGCAGGCAACAAAATATATTTAGAAATAAAAATTATGATACATATATTTATCATAATCTTAATACCTTAATGTCAAAATGTATAACACAGACCTTTATTTCCCATTAGGCTAAACTTTTGAATGAAGGTAAAACAATCCGAAAAATTCACAGCATGTATACAGTTTCACATGGTGAACATGAGAATCTAATGAATGACAACTAAACAAAAGATGAAACACAACCTAGAATCATCTCTGAATTCAACAGTTGATTTGTTCTGGACTCTAGGCTTAAAAGTGGATGCCTTACCTTCTCCCCACACCAGGCTCTGAGCTCCACTGAGGTTGACAGTGTACCAGCCTGTATCCTGGAAGGCAGCAAGTGTGACGTGATCTATCCGAACCAGAGACGGCTCCATCAGTGAAGCAGTCATGATGGATCCCTGCAGCACACGGGCCTCCCAGTGTGAAGAGAGACCATCAGAACCAGCATCCTTAGAGGAGCAGGACAAAGATTTTGTCATTGTCTAAATTGAGCTACACATTGACATTGGCATGACTGACTAAAAGAGGCACAATTTACCTGAAATCACCCTATATATCACCCGATTGCATGTATTCATTTGTCAGGAAATAGAACATCAGAGGAGTTCTTAAGTAAAAGAGGTAATTGTGTGTTCTTCTATGAGTACCTTGTTCTCTAACGGAGCTCCTATGCCGGTGTGAGTAAAGTTGAGGTGATTCTGCATTGCTCTGATCACAGTAGGAGAATACAGTCTAACTTGCCCCATCTCATCTGTACTAGTCACCTGACCGTGAGACCAGCAGTCCAGACCTACTTCATAAAACAATAACAACAATTACAAGCAATATGCAAGCTATTACAGGGCTATGGTATTATGTATGTTATGACCCCAGAAGTGTAAATGGTGTTACATTAAATTTATACTAATATTACTTGTGTTTATATATTTCACCAGATGAGGTTTAATAATAATAAACCTTATTCCTAATTCGCAAGATTTGATATATAATATGATATATACGTTTCCATATACTAAATATATATATATACATACATACATATACACATCAGCAATATCACACGAGCAAGAGTGCGATATGGCCCTACATCAGCACTGCTGTGATTCGGCTGCAGGCCGAGTGCCATAGGTAATTACAGCAGTGCTGATGTAGGGCCATATAGCACGATTGCGAGTGTGATATTACTTATATACAACAGTTCAATGAACAAGTGCATTTTAAACATTTAAAAACGAGTACGGTCATAAAAACGCATTTGTGCATAGAACTACGGTATTACGCTACAGATCAGAATCTGCCATTACTGGTTCAAAACAAAGGATGCGTCCAAGCCTCATTTAGTAATTCAAAAAGTTAACTTCAGAAATAGTAACATGGCTTGTGCTGTTTCAAACAGGTTATTGGATAAACAAGGATAGACGGCTGGATGTGTGAGTGTATGAGAGAGAGAGAGAGAGAGAATTTGAATTTGAAAAATTTGAATTTGAGAGAAAGAGAGTGAGAGAGAGAGAGAGAGAGAGAGAGAGAGAGAGAGAGAGAGAGAGAGAGAGAATTTGAATTTGAAAAATTTGAATTTGAGAGAAAGAGAGAATTTGAAAAATGTGAATTTGAGAGACAGAGAGAGAGTGAGAGAGAGAGAGAGAGAGAGAGAGAGAGATGAGTGTGTGCAATCACCTGTTACCACACCCAATCAGATATTTCTCAGTGGAAAATAGACGTTCAAGCGGTGTGCAAGGGTCATTCACTATAGAAACAGCTATGTCCTCCGCCATTTTAAACAGTATCCAATGTGGAAACTCCGATAAAAGGTAAGCACTTGAGTTCTGTAATAAATCAGTTGTGTCTCTCAGCATGAGCTTTAATCCTGATGTTGTCCATTTAAATCCGTTTAAAGCTATTTCCTAGCTTAGGTAATGTATTACTTATACGAGCGATCACGGAGCACAGTTCTATAAACAATGACTAACTGATTCACTTTACATCACTAACTGGCTCATGATACACCTTATCCTTGAGTAATCTTGCTAAATTGCTAATTACTAGAAAATCACTTGCCATTATATCACAGTTGAAAGCTATTTGGTCCATTAAATTAAGCTTAACATTGTCTTTGTGTTTTTGAGTTTCCACAGTATGCAATAGACTGACATGTCTTAAGGTCGATATTAGGTCAAAAATGGCAAAAAAGAAACAGCTTTCTCTAGAAACTCATCAGTCAATCATTGTTTTGAAGAATGAAGGCTATTCGATGTTTCAAATTGCCAAAAAACTGAAGATTTCATACAAAAGGTGTACACAGTCTGTATACAGTCTTCAAAGACAAAGGACAACTGGCTCTAACAAGGACAGAAAGAGATGTGGAAGGCCAGATGTACAACTAAACAAGATGATAAGTACATCAGAGTCTCGTTTGAGAAACAGACGCCTCACATGTCACCTGTCATACCACCTACCATGAGTATCTGGACAAACTGACAGCTAGAATGGCAAGGATCTGCAAAGCTGTCATTGCTGCACGTGGAGGATTTTTTTTGATGAGAACTCTTTGAAGTTGTTTAAGAAGTTCTAAACATTTTTTTTAAAACTGTAATAGTAATTTTTCACATTATTAACTATTTTGACTATACTTTGTGATCAGTTGAATGCCACTTTAGTGAGTAAAAGTACCTATTTCTTCCATAAGAGTAAAATCTGTACATTATTCCAAACTTTTGTATATATATAATTTTTTTTTGTATCACATTTGATGCATTAGGCTTGCGTGGTTATTATAGTACGATGAAATCATGATAGCTTGTAATTTAAATTGAGAATTTTTACAATAATACAACAGGAGGCATATATAAAAATGCATATAAACATCAGTTCCCAGTCTCAGTATATGTTCTAAAAATATATTTCAGTATTTTTGTGGTGAGTATAATATAATGAAATGCAATGTAATAATAACAGAAATGCCATATTTGGCATACACATTTTCAACATGCTTTGTCTATAAAATAATGTATGAAATATTAAAACAAAAAGATATTTTGTGTCCAGGCTGGCCAATCTAATCTACTCTCACTAACCAAAACAAAAAAATGCATGGGGTATCACTCACCCTACCTAGTGTCTCTAAACAGATTTAGGAAACCCTACTGTCCGTGTTGCACTGTGTATGAATACTGTAACAAACACCACCACACCTAGTGGCACAACACTATGAGGGGAAAGTGAATCAGTGTTACCGACTCTGAGAAGAGAGAGAACAATCCATCCACCTGCTGAAGAGCTCTTTACTGAAGCCCAGAACATGGAACAGCTCATGGAGCACTGTCTGTACAACAACAAATATGACAAAGACTTAATCATGTACTTATAATGTTTCCACAAAATAACCACAATAATCTCTCTCTCAAACACACATACTGTTACCTGCACAAGGTGCTCATGTGTGTATCTCTCCACACTGAGCTGCTCTCTACACATGACCATGGCCCCTGCTAGAGGTCGCCCATTAGAGTCTGTCTGACAATGAGCAGAATAGGCCAGTACGCTGGACTGAGAGATACAGGGTAGTGTAAAAGTGTCATAGACATTATACAACAACCTGCATTGTTATTAATTAATTAAATCATCTCAGATTATGTATGACACAACTGTAAAATTCTATTAATGTCAGGATGTACCAAAACTCAGACTCTACCTCTGCTCGACATTTATCTGTATTGTGAGTGAACACATAAAGCAGGAAGTCAGTGTCAGGAACTCCCACCCCATCTGACTTTAGATCTCTCGGGATTGGATTGTCAGGATGTGGATAAACAGCACAGCCACTGAGGTGCTCATCTGGGATCTGTCATTTAAAAGCAGACAGAGCTGAGATATACACAAGGTTGGGAGGGTTACTTTTAAAATGTTTTTCATTACAGATAACAGAATACATGCTGCAACATGTAATTTGTAAAGTTTTCCATTAGATTACTCAAGGTCATTAACGTAATCTAAATACTTTGGTTTACTTCTTCAGCACTGGAAGATTCAGTTGTTTTGACTATAAAAATACTCTGCAGGACAGTAAGACAACATATACACGTTAAAAATACATTCTCTGAAAAACCTAAATATCTTATACAGTGTTGCTTCTAAAACAGTATAAAGCAAATTGATCTTGTTTTAAGGAGTTTTAGATATTTTTCCAGAAAAACAATGCAAAAATTCCCATCAAGAATAATATCAAAGGTCTTACTACAGAAACAAAATCTGATCCAACGTTTATTTTCTTGATATATTTTTTTGATTGTGCCTGGTATCAGGTGCATGTAAAATGGCTAGAAATAGCATTTTAGCTTAGCATAAATCTAAATATTCACATGACAATTTACACAAGGTTTATTTCTATTTCTTCTGCTCCAAACTTACTTCAAACTTCTTTGTCTGCACGTATGAATGTAACACATCATAAGAAAGTGTTTCACCACTGATCGTATACACTTTGGATCGCATCATTTATATGTATAAATGTTTTCCAACAGAATAGATGGAATATTAAATGGAACAAATAAAAATAAAATGTAATGTATTCAGTAATCAAATACTTTTTTAATGTAACTGTATTCTGATTACCACGATCTAAATTGTAACTGTAATTTCAATATACAGTTAATTATATTTTGTATTTTGAATACGTATTACCAACTATATATATATATATATATATATATTGAAGAGCAATATTCTGAGTAATGTGTGTCTTTATGTATGAAAGGGGACTTACAGTCACACCAAGGCAGCTCTCAGATCTGTAGTTCTCATTCGCTCTACCACATCTAAGGAGATTGATACTCATTGGCTCATTATAATTCATTTTGGAATTCAGATGAAAATGTGCATTTGTTGAAAAAAGATAATTACTGATAGAACAAATTACAAAATGTAATTTAAAGAATTTGAAAAGTAGAGAGAGAGACTGAAAAGTACTTCATGTGGTTGATGGTGCTGGTGTTTCTCCATATGAATTTGCAGTATTTGTTGATGTCTCTTTTCAAGAGCAGTCTATCCGGAACTCGTCTCACTTTCAAAACAAACATTCCCAAATAAATTATTAAAGTAGAAAATATACTGATAATAACCATTCTCAATAGTTGACATAAGGATTAATTTACATGAACCAATAACACACCTGACAGTAAACTGGATACTTTGCTCACAGCCTCATTTAATGCTGACATTAATCTCGCACTCTCATGATCTGAGAGGGCGGAGCTTTCGCTTGGAATCCAGGTCTTGATCCTGATTGGTTGAGCATCAACAAAGTATTCTACACCTCTTTCTGTTCTTTGAGATCTCTGAGATTTCGAATTTTGGGGCATTTGAAAGTTGATTGCATTTTTACTCTTGGGCCAATAAGCAGAGTTGTATTGATCAGTGGGTGAAGAGACAATTTTGATTGATCTCTGAACTTTGTCAAAGATGCACTTCCCCCAAGTACATGGAAACCATGGCAACAGTAGTATGCCAAAACCAACACAGTGCAGAAAGGCCATAATCTGTAAAAGCATATGAAAGATAGAAAATTATTTTAGATTATTCTGTCAATAAAAAGTAACTTAGTGTTGAAATAAGTCTTCTGTTAAAAAAAAAAGTTTTACGCACAGAAACAATAAAACAATGTACTTACATTTTTGCTTGCATGCTTTTAAAGCACTGATGTCAAAAGTTGTCCTTTATGAGAGACTATTAAATCTCACTTAAAGGAATATTCTGAGTTCAATATAAATTGAGCTCAATCGACAACATATGTGGCTTAATGTTGATTACACAAAATACATTTGGACTTCCAGTGAGGCTCTTACAACCAGTGTAGGGTAACGTTACATTGAAAAGTAACTCCTTAAAAAAGTAACTTAATTCATTAAAAATATATTTTTGCGTTACTTTTTTCACACAGCCACTCTCCGTTCTGCAATGCTCTGCATTCCATACAAATATGCCATGCATTGCAGACAAGAGACATAACAGGTACATGTACAACACTCATGTCAACACAACATAGTAAACAAACAGATATCTAGAAAGCAGGGCTGGACTGGTAATCTGGCATACCGGGCATTTTCGGGCCTACGCACTTTGGGCCGATCAGGGGCGGACTGGCCATCGGGAAAATCGAGCAGGCCGGTGGGTCGGCCATGAAATGGGCAGATATAAGATACAATGAGCCGCCGCGTTATGCATAACGGACCACAAAACGGCGCAGCGATATGCAGAAAAGGAAAGTGAGAATTTGGATCCACAAACAATCAGCAACCATTCTACTTTGTATATAACTGTATAAGCATGCCTATCCCGAATGTTAAATGAGGAGTACAACTGGATTCTACTGAAGCATTCAGATTTACATTCCTTTGCCAGTAATATTGGGCTAAAAAACATGTGCTCTGCCCATCGCTGATAAGCATGGCAAAAAAGTAATCTGATTAATTAATGCGTTATCCCAACACTGCTTACAATGAATGTGAACGGGGCCAATAGGTAAACTTTCAAAAGTATAGCTTCAAGAAATAAACAATGGCTATAAAATAATGGTTAACATGATTTTAGTGTGATAAAATTGCTTACTAACCTTTTCTGTGTAAAGTTATAGCCAATTTTACAATTTCATTGCCATGACGATGTAGTGTCAACAAACCCAAAACAACTGTAAAAAATTATAAATTAAACTATTTACAGCTCAAAAAATACACAAGTTTTATCAGAGGAATTAATGCAAATGCTTTTATAATATTATAAGATTCCGATTTCTGCCTTTAAACCCTCCAAAAAATGGACCCATTCACTTCTATTGTAAGCGCCTCACTATGACCTCGATTATTGCTTTTATTAAAGAACGGATGATTCAAAATGATTTTTTGTGGTAATCAACATTATGCCACAAATGCTGTCGATTGAGCTTAACCTAGGAATATTCCTTTAAATCAGGTTTTCTTTAAAAAAATAAATAAAAAAATAATTCACAATACAGAAAATTTATTGGATTAAACACTAGCAATTCGAACAACAGCAGTCTGTTGCAATTTACTTTAAATTAGGCAAAAATATTATTACACAGATAATGGATTTCTTACCAGCATAGTATCAGTCCTGTATCCAAAGATCCAATCATACCCCTCAAACACTATCTACGAATACACTTTCCAGCTTTTTCATTGGTGTTCCTCTTTAAGCTGAAAGTTCAGATACTGATACAGAAACTGAGGCACCACTGTCAGTGCAGCCTTTTAAGTGCTAATAGCACATTGTCTTTTACCTTACTCACAGAAACCATTCAGATTCAAAACGTTTTTGTTTTTTTTGTTTGTACCAGTAGGATTTTTGGATTGTGACATTTTGATGACAATAAGAAAATTTTCCCTCACATTTGTGTTACTATAGTACATTTTACTTTTTTACTTTCACTTTTCTCAACTAAATACTTTTTTTTTTTTTTTTTTTGCATTGAAGTAATGAAATTAGAAGACTATTTTGTATAACGGTAATAGGGTGAAAATGTGCTTAACAATTCATGTCACAATGTCATAAAATAAAAAAATCTTTATGAAATTCCAAAATTCTTTGTTTTGAGTTTAGAGTTAAATGTCACATTTTCTTAACAGGTTTTATGAGATTCACCCAAATAGCACACCATGTAAAAATAACATAAAAAGTACACGAGGAGGACTAAAAGTGCAAATAATTTTAATCTTTGTGATTTTCCAGCTGGTTTAGCAAATATATACAGTGAAATTCATCCTACTACAATCAATTATTCTACTATAATTCCTCTTTCTATTGCAATCACCACTCAGCAGAAGAGTTTAACATCTTGGCATTAATAAAATACATTAAGTAAAAACAACAATCAACAGTGTAAGATGAGTGAAATGATTGTAAGAGCAGCTGAAAACATGTTACTAGAGATATGGCACTATGATTGGTCATCTGTTGATTATCCATTGAGCCAGGAACTTGAAAGTAATAAATCTGTATATTGAAAGAAGTATTCAAGTCATTGTGATATAATAGTGATGTCATTCTGGTTGGTGGTGCACACAGAGGTGTGAGTGTAACCTTGGGCACCGAGAGGAAGCTTCTCAACTGAGTGACAAACCATTTCTGTCCTCTCTCTCTCTTAGTCTCTCACACACAGTTTTTTATTCTTAAGTTATTGCCACAGTTGCAATGCACTACAATATACATAGCAAGGATGAGTTCTACATTTGCTTAAACTTTTGTGCAAGTGTGTTTGGCCCTACGTGCAAGCACATACATAGACACATACTGTCTAGTGATCTACAAGAAGCTCAATCAAAGGCACTTCTTAGGAACACACACATGAAAGTATGTGGCCTTTAACATTGAGGTAAACTCACTTGTATATACATACACACACACACACAACCATGGCTGAAGGAATAAAAAAAGGAATTCTAAATAAAATCAATATTACCAGGTCATTTTTAAAAATTGTAGTCACTTCGTGGCATTTCCTAAGCCAGCTGGGGGAATATTCTCTGTGCAAATGTTTTTTTCTCTGTAAAGGTTTAAATAAGTGCACCACACACACACACACACACACACAAATCTGTATGCACACAGTCGCCTGTCAAATATTTTGACACGCATAATTCAATACTTTTTCTCATGTCATGTCTTTTCTTAAGTAAGGTAAACAGATATAATAGAAGATAAGGCACCAAGCCAGCACAAGAAGCAAACATGGTGACGTTTACGTGCTGAAAGGGAGAGAGAGAACTACATGGAGGGAGAGACAGAACCATGAAGATGGATTCAATAAGAGTAGCTCATGTCAGCATGGGCACATCATCTTCAGAGGTTGTGTCATCAGAGAGAGGGATGAGCAGCACTTCATCTTCTGAAGAAGAAAAGGAAAAAGAGGGAGATGCAGAGAGAGGAAGAGAGGTAGGAGATGGGGAGGCTCTGAAACGGGAGATACTCCTCCCCAGCATGTGGAAGAGAGATACCAGGGAGGGGCTGCTAGGGGGTACAGTTATGAATGGGGTCTGTTGCATTTCAGGGGCATGGATAGGCTGGACAGAGGGAGGAGCCTCTGCTTGCTGCTGCTGCAGCTCTGTCTGATGGGATAAACACAGTTTCTGAGGCAAGGGATGACTGGCAACCTCTGCAGCCACTGAGGAAACTCCAGGACTTGACTGGCTGGGCCCAGAGGCAGAAGTAGGAGCCTCTGTTTGTTGCGAGGCAGAGGTGGTGGTCTGTGACGACCTGGGAACAGGCCGGGGAATTAGGCCCCACCTTCTCAGGCGACGGACAGCTCTGCGGACAAACCGTGGCCTGCGTCTTCGTCGTGGAGAGGAAACATTGTCTTGCCTGAGGAGCTGTAGTATTCCTCTCAAAGAGAGTGTGGCTGTCTAAAATATAAAAACAAATTAAAAGAGCCACAAATAAGGGAAAATAAAATGTATAGTTTATAATACAGGTACTTGCTACAAGTCATAATAATACTGATGAAGTTGAAGTAATTTTGTTGTTTAAAAAAATCAAGCTGGCTTTTTTAATTATAATTGTAATGGCTCAGTCAAGAAACCCACACTGAATATTGTCTTACTGATATAACACTTTTTGAGAGCTCTTACTTCATTAGGGTTCTCAGTAGGGAAGTCTTCCACAGGTGGAATGATTCCCTGAGCAATCAACTGACCATAGGAGGGCGGGGCCTGCTGCTGGATCAGTTCTGCCTCCTGCCTTGTGATTGGTGCGAACATGCTGTAAATAACAAACAAAGGTTCATAGAAATGCTGAAGAAATGCACCATTAAAACTTAACATATCACAAAATTATTGATCTTAATAAAAAAAAATCACTGAGATTGTAGTCAAATTACTTTATATCACATAACTGGTCAAAAGTGGTATTGGGAGAAAAGCATTAAGTATGCATTAAGATCCGGGAGAAGCCGACTTTCCATTTAACATGTTAACGCACACCGTGAAGATTACCCTAGAATATCTACGCTTTACGTCACATTGTATTTAGGCTCGTTTTAATCATGAGCATCTGCTTTAAGTAATCATTTAAGTCGTCGTTTTTTTATATTATGTTCCATGAAAAAACACGGCAAATAAGCCACATCTCTTTATAACATACGTAACTCTGTGTGCATGCAGATACAGCACATACAAAACACATTTTAGTTGGAGTGAAAAAATATGCTTGTTCTGTTCTATTTATCAATGACAATGATTCATGACTGTCAATCAAAAACATTGCAAATCTATACAATGCACTAATTGTCTGGTTCACTGACTGAATGTTTGTACTAGGGGTGTGATGAAGTGTCATTTTGTAGTGATGTGAAGAGTTGCACATGACAGTGTTCTTAGAGTGCTGGTATTCCTGTTTGTTAGCACAATAATTTTATGATGGACAGAATATTTAAACTGGCTGCATTAAATACTTTGTTACATAAATGCTACATGTGTCTCTATGAATCATGTAGTGTGATTGACCAGCCAACATCAATTATATATAAATGATATAAAAAAAGTTGCTTTGGACTATAAGTCGCAAAACAAACAAAAAAACATGTGTCTTATGTTCCATAAAAATGGTAATATTTATATTTGTACATTTCTAATACTAAACAAGGAAAGCTGAACACTCCAAACTTATATGAGAATGTTTAATATTGAAATTAAAGGGTGTGAGACATCATTAATTTAACTGGTTTTACCTGTACTCTCGAGTGCGCAGCGAGTACAGCTTGCAGGTGCAGCCCATTGCGATGACTAGCAGCAGTCCGCAAACTAGGCTTCCAACAGTAGCCGCTGTAATGACCTTTCGGGGCAGGGTCACAGTGCAGTTTAGCTCATCTGTGCCATCCTTACAGTCCACCTGTCCGTCACAGCGCCAGCTCTCAAATACACACCTATTTGAGCAATGTACACAACCAATAATATGGATAACAAAAATGTAATTCTTGTCCATGGTTGATTATTCCTTTTATAGTGAATAGAAAGCAATAAAACATACATGCACCCATATATAAGAGCACACAAACCTGTCACTGTCACAGTGAAATGTCCCAGGTTGGCAGATGGTGCATTCTCTCTCATCACTGCCATCTGCACAGTTGAGCTGGTAGTTGCAACGCTCATGGATGGAGAAGCAGTTTGGTTTGCCCTGCTGGTGGCCTGCTTTCTGCATCCCGCCTATCCCACAGAGGAAGTGTCCAGCCGGGCAGCCCCCGCATCCTTCCTCATCCAAGCCTGTTTCAGGACAGTCCCAGTGCCCATCACAATGCTGCTTCTGGGTGTAACAGCCTCCATCTGATCCCCCACAAAGCCCCTCCCATGGAAGGCAGTAATCCGTAATGCGATAGGTCGCATTAAAGCCCTGCCCATCCGATGCAGTTAGTGTATGGTAGATCAGGGTTAGCAAGCCAGTGTGGGATTCCACCTCCACTGCTTTGTTATTGGACACATAGTTGATCTGTAACGGTCAATGGAGGGGAAGAAATTATATGACTGGAACACAATAATTGGCACTGACCAAGTACAAAGCTATAAACAAGCTAGAAATGCTGCTAAGCAGCAAAAAAAAAAAAATACAAAATAAAAATCGATTTCACTTACATTGCACACAATAAACTTGCACAGTTTACTCACAGTTTTAATGATGTTGCCTGATCCATGGGGCTGGTCTGTGATTATGATTTTGTCTTCAGGACCCAGATCCAATTGCTGGAGCTCTAGTTTAAGTGGTCGCGAGTCTCGGGGGTCAACCGTCCACACACACTCCAATGGGTGTCCTGTTAGTACAGGAGGAGTAAATGACCCATAAAATGCATCTAAGTACCCCCCACATGGTCCTCTTTGGGGAACCAGTGTAACATTGGGTTCTTTAAGTGGTGTCACATCTGTGTTGGACAATGAAATAGCAATGGTGGTGGTTTCTGTGGGAAGGGGGTGATTTATATAGTCTATGTCAGGTTCAGGAGTGATGTCATCGCATCCATCCTCATCAGAACCAAGTTCATCACCCACACCAAGGCATTCTACCTGTCCATTACACCGCCATGATGCCGGGAGACAGCGTTCACTGTAACATTCAAACTCTCCTGGAAAACAGGGACCTGAGTCTGGTGAGATTGGGGAAAGAAAGAAAAATAGGAAGATGGTTAGAAAAAGAAAGCGACCAAGGAATAAACACGGTTAAAACTCTAGCCAAAATAAGATCATGTGTCATTTAAGGAAATACATTTTACAGTCTTCCAAGGGAAAGTGCTCTGAACCATTTACATGTGTTCCAGTGTACCTTTAATATATGAAAGGTGGAACCCTGATACCGGGTAAAAATGGGGGAGAAAGTGGTGTGTCACTGTTATGTTTCCACCCGTCAACTCAAATGGTGGTGGCAACTGGGAACCACAGAGTTTGTTGGACCTGCCAGTGAGAGGAGCCACAGATATCCATTCTCGCCCACATCTCATGCTAAACTGGGAAAAACTTCAAAAGAGAGAAGGCAAAGGAAATTACAGGAAATTGAAAGAGAGACCATTTACAATGGCTACGTTTACATAGACACAAAAAAGCAGCTTATTTTGAGAAACCAGTGTTCCCGTTTACATGCATTGTACAAGTGGTCAGTTTTCTCCACATCAACGTAATTTCCCCACAATAATTCTGTAAATAACAAACATGGCATCCAGGGAAGACTTCACTATTTCATACTCCGTTGCTTCACTATTTCTAGATTTGTTGCTGTTTGTTTCATTAACTTTCTATCGTGACCTGTAGCGGAATTGCACTGGAATAGTGTGGTATCCCTCTTAAGTAAAACGCTGGGATTCCCCCAATGTATAAGCGCATATACGCAAATGTGAGAGGCAGCTGATATTTTACATTGGTGGGTATAAATGGGTATAGCTTATAGTATATGTGCATTTCCCACTGTATTCTCAGAATTGTTTAATTCTTTCCGATGTGCTGACTTGTTGATATTATGTGTGGCTCCATCCTGTGAAGCATGTCTGTTCCTGACCATACGCACTCTTCAAAAACACCGCTTATGCATTTAAATGACCACATATCCTGTGTTCTCCATGATAAACCTTGATGTGTTAATATGCTTTTTCTTAATTCCTTAGACAGCAAAAGGAAATCAGCATTCAAGTTTACATGATGCTTCAAAAGGCTGCTTTCTGCATTCAAGTGCATGTAAACTTGGTCAGTGTAAGCAACAAAGCAATCTCTTACCCTTTTTTCAGCTAAATGTTGATTTTCTTTCTATTTATCCCCTTTTTCTCCAAATTTGGAATGCCCAATTCCCACTACTTAGTAGGTCCTCATGGTGGCATGGTTACTCACCTCAAGCCGGGTGGCGGAGGACAAGTCTCAGTTGCCTCCGCTTCTGGGACCGGCAATCCACTCATTTTATCATGTGGCTCATTGTGCATGACACAGCAGAGACTCCCAGCATGTGGAGGCTCATGCTACTCTATGTGATCCACGCACAACTTACCACAAGCCCCATTGAGAGCGAGAACCACGAGGAAGTTACCCCATGTGACTCTACCCTCCCTAGCAACTGGGCCAATTTGGTTGCTTAGGAGACCTGGCTGGAGTCACTCAGCACACCCTGGATTCAAACTCGCGACTCCTGGGGTGGTAGGCAGCGTCAATACTCAATGAGTTACCCAGGCCCCCAAAAGATTTTCTAAACATTTTCTTCCTCACACACACACACACACACACTCTCTCACACACACACACACTCTCTCACACACACACACACACACACACTCTCTCACACACACACACACACACTCTCTCACACACACACACACACACACACACACTCTCTCACACACACACACACACACTCTCTCACACACACACACTACAATCTGGAATTACGATTAACAACAGCTTAATTTCACATTTCACACCCAACAATGGCTTACTTTCACATTACACAAGTTCAAATGACTGCACAGAATCAAGAAATACAGATCCTTTATGGTGTATAACATTCTTTTCACAAAAATCCACCAAAAATAAAACACTTGGCACCTGATGATGACACGCTCCCCAACTTTCGAGGTTATCAGCCAACTGCAGTTGAGTGGGCGGGAAGACCAGGCATGGTTGGCAGAGTTATGAATTTCTCCTTGTCTGGATAGCAGTATTTTGGGTGAACGCTCACAATACGCTGAAACAAGCAGTAAGCAAGCATAATGAAATCACAGCAATGTCTAGTTACTGTGTTCTGGTATATACATGTCTATTGGATATCATTACAATAATAATGAGATCTTTGACCTACTATGGTTGTTTAAAAATGTGTGGCATAACTGCAGGTTGATCAGCCATTTAAAATGATTATATAAAAAAAATACTAAACTTAAAAAGCACTAACTTCCAAAGAAAAGACTGAAGAATAATTGTATTTTCTAAAAGCTGGAAAAATAGGTAGAAGGACAAAGATAGCCAACAAGTATACATTTTAGTCGTTGGGATTGCCTTGATGGCTGCTCCGATCTGGAATGTTTTGTTTAGTAATGGTGGCACTGGAAGTGGCTCAAAATAAGGTGTGTGTTCAAAATGAGAAAGAAACACTGTAAGTGCCCCATCCCACATGGCACACCAGTTGTGGACTTGTGGCCTTGCAATATCTATCACATCCACACGTCTTTGAAGTCCATGAAACCATAGGATGTCCCATTTGTCATTTTCGCTAAAATCCCTAAATACGCACTCGGTAAATATGCATGCACAGTTATAATCGAGCGCCAGTGGTTTTTTTACATTGTCAAGCTACAGTCTTTGTCTGTTTGCCACAACACACAATGGCCATGTACACGCTGCAGCTAAAGTTATCAGTTCACCTTTGAGTGATTAATCCTGTTCTGTACACGCACAGATCGGTAATTTAAGGGAGTGAAAACGTCGCATATAACCTCTGCCTTTCGAGCATGCACACAACACTCTAGCGTTGTCAAAAATACCGGTACTCCAGTATCAAGTCGGTACTCAAACGAAAACATTTCTACGATACCAGAATTTCTGAAGGTACTGGAGTTTTCGTTGTCGAATAGTTGTTTGATCTCATTTAACATAACATGAAATCACATTAAACTGTAATAACAAAGAGCAGCACTGCAGTTCACGCCTGATAGAGGAGAGGAAGAATTACACAGATCACAGTCCAGATGAACTCTAAACTTCATCTTATGTATATCCCGAAGTATTACGGAATTATAAAAAAAGAAAAAAGTTAATTCAGAAGCACTCTCATTGTGGAATAAGCGGTGCCGGAGCTCTTTAAAGGAAACATCCTGGCGTTACATCTTAAACGCAGTTATATTTAATGCGTTATAGCTTTATTAAAGTTCAAATAATACAGAAGCAGATCATGTTAATAACTATAAACTCAGAAACATGCATTTCTCTTCTATGAGTTGCGCAAATGTCCTGATCTAAGGGGGAGAGATTGAAACTGCACCCGGCTGAGAGAGACTCTGCCTCGGGACGCTCATCCCTCGAGGGCGGATGCTTAATGCAGCTAGATTAAAACGCGATGGCTCGTGACTTATTCAATCATAATTTATGTCACTGTGCATTTTTTATCATAAAGAAAAATGCCAATATGCAGCTTTATTAATACGAGAGCACTTTGCACATTAATTTGGAAATTGTTTTTTATTCATTCTATTGTATGCTTGTTTTCATTTTTTTAGTACTTGGTTAAAATTTAAAGTAAAAGTTGCAAAAATGGAAGCAAACCTTATATAAGCATTCAAAAATACTTAAGTATACATTGTACAGTTTTGTTATAATTAAAAAAATTATACATTTAAATTAAAGTGTTGCTCAATGGTATATTTTTGTTTAAGTTCTGCTGCTAATGTTTTGTTAACTTTGTTAATAAAAGAGTGTTGTTTAGTAACCCATTTTATGTTTTGCTTTGGTACCGAAAATAGTATCGAGTACCGTGAAATTTCAATGGTATTGGTACCGACTACCGAAATTTCGGTACTGTGACAACACTACAACACTCAGGCCAACTGTGGTCCGCTTAAAGTGTATACATGCTGGACGAAGTCAAGCTAAAATTGCATTATCAAGGTCTATTAGTTCGACTTTGCAAAAAAAAAAAAAACAACAACAACAGACTTGTGTGATTTCAGTTGGTCTGAAGCCATTACATAATACAAATTATTGTTTTGGTCGGACTGAAATCGGACTTTTAAAATGCATGCGAACATACTGACTCATGCAAGCTTGACAGAGGACCTCTATCGACAGTCTACACGGCATTACTTCATTAAAATGTGGACTCGGAGGAGAACCACAATGGCTTAGGGTACCATTTTGGGACAGGCTCATAGAAGAACTCTCCCTTACCATTACTGATGGACAGCTCCAGAGTGCAGGGAACTGTGGGAGAGAAAAAAACAAGGGTTCAGTACATAAAAGACAAGACATGCTAAATGTGTCTTAATGTCATCCATCATAAATGACTGTAGGAATGGAAACAGTCAGGGCTTGATCAACATGTTAACGTAATCAACCTTTGGTGTAGGTGACCTTGCTTGACCCTAAAGCCACTTTATGTAACCTTTAGTTCAGGTAAGGTCACGTTTTTTAATCTAGAGGGACAAACTATGTGAAGAGCCTGCCTCTGACATCAAACATTACAGATTCAACCATCTTTGGCAGCTAAACACACAAATTCTGGCTGCAATCAAAATCACAATGTCTCACCTGTTAAAACCAAAAGATTTAAGATGCAAAGGCTGCTGTGGGAAAGAAGCATTCTAACAAGCCAATGACAGTCGTTGTCCGATAAAACAGTAATTAAAACACAATTCAAAGAAAACAGTCTACAGATCCATCAGCTCGCCACAAATGAAGACGTCATCTTCAACGATGTGTCGTTTTGGAAGTGTTGATCTGTGAAGGCAAAAAGAAACACCTAAACTACAATTTCAGACAAAATAAACATTGACAGAGACAACTGAGGCTCGGCGTGAGCGGCCTTTGGTGTCCAAAAAGCGATACAATCAGAACTCGGTGGCATGACCTCGAAAAACAATGAATCTGGTATCGATATATTCAGTGGCGTCAAAACATGGTTTACATTTCTAGAGCAGAACGTAATGTTCAAGGCTGATTGTGAACAGTTTCCTGTCTTGCTCTTGCTCATTGTATTGTTTACGTACGAAAAACTAAATAAATTCAGTGACGTTTCATGCTTATACTTAGAAAATATATTTAACGATAATTTCCTTGGGTGTCAATGTAAACAGTAAGCAATAGGCTGAAATACCAGCACCTAACCTGACGCTTGTTCGGAAAGTTTCATTTCCGACTTGACAAACCAGCCTCTCTCTCGTCTGACTTTAGCTATTTAACGCTAGCTGTCTCACTGCTAGCCAGTTGACTTTCTTTGTTTAATAATATAAAACAAATAAGACACGATGTCACAGTGTAAACAAATATTAAGTAATTCGATTATTTCGTTTTGACGCAGAGCGTTTAGGGACTTTATCATACCTTTTCTCCGTCTTTCTTGTTGACATTCGTGCCAATCCACTTCCGTAAGGTCTGTGTGTCGTGGGCGGGGACAAGACACCACCCGTGTACGTTTCAGTGACGCAAAACGCGTCGCCTTCTGTGTGTAATGTTCACATCGCACCACTAGATGTCATTACTCAATTGTAACATGGACATGCTGGCGAGAGTATGGCAAACCCTTAAAGGGTTAGTTCTCCCAAAAATAAAAATTCTCTAATTTACTCACTCGCTGCCATAAAATGCATTAAAGTAAAATGCATTAAAGTTATTTCTTTTTTTATCATTAATTTACTTATTTAGAGAGAGAAAAAAATCAAGAAGTTTTTATTTTTATTACTCTATTTGACCTAAACAAAATGTGTCCTTTCGTAGAAATGTAAAAATACCTGGTATTTTTTAAAAACCTCACACACAGTCATGAGGGGCTCAAGGGATACTCTTTGTACAAACTGTTTGGACAAAAGAGAATGGCTATACCTACATGTTGATTACACCACCTGACTTTTTGGGAAACAAAATTAAAAATGGTTTCAAACTACGTTTACCAGCAATTCTTTTTTGAATGAATGAATATTACAGGTTGAATACAAGTTAAACTTAGTCAACATCATTTGTGGCATAATATTGATTACCACAAAATTTATTTTGACAAATCTGGTGACAGTGAGGCATTTACAGTTGAGGTGAATGGGGCCAATCTGTAAACATTAAAATACTCACTGTTTCAAAAGTATAGCCATAATACATAAACAATATGTGTGTTAACATGATATTTAGTGGGATCAAATCAACTTTTCTGTGTAAAGTTATATCCAACTTTACAACTTCATTTCCATGATGTAAACTCTAAAATGACCGTAAAACAACAATTAAACATCTTTTCAGCTCAAATAATACATGAGTTTTAACAGAAGAATTAATATGTGCTTTTATAAAATTATAAGATTATCATTTCTGCCTTTAAAACCTCCAAACATTTTTCCCATTCACTTCAGTGCCTCACTGTAACTTTGATTTTTCCTTTTTTTTTTTTTTTTTTTTTTTTTTTTTAAAGATAATGAGGAATGAGTCAGAATAATTTTTTGTGGTTAGCAACATCATGCCACAAATGTTGTTGATTGAGCTTAATTTTTATTGAACCAGGAATATTCTTTTAGACATGTTTTGTCTTTTAGACAAAATATATATCAAAATGACTTTAGACTTAATTATAAACATTTTCATAATAGTTAAGATGTATTCAACTAATTGTTTTGTGTGAATTTCATTTTTTGGTGTAATGTTGAATAACTTGAAGGAACTGTTCAAGTTATTCAACTGAAAAATTATAATTCTCTCATTTACTCACCCTCATGCCATCCCAGATGTGTATGACTTTCTTACTTCTGCAGATCACAAATGAAGATTTTTAGAAGAATAATTCAGCTCTTTAATTCAATTAAATGCAAGTGAATGTGACCAAAATTTGAAAGCACATAAAGGCAGCATAAAAGTAATCAATACAACTTTTTTTTTTACTGTACATCTTCTCATTACAGTCTCTTATCACAATCATGATTTCAAGCTCGATTACATGTCCTAGAGCTTGACACATGTGCAGAGCACTAGTTGGTGCTATATATTATAATCATGCTTGAAATCATGATCACCAAGGAGTAGGGGTGCACAGGTCGATCTAAAGAAGTGTGAAAATTGTGATTTGAGTGGAAAGATAAGCTAAAGTCCCACTCGTACATTTATTTAGGCAAACATCTTGTTAATTTACCTATCTCAGCGAGATACGAGGACAGATGTCTCGAGACAAACATATCCTGTTATTTACTATGTCTCTATGTCTGGACGTTTTCTTAGAACAATATCAGTCATAAATTATGCTCTCTCATTCCAGCTCTGAAGCCTCATGTTGTCAAAAGAGTAGCCAACAGGTCAATAGGGTAACAAACTCATATATAAGATTTGAAATGTATACCTTTGGTCTCACGCATGCATTTAGATCTCACGGGTACATTGGATACATAAGGCATCAAGCATGAATATAATGATAGTTAAACAGTAATATGATTCAAATCAAATCACTTTATTGTCACTCAACCATATACACAAGTGCAACAGTGGGTGAAAGTCTTGGGTGCAGATCCAAGCAACATTACAGTCATGACAGTGATGATACATATACCAATTTAAACAGAATTAAACAACAAATAAACACGCAAAAGCAAATCTGAGTACACGTGATGTAACATGAATCGTGACAATCAGATGTTGTGTAGCTGTAGAGACTGTTAGAGCGATCATTATCAGTTTGCTGTTCATTTGAAATATTTGAAAATATTTTGTGTGAATTCACCTAAAAAAAAAAAAAAGTCAGGTTGTGCAATTTCAGGTGGATTTCAGGTCTCAATATTCAGGTTGTTGAATACTGAAAAATTCAGGTGGCAAAATTCGAAGACGACATCCGGGAATGCAAGGAAGAGCAAACGATCGTCGATCTAATCCATCTCTCTCTTGGAAAATCGCAAAGCGATGGAAACAGCTCAAAAGTAGGCTCATTTTAAACAACTGCGACAACAACATTGTGAAAACACAAAAAGGTATACATTAGGGATACTTATTATATGTTTAATTAATGTGTTTTATAAATATAATATCAACTTAATCAGTAAATTGGATCCTTCACCTAACAGCAACTTTCATCAAGAACCTTATTGATATATTGATATGGGCAAATTACATATACCAGTGGAAACGAATAATCAAACTACCTCTTTTTAATTCCAAGTACCCTATGCCTCAAAATAAAAAATAAAAATAGCAGTCGAGAAGTTATTAATGATCAAAAAATAAGGTCAAAAATGGTTGAACATTTATATAACTATATATATAGAGATAGTTAATGTCAGAAGTTTACATACACTTAGATTAAAGTCATTAAAACTCATTTTTGAAACACTCCTGAGATTTCATATTAGCAAACTATAGATTTGGCAAGTTGTTTAGGACATCTACTTTGTGCATGACATGAGTAATTTTTCTAACAATTGTTTACAGACAGTTTGTTTCACTTTTAATTTACTATATAACCTATACATGTGTACATGTTTTTGTCCATTTTGTGCTAGGGTCTAAACCCTCTTACCATCATCATTAGTTTTTGAAACCCACTCAACTTGAATATTAGGGACGCTCCAATCAGGATTTTAACTTCCAATACTGATCTCCAATTTTCTTTTCATCTAATCGTTCAATGCTGATCATTTAACTTTTTATCAGCAGCTCTGTCAAAAGTGGTTATATGTATGCTTTCTCCTCAGTGTCAAATTTTTGCTGTCAAAAATACTGTTGGTTGGTTGGTTGAATAATTAAATAAACATTAATTTTACTCTTTACTCTAGGCCTTAAAAACAAGTCGGCTTATATAAACTATTCTCTACTGTATATAAGATAGTCCTAAAGAACAAGGTTTAATGTCAAACTGAAGTTGAAAGTGAAGTCTTGGTTAATTTGTCGTCATTTCATTTAATTATTTGTATTCATTATTTTACTATATTTAATTCAACAAAGCATTATATTATAGTATTCTAATATGTTATATACCAGTAGATTTATTATTTGTAAGTTCTTTCCTTTTCATTTAGTTGGATGATGGTAATATTAGTTCCACTTTCACTTGTTCCCACTGGAAGGGTTGTAAAGATGACTCGCTCTCTCATGAGGTAAACAAATGACAGGAGAATGGAGGAAGAGCACATGTTTCTGAACTCTAGGTGCTACTGTTAAAGCTGTTTAACAGTAGCACTCATTCTTGTATTCCGCGTTATTATTATGATACCTGTGCCTGGCGGAGACTGAGATGCTGCTACCGCAGATGATAATAAATATGACTTGTGTAAATAAAGCGCTTAGTGCACGTAAACAAATGGACCCAAACAAAGAGCACTTTTGTTACTCTAATGAGATGGAGTTGTGGATCACAGAACAGCTCTGAAAATGTAATAATTCTCTAAATTAATATAGACTGGACAAATTTTATTTTTATTAATTTTGCAGCCCTAGTTCATGTTAGTTCATTAACATGAACATTAAAGGTGCACTCAGTAACTTTTGTCTTTGTGTCGTCTTGGACTTACACTGACAATTAGCAGCTTGGATGCAGCATTGTTTAAAATCAAGAGTTTTTAGTTTCAGATGTCATTGTAGAAATGTAGTATTCACAGTCAGACATGATTATTTTAATCAATGAGTGAAAGTGTCAAATAACAGGACGATTACTGAGATTAAGTAGTATTCTAACATGGCAGCTCCCATGTGCGGACCCTCTCCATGTAGAATAGAACGACTTTTATATGGTTACTGATATGACTGGAATATTTATTTTAATGTGAGTGGTCATGATTTCCTACATATATTGCACAATCACATCTTTAATGTGCATTAACTAATACAACTTTTGATTTTAAAATTGTATTAGTATATATTGTAGCTAAAATTATGTTCATTAGTTAATGGTAACTAATGTTGTTAAATAATGTGCTGCCTATTTGGGCTGCCATTATGTGCTTTTGTGAGCTTGAAAGGTCTAGTCACCATTCTCTTGCATTCTATGGACCTACAGAGCTAAAATATTCTTCTAAAAATCTTTGTTTGTGTTCTGCAGAAGAAAAAAAGTCATACACCTCAGGGATGGAATAAGGGTGAGTAAATGATGAGAGAATTAACTTTTTTTTTGTTTTTTGCGAACTATTCCTTTAATGGGCTATACACGGATAAAAATGAGCACCATGGGTTGTCCTGTGAAACTATATCATTTGCTAGGTTTGAAGTGTTGGGGTGACAACTATGGAGCCAGAGAAATTACAAAACAATTTGAATTTGAATTGTGTAAATTTGAATTATAGATTTTGAAGAAGAAGAAATTCAGAAACACTAAATACAACACTCTAAAATTCTAACCGCAGAAATTCAGATCTACAGAAAGTGGGTCAGAGGTCAAGCTTCTGTGTTCCACAGGGAAGAGTAGAGGGTCTCGGAATAGTCTTCAAGGCTGCAAAATAAGTTTAAACAAGCAGCATAAAAAGGTTCGATTTTGGGTAATGTTGATTATTGTTTATAATAACAATGTAAAAATGTATAAGCCTTTTTACTGTTTCGTAATTTTTTTCATCATTATGGTCATTATATGCGCGTTATTGATCCTCGCAGGCACAATAGAGTAAAGCCGCGCAAGATTTTTATTTGAGAATATTGAATTTGATGTAAAACTTGAAGCTGTATTTTTTTAAACGGGATATTTACGGTGTAAGAATTCAGAACCAAAATGTACTATTTGAAAATACATATTTATAAAATTGTGCCATAAAATAAAACAATTCAGTTTGATTAAATATGAAATGTCCAGGATTGGAGTTAAAAAAAATCTAATTCAAACCTATTTAAAATACAACGTTTGGCAAAATCACATTTATAATTCAAATTCAAAAGTCTATAATTCTAATTTACAAAATTCAAATTCAAATTGTTTTGTCAGTTCTCTGGCTCCATAGACAACCACAGTAAATTGCAGAAGTTGAAAATGCCATATGTCAGAATACCCTGATTCACACTGGCAGTTCTGCAAGGGCAAATGCACATCTGCAGGGTCGATCCTTTTTTAACTCCACCCAGTTTGATGCTCTGTCTGTAGTGCAGGAAGATTACCAAAGGGGACGTAAAATAAACCACGTCTCCAATCTGACACTAAAAACCGCCTGGACGAAAGAAAAAGCCCATGCAAGAGAAACAACTGAATGTGTTTCAGAGATAAATAGCCTATTGGTCGCCTCTGTAGAGATTATCTTGGATCTCTATGATTGCACTGTCCCGCGAGCGTTAGGCTGAGAATTGTAGAGTGCAGTTTTACGTGTGGAAAAGTATTTTCTTTAATAATGATCATACATATTTTATAGTTAAGACAGTTTATCTTTTTTATTATTATTATTTTAGTACTAAGGAAAATCTTGTTTCCCGAATTTAAGGAAAACGTTTTTTCACCGTTGGGATGGTGTGACTCGGGAAATCGACTGTGAAAAAGGTTCGAGAAGAAAAGTTTTAGGACGGAGCCCTTGAGCATTTTTGGGTCGTGAGTTTTTGGTTTGACTGTAATTTAAAGCATTTCGGAATGTTATCGAGATTCCAGAGTTTACCGCGACTACTGACGCTCGCGCTGGCAAGCATATTTCTGGTGCAAAACGGAGCAAGTGACAAAGAAGTTAGACCAGAGGTAAAGCACATTCACTTTTCTTATAATATTGCGTGTATCGTGTATGCATGTGTCTCTTTCCACTCTCTGTCTGTCTGTCAAACCTGTTTTTTTGGACCAAAAACACGCATGTTTCCGCATAACGGATTTCGTTCATAACGTGCATTCATGTACCTCATAAACAATCGAAATATAATACAGATAAGATGTATGAAGATGTCTGGAGCTGTGTCTTTTCAGACCCTAAATACAAAACAAGAAGTGAGTCAGTGGCTCCAAAGTTCAGAGCCATATTTAGCCAGAGACGGATAGTTATTAAGGTGTTATAAGCCTAATTCTGTGTGTTAATATCTGTCCTGTAGCATCTCCAGTAATACAATATGCAGTGTACCATCAACATATTCACATTTCCCCTTCAATCTTGTTTTGACTGAACAAAGGATGGTAATAGCTATATGTATCAGGTTTACCTCATCCCAATTTTGTTTATACACCCTGTAGCCAACCTTACACAACCTAATGTCTATTTCAGTAATAGGCCCACATGTCTGGTAGACACATAACTGTGAGGGGGAGAGAACGAGTGATTGTTTTTCTGGAAGTTTTGGAGTCTCTTCCACAGATGCAAGCCAGGAGGTTTAAAATAAAGAAAACCAGATCAGAGAGGGGATTTAGGACAGTTCAATATCTGTCTCTAGTTTTACCCCTTCATTCCTTTCTCCCAAACTCCTTCACATTTCTAAGATGGTTGAGAGATGTACCCAAGGCTAGTGTGGAAAAAATGCAGCTATGCAGATTCCAACAGCTTTCTGGGGCTTTCACAGACAATAACAGTCTCCACCTAGACTCGTTTGAGAGTCATGTGATCAGAGAGAAAGGTCACACAAAATGTTAATGCCCAAAGCATGGAAAGTCTAAATTCACTCTTAAGACTTTTGACATATAACAATGTGAATTTTCAACATACTTATATTGTAGCATGTTATTTGTTTTTTATGTGTGAAAACTCAGACATCTGCATTATGGACAAACTTTATTTACTAATTGGAAACTATACCACTCATACATACCTATCAAAGTTTGTTTTATTTAATCTGTACACACAGAAATTAGTTGCACAACCCTGTTGGTTTTCAAACTGTGCTGTTAGGGGTTTTAAACTTTAGTTTCATTATGAACCAAATACATTTTATTATGAATTTTCCAGGAATCACCTAGGTTTTGCAGTCTCTCAGACAACAGTCCTACACTTTTACTGTTGTTACAGGTGCTGTTGTTTAAAACACTGTACTGAAGAAAATTAAAGCATTTCAGCCATATTACTTATGGAAAACAGCTGGTTATTGCTCCCCACTCTCCAGACCATAGATGAGAGATGATGTATTTGTTTAAGCAGTATTACAGATGCTGTATAATCTGCCGAAACACTGCTGAATCTTTCATATATCTGTTTCTGAAGCATACACACTCACTGAGCACTTTATTAAAAAGACCTGTACATCTACGCATTCATGTGATTATCTAATGGGGCTTTTCCACAGTACAACTCGACTCAACTCGACTCTGCTAGCTTTTTGGTGGTTTTCCACTGTGGATGGTACCTGGTACTTTTTTATTACCACCTCGGTCGAGGTTCCAAGTGAGCTGAGCGATACTAAATGTGACGTCAAAACCCTGTAGATCACTGATTGGTCAAAGAGAACTGAGAACCCACTACCAGCATCACTGGATTTGCAACACAGGACATCAACTCGCTAGTTTTCAAGTTAGCTACAGTGATAGCAGTATCATTTGTTCACGCGACTTTCGATTTGTAAAAAGAAATGGCTGTGAGCAAAACCATGCCGTTGTCAATAAACAAGGTGCAGAGGTTCCTCTCGTTAGCGACAAACTAAATGACACAAAATGAAAAAGTCTTTCAGGAAGTGTCTGAGCTGTTGGCCGCACACGGCTACCACTGGACCTACCAACAATGTAGGTAAAAGTAAAAAAATAAACTTAAAAGTGACTACAGAACCATCAAAGACAAGTGGAAGTGGTTCGACCATATGGACGCTATCTAGACCAGCGAGCAATGGGAGGGAGAGTGCCCTGGACTCAGCCATGGGTCCATGATGGAGGATGGTACATTAACTCTATAATCTGCTTGAAATCTTCACTTTATTTAGTTGACCAGCTACAGGAAAGCTTGCTTCAAAACAACCAGGCCAATTTAACTGTTGCTCTTGTGCAAAATCAACCATGCAACAACTGCTTTATGCAACACAATGAGCTAGTAGCTAACAGCTAGCGGTCGTGTTATTGTTTTGTGTCGCGGTTAAGATGATGGCAGTAGAGGCGGCGCGACTATGACGATCAGCCTATAATCCCACCCACGTGGAGGCGGCACTATACAGCAGTGGAGTCGAGTCGAGACGAACCGTAACGTGCAGTGGAAAATTGCCATAATAAGCCAGTTGTGTGGCACCAGTGCAATGGATAAAATCAGGTATGGGTCAGGAGCTTCAGTTAATGTTCACATCAACCATCAGAACAGGGAAAAATTTTACCTCAGTGATTTCGACCGTGGCATGATTATTGGTGATTGATGGGCTGGTTTGAGTATTTCTGTAACTACTGGGATTTTCACGCACAACAGCCTCTAGAGTTTACTCAGAATGGTGCCAAAAACAAAAAAATATCTAGTGTGAGGCAGTTCTGTGGACGGAAGCATCTTGTTGATGAGAGAGGTCAATGAAGAATGGCCAGACTGGTTCAAGCTGACAGAAATCTATGGTAACTCAGATAAAAACTCTGTACAATTGTAGTGTGCAGAATAGCATCTCAGAATGCACAACACGTCAAACCTTGTGGCAGATGGGCTACAACAGCAGCAGACCATGACCGACACTTTATTAGGACCATAGTGTTCCTAATTAATTGCTCAGGAGTGTATACATATGCAATGTGTCCTGTTATGTGCAGTCATAATAACAAATCATATATTGTTATTTCAGTGAAAGATTCTGAAAGACTCTAGTAAAATAATACTCAAACACTTTTTTTTTTGTATCCATGTAAATATTGATGAAGTTATGGAGTGTCTAAATTACATATGGATGATAATGTAATTAATCTGTAACTGCTGGAATTAGAATTCTGTTAATTAGAAACCTGAGACTAATATAACTGAAAGAAAGTTTGTATCACTGTTGATGTGGATTGTTTTATACTCAGTATTATTTTTAGTATTAGTTCTGGTGTTCAGTTAAGTGGGTCAGTGATCTGATCCTCCATGTGCAGATGCTGAGTGAGACCAAGATGCGGGCACTAATGTTTAAAATGTAATTTTTTTCCTTTGGCGCAGACGAGGGGGAACGACTGACTCAGTCCTTCTCTTGCACATTCAAACTCACCTCTGCTCTGCTTTTTTCTTCTTCCTTTTCTTCTACTCTTCATCTTAACTTTTTTAATCTCTAGTTTTCTCATTGAGGTTTTGCTTTCCCCTTTGTTTAACATATTTTTCTATCTCTATAGATAGGTTAAAGCTTTATTACTCTTTCCAATACAGTTTCCTTAGGAATTGCAGATCAGCTGTAAAAATCATAAATGTAGCTTTTTTTCCTAAGCCTGGAAAGTTTGACAGCAATCTTTTCTGCAGAGGGACTATCAGACTTGTAGGACAGTGGAGGGCTGTGCACAGTTTTAAAGGTATAGTTCACCCAAAACTGAAAATTCTGTCATTTACTCACCCTCATGTTTTTTCCAGACCACCATTTGGAACGCAAAAGGAGATGTAAGCCAGATTGTCATAAACAATATGAGGTTAAGTAAATGAGTCAATGAACAAAATGATTCTGCTTCTCATTTGTATTTTCTGGAATGTGTTTTTAATGTTGCAATAATGTAAAACCATTGAAATTATGTTTCTTAGAAATGAGCATGTCAGAATTTTATATTACCTTTTACACAATTGCTTAGAATCAATTTTAGTGTCTTCAGGGCTAAATTTAGTTTTTGTGTTTTTCTGCTTGGGCCTGAAAATTCTCACATCATTTACTCACCCTCATACCATCCCAGGTGCATATGACTTTCTTTCTTCTGCTGAACACATTTGAAGAAAAATAGAAAAATATCTTAGCTCAGTTGCTCCTTAAAATGCAAGTGGATGGTGACCTTTGAATCTCCAAAAAGAACAGACATGCAGCATAAACGTCATCCATATGACACCACTAGTAAAATTAATGTCTTCTATAGGTAAACTATTGCTTTTTCTGCTAAAAAGATCAATATTTAAGTACTTTTTACTTTTATAAATCATCACTTCCAGTCAGAAGCTGTATGTGCATGTGGCATGATTGTGTTGGCATGTTCACGTGAGAACAGACACACATGCGACACCAGGAATAGCGGCACAGTTTACAACTGAGTAGGAGGAACACTGTACAGAAGCTTTGTTAGTTTTACCTGTTTGTTTACTCACAGTGGGGTGTTTGTGTGCTCATCCTTGATGTATCAACTGAGAAATATATGAGTTTACATCCACATCCGCTTACAGGACACTTGAACTCCATCCTCTTGTGAATGCGCATATGGCTACTGACCAGAACCAATGGTTTATAGTTAAAAAGTACTTAAATATTTATAGCAAAAGTGATTGTTTCGCTTTACAAGTCATACACACATCTGGGATGGTATGAGAGTGAGTAAATAATGAGAGAATTTTAATTTTTGGGTGAACTATCCCTTTAAAATTGCTGGCATGTGCCAGTGCAGTGTGGTTATGCATGTGATTGCGCTCAGCCTTACAGGTTCCAAACTTCTGCTGTCCACTGTATAGTCTCTAATATCATGGATTTAATGGGTAATATTGAAGATCCCATGAATGAAATCTGTTCTCATACCAGTGTATAATCGCAGCTTTGGGCCTTGATTATTGCATAAAGCCTTCTGAGACAGACTGAGACTCCATAAACTCAATAAAGGTTATCTGTCTGTGTACGGTAATAGCTAACGCATGGCCACACAGTGACTCGCTCTTCCTCAGTCAGGGGAACTGCAGAGGGCTTCTAAATAGAAGCTTTGACGCCCACCGCTGGGAGTTCCAGGGCAGTGGGGCTGAATGCTGGGATTGCTGGCACCAGTAAGAGGAGACCTGAGGCTTTTGGGGAGGGAGAAGAGTGGCCTTCAGAAGGAGTAAGAAAGAGAGTGAGAGAGAGAGGGGAAAACTTTTTCATCCTCACTCACTATTCATCCATGACTTACAGTGTTTTTTACAAAAACGGGGTTCGTCACCACAGCGGAGCCACCACACACAGAGAGCACTCAGAAAGAGGGAGGAATTGTGGGATGGACAGAGAAAATGAAGCAGGGGTGACCAGGCGAACACTACACTTTAGTATATTATCCAAATCTGTACTTCCTCTTCCGAAATGGTCAATGTAGACTACTCAAAAAAATCTACTGTGTGAATGGCCCAGTGTGAAGCCCACAATGATTTACCGTATACTGACCTGTGAAGTTGCCCTCTGGGTATAGGTTTCTTAATCAGAGTACCATAAACTAGCATAGACACCACACCATGTTAGATCAACTGTAAAGTGCAAGTTTGTTACAGTAGGACTAAGTAAAAATATAAATTATCTGATGCATCGCGATCTTCATTTAAATTATGTCGATATCGATTCATAAATCCCAAAATCGATCTTTTACTTTATGCGGCAACACTCTACAATGCGAGTAAATAACTTACATAAGCGCTATGCAACTAATATGTCTGTGGGAAGCAATGGGTAGCAAGGTCCCGGGTTCAAGTTCCAGCTCTTTGTGGAGTTTGCATGTTCTCCCCGTGTTCACTTGAGCTTGCTCAAAGTCCAAAGACATGCAGGTTAAGTGAATTGGAGACGGTAAATTTCCCGTAGGGTGTTTCGCCTTTGGACTGAGACAGCTGGGATAGGCTCCAGCACTACCCTATATAGGACAAGTGGCTATAGAAGATGGATGGATGTTCACTCAAGCACAGCAGCACCATAAACTATCAAATAGTCATTACATTTGAAATATTTATGAATGAAACCGTTTACTTACAGTTTTGCAATTGGGTCCAATAGTGTTTTTAACTGGCCCATATTTCAATAGCAGTTCCTTTGCAAAGCTTGAATTGTATTATGCCTGGTTCACAAGCAACCCATGCTGAAATGAGCTGAAAACAATACCACACATACATAGTCCAAAGCATGGTAAAACAACACACACACACATACAGAATCATCTTGCAATGAATCACACATCGCCGGAAACGCATCAAAATGATTAAAGATGCCCATCTAGTGTATTTTCACATACACCAACAATTAACAATTGCGCAGATGGGGCACAAGGCATCCAGGACATGTTTGTGTGTTAAAACAGCAAAAAGCAGCTCAGCTGAATTAAACAACGTCTTTTAAAAGCAGCATTTTATTTTTTTTAGATACATGACAACAGTCAAAGATGTCTTTCTAGTGCGTGTTTATATAAAAAAACAAAAACATAATTTAAAGGGGTCATGTCATGAGGAATAAAATTTTCCTTGATATTTTGACATATATGAGGCCATTCTACTATAAAAACATACTGTAAATTCCAGAACGCATTTATTTAAATCAAGCTGCCAAAACGCCCCATTCTCTACTTCCGTGATTACCCTACATCACTTGGGGTACTCATTAATTCAAAACGGCCTCTACAGCAACAACATTAATGCCTGTTTTAAAATCATCGCACTGTTGCTCACTTGACTCATACGCAGAGACAGAGAGAAGGACAAAATGCCTTCTGTCTGTGGTCTAACTACACCTGAACACGAAAGGGGACCCATCTGGACTATTTTGAATTATTTTGTATACAACATGTACTACACAGACGTCTTTGACTGTTGTCATCTCTCTGGCATGCTTTTAAAAGACACGGTGTCAAGTTTCAACTCTGAAGAGAAGATGCGTTTCATCAGCTGCTGTGGCTCCTGTTGTTTTGTTGCTTAAACTGCTCAACAAACTGTTCGTTCACCTATCAGCACTATTTTTAATGGTTGGTGTATGTAAACAAACACTAGATGGACGTCTTTGACCATTTTTATTTGTTTCCGTCAATGTGCACCTCAGTGCAGGATGATAATCTGGATGTGTGCGTCTTGTAAAGTAGTCATAAAATGAAGGAATTTTCACTGAAGTATATGTGGTAGTTAAAAACACTACTGGGCCCGATCAAAAGTTCCATTCATTAATATTTCAAATGTCACGATTGTTTAAGATGCTTACAGATTGTCTACGGGCACATCCATGCCGTGATGCGACGCAACGGCTTGAGGCGGACTAGACTGAGCACATTGACACAAACTTTCTGAAACATATCTTTGTGTTGTTGGCAGTAGTAGCACCAGCGCAAAATGTAACCGGACACCTGTTTGTTTACTGTTGGAGTGACACGCCACAATGGACGCTTCCATGGTAGACAGCATCATTGGTTATAGCGTCCGGTATAGACAGTGTGTGAGTGTTAACAGTTATGCTTGAGATGAACAGTGTAATATATTCAGATGCAATGTGTTGAATGTGCGTTAAGTGTAAAATGTAGAAATTTACATTTCTATTCTCTTCCGGGACTGCACGCTGTTAGCCAATCATAACTGAGCGTGTTTACATTGAAGTTTAAAGGAGGAGCTGAGGCAAAAATCTAGCTTTTCAGAAAGATGGTCAGGGTGGAAAATTATCATATATTACAAAATTATAATTGTTTTGGTGTGAAAGAAAACTTTACTAACATTATCAGTGGCGATAATGAAACAATAAAAAAATTGCATTTTATGACCCCTTTAAAATAGTCCAGATGGGTCCACTTTGGTGTTCAGGAATAGTTTGTAGGCCACACTAGGCTTGTCTGTCCTGCTCTATCAATGTTTATGAACTTGGCATCAGTGGACGGGGCCAAGGCTGCGATGATTTAAAGTAGGCATTGATGTTGTTGCTGTGGAGATGGCCATGAATTAATGGGCACCAAGTAACGTAGGGAAGTCGCAGAAGTAGAAAACGAGGCACTTTTGCATCTTGGTTTCAATAAATGCTTTTATTGCATAAGTTATTAATTTTTGAGTTCTGAAATTAACAGTATGTTTTTATAATTTGATTCCTTGTGACATGACTCACTAATGTGTGATCAGTCTGTAGAAATATCTACATTCAGGTACAACTAAAATGACTCCTAAATCTATGAAAAGTGAAGTGAGAGAGAGAGAGAGAGAGAGAGAGAAGCAGTTTGAGATCTGAGGTCACAAGGATTTCTTAAGAACTACTTGTAATTTTTGCTGACACTCTTTCCGGTTGGAATGGAGACACAGGCTGTCTGATCCTTAAAATGAGGCATTTAGTCACTCAGCCTAAAACACACTGACCCTGAACCTGTAACCTTTGTATTAGCGGTCCAGATCATTACCTGTTAGACTGTTACCACCTGTAACATTACTATATACATTCTTAAAATGCAAAGCTCTGACAATGGAACTGTAAAATGGACATTTGCTAAGAGCTAATCATAATCTTCCCAATTAGATATGAAACCCATGATGAAGGTAGATTTTCTTTACAAGCCATTTCTCATACACACGAGACATAAAAAAAATACAAATGATAAACATGTTTAAAGTAAGTTTTATGTGTGTATATATGTAAATTTCAATTTCTAAGGGAAAGAATCAAAGAATTTAGTTACAACTTGTGTTTGTCAAATGTTCTATTGTTAGAAGAGCCATTAACCTCTTTCATTTTTCTATCTGTGAGGTTTGAATAACAACTAGAGAACTTTATTAAGACGAAGTCCTTTGAAGCTACATAATTAGGCTGCCATTGCCATGCATCTAGCTATGAGATATATTTAGATTTTATTTGTTTTATTCTGTGTTAGTTTTTTTTTCTTCTCTTTCCTCTTTCCTTTCATGTTGTCAGTGTTTATTTTTGTAAGGCAGAAAGAGTGAGATCACCGAAACTGTTTTAATTAAAAGTCAGTCTGGCCTCTCTTTACATTTAGAGTCCTCCAACACACCTTTCAGGCCAGTGATGCTGACACATACATAGTGTACATAGACACACACACACACACACGCATAGTAATAGTAATACTTACCATATATAGACTTTAACTTTTTTATATATAGCAAATTTAAATGACCACAGACTAACCCAACCCAAACCCAATATATATTTATATCAATGAATAATCATTTAGTGTATTTATTAGCTACATTTCCTTTTAAGGTCAAAACAAGGTGTGTCAGATTTACCAATGTTCTAGTGCCATTTTTCCACAGAAAAGTTTCCACAGAAAAGCCTAAATTATGGCTAGGTTAAAAACACACATACAGATACAACCTTTCAGTCATAAACTATCACTTTTCAAAAGTTTGAAGATCCTTAGGCTTGCACACACAAACTCGCCCCCCAAAAGTTTAACCAGGTCATATAAGCACACACAAACTCACACACATATTTTTGTTTATTCTGTGGTTCATTTCTGTGTGTTGATTCTGGCAGTTTTGTGTTCAATGAATTCAGACAGCATGTCATGGGGATTTGTTACTGCACTGAGACATTTGGAACTGTGTGAAACTTATATAAATTAAAAATAAATTAAATTAGCTTGACCTCTGACCTTTAGCTGACAGAAATGACAGCAGTGAAATCTTTACTTTTTCATGCGTTGACAGAAGAGGGGATGTATACCAGAGGATTTTTGTGTGTCTGTGCACACTGCTACAATAATTAATTTTAAATTTGTTGTAAGGCACTATTCTTTGTAAAACTGATTTGGAGTGATTTGTAATGTGGAAAAACCCTGTAAAAAATATTAGAATAGAATAATAGAATTTGGCTTTGTTATAATGATGAAAGGCACATGTCAAATAAAACTGCATATAAATGTGTCTTATAGTGTGTAAATGTAACATTCTCTCAGGCATGGCTCCAGCAGTATGGGTATCTGCCACCGGGTGATGTTCGGGCTCAGGCAATCCGCTCTCCTAAATCCATCACCACTGCTATATCTGCCATGCAGAAGTTTTATGGTCTCACTGTGACTGGATCCATGGACCAGGCTACACTCACGTAAGTCTTGTACACATGTTTATCCAGTCAGGGGTCTTGCACATCTCTTACATGACAATTGTGATAATTTAGGATAATGTGCAGTAGGGAACATGGTATTGAATGACAAATTAGGATTGTGGTGTATTTGACGTATTTCTAATGGAACATGAATTTTATAGAGAGTTTCATTTGTAGTCAGTTTTCTTAGGTGATTGAGTTTCATATGTCTTGCATGGTCATGATGTTGTCAGGGCAATGCAGCGGCCGAGGTGTGGCGTTCCGGATAAATTTGGCTCTGAACTGAAGAGCAACCTAAGAAAGAAACGCTACGTCATCCAAGGCCTAAAATGGGACAAAAGAGAGATCACCTTTAGGTATGTAACTCTTTATACAACCTAAGGAGAACATTTATATGACATTTAATGCATATAGTGTTATGACACACATTGTGGCATGAGGACAGTTTTAAAAACAAAATTCAAGTGTCAAATGAGATGTTAGGCAGTATGATAGTGTCAGTCACCATTCATTTTCACTGCATCTTTTTTTCTCCATACAATGAAAGTGAATGGTGACTGAGGCAGTCATTCTACCTAACATCTCCTTTTGTGTTCCAATGAAGAAATTAATTTTTAGGCCATCTATCCCTTCACACATTCAGAACATGTAAAGTGGGATATTGATATTGCAAAATGGGAGAAAAAAAAAACATTAATAGCAAGGGATGTTCATAAAATAGGGAATGTCTGCTGCTTCTTTTTCAGAAGTGGTAGGAATTACCAGATATTACGTTCTATTAAAAAAATACCAGTTATCTGCAGTTCCATCCCGAAAGGCACACTTAGATTTGGCCAATAAGCACACATAAAGTAATAGTGTATGTTTAATTTTTTTCTTTTCTCTCAGTATCCAGAACTACACTCCTAAAGTTGGTGAACACGCCACACAAGAGGCCATCCGGAAGGCCTTTAAGGTTTGGGAGGCTGTGACGGCACTCAAGTTCCGTGAAATTCCATATAGTCAAATCAATGGCAAGGTAGACAAGTTTGCAGATATCATGCTCTACTTTGCTGAGGGCTTTCATGGAGACAGCACCCCATTTGATGGCGAGGGGGGTTTCCTTGCCCACGCATACTTCCCTGGTCTTGGTATTGGGGGTGATACCCATTTTGACGCAGCAGAGCCTTGGACAACAGGCAGCTTTGATCAGGGAGGTGAGCAAAGAATAAGGGAATTGGGAAACAAACTGGCTGGAGTGTGCACTTGTATATTTTGACCCTTTATGTTTAGAGGACCAGTTTATGAACTCATTGCCGTCTCTCTACCTCTCTTTCAGGTAATGATGTGTTCTTGGTGGCAGTGCATGAATTAGGTCATGCTCTTGGTTTGGAACATTCAGACGATCCCTCTGCCATCATGGCTCCGTTTTATCAATGGATGGACACAGAGAACTTTGTGCTGCCTGATGACGACAGACGGGGGATCCAGCAAATTTATGGTAGTTAGTTTGCATTGAATAGATGCATTTTATAAGGTACACCTGTACACCTACTTATTCATGCGATTATCTAATCAGCCAATCATGAGGCAGCAGTGCAGTGCATAAAAGCATGCGTATATGGGTCAGGAGCATCAGTTAATGTTCACATCAACCATCAGAATGGGGAAAAATTGTGATCTCAGTGATTTTGACCATGGCATGATTGGTGGTTCCAGATGGGCTGGTTTGAATATTTCTGTATCTGCTGATCTCCTGGTATTTTCATGCACAACATTCTCTAGAGTTTACTCAGAATGGTGCCAAAAACAAAAAACATCCAGTGAGCAGCAGTTCTGTGGACAGAAGCATCTTGTTAATGAGAGAGGTCAAAGGAGAATGGCCAGACTGTTTCAAGCTGACAGAAAGGCTACACTAACTCAGATAACTACTCTGTACAATTGTAGTGAGCAGAATATCATCTCAGAATGCACAACACGTCAAACCTTAAGGTGGATGGGCTACAACATCAGAAGACCACACTGGGCTCTTTATTAGGACCATAACCATAACAATAGTGCTCCTAATAAAGTGTGTGTATATTTTTCAGTTTGATGATATTCTGTATTCTGTATTGGCCAGACAACTATTTTGACCAATTAGATACAAATGAATGCAAGAAGTTAATTTTTGTAAAATATGATTTAAAATAAACAAGGCATGTTGTCCAGACTATTCTTATTATGCAAATGTAAAAAAAAATATAAATAAACGGAAGAATGATATTTAACACACATATAACGCTATATTTAACCAAATTTAAATTTTAACTAAAACTGCTTATACTACATTTATTAAAACATTTATTAAAACATTTGACTAAATAATAAAAAATGACAGACAGGGAATTTTGTAAACATTTTTAAGTAATGACACAAGCAAATCAGAGTTTTCAATCGACGCATTGAAACATTTGAATTGAATCATGAAAACGAATCAACTAACCAACATTAATGCCATATTTGTTACTATAGTTTGAATCAGAGTCACTATTAAAACATCTCGGTCTCAACGCTTACATACCTGCAAGTTACAAGACAAGGAGGAATTGCAAAATTTGTGTAATGACATACTCTTTTGAAATCTTAATTTCCAAATAAAAGGTGCATTAAAATATTGCAATATTCACAGTATTGCTTAACTTTGCTAATATCGCTTGCAAAATCATAACAAATACTGTATATCAGGATAATTTTATAGATTTTTTACTGATTTAGTTCAATAAAATACAGATGATCTCAGTTTATATCATTTATCTACTGACATCACTACACAAACCTGTGCTTCTTTCGGCAGGTGTTCGCAATGGTGAAGTGCCTCAACCCCCAGCACCCCGTCCCCCGACTCGAAGGCCTGACCGCCCTTCTTTTGGCCCCGACATATGTGAGGGACACTTCGACACCATTGCCTTTCTGAGAGGAGAGATGTTTGTCTTCAAGGTGCGACATGATTGAATGCACCGGAATTGCCTTTACATTTCATTTGCACTCAAACACCCATAATAAAAACATTCAAGGAAAGAACTATGTTTGTATGTGGTGTGTTTTTTATATTTACAACTCATCTCTCCCCCACAGGAGAAGTGGTTCTGGAGAATGCGTGATGGTAAACCTCAACAGGGGTATCCCATGCCCATTGGACACTTCTGGAAGGGTTTGCCTCCCTCTATCAATGCAGCCTATGAACGTTCCGATGGAAAGTTTGTTTTTTTCAAGGGTAAGTCCACCTTTTGAATTCCACTTCACTGTATTCATTGTACCTCTGATTTTAATAAGTGGAGAAATTGTGTTTATTTGTGTTTATATTATTTCTACTCCCTAGGTGATAAATACTGGGTTTTCAGTGAGGCTAAAATGGATGAAGGTAATCCAAAAACCTTCAAGGAGCTTGGCACAGGCCTCCCTAGAGACAAGCTGGATGCAGCTGTTTTCTACACTCCCACAGGCAACACTTACTTCTTCAGAGGAAGCAAGTAAGTTTTCAGCATCACCAAACATGTATTACTCAGTGTCTGATTAGGATTTCATGAGGTTTTGTGTCATATTGTGACAAAAAATATTTTGAAAAAATATTTCCTCTTCTGTTTTTAACTCCCTTTCTTTTATTATCTTCCTCTCCAACTCACGACTTGTCTCATCACTGAATCTCAGATATTACCGTTTTAATGAGAAAAGTAGATCTGTGGATTCAGACTATCCCAAACCTATCAATGTGTGGAAAGGAGTACCAGACAATATCAAAGGGGTCATCATGAGTGAGGACGGAGGTATGGGAGTGTTTGCATTAGTGTGTGTGCATGTGTAATTAAAAGAATATTACACCAAAAAATTACAATTTTGTCATGATATACTCCCCCTCATGACGTTCCAACACCCTATGATTTTCTTTCTTCTGCGGAAGGTGAAAGCAGTTATTTTAATCGGGGGACTAAAAATGAAATGTTAAAGGTTATTTTTTCATTCTGGTTCTGAAGTTTCACAGCCTCCTTTCCAAATGGTAACCAGTTAGAATTAGATTTATTTTTTTTATTATAAATTTAATGACAGTACTCTACACTAAATGGTGGGTGAAATATCAATTGTAGTGTTGCCAGATCTCGACCTGATGCTACCTGATCTGAAGAAGAAGAAAAAACAAGCAATACATTTTTTTCCTCTGTAGCAGTCCATCTTTTTAATACAATTGCAGTTTATATTGACTCACTTTAAGCTTAAAAATCGACCCAAAAGTGTCATCTTAGTCAATGCTACTCATGTGTCACATTCCAAGTCTTCTGAAGGCATACAAAAAAAAAACTAAATATAAGTAATTTCCAGTGAAAACATTGAATTCTGTTAATGAGTGCATGAGATAAGCTTGTTCACTGTGGCTTGTTTGATCACACAAGAAGTTTGCGTGATGGACGTCAAGATTTTCACAAAAAAATGACATTTTAATTATAAAAAAAAATATTTATTTTAATTTTTAAAAGTTTTTATTTTGGGTCATTTCTCAACAAAATCATTGGAATGACATGAGGGTAAGTAAGTTATGACAGAATTTGTATTTTTGGGTGTACTATTCCTTTAAGCAATAAGGTATGGAAGACCTGTTTTTGCAAGTCTGGAAGCTATATCGACCAATCAGCATCCAGAATTAGAATCAGTTTTATAAAGAATATTATACCGCATTTTGTACTGCATTTTACATTTCATAGTGAATCCACTCTTGCTGATTTCTGTACTGCTCTTTGTCATAATTCTTCAGCCTACACCTACTTTTACAAAGCCAATAAATACTGGAAGTTTAATAATCAGCAGCTGAAGGTGGAGCCAGGCTACCCCAAATCGGTTCTCACTGACTGGATGGGCTGTGAAGGTGAGGAGCCCAAGAAGAGGAGCGGAACTGACGAGGAAGTGATCATCATTGAGGTGGATGAGTCCGAGGGCGGTGCAGGTGCAGCAACCATTGTGATCCCTCTCTTCCTTCTGGCCTGTGTGCTTGTCACATTGGGAGCTCTACTTTTCTTCCGTCGCTATGGCACCCCTCGACGCCTCCTCTACTGTCACCGCTCTCTGCTGGATAAGGTTTAGAGAAGAACACGAAAAGCACAGAAAGACAAGAGAAAGAGGGATGGAGGAGGAATAAATGGGATACAATTAGATGACATTTGGAAGGGTTTTGAATGGGAGAAATTGTATTAGGATGGAGTGAATGTCAGACCAAGATCATTTTACAGGTGCACATGGGGGAGAGGTGAAAAAAGTGAAGGAAAGGATGTGTATTGTATGTTTTTCTATTTACTTGTACTGCTCTGCCATTAATAAAAAGCCCTGAATGGAGAGGGAGATAAAAGAGTCACATTTATCACTCAGTGAAAACACTCTTGTTCCTAGTCTTCTTTTCAGTATACAATCCATCATGCATCCTCTCTGAAATCTCCCTCTCCAGAACCAACTTGACTCCAGCTGCACGGCTGTTTGATTGACATGTTCTATACATTAATTGATCTTCATCTCACTTTGATTAACTTCATAAACTCATTACTGAACCAATGAAAACCTCCTACTCCCCCTTTAGTGCCTTTGTCATTGAATTCCTAGTATGGGAGGATTAAAAATTGAACATTCTTTCTTGTACCCTATAATCACCAAGGACTTTGATAGATTTTCACTTTTCACCCACTTCCGTGCATGCATAAAGTATGTCTTGAATGTAGAGGCCTACTGTACGTGAAAGGTCAAAGGTTTAAGGTCAAAGTTCAGGGAGAGAGGAGTCAGCTCAGCTCCTGGAGTAGGCCAGTTTTTGATTGCACCTATAGAGCAGAGCTGTCCATCTGTTTCAACTCAAATTGTTATTAAGTAATTTGTTGCATTTTACTATGATTAATAATATGTCATTAATGACTGGCATTGTTATTATAACTATGGTTATTGTTATTATTGTTCTACATGTGTTGTCTTGCCTTTTTTTTAAACTTTCCATTTCAAGTCCTGCTGGACACAGGCAGAATGTGACTTTTCAAATTACATTCCAATCATTTAATGTCAGGTTAAAGAAAAACAAAATCAGGTTTATATAATAGGTAGGACTGGTGGTAAGATTGTCTCTTTCTAAGACATTTTCTTGCTCTCCATCTTGTCAAGAAGATACTAAAAGCAGCAGAAACTAATAAAGAATTATTTATGAACAGTGATGATGCTATGGGTTTTCTGTATTAAGGCTTCATACATCAGTATAAGAAGATTCTTAGTAGTTTTAACAATGATAATATTAATGATTTTATAATGATAATGATACAATGTAGAGGAATGAGATTTTTGCCTGTTTCTTACTTTTTTGTACTGGAAATTAAAAAGAAATAAAGTTCCTTTTTAACATTATTCCTTTTTTGTGGACCTTAAAAAAATTTACATTTCTTATGAGTCTCATGAGTGAGTCATCCATACACATTCACATACATTTTCCGATAAAGTTTAAATGTTTATAAGTTTTCATTAATTATTGTGCCTATAATTGGCTGGGTATATATATATATATATAAATCTTTATGTTCAGAAGCGTTATGATAAGTGTGGGTGAGAAACAAGTCAGTTTTTACCATAAATGCTCCTCCCTGCCCAGTAGGTGGTATGCAAATTGCCAAAAACAAATAAAAACAAAAAACAAATAAATAACAATGTGAAAGTCACATTGGAGAAATCAAGTTAAATGTTAGGACTTAAATATTGATCTTTTTCTCACCCACATTTTTCATATTTATCATACCACGTTTAGCACGTCTGGTCTTTAATGAACCAAAGAGAGCCCATGTTACACCAATCTTTGTCTCTCTCCACTGGCTGCCGGTTCATGCACGTATTAAATTCAAGGCTCTGATGCTGGCATACAAAACAGTCACTGGGTCTGCTCCAGCATACCTAAAATAATTTATGCAGAACTACACTCCCGCCAGAAGCCTGCGGTCGGCCAAGGAACGTCGCCTTGTTGTACCAACACAAAGAGGCACCAAAACACTTTCTAAAAACACATCTTTTCCAAGAGCACTTAACTAGTCACAAAATAAATAAATAAATTAAAAAAAAATTCTTGTTGCACTTAAATCTGTTATTCTGATGCTAGTGAAATTTTGTAGTATGGCACTTTTCGTACCAATGTCTCCTTAAGATGATGCGCTTATGTTCTCCTCTTTTGTAAGTCGCTTTGGATAAAAGCGTCTGTCAAATGAATAAATGTAAATGTAAATGTCATATCACTTCTGAAGGTATGGATTTAACCACTGGAGTCATACGGATTACTTTTATTCTGCTTTTATGTGCTTTTTGGAGCTTCAAACTTTTGGTCACCATTGACTTGCATGATATTTTTAGATATTCTTCTAAAATCTTTCTGTTCAGTAGAAGAAAGAAAGTTATATACATCTGGGATGGCATGAGGGTGAGTAAATGATGAGAGAATTTTCATTTTTGGGTGAACTAGTCCTTTAATATTGTTTATATTGCAAGAAAGTTTGCGTCTGTCCTCATTAAGGAGCACAATATACAGCTAAGTCATATGACTGTCCCTTGGAGTTGAGTTTTTTCCATGAAGTACCTTAAAACTGTTCCAGCTGAGAGAGACAGAAAAAACAGTGCTCTGCCATTTCCGCTTTCCTCCCCTCCTCTTCTTCCCTTTTCCCATTTCTTCACTCACAGCAAAATTGTTCTCTTTTATGAGGTTTTCTACCGGCCCCCCACCCCCCACCACCACCACCACCACCACAAACATCTATGTGCTGTTTTTCCTGTCTCCTCCCTTTCTCTTTCTCCCCTCATCTTTGATTCCCTCTCTCCCTCTGTGTTTTGCTCTCTGCATTACTTTACCCTTCTCAAATATGCACTGTAGCAAGACTGTACTTATAAAACATAATGCCAGTTCAGTCTGGTGAAAGATGGAATGAAAGGACTTTCTTTCTATGTTTTCTCTCTCTCTCGCTCTCTCTCTCTCTCTCTCTGGCATACTATCCATCTCTGATAAAATTCTTGCTGTTTATCTTCAAAGCATCATGTTTTGAGTTTGTAGTAATTGTGTCAATCCTCATTAACATGTTTAGCACACAGACTTTCTCTCTGAACATGCATATTATATTACAACATAATTAATTCTTACATAATGAGTTTTTTTAACATTTCACTAACACTTTCAATTTCAAGACGTTCATTCTCTTATTCAGTGCTTCATGATGAGCTGATGAGTTAGAAGAAGGACAGAAAAGGAAGTCTGGTTCTGTGCATAGTGGTGTGGGAGAGCTCTGGAACTCATGTTTGGTGTGCTTGGTTTTCGTCTGGTGGGGTGGCCAGGGGAAAAAGTACACAAACGCCCACACACACATAAACACAGAGCAGGACATGGCCTGGACAGCTGCTTGCAATTGCGACAGTGTGTATGTGTAACCTACATTAGTATATAATATTCCTTACACACACTGCAGTTTTTCTGATATGTTACCAGAAGTAAATAAGGCAGATTTTATTAGCCTTTTCTTTTAGAATTGCAGAGTAATATGAAACGTAAGAAAGATCACAGCCAATATCTGGACGACAGGTCTGATGTCTGATATCTTTTATCCCTGGATGTGGGGTCATTTTTTTGAAATATAATTGATCAAATAGGCCTATATGTGGGAGAAACACTTCAAGTTAAGAAAACCTTCAGTTAATAATATAAATGTATTGTCACTATGGGCTATTATATTATATATTATATATTAACAAAATATTCCAGGTTCAATACAAGTTAAGCTCAATCAACAGCATTGGTGCCAAATTGATTACTAAAAAAAATTAAATATTTAAATAATTCTTCTGTTAAAACTCATATATTATTTGATGAAGTTGTTTACATCGTCATTTTTGGTTTGTTGATATTACATCATTATTGCAATGAAGATTGTCAATGAAAATTGTCATTAACTTTACACAGAAAAGGTTAGTAAGCGATTATATCACACTAAAATCATATTAAAATGCATATTGTTTGTATTGTGGCTACACATTTAAAATAGTGAGTATTTTAACATTTACAGATTGGCCACATTCACTTTTCCATAAAAAAATTATTTTAAAGTGAATGAATCAATTTATATTTACACAAACCTATCGCTTTGCTTCAGAAGACATTTATTGGTCGATTGGATTGGTGTGGATTACTTTTATGCTGCTAAAAATAACTTTTGTACCATCAAATAGCCAGCAGTCTAATGACACCTGTTTACTTACATTGTTTTGACAAAAAGAGCTGAAATGTGCTTGTAAAAATCTTCACTTCATTTCTGCTGAAGAGGGAAAGTCATACACATCTGGGATGGCTTAAAGGTAAGTAAATCATGAGAGGATTTTCATTTTTGGACACACTAATCCTTTAAGGGGTGTCTTGCAACCAGCAGCTCAATTTCTTTACAGTAAAAAAATTAATGACCTAACAGCAAACAGTTGGCTACCTTATTCACAGCAGCGCCATCTTTAATTTTTGACAGGAATGACAACAAAGCTGTGAGGGATAGAAGTACAGTCACTACAATGGATAGTATAGTTGTTTTTAGATCGTTCATTTGACAAACATTGAAAAAATATCTTTCCAAGAAATTTCAGTCGACAAAAAACTCCAAACAACAGAGTTGTGGAAAATTAGATGATATAGGAGCTTTTTGACTTTACTGTTAGCAATAGCCTACAAACCATTGTTAACACTTTCTATCTCTCCCTTACACATACACACAAAGCAAGAAGTGTATTGCTGAATGCAAAATCCCAGGCCAAGCCCAAACACTAACATACTGTAACCTTAGCTTTGTCGTATCCTGTTAGGAATCCCTCCAACACACACACCTCTAGCCCCCCAGACTGCCATCTTCACACCCTTCAACTCCATATTCTAATGTTCCATGTGTGATTTCAACCTCCCACTTTATCTTCTTTTCTCTTTTCCTGTATGCACACTCACCTCATTCTTAATTTCTCTCGTTTCTCCTCCTGCAGACCCTTCCTGTCCTTCACTCTCTCACTCTCTCCTCCTTCTGCACTTCAAGCAACATCTGGATCTCATTCTGTGAAAAACCAAAACAACATGAGAAAGGGACAGAGTGAGAGAGAAAGAAGGAAAATGGACAACGGTGAAAAAACATTGATGAAAATCAAAGTGAAAGATAATGTGCAAAAAAAAAATAAATAAATAAATAAATAAATAAATATATATATATATATATATTTAAAATTTGACTCTTGTTTCCCAAATCCTTGAACAACATATAAATTATAGTCTGAGTTACACAAAAGACAGACGTGTACATACGCTCAATAACACATACAACTACTGTATATGTAACCTAATAATGTTTATTAAAACAATAAATATAAACATTTCAGGATCTTTAAATGGTGTGAGAGATTTCTGTGGGATATTTCATGTTGTGTTTGTCAGCTTCCAACAAAAAAAGTGTCTTAAGAGTGCTGACAAAAATTGTTGAATCTGATCCAGCGTCCAGTAAAACACCAGCGGAAAAAAATCTGCAGTTCAGCAACTGGAGCCATAATTATGGAGAGAGGCTGCTGAAATCAGCAGGAAGACCTATGAGTGAGTGAGTGAGAGAGAGAGAGAGAGAGAGAGAGAGAGAGAGAGAGAGAGAGCAAGTCTGACAGTAACAGACAATGGCAAACAGTATGAGCTCTGGTTCATAAAAACCTCAAGACTAGAAAAAGACCAATTCAGAAATCGATGTTTAAGATCAAGGTTACTGTCTAGAAAATTATTAACATAATATTTCCCCATAATCCATGGTTGCGCTGAATGATTTTCAAGATTTAGAAGGGGGGGGAAGTGGATTGGCATTTTGCGGGCTAATATAAAATAGTCACTATAGCAACACCCTTAATTACTTTCTCAGGCTGGAGACAATATGGCAAAGTCTTAAAGGGTTAGTTCACCCAAAAATTTGAATTCTCTCATCATTTACTCACCCTCATGCCATCTCAGATGTATATGACACTTCATGGAAAAAAACTCAACTCCAAGGGACAGTCATATGACTTAGTTGTATATTGTGCTCCTTAATGAGGACAGACGCAAACTTTCTTGCGATATAAACAATATTAAAGGAATAGTTCACCCAAAAATGAAAATTCTCTCATCATTTACTCACCCTCATGCCATCCCAGATGTGTATGACTTTCTTTCTTCTACTGAACAGAAAGATTTTTAGAAGAATGGTGGCCAGAACATTGAAGGTGCAAAATGTGCATAAAAGCATCATCAAAGTAATCCACACAACTCTATTGGTTAAATCCATATCTTCAGAAGCAATATGGCAGGTATTTTATATATATATATATATATATATATATATATCATTCTCCTCCCTGCCCAGTAGGTGATGATATGCACAAAGAATGTGAACCGCCAAAAGCAAAAGAAGAAGAATGTGAAAGTGGATATGTATATATTGGACTTAAATATTAATGTGTTTCTCAACCACACCTGTCATATCGCTTCTGAAGATAAAGATTTAACCACTGGAGTCATATGGATTATTTTTATGCTGCTTTTATGTGCATTTTGGAGTTTCAAAGTTGCAGACATACAGAGCTGAGCTATTCTTCTAAAAACCTTTGTATTCAGCAGATAAAAGGCATCAAATCTGGGATGGCAAGAGGGTTTTTTTTTGTTAACTATCCATATAAATATCATCTCACTATTATTCTGTTGTTGTTTACATTGGAAGTAATGTTATGACAGCTCGTCTAGATAAAACAGAGGATCGTCAGACAAAAAAAAAAAAGTCAAAATAAAAAAGTGTGGAAGCAGAAAAGGTAGAAAATTTCAGCCTGCCTAAGAAGAACTTTTATTCCATCTGGAAGAATTGTCAGAGACAAATGGCTGCCGAACAGCAAGTAGTTGGAGAAACACTGCAATCTAGTGGAGTGATACATTACGACAGGGATATGTTATGCCATTGCCAAATTCATTATGGGAGCTGTTTTTAATCTATGATGCTTTGACCAAACACAGACTTTTTTTTTCTTTTATCCAAGTATATTTATCTAGATAATAACCTTATGTTGGTTCAATTCCAAAACTTGTAGTGTTTTCCTTGTTACTAGTCATTTAACAAATATTAAATTAAACAACAAAATAGTACATGTAATGCATTCACATATTGCCTACATACTGTTCTGTTGTAGTTTTGCCAGGATTTGTTCTTCAGTGAATAGTTCCAAGTGGCACTTGTGTGCAGTTTATACGGAAAAGAATATTTTACTTTGCTACCAACTACCGGACATAGTCCATAGTACTATCTAAACATAGTCATGTTGAGTTGGATTTTGTATGCTAACAATACTTAAAAAAATTTGCACATTTTACAAAAGTCAAGAATCTTAGTTTTAACCTTCACTTATTCACAACAACCTTCACATAGGGTGGTGTGGTGAGTAAAGGTCTGGGCTAATAACCCAAAGGTTGTAGACTAGGTGCATTAACAGAGTATAACCAGATGTAGTTCATCACATGGACTATGTCCACTACCACTTAAATTCTTCACTTTAATTGTAGGGGAAAAGATGCAATGAAAGTGACAGTTTCCTTTGTATCAAAACATTCTTTCAACAGCCTACTTATAAAAAAAAAAAGCTAAATTTGAGGTTACAGAGAGGCACTTAAAATGGAAGTGAATGTGAGACAATTTTTGAGGGTTTAAAAGGCAGAAATGCTAACCATATAATTTTATTAAAGCATTTATATTCATTTTTCTGATAAAACTTTATACTTTGCATTATTTGAGCTAAGTTGTTTAAATAATCATTTTTATGGTTATTTTAGGGTTTGTGACTACATCGTCATGGCAACGTAGTTGTAAAATTGGGCATGAGTTTACACAGAAACATTTAGCAAGCGATTTTATCACACTAAAACCACGTTAACACACAAAATGTTTGTCTTCTGGCAATAATTTAGAAACGGGGAGTATTTTAACATTTATGGATTGGCCCCCATTTACTTCCACTGTACCTTACTGGTACCCAGATTTTTGCTGTTTTTTAAAGAAAAGGAGGTACAAGTTGAAATAATTTTTTTGTGGTCATCAACATTATGCCAAAAATGCTGTCAATTGAGTTTAACTTGTATTGAACCCAGAATATTATTTTTAGTATTGAACCCAGAACTTAAGTGTGTGTTTAATACCTGCCTGCCTACTTACTGTCCTCTGATAATACAACCTTTAGGTAGTCTTTTTTCCACCAACAAAAAAAGTAAATGAGCATCCATTTGCTATGTTTAGCATGCAATCATCCTTATATATCAAAATCATGCACCAGCTTTAGTTTTACTTTTTAAATGTCTTTATTTTTTGTTGTTTAATAGTAAATTTCCTTTAGGTTTCAGCATTAAAGATTTCAACTGTTCTTCTTTCAGACTCTCCTCTTCCTTTTTCTCCTGCCATCGCTCTATCCCTTTATCCACCTCTGCATTGAGATATACCGCTCTTCTCTAAATGGGGACAGAGATGCAAACATTAACTTAAAAATATCAGCATAAAAAAACAACAACATATTTGTTTATCATGACGACTGATGCCAAAACAGTCTTACCGCAAACTCCTCTCTCTGCTTTTGTCTTCTGATCTGTCCTTTCAGTGGAGGAGCAGGCCTTCCATCTGGAATTCATAATATATCAATAAATAACTCGAGGTTAAATTTACATTCACATGAGAACTGTTTATAGGTTATTCTGACCCTCTGATACAATAGGAATGCCAAGCACAGAATGCCTTAATTTAACATCCTCTTGTTGCCATTGACAATTTTGAAGCTGTAAAATGAAAAGGAATAGTTCACCTAAAAATGTTTATTCTCTCATAATTTACTCACCCTCTTGTCATCCCATATGTGTATAACTTTCTATCTTCTACTGAATAGAAAACTAAGATTTTTAGAAGAATATCTCAGCTCTGCAGGTTTATACAATGCAAGTGATGGGTGGCCTGAACTTTGAAGCATATAAAGGCAGCATGAAACTGATCCACAAGACTTCAGTGGTTTAATCAATGTCTTCAGAAGCGATATGATGGGTGTAGGTGAGAAACAGATCAATATTTAAGTCCTTTTTACTATCAATATCCACTTTCAGATTCTCTTTCTTTTGTTTATGGCGATTCACATTCTTGCTGTGTATATTGCCGCCTAATGCGCAGGGAGTAGAATTTATATTAAAAAAGGACTTAAGGCCCAGGTATACATCGTCTTTGCGTGTTCTGGATCGGCTCACACCTGGTAGACTGCATTGCCTTTGTGAGTACAATCTTCTGATCACGAGCGAATACGAACACTTTTGACGCATTACCACTACAACTTCTTTGTGATACTCTTTTAGTACAGTCAATAGCAGGTGCATGCATCTGCAACGTGCACTGCCGAAAACCTAGGTGCCTGCTGATGACGCAATTTTCATCACACTTACTGTGCGCAGAGCGATCCGCAATGCAGACACCCAAAGTATACATTGGCCTTTACATATTGATCTGTTTCTCGCCCACATTTATCATATCGCTTCTAAAGACGGATTTAACCACTGAAGTCTTATAGATCACTTTATGCTGCCTTTATATACTTTTTAGAGCATCAAAGGTCTGCCACCATTCACTTGCATTGAATGTACCTACAGAGCTGTGATATTCTTCTAAAATTCTTTATTTGTGTTCAGCAGAAGAAAGTCATCCACATCTGAGATGACATGAGGGTGAGTAAATGATGAAAGAATTTTCATTTTTGGGTGAACTATCCCTTAAAGCTTACCTGCAAATGACCAGTCAGGCAGATCTGTTAGTGGTGCATACTCTGATCCGCTGCAGGCTAAACCATTTCTGCAAGCAAAAAGGTAGCATAGCAGTTTAAGATATAGCACAAAACACATGGAAATACATATTATGGAAATAGCTGTTGTTATTACGACGTAATTGAACTGATAATTCAGATTCAAATGACTAACTCACTCTAGTCTCCATTTCTTTCCTGCATGGGCCACACAGGTCGATGAAAACGGGCGTATAGGCTGCCTCCACACTGAAAAGAATGTGAACAAAAGAAAAATATATTTTAGAGTAGTTTTGCTCAGTTGATGCTTATTTGCCTCAGGGGCAGTAACACCATTGACAGTTCATTAGCACCATCATATAACGCTGTGCCTTTACAAGAACAAAGTTTAGAGATCAAACTTGAGCTCAGTTTAATACAAGCATATATTTTGACACAACACATGTTCAAGACAAATCGCTCGGCCAAATGTGAAATAACTCGCTATCGCACCTATAGTACAAAACGTCCTCAAGGGTGCTGCCATTTTGGATTCTACCGTCTACGGTACGCAAGAAGGAAAAAATTGTCTTTTGGTAATACTTTATTATAACAATTCACATAACAGAAGTAAAGGGAAAAAAGAAACGAGCAGAGAGAGAGAAAAACAAACACACACAAATAACTATGTACAAATGGGTATTACAATATTCAAGAGCCGTAGATGCAGGAGGGTCTAAGATGGGTAACAGTTCAAGGCTCTACTGCAGTTTGCCTTGGTGTTCCTTACACCCTCCAACGTATCAAGATAATGCTTGAATAGAGCTCAAACTTTAAAAAAAAAAAAAAAAAAAAAAAAAAAAATCCTATCAAAAATCCTATCTACCTATCATAATAAATTAGTTAAGGACATAACAGGTTTTCTTTTCTAAGGGTTTATCATAAAATAAATAAAACAATCTTAATTTCCAAAGTAATCTCAATCCAAGTGATTTTAATAATAATAATAATAATAATAATTAAAAAAAAACTCAAGTCACACCAAAACAATTTAATTCAAATACAACCAAAGAAAAGATGCACAAAAATCTCACGCATGTCAAAACAATGTCTTCTTTAAAGTCTCCTTATGACCTGATTTACAGGGTAAATGCATTAATCTCTGCTTGCATCACCTTTGTCTTTTGATGGACTACACTCTTGAAATGGAATACATAGACTATCAATTAATTGCCAACAAAAGCCTTCATCAGCCAACTAACAAAAGGCAATGTTAACTTCTGCATTTAATCCAGGATGGACATTAGTCATTAATCTTAAAGTTCATAAAAATATATTTTATTTTTTAAAACAATGGACCTTAACTTTCTTTTTTATGCATGATTTCCTGTAAAGCTGCTTTGAAATCATGTGTGTTGAGAAAAGCGCTATGCAAATAAAAATAACTTGACTTTAATAATTTTAAATGAAACCTCTCTTATATTATTGGTGACACAATATCTCCTAGAGACCATGACAATTTCCTTTCACTTAATATCTTGAAAATATGAATTCCAAAAGCTTTTTGCTGGGGCAACTTAACTGAATGAAAAAATTTTGCATTTATCCTTTATTTAAAAAGTCAGTGTATGAAAGTATAACAGTTGCGGTGGAACAATTATGTCACCAATATTCAAAGAAATGTGTTTTATTTTTATAGCCTACTTGATATCCTTATTTTTCCAAATCAAACATCTGTGAGGACAGAAAATGTGTTTTTATGCCATCACCCAAATATAAAAGACTCTCCATCACTGATCTATATATATATATATATATATATATATATATATGTGCTCTCCATCAGTATTGACCTGTTTCAGTGATGTCACTTTTTCCCCCACAGCCGCCATCTTTGTGACCATTAGCTGGAAGAAACAATGGCGGTGAATTGAAAAACACCCGTAAAACCGTATCAAGAAAATAACAAAAACGCTTTTGATCCATGCCAAGTCCCATGAAAGGTGTATTTTATTTTATTTTTTTAATATAATTTTTTCTCCCAAATTTGGAATGCCCAATTCCCATTGCGCTTTAAGTCCTCGTGGTGGTGTAGTGACTCGCCTCAATACGGGTGGTGGAGGACGAATCTCAGTTGCCTCTGCATCTGAGACCGTCAATCTGCACATCTTCTTGTTGAGTACATTACCACGGAGACGTAGCGCGTGTGGAGGCTTCACGCTACTCTCCACGGCATCCACACACAACTCATGCTAACCACATGATATCGACCACGAGGTGGTTACCCCATGTGACTTTACCCTCCCTAGCAACTAGGCCAATTTGGTTGCTTAGCAGACCTGGCTGGAGTCCCTCAGCACACCCTGGTTTCGAACTCGGTGAGGGGTGGTAGTGAGCATCAATCCTCGAAGTTCACACGCCTACCGTAAACACCACCATAAACATCTCTCATTCAGAAGATACAAATGTCTTTGTATTGTTTTCTGTTCTGGTTTGGTTAAAATATTACCAAACGTCTATGATGATCCTGTCAGTATGAATGTAAGAGCTGCTTTTAACTCATGAAGAACACGAAGAAAGCAAGCAAGGCATTTTAGTGAATAAGACAAAGTGGTGTGAATAAAGTATGTGCTTCATGATCTTATTATGTTTTGTTTACTGACTAACATGACATACACATTAAGTATATACTTTATATTCACATTATAGTGCTTTTTTTTTGTTAAACATGTTTTGGCTATCACATACCAGTCTGGGTGTTATTTACATCAATCAGTGCATTTCCAGTTTAATTGCATCAGAATCGATGGTGTTTTAAATATATTTGAACTTATCAGTTGAATAAATTGTCTGAATACATTAGCAAAGATCCACAATGTTTTATTTGTGCTCTCCCTCTTCATCGCTGCTTGTCTTTGGCAAATGAGGCAGTGTCACTTTAAAGATAAAACTTTATTGAAAGAAAAATTACATTTAGACTCAGGTAATTAAACAGCAGTAGAAACACAATTTCGCCGACTTAAGCCTCATCCCGCAGCCCAATGACTATCAGATGAACTTTAGTCACCAACATTGTGGCGCTGTCAGACAGTGACGTCACATGAAACCGGTCAATAGGGTGGTTTAAGTAATTTCTACCAGTAGATGATGCTGTGATCACATTAAATAGAACCACCACAGGCTTGTCGGCTGATTCACATATTGAATAAACTCAAAACTGTTTATTTGATCCTTTCTAATCACAGACCACACAAAGACAAACCACTGATATATTTACGTATACTGTCGGGAATACCTTTAGGTTACATTGGCTTTTTGTTATGGACAGCCTACTGATATTTTCTAAGTTGTTAGAACTTTTAATTGCCTTTAGAATATAATTGTTTATTTGTTTACTATTGTCTTGCCAAACACAAGCTGCGGAAAGCTTTATAGGTATGCTGACCAGACGGACGGGCTATGCTAATCTTTTTATGCCTCAAGATGTAAAATATCTCCTAAAAACACGACACGACGGCGCCTCTGTAGAGCCGCATTCACGCCTTCCGCTTAAACGGTAAATTGGCTTTCACCAACTCCAATCCCCTTCATTCCTCCTGTGTATCAGTGCGAGCAGTGCTGAGTAATCGCCGAAACATTCCCGCGTGCGCTTCCAGACAAGTCTCCACTCGTCACATAGCGCGCGGCCGTGCGCGCTCCCATTAACCGCAGGAGAAGCTGCAGACAAGAAGGGAGGAGGGAGCTCCAGGGTAGGGGAAAAAAACGAGGTTTTACACAAAAGAACAACGCTAGGTCTTTTGAGGGTCTCGGTGGGGTTAAATACAGTAACCATACGACAGCAGGTCAGTTGTCACCGGAATTTATGCCACTTGGTAACTATGGAGCAGTGAGAGGTATTTTCCGATAGGGAAGAAGAAGAAAAACAGCAACATTGTTGCGCTCGCGAAAAGCACACATGCGTCAGACTCACGCTGTCCCAGGGAACTTACAGATATCCTTCCGCACATTCCACAGACGAAAGGCACGTCCAATTAGGCCTTAGGGTTGGAAAAATTGCACAGAAAATATGTAAGACCCTGGAACAATAGTTACATTTCAGGGGTTCTGTTGTTTATTTTTTTTAACGATATTTACACGATTATGGGTCGCGTTATATAAAAGACAAAAGAGGAACGGTTTGAAAAAGTTTGCATTCTGCAGCTGAAATGAGTTTTCACAATTTTTGAACCCTAATGTCTCATATTGCTACTAAATAGGCCTATGTATTTAGTAAACCACTCGTTTTCTGCCCCAGTGAGACAATGGAGAAACATTTTGCTGTTGTGTTCAGGTTGTTTGCACAAGTCTGATCCAAACACTTGGCTAAACCAATGGGGCAGAGTCTTTTGAAGATGTTGGGCTGTGTGACGAAATAGTGGGATGCTATTCATGCGCGGTGCCCGAGGGAAAGGTGTTCCGGTCGGGAAAAAAGCCACAGAGGAAGAAGAAAGGGGGAGGTAGGAAAAATTGTTGGAAAGAAAGAAACTGTGCGTTGAACATTTTAGTGCACTTTTGCGGGGTAGAGTGCGCAGTGCGTGTTCGTCATTGTGTATATGTTTGAGCGATATGAGAACTTCCGTTGACTCTGTGAAGTTGTTGTTGTTGTTATTTGGTTTACGCGCGTTTGGAGACTTCCACGATTTTGGGGGAAATAATGGATATTTTATTACAAACCGGACCAGGCAAAGTGGAAATCCTGCGTGATATCGGTAGGCTTTGATCTGCCGTGTACTCTTCGGGTGAAACAAGGAGGAATAAGCGCTTTTGGGTTCACAGATACGACTCAAAAGCGATTATCTGCACAGAAAAGGGTTTTCAACTTGCCTGTTTTGAAAGCCGCTAGTTGCGGCAGAAAGGGGCCGTTGGATCCACATAACCCGTGTGTTTAACTCCACTGATTGAAAGGAAACGAGGACAACGCTGTATTTTAATCAGTATTTAAATTAAATTCTCTTCTTTAAACAATCAACAGCTGCGTTGCGATAAATCCACTGAAACAAAGAACCAAAAGGTAATTAAAAGACTTGGATCGAGAAACAGTTGCAGCGGATCAGTGTTACCGATGTGACGAGAATTAGAGACTCTTTGAAACCTGACTGTAAACTGTGTTTTTCCACACGTTCATACGTTTACTGCCATAAGACAAGGCCACAAGTAGTTGCGAAAGGGATCGCAAACAAATGGATGAACATGCTCCTTTTCACACGCATGTCCAGCAAATTCTTCACATGCAAACAGTGTGGAGACAAACAGCTTCTTTTCAAGTCTGACTAGAGCGACATGTAGCCTGCAGAAAATGTCATAGTGTTTTTATTTATCCTCAAAGTTCAATATTTATTTTTGTAGCGCAGCACAAAGTATTACCTATCAAGAGTCTGCTTTTTTATTAATTATGCCTTGTTTGGATGTAAGAGTTACATAGTCCTTATCTTTTTGTCTGTTAATTCATCTGCTGTTGAAACACTTGAATGATGTTTGTGTTCACACTGTAATTCACTGTATTTATGGCGTACACTATTTAAACTCTAGTCCTTTTCAGGTGGCATTTATGAGAAATTCAATTGGTATTTTAAATTGAAGTTAAGTTTGTATTAAAAACACAATGGATCGACTCGGCAGCAAACTGAAGCAAAAGCTAAAACTGTCTGACTCTGGAAGTGTCAAATTCAGCAAAAAGAAAAATGAGCTGGCGAATGTGAATAACAACAGTAATATCAACAATGCCAGTACTGGAACTGTGACACAAATAGTAAACAACCCACCCGTGAGCACGTCTTTGTTCCCCCTCTCATGCTCCCCCTCTGGGGAGGTTTGTGGTCAGTCAGGTGGAAGATCTGGCAAGGTGGGCGCATCTCAGCGAATCACGCCCTCAAATACCTCCTCGACCACAGTACCTGGGGAATGTGGGCCTGGAATCGAACATCACCCTTCGACTCTTGCCCCTCTGCGGCGCCGGTCGCCCCAGCAGCGAGTATCATGCTTCCTGCCTGACACTGTTGAGGGACATGGTACCTGCGACCAGTTGAGGCGAGGCGAGTCACCCAGAGGCGAAGGTGACCCACAGGGGCTGTACAGCCCCAATTCTCGCATGGCCTTGAACCAGCGGCGTTACTCGCTGGAACTCCAGCAGCTTGTTCGCCGTCAGCAGCTTCTCGCTCAGCCTCCTCCACTGTCATCCGTACCACCGCCGTACCCAATGCACAACTCAGCATCACGTTCAGCTGCCACAGAGCCCAGCTTTCTCCATGAGCTGGAGCGTCATAAGCGCTTGTCCCTGCAGGAAGCTCTATTCTACAAGCGTTTGAGCTCTGGTGGTGAACCTTGGGACACTGGCCGACCTGCTTCCCTCTCTCACCCCCCACAGAGAACCCATGACAGTGGAGTAGGGGGGGGTTTCTTCCCCCCTGCACCAGCATTAAGCCCTTGCTCCTCTTTCAGCTTGCAGGAATCTGTATTAGCAAGCCCTCGCTCGAGTTTTGCTAGCAGTACTGCTAGTGGAGGTGGTGGGAGCCCCATGGGAAGTCGGTGCAGCAGTAACCGGACAAGCGGGATCAGCTTGGGCTACGATACCCGCCATACACCTGGGCCTGCCCAGCAACTGCAGCTTTCCTTTACCCAACTTGTTGGCGCCGCCTTAGGTCAGGTGTACCCCGGATCAGCATCTGGGAAAACAGGAGTGCCCCCAGTGGAGGTGTGGAGGGACTATCTTGAAGGGGTATCAGGGGTTGGGGGCGGCGTGCATGACAGTCGTCACTCGTATCCACCTGCATTGAGCGTGCATACTGCGACCTACCACCTAGTGGATTCGGAATGGGGGGGCATTGACCAGCGAGGATCAAGAGGAAATGGGGTGGGTGAGACAGGACGGCACTCTGACTTGCCTGGAACCCGCTACCAGCAAGAGCTCACCCGCCTGCTTTTGAGAGATGCTGTCCTGGAGGGAGAAGCGCTACTTGGATGTCTGACTCTAAAAGAACAGCCAATATCCACCACCACCAACCTGGTCAACTCTGCACCTACTCCAGCAGGAAAATCCCTGGAGGAACAGACAGCTGGGAGGGAGTCATCAGTATCAATGGACAGACAGGAGTACTTTGGTGAGATCACTAACTCCTCACTATTTCTAGTCTGGTTATGACTGATGATGTATTTTTGGCATTAGCTGTGATGTGGTGAGATGAGGACTGATTCAGACCTGCTAAAACTTGTATAGGCTTCCTCTCTGAGACAAAAAGCAGTCGAGAGATCCTGCCATTACCAAGACACATTCAGTCAGATGATGAGTTCAAAGACTTGTGCAAAAATACACACTAGGCTTTCTTTTCAGCCCATTTCTCTTACTAACCATAATAACTAACTTGCATGTCACTGAGCAAATATATAACCCCTCCACCCAAGACTAAAGAGAGTTCGAAACAGACTGCACAGGCAAAAATATCTGCCTAGAGCAAGCGTAGTGATTATGCATGACCCCAAATTACAGGCTCTGTTTTACAGTGGTCATACCAAAGAGTGGTGAGTAATACAGTAGGACAGAGTCTTAGTTAAGAGGACGGTTGTGTGTGTGTGTGTGTGTGTGTGTGTGTGTGTGAGTGTTCTTAGCTCATGGCCAGCCACAGGTTGAGCGAGGGTGTGTTCATGTGTGTTAGCGTGCACTAGCGTGTGCTGGCGTGTGCTTGTTTAGTTCAGGTATTTGAGTCCTGAGGGAAGGCTCTCTCACACACTGAATTGAGAGGGTTGGGCATGTGTTTGTGTCTTCTGTGTGTGTAGTGCTTTTTGTTGTGACTAGGAAACCTCCCTGTTATCTGAAAAGCACCTGTGTAAAGTCTAAAGACATTACCTCATTCTGACACATTACTACATCCAATTCCTGTATCTACCAGCCTGTTAGCCTTTTTCATGTAATGAAGGGGTAGCCAAGCTCAGTTCAGATTTATTAGTGTGTGTGTGTGTGTAGTGTTACTATAAGAAACAAACCCACTGGCTGTTATTCTCAGGAAAGTTTGTACAATGCTGCACAGACATGCACTTGAGTCCAGACAGAGCTGCTGCTGTATTTTGTGTAATTGGTATGATTGGATAATGACCTTGGTTTCCTAGATACCCATCTGAGGTGTGCGTGTGTATGGGAGAAATACCTTTAAAGGGTGTAATACCATTTTGTCTTTGATGCTTTTGTTCAAAGTGTACTCAAACTTTTTGTGGTTGTATATTTGCTTTCAGGTACGTGTGTGAAGTGCGGCAAAGGTGTATATGGTGCAGATAATGCCTGCCAGGCTTTGGACAGCCTTTATCACACCGGCTGCTTCACATGCGTTTCTTGTGGTAAGTTATTAGACATCAGTAATCTATGAACAACACAAATTATGTGGGTGATTCTCACGAAACATATCAAGAAAATGTCCTGGTCGTATTTAACCCCAAATCAATACAAAGAAAAACTAATATTTTGCCTTAAGAAAATTAAGCCGATTAAGTTTTTTTGCCTTGTGATACTATTTTCTGGACATTTAAAGGAATATTCCATGTTTAATACAAAGCTCAATCGACAACATTTGTGCACAATGTTGATTACAACAAAAATAATTTAAACTTAGCAAAAATCGAGTTTACAGTGATGCACTTACAATGAATGGGGCCAAATTTTGGAGGGTTTAAAGGCAGAATTGAGAAGCGTATAATTTTATAAAAGCACTTACATTTATTTCTCTGTTAAAACAAGTATTATTTGAGCTGTAAATAGTTTAAATCGTAACTTTTACAGTCATTTTAGGGTTTGTTGACATTAAATTGTCATGGCAACAAAGTTGTAAAATTGGCTATAACTTTACACAGAAAAGGTTAGTAAGCGATTTTATCACAATAAAATCATGTTAACATATTGTTTACATTTTGTGGCTATACTTTTAAAATAGTAATATTTATTTAATTAATAGTAATAAATGCAAAAATCTGGGTCATAAAATCTTAAAGGAAAGGAGGGGCAAGTCAAAATAATTTTTTAATTAATCAACATTGTGCCTTTATGCTGTTGATTGAGCTTTACATTTATTAAGGAATATTCCTTTAAGGACATAATTCTCATTATCGTAACACGTCCAGATGTTTTATTTTCATTATATCTGCTTATTCTTATTACCCAAACACACTCATGTTTTTACTGTATTACACTAAAAATGATACTTTTGTACAATTAATTTTTATATTGCAGTTGGAAGAATTAACTTTTTTTAAAATTGCGATTATGAGAAATGAGCCTGCTACTATCATGAAAATAATGTAGTCTACACAATGTATATGTAAAAATAATGTAATTCGAAAAATCTTAATGTCCCTAAAAATAGGCTTCATTTTCTGTAAGCCAACCATAATATCATTTTTGTTTCTTTTGATTTTGGAGTTAAAGAGAACCAGGACAATTTCTTGACAGGTTTAAAAAAAAAAAAAAAAAAAAAAAAAAAAATCTCTCATGTAACCAAGGCCAATATTTCTCTGAGGAGTACATGTTCTCTTCATTTGTGTCAGTACCTGGGGAATCTTATGAAACTGGTCAAGAACTCATCTGGGTTAGTATTGTAATGTAAAAACTATATATGGGATATTTCAATTGTAAAGTATTTATATATCATAATATTATTTGTGGTACTGCCTTTTAATTCATGCTTATTTAAATAAAAAACACTGCTTTACAGTAAGAAGAATCACAATAATGGAATTACAAAAAAGCTCTTCACGTGTTTTGTTAATGAGAATTTGGGGGGATTGATTACAACTATGAGACTTCTAAATAAATAATTTTGGGGGAAATGTAACCATTTTGGTCTGAACATGTCGCTTTCTTTCCGTTTTAAGGGCGTACTCTCAGAAACAAGGACTTTTACAATGTTAATGGCTCTGTGTTCTGTAAGGAGGACTATATGGTAAGACCTCTGAATAATACTTCATTTTGACTTGGATTTATTTGTGTGGCATTTCTAGGATTTGCCTTAGCTAGTGTTGAAGTTATTTAATGGAAATGAGTCACACGCAATAATGCTGCTGACTGATTGGATGTGAGGGCTTTTTCAGATCTAGTGAACAGACACTGATGCAAACATACAGGTATTTGTGTATTTACCTTAAAGGTATAGTACACCCAAAAATGTAAATTCTCTCATTTACTTAACCTCATGCAATGTGTGAGAATTTCTTCTGCTGAACACAAAGATTTTTAGAAGAATATTTCAGCTCTGTAGGTTCCAGTGGGGATTTCTTTAAGACTACAAGGGAAGCTCGGCTTCCCCTATAATGTCAAAAAAATAATGGTCAAATATGTACTATTGTGTAAACAATTTACCGACTAAAAATGCGTTAGAACATGTTCATCTCGAAAACGAGTTCGTTCAGAATCAGCTACATATAGCAGGTCAGCTGACTCGATTTCATTCTCATACATTCCCGTTTGTCGAAAGACAAACTGCTGCAACCTATTTCTTAATATTTGTTTGGCGAAATTGCTAGTCAATTTGCATAATACATTTCACACAATTATACACCACATTCCTTGTTTCAGTTTTACCAAGTTTAATATTTTTTTTTAGATCGTTCGTTCATTCATTTATGAAATGCAAGCAGAACGAATTTCTCTTGTTTGTAAATTTTTTTACGTAAAAATTTATTTATGAACAATGTAGTTTAGGGGAAAACATTTATTTGAAATTCATGTACAAAAACAACATTGAAACAAATCATCATGTATACTGTTTGTTAGTCCATTTTTACATTAATTGTCACATCGAATTAAATGCAACTAAACAACATCTGAGCTTAGAGGAACATCCAAGTGGTTATTTGAGATTCTAACATTGTTTGGTTGAACACATCCTTCTTTCTTGGTTTATTAATATAATTTACTCAGTTTATGAATGCATAATCATTGATGCTTTTATGTTGCATTCATTTTGCACTGAAGAACACGCTTCTTGGTTATACTTTTGCACTTTGAGAATTTGTCGTTTGATTCGCTCTAGTTAATGTGTCACAACTATGTTTAAATAAAATGCAAGATGATCAATGTAAGAGATTATTTATAGCTCTGCTGGCCATTGAGAAGACACTGGTCAAGTCACTGGAAAAGACGCCTAGTTGGTACGATATGGTCACAGTGCATTTTCTCGAAAAGTAATGTAGGGCAGAATTTACTTTTAAATAAATGGACAAGTTTATAATGTAGGCCGAAAATGAGCTTCCCCTCTTTGAAAGACCAGCAGCCGCCACTGGTAGGTTCATACAATGCCAGTAAATGGTGACCAGACCTTTCAAGCTCCAAAAATCACATAAGGCAAAATAAAAGTAATCCATATCTTCAGAAGCAGTATGATATGTGTGGATGAGAAACACATTGATATTTAAGCCCTTTTTCCCTATAAATCACCAGTTTCATTTTCGCCACCTTTAACGGTTGCACACTGTCACCATGTCATCTACCACATCTCACGCGGAAAGTGTTTAAACCTGCTTCTCCCGCTGGGAGCTGTAGGCCCCTGGGCTTCAGCCCATTTAAGCCTGTGTGTTAATGAGCCCCTGCTGCCTTTTATGCTTTTTGGAGCTTCAACATTTTGGCCACCTTTTACTTGCATTGTATGGACCTACAGAGCTGAAATACTCTTTGTGTGCAACAGAAGAAAGTAAGACATCTGGAATGGCATGAGGGCGAGTAAATGACGAGCACATTTTTGGGTGAACTATCCCTTTAAAGTTCCTTGTGGTGATGAAGTAAAATGGCATAATTATAGATGCGCTGTTCCTCTGTATTTATTACAGTTTCTGTAAAAGCCAAACCATCTATAGCCATTTTTAACATGTGTATTTTATGTATTATTTTAAAATATAATAGTTACATCATTTATGAACATTTTGGTATTGTTTCTTTGTTACATTTCAGTTCTCAGGCTTCCAGGAGGCAGCTGAGAAGTGCAGTGTTTGTGGTCACCTCATCTTGGAGCAGGTATGTAGTCCGTGTGTGAGCTCATTTACGATGTTGGAATACCGTGTAATTTAGGGTGCTCACACCTTTGTTTATACATGTAATTTAGATTCTACAGGCTCTGGGGAACTCGTATCACCCAGGATGTTTCCGCTGCACTGTCTGCTCAAAGGCTTTGGACGGAGTGCCATTCACAGTGGACTACCTCAACAATGTCTACTGCGTCTCTGACTACAATAGGTCTGTTAGGTTGAACAAGGCTACAGTGAGATTGTATCATGAGCTAGATGTGAGGACATTGCCAAGTGTTTCAAAAACATTTTACAAGTAATGCACATTATTTTCCTATTTATTTATTTACTGAAATTTAAAACATGTCCTTTCATGAAATGACAATGGAAATGTCATTGTATGCTAATTATGTTGGGGTCTAACACTTAAAATACTAAAAGAGGCCAAAGTGCTACCGTACTAGAAGAGGGAGTCTTCCAAATGAGAATACTGTAATGAGTTACTGTTACTTTTAAAAACGCATCCCCCAACATTCTATGTACATAGGCTACATGTAGAACTCTGTGTTTAAGGTCTAAGACACCAAAGATGTAAACTAGGATGTCATCTTTTGCATGTATTAACTCTTCGTGTGGATTACAACTTTTTCTTTCCCATCCTCAGAACATTTGCTCCCAAATGCGCTGCCTGTTTACAACCCATCTTACCTGCTGAGGTAAATAATTCCCTAATTTTTCTTAGATTTCAGTGGATGCTTTAGTGAATTTTAGAGGACATTCCAGAGGGATCTTGATTGTGGTGTTTGGTGTATCTGTTTCAGGGCAGTGAGGATATCCTCAGGGTGGTGTCTATGAACAAAGACTATCACTTTGAGTGTTATCACTGTGAGGTATGTATGATGGCAAGTGGTTTGGATAAGCTGATTGTCATAATGTTGGGTACTTGGAGTCCATTTTGTTTTATTATAGATAAGACCATATCTACATGGTCTGTCTGGAAAAAAAGAACGTTATCACAGAGGCTTGTAATCCTCCCTTCCTCTCTTTCTTTAGGAGTGTGGGAAGCAACTCTCAGATGAGCCTGGATCTCAGTGCTTCCCTCTGGACTCCCATCTCCTCTGCCACTCTTGTCACATGAGCAGGGTGTGCACCACACATAACATTCCCCCTCACGATACACACTGAAATGAGAACTAATGTGCCTGATCAAAACAAACGGCTTTGTACTGTCTTAAGCACACTAGCGATCACTGTAAAATTTTGTCTTATGTCTCTTGCTCTTCTATTCCAACTCCATGTTTGAAGATAGTGAGAGGAAGGGAAAAAAATAGATTTGTTTTGTCTTACTGATTTTTGAGGTCAGAGTACATTTCAAATGCAAATCACAGCATTAAAGGAAATATCCCCCTAGTGGCTGGGAAATGCTCCAACTGAATCCTGCTGAACAAACATTTTCTATAAAAGTTCTCTGAGCTTAAAGACTATTGTTGTCTGCTTACTACATTATTAGGGGAGATAATATATCAGAATACTGTTTTACTCCCATATCTACTGTTTGCTGTAGGGATAAAAACAAGGGATTTTTTATTTTTTTTTTGCTTAACATTTTTCTATATTTAATATCACTAGCAAAGATTTTGCACTTAAACATGTTTACCTATTAAGAGATTGCAAAAGATCTAAAAGCATTCCTGTATCTGTTTAATAAACTGTTCTCTCTGTACACTTGCGTTGTATTTGAGGTTTAAACATCTTTGTAATAATGCCAACAAATCCCATTTCAAATACTAATCATGGCTATAATCTAAATGTCTATTATTTACAGATTATTTATCTAAGATTGACTTTGACATTCACATTACAGGTATGGGGATAAATATAAAATAATTTTAAAAGACTCCAGTCTCCACACTCTATTCACTGCCAATTCTGACAGCGATAATGGCTTGCTTTCAATAAAACACAGAAGCAAAATTTTCTTTAGTTTTTAATGATTCTTTGTACATTCTGCACAGTCATAAAGAAAATAATCCAAAAAGAATCTTTTGTCATTTATCTTCAAAACTAAAACATTAAAATTTAAATTAATATTAAAAGGCCTCTTGCTATTTACTCTATAAAGGTTAGATTTATGCCTTATATGATTCACATTGATGAACAGTAAACAACTTCATTAGACCAGGGCAAAAGGAGGATAACAGACGAGGGCAAGGTGGTGAGATGCATTAAGAAATCTCTAACGATTCCTCTACAGTGTGGCTTCATTACTGGACATCAGTAGTCGTTTAATACATTTAGAAGACCCCCCCCCCCCCCCCCCCCGAGTGAGATCTGTGTCAACAACAGGACTGGCTCAGAATAGTGACCAAAACATTTGGGTGAGGACTTTTTCCATTTAAATGGAAATCTATTAAATTTGAACTAACTTGACAAAATTAAATCACACCAAAGAACTTATAAGTCCAATAATTATACACTGCATTATCTACCCACAAGGCTAAAGTGGCACTAATTAAACAAAAAAATTAAAAGGAAAGTGAAGACTCTGCAATTTAGAGAAGAACAAATTATGATTCATATGGTCTTCCTTGGCTTTGGTGTTTGTAAGCCTAACAATGACACACTCGCTTATTAACACAAATAAACCAAACATCCACCAGTCCCTTTGTTAAGACCTATGGAGTTTCATTTGAGATTTTTTTTGTGGGGGGAGAGAAAAAAAAAAAAAAAAATCCTCTAATTAGAGAGATTATATGATTTATGTGTGACTGAAATATGTGCTAAAAAATAAATGTTAAAAGTGTCAAAAAGGACTGAAATTTAATCTTTGAGCTGTCACCATGCTGACAAATCTGATTTTACAAATCCCTCCCACTCGCTCAAACACTTTACACTACACACTCAGTGACGTCTGTCTCTGGAGATGTTGCTACAGCTCCGTGAGCTTCTGCTGCCTCCTGCAGTTTTGGAGTCACCACCTCGCCCTCTGTGACCGTCTCTCCTCCTTTCTTCCTCCCTTCCCCTTTGTCTTTCTCTCTCCCGGTCTCTGTCTCCCTCAGCAGAACGTCCAACCACACCCCCTGCATTTCCTCCCTCTCTGTCGCGGACTTTTGCTCTCTCCCGCTGTTCCTCTCGTTTTTTGTCCTCCTCCTCCTGAAGTTCCTTCCTCCTTTTCTCTCGCTCCTTTATTCGTTCAGTACGCTCCAGAGCTCTCTGTGTGGCCTTGAAAGAAACAGCAAAGACTTAAAACGAGACTGTCTGAGGTGTGAGTGTGTTTTAATTCGGTCTCTGTGTGCGTGTTATTCTAACCTGTTCCTCTGTGAGGGGTAACCAGTATATACAGGGAGCCGCTTCTGTTTTGCGGAACAGATCATCAAGAAGCTTTGCAGGAGGCTCTTCTGGTTTATCTGGGGAGATAGCGGGTTGCAAAAATGAGAAAACAGCAAAGTAAGTCAAAAAAGATGAAACGGTGAGATGCCATCAGTGATGCACATCTGCATATGCTTTGCAACAATTTTTCAAGCCATACAAATTGTAAATATCTCTAGGGCCTTGCAAGTGTAAGTGACAAACTTGAACTTGTGAAGATGAATTTTTCCTCACCTTTCTTTTCTGTTCTCTTCTCTTTACTCCTTCCTCTCTCTCTGCGTCTTCTGTCCCGGTCCCGTGACCGCGACTTTCTGGTTCCGTCTCTGTCCTCTTTTCCAAAATCTTTCACTTTATCCCGATCCCATTCTCGCTCAGAACGAGTCCTCTCTCTCCTCTCCATTGCTCTTTCTCTCTCTGCCCACTGGTCTCTCACAGCTGAAGGTCCTCCATCTCTGTTTCTTTCTCGTTCCTTCTCCTTTTCACGGTGGGTGGGCATAAGTGGAGGAGGGGCAGCAGGACAGCCCAGAGTTCCTGAGCCTTGAGGGTCATGACCTTCACCTGCACGGTTACTGGACACGACACCTTTATGGAAGTCCAACTAAAAGGACACAATACACCAAAAAGAGAAGCTTAAAAGATGAAAAAGAATGATTAAATGAACAAGAAAATGTTGACAGGAAAGAAAGAAAGATTTTAGATGAGCTTAGATAGAAACACTGTTCAGACCTCATCTTGCTCACAGAAGTCCACACGGAGTACTTTAGGATTACTGGCAGGCCATTTTACACCATGCAGTGCTTCTCGAGTGGCAATCGCGTTTTCTTTACTTGAGTACTGAGAAAATGAGACAAAATGGAATTAAGAGAGGGTGAAAAGATTGGTTTGAGGTTGTATGTAAACTTTAGTAGAACTGAGTAATAAAAAAAGGATTCTTACCGTGACATAGCAGTGTGATTTGATCTTGTCGATCCAGAAGCCCTCCTCCACTAATGTACCTGTCCGATATAACAACTCCTTTAGTTGACCTAAGGTAAAAGGTCGCACCTAAAACAAAATTAGTTCAGGGGTTATAGTTCATAAGACCAGCAAGATCACCACCAAAAAGCAAAACAAATCTGAACCTCAAGCATTATGTTGCAAAGGAAAAAACTAAAACAAAAGAAACTTAAGGATGCAAATAAACTTCTGGCATTTTCAGAAAAACTAGACTTCTTATTGAACATTCACGCTTCAATTACTACTACAAAAATAATATACAAATATAATTTCACAATAGATTTTAAAGTAGGGATGCACAGATACCAACATATTGTACAAGTCCTCATTTACTGGTTTTCATACTTAAATTCCGATACTAACATGTATCAGCTATGAAGAAAACAATACAATCATATATTATTAAGAACTCTTGATGAAAGACATATTTAGTAAAAATGTATATATATATATATATATATATATATATATATATATATATATATATATATATATATATATATATATATATATATATATATATATATATATATATATACACACACACTACCGTTCAAAAGTTTGGGGTCACCCAAACAATTTTGTGTTTTCCTGAAAAGTCACACTTATTCACCACCATACGTTGTGAAATGAATAGAAAATAGAGTCAAGACATTGACAAGGTTAGAAATAATCATTTGTATTTGAAATAAGATTTTTTTTACATCAAACTTTGCTTTCGTCAAAGAATCCTCCATTTGCAGCAATTACAGCATTGCAGACCTTTGGCATTCTAGCTGTTAATTTGTTGAGGTAATCTGGAGAAATTGCACCCCACGCTTCCAGAAGCAGCTCCCACAAGTTGGATTGGTTGGATGGGCACTTCTTGCGTACCATACGGTCAAGCTGCTCCCACAACAGCTCAATGGGGTTCAGATCTGGTGACTGCGCTGGCCACTCCATTACCGATAGAATACCAGCTGCCTGCTTCTGCTCTAAATAGTTCTTGCACAATTTGGAGGTGTGTTTAGGGTCATTGTCCTGTTGTAGGATGAAATTGGCTCCAATCAAGCGCTGTCCACTGGGTATGGCATGGCGTTGCAAAATGGAGTGATAGCCTTCCTTATTCAGAATCCCTTTTACCCTGTACAAATCTCCCACCTTACCAGCACCAAAGCAACCCCAGACCATTATATTACCTCCACCATGCTTAACAGATGGCGTCAGGCATTCTTCCAGCATCTTTTCATTTGTTCTGCGTCTCACAAACGTTCTTCTTTGTGATCCAAACACCTCAAACTTGGATTCATCTGTCCACAACACTTTTTTCCAGTCTTCCTCTGTCCAATGTCTGTGTTCTTTTGCCCATCTTAATCTTTTTCTTTTATTGGCCAGTCTCAGATATGGCTTTTTCTTTGCCACTCTGCCCTGAAGCCCAGAATCCCGCAGCCGCCTCTTCACTGTACATGTTGACACTGGTGTTTTGCGGGTACTATTTAATGAAGATGCCAGTTGGGGACCTGTGAGGCGTCTGTTTCTCAAACTAGAGACTCTAATGTACTTATCTTCTTGCTCAGTTGTGCAACGCGGCCTCCCACTTCTTTTTCTACTCTGGTTAGAGCCTGTTTGTGCTGTCCTCTGAAGGGAGTAGTACACACCGTTGTAGGAAATCTTCAATTTCTTAGCAATGTCTCGCATGGAATAGCCTTCATTTCTAAGGACAAGAATAGACTGTCGAGTTTCAGATGAAAGTTCTCTTTTTCTGGCCATTTTGAGCGTTTAATTGACCCCACAAATGTGATGCTCCAGAAACTCAATCTGCTCAAAGGAAGGTCAGTTTTGTAGCTTCTGTAACGACCTAAACTGTTTTCAGATGTGTGAACATGATTGCACAAGGGTTTTCTAATCATCAATTAGCCTTCTGAGCCAATGAGCAAACACATTGTACCATTAGAACACTGGAGTGATAGTTGCTGGAAATGGGCCTCTATACACCTATGTACATATTGCACCAAAAACCAGACATTTGCAGCTAGAATAGTCATTTACCACATTAGCAATGTATAGAGTGTATTTCTTCAAAGTTAAGACTAGTTTAAAGTTGTCTTCATTGAAAAGTACAGTGCTTTTCCTTCAAAAATAAGGACATTTCAATGTGACCCCAAACTTTTGAACGGTAGTGTGTGTGTATATATATATATATATATATATATATATATATATATATATATATATATATATATATATATATATATATATATATATATATATATATATATATATATATACACACAAATTTACATTTAGGAAGAGACAGCTGTTTGTGTGCATGCAAATAATTTCCTTTCAGAGGCGGCTGACCCCTGGTTTTTGACTTGAAGGGAGTATATTTACAAACACTCACCTAAAGTTTTGAAACTTTGACTATGTTTTAACAGACATCTAGGTTAAGCTCTAGGTTACCCTGGCTTTGGAGGTGTCATGGCCAATTGAGAGTTCCTCATCAGGTAGCTGATATTTCCCATGTGCTGGTTGGCTTGTTACTACCTCAACCAATTTAATTAATCAATGATCACATGCTCAGGCTTACAGGATGAAAGCAACACCTTTTGCAGTTGGAGATCCAAAGTTGGAAGCAGAATATGTATGCATGGCTCCTCTTTTTGAAGTATTTGGTTGCTGATGTCAAAAATAGGTATGGCTCTCGTTTGAAAGAGTGAATACACTCTTGACATTGTTGGTGTCATTGGGTTGGACAGGAAGTGAAGTATCTTTTCAGGTTTTGTCAGATCCTTTTTCTCTTCCCTGGTGGAATCTGATAGCTGTGTTACATGGTAGCTGATTTAAGATGGTCATAAACTGGTCATTCCAGCAAAAGCTGGTGAAGCTGGTTTTTGGAAGATGGTAGCTGGTCGACCAGCTCAGGACAAGCTTGGACCAGCTCATGACCGGCTATCATGTTCCAAAACACAGCTACCAGCTTAAGCTGGTTTTTCTACTTAAACCTCTAGTTACAAGGCCTACAATCCCAGATAAAGAAAACCCGAAAGAACCAAGAAATTATGTCTTTGTTTTTTTCTTTATCTAGGAATGTAGGCCTTTGTAACTAGAGGTTTAGCTACATTACCTGAAGCTCCTTTTGGCTAACGTCAAAATCGTAATTGCACAATGTGCAAAATTCATGATTTGGCTGAGGGGCAGAGGCATGGCCATTGCTCCTGATACTTTGTGAAAAACTTTTGGGTGGCATGGACTCGCTCTCTCCCTGTCAGTGTCCTCCTCATCTGATGTCATGTTTATTTTAACTGCAAGGCACACATACCACATACAAAATTGTTTTATCCTGCCATGATCTCTCATTACAGTGACAGTTTTGGCTGCAATAATAATGATGAATAAGGTAAAATGAAAAGTCACATTTAACAATCTGTGACACCCAAACCATATAAATTAACACTTTGCCAACTTAAAAGCCTGGTGAACTAGCAAGATTAATTATGTAACGCTAAGCTTATGTTTCTTTAACGTTAAATATTTTTCCAAGTTTGGCAGGTCTGGGTAAAGTTAACTCAATTCACAATTTAAACTTTCCACATCCACCCCAGCCCATTTACAAAGGAATTAAAAGCACCGTCCTCACTTGAACCAGCCACATGGAGTGAGGGGAACAAGAGGGATAAAACCTATTTCCTGTTGCTGTTGATTTGCAGTCTTTTCAAATGATTGACATTACACATTTGTCAATCATCCCTGCTTGATATTTGGGAGAATAAACCCATCGATATGATTGGTTGAATTCTTCTTTTTCGCAGGCTAGACGCTGCTGCCTCTTGCTGTTAGACTTGAGTACTGCACGTGCACAATTGAACAAAGGCGTCACCAGCTTCTTGCACAGTTTAGAGTGACAAATGCATACCTGTTATGCAAAATGCGTACAGGTTGGCAGGTCTGCATAGCTACTAGGCAGGTCATTTACTAGGCAAGGACGACTGCAGTAGAACACAAAATGTCAAGTTTAAGGTTTTGTATTTACACATTAAAAGGTGCCCGCAGTAAACATTGTGTAAATGTTGTGCTGACACCTAATGGCGTAGATTATGCGATACTGATGTCATTGTAGAAATGTACAATTCGCAGTCAGGCATGATTTATTCAACAAGTGAAAGTGTCCAATTACAATTATTGAAATAAAGGGAGTGATATTTGGCTGGTAATTTGATATCAACATGGAGGTGCTCATGAATGTGCGTTCAACACCATATGTAGATTAAAGCAAATTTTCTAATAGATTAATATGATTTAAGAGTAGGGGTGTCCAATCTATGGCACGCAGGCCATCTGTTGCCAGCCGACTGCTCTGATGCGGGCCATGCCATTTTTAAAAAAAAATAGAACAAAATTTGTCCCCATAGAGAAATTATATGAAATTCATATACTGAACACTGGGTGTCACTATCACATACAGCCACATTTACAGCGAGCGCAGTGTCTCCACTGGTGGGTTCTCTTCAGTCACCACCGGCTTCATCCACTGGCAGAGTTCAACAGGGGTTTGGACAAACTTCAGATTTCAATTGGAGAAAGCAGCAAAAAGAATGATGCATGTTATAGTAATGATATCAGGTTAGATACTTTGCTCATGTACTCGTTCTCATTAAAATGTCCCGCTACCACGTATTATACAACTGAGTAGAGCTGCCATTGTGCAAGCGCCAAACTGAGTTTGAGCGCACAGAGACGCTGAGCCAAACACACTCTCCTAAATATCCGCTGCAGTGCTGATAAATTTGATTAATTGTAGTGAATTATGTCCATCTAATGATTTATTGAAACATCAAAAATAATGCATCACTGACTTCCCCACACCATTTGTGAGTATGGACATAAGAGAGTGCTTAAAACATTTGCGCATCTCTGCCTGTACCAGAGTTTCCGCTACGATATTTTGGTGCTGGCCAACGTGTCCGGGAATGAAAAGGTTTGGCGGACAATTTGGAAAAAATCTGTTCATCTCATTTGTTTATTTGGCAATATAAATGCGATGGACTATGCATAATGCGATACAGGCTAATTTATGACACATTCAAGTCAACTGAATGATAAACGTTTGTTCATTGTAACGATCAATAAAAAATATATATATATAAAAAAAAAAAACTTAAAAAGCAGTCATGGAATTAGCTTCTAATTAAATAAAAATTATTTAAACAATGGGGCAAAACTAAACAGTAATTTGCCACATATCTTTTCCTATATAAATATTAAAATGACAATCGTTTGGTTGTCAAATTTCTCTCGGCTAATTACCATGGCTCTTTTTACTACTATTTTAGTCCGATTTTTCATAGCACAGAAGCGCTTTGCTGCCCAAGTGAAGTCAAATGTTACCAATGTTTCTCTACAACTCTGGTGTCCTTCTCTCCAGAAGACAGCAACGCAAGGTTTTAATGTGATTCTGAAGAGAGAAGCTTCACTGTGGGCATGCAAGATGGGAACATAGGCTGCTTATGAAAGTGTGCAGAACAGTCATGGATTAGGACTCCACAAGCTTTGGAAAAGTTTAACCCTCCTTGGCAGCAAAGCGCTGTTATCAATGCAATTTTTAAAAAAATCCCAGGGCAATGAAAGTAATAAGCTCTAAACCAGTATAATATTTAATATAAAAATGTTACATTACTGCTGTATCAGAAGTTTACTTTTCCAAAAATGGGCATCGTTTCTCACAGGAATTAAATTTAAGTGGCATTTTGTATGTTTATGAGGGAAATTTTATGCGATAAACATGTGATCATGTGTTATTCTACTCTTAAAAATATAATTTTTAGAAACTTCAGCAATAGAAAATGTCAGCAAACTTAATGTGTAAATATTTGTATGAACATAAAGATTCAACAACTAAGACATAAACTGAATAATTTTCATAGACATGTTACTAACAGAAATGGAATAATGTGTCCCTGAACAAAGTGGGGTCAAAACCAAAAGTAACAGTCAGTATCTGGTGTGGCCACCAGCTGCATTATGTACTGCAGTGCATCTCATCCTTATGGACCGCACCAGATTTGCCAGTTCTTGCTGTGAGATGTTACCCCATTCTTGCACCAAGGCACTTGAAATTTCCCGGACATTTCTGGGGGGGAATGGCCCCAGTCCTCACTAGGAATGGACATTTTGTCTAATTACTCTTTGAGTACTCAAGGTGCAAATTACATGTTCATAACTGTATGTATAATGACATGTTTGACAACCGTCTATGGCTGCTGCACCATGATTCTTTGTTCCAGTGTACGGTCTATTCATCATTATAGGCTGTTATAAAATAGTATGTTACAAAATGTACAAAAAATTGCATAATCAAAATATAATTCATCACATTGTCATTGTGACGATTTGCTGCCCAAATCTGAAAAAATTTGCACAACACGCGTCTGTGTTTGTTCCTTCAGGTTACCATATTAATCTTGGTAAGTGCGCACTAGTTTTTTTTAGTGACTGTCTGAACAGTCTCATTTCAAATAACAGGAGATGCCATAACCATTGCGTTTTAATATGCATGTTAAGTTGAAGTTCAGTTTTGAAGATGCTGCATTGCGTTCCATTTAACTGCGATCTGTCTAGCTGTTTGAAACACTCGCCTGGTGTACACTGCCACACGCGCCTGGTGTGTAAGTGTGTGTCCCCAAATATTTGCACTTGGGAGAAAAGCCCTGATGCTCCGTATTGTTGCTGTGATTCATGAAGTGTTCCATTCAACTCAGAAAGTCTGAATTGCCACATTTAAACTGAGGAAAGTGCAACGGAATGACACTTTATATTGGATATCTAACTCGAGCGGAAATCTTAATTTCGTCGAGATGCAGCTGTGCGTTACGTAATGCAGGGCAGGGAGGTTTAGTCTGTGACAATCATTCATTAAATAATATCCATTTACAAGTCAAAGGTCTTACGTTACATGACAAAGTGTGTTTAGCAAACATTTTTCAGAGACAGGTTTTCAAAACACTGTTAATAACACTGTTTAGATTAATGTAACAATAGCATTGCAGCGTCATATCAGTTTGTTTGCCATGAGAAGTCTCTGATAATCAATGTACCCCTCAATGTCACAACGTAATCCATCTCAAAATAAAATAAGATACCTCTGACACATTTGTGTTTAGTTGTCAGGTAATTGTCACTGGATTTTGAAGTGAAGTCACATCATGAGTGATCACTATAGATCATCGTTTTCATGATCGATCATTGCTGCCACGTCCGAGTAGCAGAGTCCTTGTGCCCATCCCTAGCCCTCACCCTCTGATCCAACAGGTCCCAGACGTGCTCAATGGGATTGAGATACGGGCTCTTCACTGGCCATGGGAGAACACTGACATTCCTGTCTTGCAGGAAATCACTCACAGAACGAGCAGTATGGCTGGTGGCATTGTCATGCTGGAGGAGCATGTCAGGATGAGCATCGCATGAGGGAGGAGGATGTCTTCCTTGTAAAGCCCAGCATTGCCTGCAATGACAACAAGCTCAGTCTGATGATGCTGAGACACACCGCCCCAGAACATGATGGACCCACCAGATCCAAATCGATCCCACGACAAGACCGCGACTCGTCAGTGAAGAGCACTTTTTGCCAGTGCTGTCAGTTCCAGCGAAGGTGGGTTTGTGCCCATAGGCAACGCTGTTGCCGGTGATGTCTGGTAAGGACCTGCCTACAAGCCCTCAGTCCAGCCTCTCCTAGCCTATTGCAGACAGTCTGAGCACTGATGGAGAGATTGTGCATTCCTGGTGTAACTCGGGCAGTTGTAGTTGCCATACTGTACCTGTCCCGCAGGTGTGATATTCGGATGTACCGATCCTGTGCAGGTGTTGTTACACGTGGTCTGCCACTGTGAGGACGATCAGCAGTCCTTCTTGTCTCCCTGTAGCACTGTCTTAGGCATCTCACAGTACGGATATTGCAATATAAAGGCATGTTCACACAGATGAGCAGGGACCCTGGGCATCTTTCTTTAGGTGTTTTTCAGAGTCAGTAGAAATGTCTCTTTAGTGTCCTAATTTGTGTAACAGTGACCTTAACTGCCTACCAACTGTAAAAGGTTTGTGTCTTAACGACCTTTCCACAGGTGCATTAATTGTTTATGGTTCATTGAACAAGCATGGAAAACATTGATTAAACCCTTTACAATAAAGATCTGTACAGTTATTTGGATTTTTAAAAAATGATCTTTAAATATACAATGTCCTGAAAAAGGAATGTTTTTTTATTTTGCCGAGTTTCTGATTTAATAAAAATAATATAACAAAGTAGTGCATTTTTTTTTAGGGCATTTTTGTAATTATATTTTTACAAAATATAATTATTATTACTACAGCGATGCGGCCTGTAACACCTTATTTCTTTTGGCATCTGGCCACCAGTAGAAAAGTTTGAACACCCCTTAGGTGTCTTCATCTCATGTGTATATTTAAAACAGGAGTCATTTTAAGTTTAGCAATTAGCAAAAAATTTGAGCGCAACACAATGTCTATGATGACATTGCCAAATTCACACGCATGTGAGTAGACAACATTGGTACACATACATAACAAATGTAATCGTGCATCCCTAAATTACATTAAAGAATAAGCAGTGACATGAGCAGTGTTCCCTTACCAGGTTGCAGATGTGTATGATGCTGGAGGTTTTTCCACGAGGAGGAGACAGCTGGCGACCTGTTCGTATAGGGTCATCTATAGTAATGGACACGCCTGATTTCTGCTGACTGATGGAGCGCCGCACCAAAGAATCTTTGGGAGTGACTGGGAGAGAGAAAGGGAGAAATATATTAGCTATATTCTTGTTAGAAAAACAAGGGATTTACTATGTTATATCTGTGTAACTGATGGCATAAAGGTTGATGCATGCAAGCACACCAAGAATTATATCTAGGTCTGGGTATCGAGTTCGATACATTAGGAACCGACTGAATTGCCTCTAAACAATCGAGTATCGAAAAATGTACCAAATTTCAATACCTAAGGGGTTAATCTAGTCAACATCAGTGATAAGCATGTAGCATGCTAGAAGTGCCCAAATCTAAAAGTGACAGTGATTGGCTGCGTTTAGGCAGAGGAAAAACACTAGTTTACGCTAGTTACACCCAGAGATGCGGCTTACACGTGAGGCTGTAGTGTGTATGCATCTCAACCCCCATAGATTTAAAAGATGTGGAAAAGATCAAAAGTGTGGCTACATTTCACCAGGCTCGATGCCCACAGCAATATTTGTGACAAGATAATTGCTGCCAAAACAGGCAACACGACAAATCTGATGAAGCACTTGACAGAGCACGGAATAAACTTAAGAGCAGAAAGTTGCTCCGTCTTTAACTGCAAGAAGACCGGGCCGGTGCAGTCATCCTCTCAGTGTCCTGTTACAGAGCTTCATTTAACAGGAGTCCTCCTGCAAAACTACTGATGAATGAAGTGGCGCTATGACTGGGACTCTGAAAGGTAAGGTTATCATCTTACAAACAAACAAAATCGGCTAACCTGTAGTGGTACATGCTTTTGTACTTTGTGTAAATTAACGTTTCTGTGCATGGCGACATAGTCCTATACACTGGTACCTACGTAACATTAGATATCGTTTGGAGTATGGCTATAGATAGCTAGCTTTATTGATGCTAAAAAATGCTTTAACCCTCTGGGTTCTGAGGGTATTTTGGGTCCTGTTTTGACATGCCTTGACATTTGTGCTTTTTTCAGTTGCTTAAAAACACATTAATGGCTTAAGTCTGATAACACTGTATTCAGCACAAACAGGGCTACAATAATATGTGAGCAACATGTGTGTACATGTTTGTATTTGAGAAAATAACATTTATGCGTGGTTTTTGAAAAAAAAAAAAACTAACATTTTAAGTCACTGAAATAAGGTCATAACACATACCAAACATTTGTCCACAAGCCTTGAGAACTGGATTTTGTAGCCTAGAGTTTTTGCTACAAAATGATGTGAAAATCATCCTGAGCACTCATTCATACAAAACAATATAGTAATTTAACTTTTGTAAGACACTTTTAGTGTTAGAAAGGTAATATGCAAGGAGGCATGAATGATCATGAATATGGATTGTAATTCACACCTGAGGATACAAAGACCCATCCCCTGGGCCTATCACTGAGGAATGTGACAGAGAGAATGAATGTGAGGAGACTTGATGATCAAAATCAAGTTCTAAGTTAAAAGAAGTAATCTGACTATATATATTTTCTTTATGTAAAGACTTTAATTTTAGACCTACACTACCATTTAAAATAAGTCTCTTCTGCTCACCAAGACTGGATTGATTTGATCCAAAATACAGAAACAACTCTTTTTACAATTTAAAAGAACAGTTTTCTATTTAAATATATTGTAAAATGCAATTTGTGATCAAAGCTGAATTTTCAGCATCATTACTGCAGTCTTCAGTGTCACATGATCCTTCAGAAATCATTATAATATGCTGATTTTCTAATATGGGCATATTTAAAGTGCATTTTACTCATTTAACCTGAACACATTTGCAAGCAAAAGCATTGTTGATGATAATGGGGCAGCATAAATACTAGATAAAATATAATATATACATTCATATTATTTTTCTATCATATTACATATCATTTATATTATACAGCATTCATTTAAATACCTGCTTTAGCCATAACAGCATTTAAATGTAATTAAAACTTGCTTATTAGGACATATTTCAAATGTCAATACTCTGAATCCTGGCTGGCAAGTCTCGAAACAGTCCCACTAGTAAAACATGTACATGTTTATATAAAATAGCATGTCAACTAATGAAAATGAAATTACTTGTCTGAAATTGTATCCTCGGCTGGATCAAGTCTCTCTTCAAAATACAAACGTTCATCGGAGTCCCGCTCTTCTTTTGAGGAAAATGTTAATTCTCCAATAATATCCTGGAGCTTTCTTGCCTGTGTGTCCTTACAAACGCGCAGAAAAATGAAGTGTTTACATAATACCTCACAGTCGGGGGGCATGTACATTTGCGTTGATCGCTTCAGCACATTAGCGTATGAATGGCGTGCTCTGCTGGTGGGTGGGATCACATTACAGATAATTAGATAGACCAGTAAAAACTGTACATCGCTTTGTTTCAAACAGATTGCATTGCAGGAGAATATCTGTTTTAAATTTGAACTGTTTTATTTAAAAGTAGACATTTTAAGCTTTCTTTAGAAAAATGTTTCATGTTTGTGTGTTAAGTATTCGCAGAGTTTCAGTTCATTTTTGTGACGCGTTTCAGAAATATGCTCGTGGAGACAGGCACATCTGATAGCGCACCCTTTTTTTTTTACAAAAGCACATGGTTTTGATGTTATTGTGAGTGTACACAAATAAAAGTAGACCGTTTATAGTCTAATAATGTCTTATCTGTATACCCAAAAATGACGGAATATTTTAAGTCCAGCAGGACGCGCCCGTCGACCCCAGAGGGTTAAGGTTGACAGTAACTGATCAAGTTTAACGTACATTAAACTAGTCATCTTGTTAAACTGTACTTATCCTTTCGGTGAACGATACACAGCCCTAACTATATCAATGAACAAACTTAGTCTCAATCAGTCTGAATAACAATATTGTTTCAAGGATGGTCACCTGGCTTAACATCTGTCTCCTGTGTTTTCATGGCATCCGAGGAGCTCTCCAGTTTCCTAGAGCATTTTTCCTTCTCTCCCGTGGTCCATTTTTGCTCATCATCGTCCTCATCTTCATCACACACCTCTTTTTGTCCATTCTCATATCCATCGAAAGAAACAACCTGAACCAGTTAAGAAATTAAAATAATTAAAATGAAAACTTGAATCTCAGTGTTGATGAGAAAATTCTGAAGAGCTTTTGGGAAAAGAAAAGTTAATCCAAGACAAAAACCTTTTAAATCAATAATAATACTGGTCCTGTTTACACCTGGTATTAAGATGTGTTTCGGGTGAAATGATCACAACTGGTGAGTGCTAAATACAGGTCTAAATTTTTTGTTATTGGATAACAAAAACCACATACGGAGGTAGTCAAAAACACATCAGGTCTCCAGACTAAAAAAAAAAATTACTAAGGAACTACTAGCTGCTAAACTGAAACATTTAGGAGCCAAATAGCTTTTAATAGGTTTTAGTTGCCACATCACAGAATTGCTCACTTTAGATTGTTGTTCAAAAACAAGATAGAAAGCCAAAGAAAAGACAGCTGATAGTTAATTAATTGGGTGTTTAAAATATATATACTGTATAGCCAGAATTGACAATTTGGGCAATGCTACCAAATACTAACATAGTGGATGTAAACTTCTGGCCCACTGTGAATGTGATGAAAGAAATAAAAGCAAATTCGCTCTACAATTATTTTAATATTTCACATTCTTAAAATAAAGTTGTGATTCTAACTGACAGGGCAAGTTTTCTATGATTAAATGTCAGGAATTGTGAAAAACTTAAAATGGATATGTAAACTTCTGACTTCAACTGTATGTATGTATGTGTGTACACATCTTTGCAGAGACAGACAGATACACACATCCACAGTACTGCGCAAATGTCTTGGACACATAAGATTTTTCACAAAATAATTTGTCTTAGGATGGTTATTTATATCTTCAGCTTTAGTATCAATAGGAAATACAAATGTTAGACACGAACATTAATTTTGCAAATAGAAAATATTAGAATAGAAGAACAGGGAGCCCTGCAACCGATGTCATGGCACCCAAAAAGCCCCCCACTGAATATCACATGTCAGATTACATATAGAGACAGAAATAGAAAGAAGAACTGGCGAATACTCCAAGAAGCCTGGAACATCTTATCTGCCAACAACCCAGAAAAACAGTCCAGGAGTACCTAGGAGAATTGGTGCCATTTTGAAGGCAAAGGTAGTCACAAAAAATATTGATTGAGCTTTGTTTACTGGACTTTGTATGACATTAAGTGATAAATGAAAACGATTTAATTATTTTTGAAGACATCCTCACAATGCAACATTTTTCACAAGTACCTAAAACTTTTGCACAGTAGTGCATGTGTGTGTAATATATATATATGTTTGTGCACCCCTGGTCAAAATGTATGCTGCTGTGAATAGTTGAGTAGATGATGAACAGATCTCCAAAAGGAATACAGTTAAAGATGAAACATTAAGCAATATTACTTTTCAACATTAAGCAATATTATTGTATTATTTTTATTTTGTACAATTTTAGAGTGAAAAAAAGGAGCGCCATGCAAAAGTTTGGACACCCCAAAATATTTGAGCTCTCATGACTTTTACCAAGGTCTCAGACCTTAATTAGCTTGTTAGGGCTATGGCTTGTTCACAATCATCATTTGGAAAGGCCAGGTGATGCAAATTTCAAAGCTTTACATATACTCTGAATCCTCAAACCTTGTCCCAACAATCAGCAGCCATGGGCTCCTCGAAGCAGTTGCCTAGCACTCTGAAAATTAAAATAATTGATGCCCACAAAGCAGAAGGCTATAACACAGCAAAGTGTTTTCAGGTAGCCGTTTCCTCAGTTTGTAATGTAATTAAGAAATGGCAGTTAACAGGAATGGTGGAGTTCAAGTTGAGGTCTGGAAGACCAAGAAAAGTTTGAGAACTACTCGTAGAATTGCTAGAAAGGCAAATCAAAACCCCTGTTAGACCCCTCCCAATTTTAATCTGGGTGGCGGAAGACAAGCCTCCATTTCTGAGACAGTCAATCTGAGCGTCTTTCCACGTGCTAGTTGTGCATGACACCGTGGAGACTATGCATAGATAAGCATGAGCCTCCACATGCAATCCATGCACAATTTACCATGCGCCCCATTGAGAGCGAGAACCACTAATCAAGACCATGAGGAGGTTCCCCCTTGTGATTCTACCCTCCCTAGCAACCGGGCCAATTTGGTCGAGTAGGAGACCTAGATGGAGTCACTCAGCACGCCCTGGATTCGAACTCGTGACTCCAGGGGTGGTAGTCAGATATATATACTGACCTGCGTCACTGTGCGTCTGATCTTGAGGTCCTGGTCCTCCTCTGGTTCATCTTGGTCATGAGGTCCTGCTGAATCCTCATCCACGGACATACGCCCCTCATCTGGGTGCAGTTCAACCACTGCCTCTTGGAGGGGCTTGATGTCTGGAATAAGTGTCTGGAGGGGAGGAAGAGGATTAATTATCTATAAGAGGATTGATTATCTATTGATAAGATTTAAATTATTTCAGACACTGCAATGATTAGGTGCAATAGCATATTGATGTCACGCCCCAAACCCTTGTTCACAATGTCAGCGAAGCACAGCAACAGGATATCATTCATTTTCAATGAGAGCAGAGCGACTTCCTTCAACATGAGCAACAGAAACGAGATGTGGGTGTGGCAAGCGACACAGAGTTGAGAAATGTTTCACTTTATACAAATGAGAGCGACATTCAGGGGCATCTACCAATGGGAGAGAAGGCAGTGGAGCTCAAATCTTCCATTTCTTTGACAAACTGGTGTTGAATACAGGCAAGTTATAATGTTGTATGGGATATCACTGTTCGGTATCATTTGTCTGCAATCACATGAATGGATATAATAAAACGATGAATGTAAAAGTGTCAGAAACTGTCATTTAGTTAGTTTGATTTATATATTGCCAGACCATTCATTTTGTTAATAATATCATGCAATAAGCACTGCTGCAGTTATTTTAAAATACTCCCTGCAGAATGTAAATTGTTAGAGGCAAGAGAACTTATTCCTTGTCAAATTAGAATGATTTCTTCGGCTATGTCCACGTTAATCCATTTAGAATTTGAAAACAGCATTTTTGAAACGCTCTCCATCGACACTGCCCTTTTCAAGTGTTTTCCAAAAGTTGCTCATCCACAATAAGATGTAAAAAAAAATAAAAAATCCCCCCTAAATCCCCTTATTGCACATTAAATAATGTGCTGTTCCATGTACAGTCTGAAACGCAATTGTGAAGGTTGCACAAAGTAACATTTATCTTTAACAATGCTTTCAAGTTTATAGCAGGCTCAACAATGGTGCTACAATATTGGCCATCTTCTAGATTGTTTTGGGTTGAATGGATCACATGACAACCAATACGTCATCTTTTTCAGATATTTCCATTGCCTCTGTCCACATTACAATGCAAAGACAGCATTTTAAAATTTATCCACTTGGGAGAGCGTTTTTAAAAAGCTCAGTTTTCGTTGTCAAAAACAACGTCTCAGTGTGGACAGAAGGCCAAAACGTAGAGAAAAAGATATGTCAAAAGCTTAGTTCAAACAAACTTATTTGTGTGGACATGGCCTTAGTTTTACCAGCACATTTAATATGTGATCAGATTCTCTAAAACTATGGCCAGTTGTGCAGTCCATCAATAATGTAATAGTAGGTAGGCAGTAGGAACGCCTACTAGCGACAGAGTACATCCAGTGACAATGTCAAAAAAAAAAAAAAAAAAAAAAAAAAAAAAAAGTACATCATAATTTTAGAATGTTAGAATATATTGTTTTATTGGGTTCTCATGATTAATTAAAAATATTATGGCTTTAATTATTCTCAATAGTGATTACCGCATTTACCAATTGTTACATTATATTCTGACATTTTATTCAGCTCTATACGAGTTGTAAACACCGGTTGGAAAAGGGCAGAATCTTTGCAGTGTGTCTGGCATCATTACACTGACAAACATACACACAACATAAATAACCTGCTGGAGTTAAGCATCAGCTTTTTCCTGGCGTCACACTCTAGACAATTAAGATTAAGTATCATTACTTGGACAATGCCAGTGCTAAAAGCCAAAACCAAATGATTTTTGTGGAATTCAAAGCAGCAAATCTTAAAAATGCAGGTTCACGATTATCTTTTCACAGATCTCTTTATACTGCAGAATGCTTTGATTGGAAAATATTAATAAAACACTATTATATATTGTTTAATTTTTTTAAGAAGGAAATAAATGCATTTTGACAGGAACTGAATCTAGTAAAATTTCAGCACTTTTAATTAATTGCAATTAACTATGAAAAATCATGCAATTAATTGTGATTAAATATTTAAATCAACTGACAGTACACATTATTTTTAAACTTGTTTAGATGTGAAGCAAAAAGTCTAAAAATGTAACATTTACTGTTTATCCTGGTCAAGAGTCTTTCCACAATGTGAATTCGCAGATCATCCTTCATCAAACTTGAACTTTTATACACAGCGAAAGATCCAAATTATTTGTCATGTTTGCATACCAGCTCTCTGGCTTTCGCATGCATTTAAATGGAAGAGAATGCCTCTTTAGGTTTTACTTTTGTTAGAAGTTTACACGGAATCATTAAAGAATGGAAAGCTTATGCCAACCATGACTCAAGCCCGGATCAGTCTGATACTCAATAAGGACAAAGTTCCAAGTGAGTGTAAGAGTTAATGTCCAATTTCCCAGATCAGATAGACGTAAAAATAGTCAAATTCTGGCCAATCAATTAAGTTAAGGCATCTCTTATACATATAGATCATGTGGGGTTTACTTGGGGCCGCAGCTCTTCTGATAACATTAGGCGTTTCATCAATATCACATGGTCAGTGCCGAATGATCAGACTCCAGTCGCTGCCATTTCACTTAATGCCGAAAAGGCGTTTGATATGGTAGAATGGGATTATCTTTAAGATTTTGGAAATATACAGGTTCAGGAAAACTTTTATTGGATGGATTAAGTTACTTTATAGACACACGGAAGTGGCAGTAGAAATGTATGGATTCATTTCCAATTATTTTCTCTGGATAGGGGCACCCGGCAGGGTTGCCCTCTCTCCCCATTACTGTTCCGTCTTGCCCTGGAACCATTAGCCGCCACGATGAGGATGATTTTCCAGGGGTGGTGGTGGGGGGTATGGCGCATAAGCTTTTGCTTTACGCTGATGATATTTTATTATTCGTCTCCGATCCCACTAACTCTATGCCTTGCCTCCACAGAATTATTAATTCCTTTTCTAAGTTCTCAAAATACAGAGTCAATTGATCTAAATCCGAAGCTTTGGTTCTAATAGCATACTGCCCAGTAATGGCTTTCCAGATGACACCTTCCAGTGGACCAAACAAGGCATTAATTATTTTGACATTTTATTCCCAGCAAATTTGTCTGATTTAGTTAACCTGTTGATATGCAATTTCCAATATAATTTACTATCTATAAATGTAATTCATTTTAACAAATTATTTATATAACAAATCTTTTCAATTCAACATTGATATCCGATCTCTGTTTCACGATAGCAATGCTCCAGAAACAGCAATTTAGTCATTTGTGCCAGGAGTTCAAATGAAAACATGCAATATCAAAATGGGACTTCATACTTTTATGAAAACGTGATCACCAGATGAATCCAGTTTGCCACAGTTGGGTCTATTTTCCATGCCAAGCGTTCATTGAATAACATCCAATAGCACTTTTTATCCATAAAAATGATCAATCTGGGAAATATTGATATATTCTCCATTGTTTACATGAGATCTCGCCTGAAAGATTTACACTTAATCGTTCTTCAACAAACTATGCAATCTGAGCAGCATTCATGTTATATATTAGAGACTCAAACAAAATAAGTGTGTCTCCAAAGTCTATTTTTAAAAACACGGCATAATAGCCAAGCAGTACAGTCAGATTTTGTGTCGTCTTGAAAGGCGGAGCCTTAATTTTACTCTGTACACTGTCGGCGAGTTTCAGAGAAAAAAAAGCTTACAGGAACCGAATTTTTGTTAGATCATCTTCAAATAAAGCCCAAAGAGTCTTTCAAAATATACTACAACTGTGTCCATACTCCAAAGGGTCCAATAAATACAACCATTTAAGTTCAGGTATGTCATTTTCATGGTTTGTGCTCAAAAAGGTGGTGTATCAACAGGTTAAGAGTTGATTTTGACCCCTTAATAAACAGGTTTGAGCGATGTGGGCAGGTGGGCTTCATTACATTTGCCTATGATTGGGAAGGTTAATGTTATTAAAATGAATTGTATTCCAAAATGTACTACTTGTTACGATCTCGCCCTATAGATGTCCCCCCTCTCTTATTTGAAGCAATTTGATTGTACAGCCGTGGCCAATAGTATTGGCAGTGACATAAATTTTGTGTTGCGCAAATTTTTCTGCTTCAGTTGTTGTGGTGTTGATTCACATTGTTTCTAGATTATTGTGCAGAGTGATCAGATGCATTTTAAATCAATTGCAAAAAGCTTCATAGGCCATCAACTATCACAAAAACCCAAATTTCAGTTTTTGGTCCTAGTACAAAATTAACAGCCAACATCATTTCACTAATCATATCAGCAACACCTGGGAAAGTGTGAATGAGTACTAGTCAGGTGAAATCACTATCATTCAGATTGGATTATAAGAGCAGACTGATTGCTATAAAAGGAGGGAAGAAATGCTTCCAATCATTGTATTCTTGTTCCCAATGTTTACCTCTAAAGAAAGATATGCAGCTATCATCGCTTTGCATCAAATGGCCTCACATGCAAGGAAATGTCTGCAAAAGAATATTGCACCTCAAAGAACCATTTACCGGATCATCAAGAACTTCAAGGAGAGAGGTTCAACTGCAGTGAAGAATGCTTCAGGAGGTCCCAGACAGTCCAGCATTGCCAGGACCGTCTTCTCCTGAGGAGTCAGCTACGGAATCGTGTCACCACCAGTGCAGAGCTTGCTCAATATTGGCAGCAGGTTGGTGTGAGTGAATCTGCACGCACAGTGAGGCGAAGACTTTGGACAATGGCCTGGTGTCAAGAAGGGCAACAAAGCAGCCACTTCTCTCCAAGAAAAACATCAAGGACAGACTGAAATTCTGCAGGAAGTACAAGGATTGGACAGCAGAAGACTGTTTAAAGCCATTTTCTCTGATGAAGCCCCCTTCCGACTGTTTGGGACATCTGGAAAATCGATAGTCCGGAGAAGAAAAGGTGAACACTACCATGAGTCCTGTGTTGTGCCAACAGGTAAGCATCCTGAGACCATCCATGTGTGCTTTTCATCCAAGGGAGTGGGCTCACTCACAATTCTGCCAAAAAACACTTCCATGAATAAAGAATGGTATCAAAACGTCCTGCAAGAGCAACTTCTCCCAACGATCCAGGAGCAATTTAGTGATGATCTGTGCATTTTCCAGCATGATGGAGCACCATGCCACAAGGCAAGAGTAATAATGAAGTGGCTCGGAGATATTACATTTAAATTTTGGATCCGTGGCCAGGCAACTCCATGGATCTTAATCCCATAGAGAACCTGTGGTCAATCCTCAAAAGACGAGTGGACAAGCAGAAGCCCACAAATTGTGATCAAATCCAAGCACCAAGTCAAGAATGGATCGACACCAGTCAGGATTTGGCCCAGAAGCTGATATCCAGCATGCCAGAGAGAATTGCAAAGGTTATGAAGAACAAGGGTCAACACTGTAAATATTGACTCTTTGCATTTATTGGCAAAAACATTCAATACAAGCCTTTAAAACATATGAAACGCTTAATTTTTTTCCAGTATACCATAGAAACGAAAATAATCTACAAATACTGAAGCAGACAATTTTGCAAAACACAAAATTTATGTCACTACCTATACATTTGGCCATGGCTATAAAGTCCTTCATTTGGAAAGGTAAATGTCCCAGATAAAATTGTAATAAATTACATAGGCTGATTGACAAATGTGGACTAGGCCTACCCAAGATTTTGTTTTATTATGCATTCGGTCTCAGTCTTTTGGCTTATTGGTCACTTCCACCTGATAGAGCCCCTCCCTGATTTTGTATTGAACAATGTTCTTGTCCCTATTTTGCTATTACAAAGCCTTTCTATTAAACTAACCAGAGAAGTTAAGTCACACCTCATTATCTTGCATTTGCATGCGGTATGAACAAAAGTACTGAAAAGTCCCCTTTCTGCTGGTCAGAGTGGATTGCTAGAGGGGTTACTACACTCAGTGACCTATATGAGAGTGGAGTGTTGAGATCTTTAGAAAATCTGGTTCAACATTTTGATATTCCCAGATTTCAGTTCTATAGGTATTTATAATTGTGCCACCTGTTCTGTACTATTTATGGGAGTAGCACACCCACCCCCCCCCTAAAGTGGCAGATACTCTGGGAGAGGTGATTACTGCTTTTGGAAAAGGTCATGAGGCATCAGTGTATTACTCCCTTTTAATTCAGAGTCTAGGGGACAGAGCTTTAACCTCTATCAAGAGATTATGGGAGAAAGATTTAAACTTGGTAGTGGAGGGAATGTAGGCTAGGTTTCTAAAAAACATCAAGTCTGCATCTATTGATGCAAGGGTGTGCTTTATGCAATTCAATATATATTTTATGGGACCCCCTGTAGATTGTATAGGCTTGGTCTTAAAGACACACCCACATGCTGGCGACGCCAATCAGGAGATGGAGACACAACTCATATTTTTTGGGGGTGTGTTAAGATCCAAGAATTTTGGTCGAAGGTTCAGAGTTGTATGTGTGATGTTTAGGGCAGTCAAATTTTACTTTGTCACACTTTATTTTGGGTGATGGGGTGGTCATAAATTTGGGGGATAATCACATAAAAATTGTGTTCTGACCAGTGTCTTGATTGGCAGGCAAATCATTTTATGGGGTTGGAAGTCAGACAGAGCACCCTCATTTCCTGAGTGTTGTGTGGAAAGGGGGTTGGGTGGCAGCTTTTGAGGATGCGGCATGTGGAAGGCTTGGGTTTTGGGACTTATTTGTTAAGAAATGTGGCAATCATTGAGCATTTTGGAGGACTCTCTGGGAAGGGATGTGGAGAGTGTAGTTCAATTATGTACGTTTATTATATTTTCAGTTTGTTTTCATTTTTTTTTTGTGTGTGTGTGTGTGTGTGTGTGTGTGTGAGTGTGAGTGAGAGAGACTAAAGGGGTGTTTGTTAGGTGTTAGTGAATGAGGTGGGAGTTGAATGTGAAATGTTGATTAGTTGTACATGTATTGGGTTTTTCTTTGTTGTGTATATGAATCAATAAAAACTGTTAATTACAAAAAAGCCAAGTGTATTGGAGCATGGTTGGAATTAAACTCTACAGGAAGATGGGCTGCCAGGAGTAGAACACCCAGTTCCCATTCTAAACATTATTTCAAAGTAATTTAATTTAACTTGCATACTGCAATTTTGCAACGACTTCAAATCTGTTCTGGGATTAAGTAAAAATGCCAAAAAAAATTTAATGATCACTGAAGAAAAATAAATAAATAAAAAGTCACCTTCAGCGATTCAGTAGTGATGCTGATTGACGGTTTCTTGGCAGTGACTGCTGTACTGGAACCCCACCTTCTCTTCCTGCTGGCTCCACCCAGTGACTCTAACTCGGATGAAGCATTTTCTGCTTTACCTGCTACAGAAAAAAAAACAAAAAATAAATCACAAATATGTACACAGAAACAGACACACAAATGCAAATTATAGCTGAATATAGCTTACTATACAGCTCGTCATTGACTCTGAGAAATTAAGAATTCACAGAAACACTTACTGCTCAATGAAATCTTGCGGGCAGCAAACGATTTTGTGGTGGAATTCTGAAATGAAATATGAGGAGAAACAAGATCCCAATGGATTTGTGGAGGGAGAGACAGAGACAGACATAACAGACAAAAGAGAGAGATTGGGAAAAGGAGGGAAATGAGAAGGAATGGGGAAGAACAGATGCACAGCTATCAGTTAAACCAATAAGGTACAGATTGCTTTGACAGACAATGGCTCTGCGAGTCCCACCCTTATAATATATACTGCCCCTTGCATTGCAATTGCTTTAGTTTTTAATATAGTTTAACATTCTTGAACATTTTCCCTAATTTACCATATGTACTGTAAAATTAAAATAAACCGTTCCACCCAAGCTTAAATCACTATCACTTTAGATTAAGGATTAACAAAAATAAAACAAATCACTAAGACTCCTGAGACCAATTTTAACAAAGCAAAAATGCCTTCTTTCCACCTTAAGTTATTTAAAAATAAATACATCTTGGGAAAAAGGGTTTTCCTGGTACCATTGACACCTGATCCCTCTCTGGCTCGGCTATGGCCCAATCGTACAGCAGTGCGCATTGTATCTAGGCAACAAAGGTCCAATCAGAGGAGGCTGAGGAGTGAGGAATACGATCACAATTGAGTGTGCTGATTGGCCGGCTGACAGGAACTGCTCTTTTTGCAACACATTTGGTTTCAATGGCTGTTTTTTTTTTTTTGCACATAGTGTTTGGGAGTTATGATTCAAATGGTCTTTGAAAAAGTCTTTGAAGGCTTTGTTGGGTGTTTAATGTGAAGTGCAAGTCTTTGGCAAAAGATGGATGACAGGAATTTATAATACACAGAAATATCTCTGCAGCACATGTAAACTTGACGTTAACATCTGTGTCCTTGATGGCATGACTGTCCACACCAAGAATAAATCCTGTTTCATTTGACAAGCCAAAATCCTGGTAATAATCAGTTTTACTGCATGCATGAACTGAAACAGAAGTCCTTTGTACAATCTTGCCAATTCTGTGCCATAAAAACACTTGTGACATTAGTAGGTCATTATGTTGGTAAAAACAGTCTTTGATTTTTGCAATGGGTCTCATACTGGAACGTACAGGTACTGTCCACATGCTCATTAGGAGGTTTGGGACGATAACAATAGCAGTCAATGAAAAGTTCACTTTTGTATAAAATGAAGATAAAAACATTCCAGAATGTCTGTTTGGATTTCGAAGACACAATCCCTTCAAAAAACATGCACTGCATGCTACTGATGGCTGTTTACAAAATTGGATTGGGCAATTGGTGAGCCCCAATAATGCAAAGGAAAAATGACAAGTAGTACATCCAGTGGTTATTCCATAAGTCTTGTTTGCCAGCTCAGAGTGAATGACTCTCTGAGAGGGGTATGAGAGATCAGTCCACAGGCATGTGAGAAACTGTAGATAGCTGTGTAATGAGTCTGTTTAGATATCTGTTCATTCAAGTCCAGAAGTGTAGGGAAAAAAATGGCAGGTGTGTGTGCCCACCATGTTGTCAGTAGACCATCTTCTGCTTGTGCATGGCATAAACACTTTGAAAAATGTCTTTGTAGATGAGCCATTGCAGGAGGTGTGCAGTGTTCTTTCTTTGCACAATATGACTGATGCCTCCCACTTCTCACTAGGTCTTTTGCCTTCTCTCGAGCAGTCCAATCAGGAGGCCACATCAGTTTCTAGGACGAGAGGCAGTGGCCAATAATCCGTCAGGTTCCATCAGGCTAAGTGTGCAGTGGTGACTCTGGGGACATAGCTCAGGTACAGCCGAGACGCTTGGGCATAGCGGGGCAGGTGATGGAGGTGGAAGAGGTGGTGGCAGTATGCAGGTACCAGTATGAGCAATGGAAGAGGGGAGGGCACCTTCACAACAAAGCAATCAATGGGATTTTAAACCACAAAACAGTCATACTACCAGATCCAGAGATAGAGAGAAACAACAAAAGCAAGAGACATATATTGAGAGTGGGTGTAAGAGAGAATATGAAATAGCAGGATTAAGGGGGAAGGAGGAGAAAGTGTGTCTAGAGCCTACTTTTAAATTTTATTACAAAATCACATACTCTGGTCACTAACAGGTTGTTATATAGAGGTCAAACAGAGCTTTTAGCACTATTAGAATATGATTCTAAGAGGTCAAAATCTATTTATTTTTTTTCTGTATTTGTGAGGGTTCACATTAGACATCAACTCAAGACAAAAACTCTGTATAGGCCAATTTGTTGGGAAAATTAAATGAATTAAATGATCTATTTTAAGCTACACACCTTAAATAAGCACCAATTCATTTACTCCCATACATAACCTCAAAAATGGCACTTTTCCACGGCACGTTACGGTTCGACACTACTCACTTTACTTTAATAAGCTTGCTTTTCCATTGCAGTTTAGTGCCGCCTCAACATGGGTGGGATTATAGGCTAATCGGTATATTTACACTGCCTCTATCGCCGTGATATCATCTTAAACGCGACAAACATTACCGACCATAAACAATACGCTAGCTGTTAGCTACTAGCTCATTGTGCTGCATAAAGCAGTTGTTGCATGGTGATTTTACACAAGTGTAACAGTTAAATTGGCCTGGTTGTTTTAGAAGCAAGCTTTCCAGTAGTTGGCCAACTAAATAAAGTGAAGCTTTCAAGCAGAGTATAGAGTTAACATAACAAAACGTACCATCCCCCATCGTGGATCAACGCCATGGCTGAGTCCAGGCAATCTGGTTTAGATAGCGTCCATTTGGTCAAACCACTTCCGCTTTTCCTTGATGGTTCTGAAGTTTTTACTTTTCCCTACAATGTTGGTAGGTCCGGTGATAGCCACGGCCAACAGCTGAGATACTTCTTGAAAGGCTTTTCCATTTTGCTCATCACTAAAGAGTGGAACGTCTGCACCTCGTTTATTGACCACGGTGTGGTTTCGCGCACAGCCATTTCTTTTTTCACAAATCGAAAGTCGTGTGAACAAATGATAGTAGCTGTTAAGTATAGCAGCTGTTGCTACTTTAAAACTAGCGGGTAGTATCGGAAATCCAGTGACGCTGGTAGTGACGATTCTCTCGGAACAATCAGTGATCTGCTGGATTTTGACGTCACATTTAATATCAGCTCGGCTCGCTAGGAAACTCGACCGAAGTCGTACAAAAAAAAGGATCAGGTACCAGGTACTATCCACAGTGGAAAACCCCCAAAAAGCTAGCAGAGTTGAGTCGAGTTGAATAGTACCATGCAGTGGAAAAGCCCCAAAAGTGTCTTATTTCATGCGTTATTAGCCATCCTCAATCCCTAGACACTGTTACAACTGCTGCTACTGAGTTAAGGGGGATCAAAAGTAACGGAAGTGTAGAGAGCGAGAACAATATTCTTAATAACTAACTAGAGATGCACCGATCGACCGGCCAGGGACCGGAATCAGCCGGTTTTCCACATGCTCGGCCCGGACCGGTGACCAGCCGGTCAGTCTCACGTCTTTCCGATTCCGAGCCGGTCCGTTTTGTTGCCAGCAGTGCAGGCAATAACGTCACAGCCGCATGGAAACATGACATTGGCGTGGAAGAACTTCACTGTGAGTGATAAAAACAAAGTTTGCAATTTATAATATTTGAAAGGCTAAAAGTAAACTGTGGGGGAACCACCACGATAACGTTCGGAACAACAAAACTAATAAGACACTTAAAACACCCTCACCCAGCTGAAAATACTGCTTTTAAAAAAGAAGCTAAAAAAGTTAAGCGGCTAAAGCTAGCCAGAGCTCAGAGCCAGCCACAAGTCAGCAGCCTCTCCTTTCTTTCCTTGGTATGTTCAGCGAAAAGACCAAAGCAAATAGTCATTCTCCATAGTTGAGGACAGAGGGTTCAGAAATCGAATAAATTTCCTCAATACAGAGTAGGTGGTATGTTTCCCAAGTTGTGTTGCCCGAGTTGTTTAATCTCGTGTCCTGTCACGCACGCAGCCTGTTACAAGCATACCTGTGAACATTTGGGTACACAAATCAGGGAGGTGAAGTGGGGTGCTGGATGGCAGAGGCAGGCTAAATACATATAAATTGCGCCGTTGTGATTTAATGCGCGGAGTAACCGGAGCACCAGCTGAGTCTCCTCCAATCTACCATTAGTAGTTGCTTGATTCAACTTCTCGCGTCTACTTCCTGCACATATTTCAACAGAACAGATGGGTTTTGGTTGCCAGGTTGAGGTCACAAATTATTAGAAATGTGTATGGTGCGTCAATTGTGTGAGTAGGATGTGTTTCAAACAAGATCTGGCAACTGGACAACCTTGGAATAATATATTGATGCGATTATTTATATAACGTGGTTTGGGCCATACAAATTACGGGAGTTTCCCGGAAGAAATAACAAAACAGGAGGGGGGTGGGAGATGGGTGTGAAATACGGGAGACTCCCGGGAAAAATGGGGGTGAGTGACGACAGGTATGGTTACAAGACGATCCCGAAGCAGCAATCAGTTTTACCTCTGATATGGTATCTAACGCAAGCTTAATGTCAATGTTGAGCGTATTGGACACTTCAGTTTTGTTCATAGGCTTGTAATATTTGAAATTGTTTTGTTAGACGAGTAAAAAATAGAAAAAGGTCCATTTATAAAAATAGTGGAAAATGACATCTGTTTTGTTATATAAAGCAACTCATTTGGAGTTAATTGTTATTTCTACCTCTTTCCAATCACAGAGCACTTTATATATCAAAAGTCAGAGAAGATCTTGTAACTTTGTTTGGGGGAAATTGAATTTTATTCTGAAAATTAAAATTTGCATTGAAGAAAGGTAGATTTTGATTGTATATGCGGTCAATAGTTCCTAGAAAGAAAATTGGGAAAAATCGGTATCGGCAGGTCACACTTGGGGGGGGGGAAACAAAAAAAACACAATCGGAAATCTGAATCGGCCAAGAAAATTGCAATCGGTGCATCTCTATAGCTAACCCTGAGCTGATTCTAAAGGTAGAAGGCCTGAGAACACTTCGATCCCCCAGACATTCGGCTAGACCAGGGGTTTTCAAAGTGTAGGGTGCACCTCCAAAGGGGGGGGGGGGGGGGGTGCAAAAGCATGTCAGGTGAGGCGTATTTGTATTATGTTTATATATATTAAAATAAAATAAAAATATATATATATATATATATATATATATAATAAAAATACACAAATATTTATCTATTATATAAAAACATTTAAGCAGTTCTGAAAAGTAGTCAAATTTTATTTTTCATGAATCTTTGTGAAGATTCTTTGATATTTGTCAAGCCCACCAATAAAGGAGACGTGATGTATAAAGTCTAATTACAATCGAGCAGATTCTGAGACCACCAAATTCAAATCCTTCAGTTTCAGGGGTTAAACCCAAAAGACGACAATATGATGAGCTGTATTCAAGTTTAGGATTTACACGGACAGGATCAGTTGATGCACCACAACCTTTGTGTCGCCTGTCAGGAGATTTTAGCTAATGACAGCATGCAACCTGCTAAACTCCGCAGACACCTTGACACCAAGCATGATGAGGTAGCGGGAAAACAAGGTCAGAAATAATTGTCTGAGAATGTCAAATTAAATGCAATGGCCACTGAAGCTTCATATCACGTTGTGCTGCGAATTGCTAAGGCAGACAAAGCACATAAAATCGAAGAGACGATTCTGCCGGCAGCCATAGATATGCGTTCCTTGATGGTAGGGTTGCAGCGGTATACCGGTTTCACGGTATACCACGGTTTGAAAATGGACGGTTACCACACCATGTGCACTTGCTTATCTACAGTATTGAGAAAAAAAATGCAACTGGATGGAGAATGTCACATGCTTATCTCCTTTCCTTCTCGACTGCATGTTAGACTCATTAACTTTGGACTGGGTCGTGGACAGCAGGGAAAGAACAATGCCATGGTTCTCCCATTGAAGATATTTCGGCTGCCGCCCAAGTGATCGACTATTTAGGACTGCTGAGGCAGATTTAATGATAATCTTGCAAACAGCTAAAGACTTCTCATCAACAATTTCGCACAAGTGTAACGATCTCATGATCTGCTCTTCTCTCTGGCGCGTGCATGCAACAACTGGGCTTCCCTCGATAATGCGGAGTGCAGACATCAAAACTGATGACCCATTTAAATTCTAGAGAGACTTTTCTAGTTTAAAGTGTTACGGAGATTGTCAATTCGAACCTCTCAAACAGTAGCAGCCCTGACATGACAAACAGCACTGAGGAGGAAAAGAGCAACTGTGCGCCTAAATCAATAAATAAATTACACACCATCACCTTTACAAATTTGTTTCAGGATTTTAAATAAGTAAAAGTAACTTATATTTTGACAAAATGTTATAGTTTCATATGAAATAATCTAAAAGGTAGAATCTATTAGACCTCATTTGATATCAACAGTGGCAGTTGTATTTAACATTTCAAGATGTGTTTTAGCTAGTATTTATTTGTCATAAATACTGTAATTTATTATTATATTAATATTATTTAAGACTAGCACACTGACATGATACTGAGGAGCCTTTACTTCTGTGTAATATGTGTATAAATATGTAATATTAGGTAACAAACGGGATAATAATGGGCTCATATAAGTAAATGTTCTTCAATTTTTAAAGGGGGGGTGGGGGGGGGGGGGAGAAAACTTCCTATAGATTTTGACATCAACAACAAAAATAATGTCTCTTGATGCATGTCCTTGTACTGGAAAACCATGAATAAAACTATGCAACATAAAAGGAAATGCAACCCAGGATACATTAAATACAGTTTGTTTAATCTATGGCAGGTCGACAATTGATTTCCAATGTAATATCTGTCCTGAAGCAAAACCAGTTGAGAAGCACTGAGTTAAAGTTACAGACAGGAGCATTATATGTTAACTGTTAATAATCATAGGACATTACTTCAAAAGCTCAAACAGCTGATGTTATTTTCATTCAGTGGTTAATTTAACATGTAAACTAATGTTATATTTACATGCTATTTTTATCAAGGTTATAATTCGGTTTATTGTTATAATTCTGTTCGTTTTCTTATTTATTCTATTTTCAAAAGGGAGCCTTTTTTTTTTTACACTTCAATAAAATAAATGGTTTCAAGTTTCAATTATAATGAAGTGTTTGCTCAAAAATAGATAAATAAAATAACCCTTCTGTTTTCACTGATAATACTAATTGTGTAATACTGTATACCGTGATATTTTCTGAGACTTAACATACCATGAAAATCTCATACCGTTGCAACCCTACTTGATGGTAGGAGGCACAGCGGCTTCTAAGCTTGATTCTATTCCACTCTGAAAACACAGTGGCTCGGCACATATGGCACAGGAAGTGAAGGAGCAAGTGTTAGACAGCATCAGGCACAGCCCATTTTTGCACTCCAGATCAAGGAATCTACTGATGTGGCCAGCTGTGCACAGCTGTAACATATGTGAGGTATGTGAAAAAAACATTCAAGAACAGTTTCTATTCAGTAGTCCCTTGTCCGCCTGCCCGCACACTCACCCGTTTCAGATCTTCTGACTGGTTTGACTGAGATGGACCGTTATTGGATTTTCCAATTATGTTCTTTTTTTTTTTTTTTACATCATTGTAAAAAATTTAAATGAATCTAGAGTTGTATATTCAATGTCAATTCAGCTAAAAACTTTTCTTGTTAAACAAATTATAAAAATTATTAAATAATGTCAAACAATTGCCTGACGATCTGTTTAGATGTGCTTGTGTGGGTGTTTGGGGGGCGACATCATGCATGTTCTCACAAGGGAGGCCCACTGTCTTTGATTTTGAAAACCCCTGAACTAGACCATTCTAAAAAACTGCAGTTAACTCCCATTCTAATTCAGGGGTACTATGTCCACTGATCTGCTTACTTTGGGCCTTCTTACCTCATCTGGGTGAATCTCACTGGCAACTGACCCCTGCTGGCTAGACTGTTGCTTAGCACTCTCCAAGTAGGAGTGGCTCTCCAGCTCCATGGAAACTTGGCCTGCATCCTCAGAGAGAGTTTCGTGCTTCACCTCCCTAGAGAGAAAGAGTCGGAGAACAAAAGAAAGAGACAGAAAGAGACTGAGGGGTAAGTTGGCTGAGGCTAGTGATCTGGGCCACTCTCCCTATTAATAACTGCAACAAAATGACACTGCCAGGATCAAACACACACAATATCAAATTCCAGGTCCAGCGCCACTTGCAATCGTTGAAAGAGGGAACAAACACTTCCATGTTGTAGGTCCGCAACAGTTAACACATTTACAACGCTGATCAGCTTACATAAACTTTTTTTTAATAATGCAATAGGGCATAATAAAAGCAAAGTTGCCATTGTTTTAGTCATAAGATTTTATGCTGCACAGCATTTTAATACAAGCCATGGTGAACATGGTATCTCTATCACCAATCAATCGCTACACGCGCCTCTATTGATTAAAAATGAAAATGAATTACCGCATCCTTTAATAAATCCAAGTGCCTGAGCAAGATCCCCTTCCCCCAACAGCATGTTCTGTATATCCGTACCGAAAAAGCAACAAAGGCGGTTTCAAAACATAGTTGATCTACCTACAAAGACAAAATGTTTGGAGCGTTCGAAAGAAATTCGAACGCTCAAAACCTGATGCCTAAATTGCGGTCTAGTTAGGCAGCTCACTATGCTTGACATAGTTAAAACCTCAGCGATTGCGTGAGACAGTAGTTGGGAGAAACGATATTTCATATCCCACAAACTAAAGACAATACACCGACAACACACGCAACCGCTCAATCAATCGATTAAGATTGTGAAATAAACGTTAATCAAATAAACGATGTGCCAGCCCAACGCTGGAGGGTATTTCTAGAAAACCTCCCTCTCTCTCTCTCAACCCTTACCCGTTTTTGTTGCCGTCCGACAGCATAATGTTAAGCTTAAACTGGGACCGCAACTGCCGATTCTATACCCGTTCTGCCGGCCACGGATGCGTAGGTAGAAATCTGAGAAGTGGGCGCGCAGAGAGGCTGTTAGTTTTTTTTCTCTCTCTTGTGCAATGCGTCGGTACATTCACGGCGGCGCTCACTGAGCAGCCATCTTGAGCAGCGCTCGCAGGAAGTGTGAGCAGAGAAGACAGGACCCCTCCTCCAAAGCCACGCCGGTTGGGGCTGGCATACAGAACGCCTGATTAAAAATACAACCACCCTCACATTTCTCCAAACAGTCAATCCAAAAGCCGCTTGAAATCATGACCGTCCATAAAAGAACAATAATATGTATATTTTTTCATTAGTTCCTTTCTTTTATCTACAAGACAGTCCATGTTAAGTAAAGAGGAAATAATAAGTTCTAGAAAGCGTTTCAATTCTGATTATTCATCAGAATAAAGAATTATTGTTATTCAGTATCACATTACACTTCCCCTGCACCAAGTGTGGTGGATAAAAAATATAAATGATAAAAAAAAGTTGATATTCTAAATGTCAACTGAGTTTGTAACACATTTGAATAATTATTAACACTGTTGTCCATATTGCACTATTTTGAAAAGACAAACATGAAATTGCCATGGCAGTATTTGAGGTCCTGCTTGACTTTTACACTGGCACAAACCGGTCATTTCTGGATTTCCATCTGCTACATGTCCTGGTGAGATGCTGTGAATGAGGGCAAATGGGCAATCTCACTAAACAATGCATGACAACAGACGGCTGAGTTTGAGCTCATACATTTCTTGCGCTCACACATGCTTGGTAGTCCAATTGAAAACTGAATTTAAACACCAGTTTCCAGAGAGGGCAATGGGGCGACACTACAAATGGTTAGGAAAACAAATTAGGTGTAAATGGCAATCAGGAATATGTATTTGTGTGTGTGTAAAAGATTTATAAATTGTATTTTTATAAATGAAATTACTGGAGGTAGGAACAGAAAGACATTACATTATTATTGTTACCCTTGATGACAAGTGAACAGCACAAAATGTAGTTTGTTAGCGATTTAACGCCATGCCAGCGTCCATGGCTATTTTCATGTCGAAAAACAAGTTAAAATATATTAAAGGGTACAAACGGCACAAAATAAAAAGAAATGCACACTTATGTTTTATGCATGACAGTATATTCAATATAATGATGAGATTGCATGTTCTCCGTTTTATTTCTTAACTGTGTTTTGGGTTTGTACGGCAATGAAATTGTGTGTATAAAAAAATTACACTGACCTGGAAGATTGGGCCTTCTTTCCTTTAACATCTGCTCTTCTGTTCTCATGCTTCTCATCCTAGTTTTAGGGTAAAAAAAATAAAAAATTCAACAACTCAAGAATTACAACTACAGTGAACTCAGAAAGAGAAATAAAAAGAAAATCTACATTGTTTCGTAGAACAATAAATCTCTGTGTTTTTCCTCAGATCACACTGCAAGTGTGAAGTTGTGCCGAACTCATTTACACCCAGAGAGACGCAGTCAAACTGGTGCATCAGTATTAGCATGGCAGGCTCATCATCAGAACACACAAAAGGAAAGACTAAATAATGGAAATGTGGATAAGCCAATAACAAACCTTCTTTCGGCTTAGTGGGCTGGATTTATCTAGTGAAGGAGAGCTTGAGGAACAAGATGATGATGATTCTGAATCAGGAGATGACGACTGACTTGACGGGCGTTGTTCATTTGGTTTTCCTTTCCGTGTATGGTCTCTTGTTTTTTCAGTTTCCCCTTCTTCAGATAGTGAAGATGGGGCCTTTTCACTCTCTTTAGTCACTCTAGCTGACTGTAAAGGTGCCTGTTTCTCCAGAAACTTAACTTCTGTATCATCCTCATTGTGTTTTGATTCAGGCATTGCAGTAGAGGCCTCTGTCTCCAGAGAAACATCTTCAGAGCTCTCAGGTTTTGTGTTGAGGACTGGCACCTGCTCAGGTTTTGAGGGTGACATAAGTGACTCAGGTGGAGGGACTTGAGAGAAAATTCGTGGTCTCTTAAGTTGGAAAGTGGGTACAGTTGTATGGAATGGTGCAGACGTCTTACCCACTTTCTCATTTTCTTTCTGCTCATCTCGCTTTCTCTGAGGTCCTCTCTCTTTCTCCAACTCAGAGTCTTGAGCATCATCATGCTGAGCAGACACTGACACAGACTCCTGTGGCTTGAGAGGCTGCTGTTCAGAGCGAGTGATCACTCCAGGCCCTTCTGCTGCCTTGCCATCTTCCTGCTCTTCAACTTCCATCTCTCCTTCTCCCTGCATTCCAACCTTTGGTCCACCATCAAACACGCCCTCAGACTCCATTTTACGTACCAGCAGACTGAGAGGACCAGGTGTGCGTGTTGACCGGGGTTCTGGGCTGCTGGATCTAGAACTAGAGCTGGACTCCTGTCTCTTAAGAGGAGGAGAGGGCATAGGTCCTGCCCCTGGAGCAGCACCTTCTTCTAGGCCTGCTGGTTCATCTTGGTCATGGGGGCTCTGTTTGGGAGTGTCCGGTAGGGGGAAGGAGAGCTCTGGAGGTGGTGATGGGGGAGGAGTGGGTTGGCGGAGCTGCAGAGGAGGCTGGTGGATTGGTTGAGGCTGGGGAGGAATGTGATGTGGGGACTGAAGCTTTCGACGGGATCGCTGTGGGGCTGTGGCAGGTGGAGTGTGGACAGGAGGAGCCCATACAGTCTTTTTCCCATGAGAGGAAGGACCCCACTCATCATCGTCGTCGTCGCTGTCATCTTCATCCTCTTCATCGCTGTCAACTTGAACACAAGCCGTGGCCCTCGCAGAACGGCTGAGGTGTAACAATGAATGGGCAGGACCTGCTTCTACAGGGGCTGTTCCTTCTCTCTCTAAGGTACGGGGCATCATGAGTGGCAGGCCTTGACACTCAGGTTGTCCAACCACTCGAACAGACAAGGAGGCAACTGCACGTGGAGGAGAGGGTGTGGCAACCTCCTCATGGCTAGGGAGAAATGGATGCCTGATCCTCCCAGCTTTAGTGTCAGTTGACTCTTGAGACACGGGTGCAGGGCCCATATCCAGTCTGTGTGATCCTATTAAACCTGGGTCCTGTGGCAACCCTCCTCCACGATCCACACCACCTCCCTCAACTTGGGTTAGAGACAGATGAGAGAGTATGCCATGATGCTGGAAAATAAAATACAAAACAATGAGAAAACAAATGTATTATCCACTTTAATACATTTTGTACACATTCACTGCTCCTTGCAAAATATTTTGGTTAATTTGATGATGCTCTCAGCTACTAATAATGTAGTGCTCTAAGCTGCGTTTAACCGATATTACCATATTGAAATCCTTTCCATAGAGTTGGCATAAAGTCACAGAAAATGTGGAAAAAAAAAAACAACAACATGCAGATTCTGTCTGGGCCTGAGAATAACTGAATAGACTATAGATTAAATTACTCTTGACATCACACCGCAGGCATTAGACATGCAATATGCATCTTTTACTGCTTAAATTATTAACCCACATATTACCCCAGTACATAATATACGTCTAGGGCTGAAATGATTAGTCAACGTTATCGACTAATTTTCATTGTCGAATAGTCATTTGATCTCATTTAACGTAACGAGATCACATTAAAGTGTAATGAAGACTCGTGAGAGCAGCACTGCATATCGTGCCTGACTGAGGAGAGGAAGAACTACACAGATCACAGTCCAGATGGACTCTAAACTTTCCAAACAGCTTCATCTTATGTAGATTGCAAAGTTCAAGGGAATATACAAAAATAACAAATAAGTAAATACAGAAGCACTCTCGTTGTGGAGTAAGTGGAGCTGGAGCTTTTTAAAGGAAACACCCCAGTGTTGTATCTTAAATGCAGTTATATTTAATGCGTTCTAGCTTTATTAAAGTTCAAATAATACGGAAGGTCATGTAATTAACTACAAACTCTGAAACTGGCATTTCTCTGTGTGGTCACCGCCTCTTCTATGAGTTGCATAAATGTCCCAATCTAAGGGGGTGAGATTGAAACTGCACCCGGCCGATGCGCACTGCTGCGGGGACGCTCAACCCGAGCACGCACATTTAATGCAGCTAGATTATAACGTGATGGCTCGTGACTTATTGAATCATAATATATGTCACTGTGCATTTCTTATTGTGAAAAAACTTGGCAATATGCAGCTTTATTAATAATAGTTTGTTTTTTGTGAGATAAAGATGGATTGAAGTGAATCGATGAATTTTTTTTTGCAGTGAATTTTTTTACTGAATTAAACTTAAAATGTATTTTCCCCTTTAATTTAGTGAATGTCATCTACAGGTATTTATAAAAGATGAATTGTTAGTAAGCACATTTAATACAACTGTAAGTCAGGGCACAAGCTGAATAATTGTTAAGAGCAAATTATTTTGTTGCAATAATCGCAGAATAGTCGAATATTCATTCTAATAAACGTTTGATTAAATCCATTGTCAAAATAATCGTTAGTTGCAGCTTTTTATACATCATAATATTACATGTTCACACTTAATAGCTGTTTTCTATTTATCAACTGATACATCCTGCATTCAAAATGAACGCAAAGACAACATTTTAGCAGTATGACCATTTTTTATTTGCATTTCCTTTCACAAACAGTAGCCTCTGTGCTGTGATTGAGACAGGGTCCCGTTCTTCCTGTTAGACCAACAGGCTTTGTCATACAAGTCATATTTGGCCTAATATCTGTCACAGATATTGTACTTTGGAAATGTATTGGATCTGAGTTTGTGAGATTCCTTTGTGAAAAGTTACAATACTCAAACATAAGCTGAGAGTCAGTCGGGTCTAATAGAGCATAACAATGATTATGAATATGACAATGAATATTCCCTGAAATATAATGATTTATGTCAAAACCGGAGTTTCTCCTGATTGAAATTTAAAATTCTCCAAAAATATGTAGGAAACTGAGCGTTTCAACGCCACAAATATTTTTTTGGGGGGGAAAGCACCCATTGAACCCAAATCTTTTCCGGGCTGTTAAAAGAAACCGGAAGTGGTGGAGCATTGCGTTTGTTTGCAAACAGTAATGATCTTCATGCCACAAAAATATGTATTTGCTGGTCAAATGAATCAAAGTGCAACACCAAAAAAAGACTTACTTTGTGCAACCATTTAAAGGGATAGGTCACCCAAAAAGGAAAATTCTCGGATAATTAACTCACCCTCATGCCATCTAAGATGTATGACATACTTTCTTCTGCAAAACACTTTTGAAGATTTGTAGAAAAAGATCCAGGCTCAGCAGGTCCTTGGAATGGGAGTGGATGATGATTAGATATGTGTAGGTCTAAAAAGCACAGATTGTCAGCATACAAGTAATCCATCCTTATTCCAGCGGTGACATTAATGTCTTCTAAAGCAAATCAATCACTTTGTGTGTGAAAAAGAACAATATTTAAGCACTTTTTAACTATAAAAGGAAGATTGCTTCCAGTCAGGCATAGACGAATGGACAAATTTACCCAAGTGCTCCTGAGATGCAAGTATGTTGTTGTGGAGTGGTGGTGGCATAGTGGGCTAAAGCACTGAACTGGTAAGCGGAAGGTTGTTGGTTCGATCCCCACAGCCATTGTGTCCTTGAGCAAGGCACTTAACTCCAGGTTGCTCCGGGGGGGATTGTCCCTGTAATAAGTGCACTGTAAGGCGCTTTGGATAAAAGCGTCTGCCAAATGCATAAATGTAAACATCAGTTCACGTGCCATCGCGCTTATGCCATAGGAGCACTCGGCCATTCGTTAATGCCTGACTGGAAGCGATCTTTTATATATTGATATTTATTTTTAGATTTGATATTTTCACACAAAGTGATCAATTAGCTTTAGAATACATTAATTTCACTGCTGGACTACTTTTATACTGACTATCTGTGCTTTTTGCGCCTACAAATTAGGGAAGGGCAATGATCAGCAATGATCAAAAATGAAAATGCTTGACGTGACTTTTCATTGAACTTGAAATTCAGTGACATCTACCTGGCAACTATACATCAATGAGGGGCCTTTTTATTTTGATTACATTGTCATTTTCTGTGATACTTTGATTGTAAACAGAGATGTCTCATAGCAACCAAACAGATAAATGATGCTGCAATGCTAACGTTTGTTTAAATAAACTACAGGTTTAAATAAAAATTTTTTTTATTAAGTTTAATCCACCGTAAATCCAACATAGTGTTCCATTGGAGTTTTCCCCAGTATGAAGTTTAAAATTCCAAGTTAAATGGGAGGAAGCATGAATCACAGCAACAAACTCCAACAGAGTGCAGTGTGACTTTCTGTCCAGGGCAGACATGGCACTCTACACTCTCGAGAAGCACGCACACACACGGCAAAATCTTATCTTTCAAACATCCAGTTGAAGCAGAGCTGAATGTAACAGAATACAGGATCTTTAAATTTTTTAATTTTTAACTTAACGTTGCGTTTTAAAACACAATGATGGTGTCACGGAAACCACGGTTTGCAGAAACACTGTTCAGAAACAGTGGTGTACACTTACTAAGCTTATTACGGTAACCTGAAGGAAAAACAGAGAAGCATGTTCTGACCATTGTTTCATTGAATTAACTAGCAAATCTTCACATAATGACAAAATATTATGAATTATATTTTGATTATGCCCTCTTTTGTACTTATTGTAAAAGACTACATTATAACAGCCTATGTTAATGAATAGATGTTGGAACAACAAGATTAGGGCTGCAACCAACAATAATTTTAATAAGCAACCAATGTGACGATTATTAGAACGATTATTCGGGTGATTATTACATCGATAAATTATTCAGCTTGTGCTTTTACTTAACAGGTTGTATTAAACATGCTTGCTAACAATAAAGATGACAATCATCTTTTAAAATACCTCTAGATGACATTTACTGAATTAAAGGGGGAAAAACAATTACTAGGTTTTCAATAAAAAAATAAATCACTGCAAAAAATGTTATTGTTATCAAGTGTTTTTGTCTTGTGTTCCATTTAAAATGGCCCAAAAACAAGACACGTTTACTTGAGAAGCAACACAAGATATTTAGGCTTTAAGAGAATGTCTCTTAAATATAAGTATTTTGTATACAAGTGTACTTTTTACTTGGTTATACTTGTGCGAGTGCAGTAAAGACAAAATATACTTGTATTCAAGATCTATTCTTAAAAAGCAAGTCTAAATATCTTGTATGCTGCTTCTCGGGTGAATGCATCTTTTTTTAAAGGATTTTTAGATATTGTAATATATTTGTATTTATTATATTCAACATTCTCAGATAACAATTCTTTCTTCTGCAGTATAGTTCCTAAAGTAAAAGTACATTGTTTTAAAGGAGTTTTAGATATTTTTATTGTAAAACAAGCCAAAACAAAAACAAATCAAAAACGTATTTTGTTGCTGTGTATAATGGGGTGAAGACTACCCTCTCTTTTTATTCACTTCAATCCATCTTTATCTCTCACTTATTTATAAAGCTGCGTATTGCCAATTTTCTTCACGATAAGAACATATACGGTTTTATGATTCAATAAATCGCAAGCCATCATGTTATTATCTAGCTGAAGCAAGCGTGCATGTGTGAGGGGAACAAGCATCCCTGCAACAGTGTGTGCCTCAGCCGGATGTAGTTTCAAACTCTCCCCTTAGATCGAGACACATTGGGCAACTCATAGAAGCACTGACCGCAGAGAGAAATGCCAGTTTCGGAGTTTGTAGATATTTACTTGACCTGCTTCCTTATTATTCTAACTTTTATAAAACTATAACACATTAAATATAACTGCATTAAAGATGTAACGCCAGGGCGTTTTCTTTAAAGATGCTCGATGCGCAAGTTTTGCCTCAGCGGCGCGGCAGCTCCACTTATTCCACAACGAGAGTGCTTCTGTATTTACTTATTTGGTATCTCAAGTAGACAAATTGACCAAAATGCCCATCCCTGCAACAAAAATCTAAATCACCATCCACTCCCATTCTAAGGACCTGCTGAGTCTGGATCTTATTCTACACATCTTCAAAAGTGTTTTGCAGAAGGAAGATGAACTATCCCTCTAAGTTGGTTTTAAACCAAGACTGTGTCTGTCTCTGTGTGTGTGTGTGTGTGTGTGTGTGTGTGTGTGTGTGTGTGTGCACACGCGTACCTTGTCTGGCAAATAGGAAGTGCTGCCTTTAGTCAGAGAGTGGTCGCCCTCCTCTTCTGGTCCAGCAGAAGAAAGCAACATATGGCAAAGGTCAGTGGTCGCATTAAGAAACTTCAATGCTAACAAAAGCTCAAGAAAAATTTAAAGTCTGTAGGAAAGCTTTTATGCACAGCAATAGTAATGAACACAAATCTAATAAGCAAACAGAGAGCATGACTGTAGGTCAGTGACTGAAAGCTACTTAGTATTTCGTCAGAGCACACAGCAAGTGTGAGAAGTTAAGCTGAACTCACTTACACCCAGAGAGACAAAGTCAAACTCTGGTGCATCAGTATTAGCATGGCAGTCTCATCATTGGAAACACTAAATTAGCATTATGAGACTATGAAGATTATGTATATAATAACACAGATTGTGTAGTCAAGTCAGTGTTACAACCTGTGTGTGTACATGTGGGACTGCTTACCATCTGCTTCTGTGGCTTCCCGGGCCTCTCTTTCCAGTCTCTGTCGAAGGAGCTCCTGCTGTTTAGCCAGGTACTGTTGAATAAAGCTGTTTTGACTCATCTCTTCTCCTATCTGAGATACACAGAAAGAGAACACACTTCAGCCAAGGTCATCTCCCAGATCTGTTCTCACCAAGTAGGACAAACTTACATTAAGCATTTTAAAGGTGCAGTATGCAAGATTCTGAAACCCTTGTTATTAATGACACCTGTGGCCGTTAAGTAAACTGCAGCCATCTGCCTGTTGCTTGTGATCCCGTGCACACACTCCGTAGGGGCAGGAGCATCAACCAAAACAGAGACTGAACATGATTCACCAGCATCATGCTGACAAATGAGGCAGCATAAATAAAATTACACAGTTATGATTGTTTCACTAGAAACTTTAAACTAGAGACTGTATATTATATTAGCCAGACAGGAATCAGTAAATAATTTTTTATTTTGGCTTATTCTGAGTTTGAGTGGGAGTCGGTGTTGTGCTGGAGACAGATATTTCCTGGATTCCATCACTACGATAATGTTACTTAGTGTTGCAGACTGTCTGTTGAAGCTGTTGAATAGTGGAAGCACTGAGGCAAGGCTCTAAAGGAGCGTGTATAAATGTTACATCCTTTTCCCAGCAAAAGCGACCTGCTCCCTTTCGCACGAAAATTGGTCTATAGGCAACCTAGGAAGTCTGGAAAGGGCTCATTTTCAAGTTCCGTTACAAGCCGTTCACACATTGGCAAAAAAAAAGGCAAATAATTTTTTTTTTACATATTGCACCTTTGATAAACGTTCAAAACACATCACATGCTATATAACTGCGGGCTATGAGCCTTAAACAGATTTGTTTGTTTACCCTGACACTTCATTACTGCTGATGATGACAGTCTTGTTGATTAAATGACATAATGCACAATTTTTTGCCAGAAAATATTCAGGCACTACAGACTGCACATTTCCTCCACACCGTTGCATAATGGTTTGATAGCAATTTTTTAGAGTGACTTTAATGTCCAAAAGAAGGGGTGAAAAGTCCTCTTACCTGAGAATTGGGCTGAAGACCAATGTGATGGGTAGAGGATCGCTGGAGATTCTCCAACATAAGAGCCTTCACAGACACAGCAAAAGATGCACATTTAAAATAAATACGCTTCTTTCTCACAATCTTGCTTAAATGTCAATAATGCATTTACAGAGTTTTCCTTAAGGAGTTGAGCTGAACTTGTACACCATATCAGATTGTGCTAGATTAACAATAAAAAAATCAGATTTTATTTCAAGCACTCTGTCCAGCTGCTTAAATCTGATCAAGCATATTGGTTGAGAAAAATAACTATTATAGACAGTGGCATATATAAATGCAACTTACCAGACCAGCAAAACATGACCGACTTCGTACAACAAAGCAATGCAACTGACAACGTTAGGGAGACCAAATTAAGTGTTTATAATAGAGGTGTGGCTCTGGCCTTTTCATATTATTCATTAGGTGAACACATTCTTGGGAGATGCTAGTGTTATTTAGGTAGTTTACCGGTCGTTATGCAAAGTATCGATGGAAAATAGGCAATGCAAGTAAACACTTATCATGTGAATGGTATTCTGAATAGGTGAAGAAGAATAAAGTGTGAAAGAATTCCACTCCCAAATACGTGCAATTTAAAACCAAACGAGCTATTTGTGAGCTATTTAAATAGTCTGGACTAAGGGGGTGTTTGTAATTACGTTTGTAGCCCCAGAGAAAAAAATAACTAGAAACAGATGGCTTTCTGTTTCAGAATGTTTACTCGGTACAACTGTCAAAAGCGCATCCATCACATGAGACTGACAAGCGCGCGCCCCCTGCACCGCTCGTCCCCCACTACAAACATACAACGCGCGGGCGCGACGTTAACTCTGAGAGCTCGGGCTTGTCATGACCCACAGATCGTTTAGAAAACAACGACATTATTCTATCATTTCAACAACATGTTATAACTTCCCAAATTATGAAAAACAACTGCTGAGCGTCATGGATATACAGTTTACGAGCTGAACAGTTTACATGCATTCGACAAACATTGCCGCTAGCGAGGCACCGACACTTGGCCTGCTCTTCTCCGGCTCAACTTGACAGACAGCGCACGGTTTTCACACCCCGCCCCTCGACCAAACTCACCCCTTTCAGCCGTTTAATAAGTGCATTTTTCTGTCCACTTTTGGCGAGGCCTCTTTGCTCCAATGCGGTTTTTAAATCCGCTACACGAAGCGAATGAAGCGGTTTACCGTCTAACGTAACATCCTCGAGTTCCGCCATTTTGCTTCGCTCGAACGCTCGAACTTCTGTGGCTGTGCACGAGCGCGCCGCGCGTCACCGCTCTTAAATCTCCGGAAGAGAGAGCATACAACTACAAACGGGCCCTCTATTCGGAAATAGCTGAAATTAGCCAAGTATTCAGTATCTACTCTTAAAATGGGCATTCAGAATGCATTGTACTGCATGTTTATAAAAATGTTTTACATCACATGCCTCATGTACAGTGATGCACAGGTCAGTTTCGATACAGTCTTAAAGCTGAAGTATGCATTTTCTGCAACAATTCAGTACCGCCAAATGGAACTGCGAAAATAAACAATGTTTTCAAAGCAGCTTTCTGCTCTTGAGCGAACGCACAAATAGCCCCGCCCTCAAACAACTCCATGTTGCTGGGGTGGGTCTAAACCATAGACTGTAAAAAAAACGCGTCTCTCAAAACAAACAGGAGGTTTTATAGCGCCACAGAAACAATGTTTACAGTTTTCAAGAAAATTAACCTATGAATGGCTTACTTATAGTTGTCTCTGCTTATTAAGCTGGGATAGGAGAAAGTCTTATAACACTGAAAAACTTTAGTTTTAACATAGAAACAATGTTTACCTATTTTGTAATAAAATATTTACAAGGAAAACAGGAGGACACTTGAAATAAACACAACTAATTGTCTGTGTTCTGTAACAAAAATGTATTTGAAAAAATTTTGAAGACAAGTTTCAAAGACTTCCTATATGCACATTACCTGTGGAGCACGCCATACAAACAAAATGTCGAAATTAACAAGTAAAGAAGCACAAAAATGCATGTCAAAAGTACATTCTGATACCAATTTTTAAAGCAAAGTTTGAATTATTGATGCAAAATTGAATGAAAACATCCCTGGTTATATGTGCTTATATATCTTTTAAAAAGCAACTTAAAGCCATGCAGACGTTTGATTAACAAAATCAAATAAATATAACTATATAGGGCCATGAAATCTAAGCATTAATGTAAGCACTTAATTTAAGAACTGAATATATCAAGGTAGGTGAACCTTTAGAGAGAAAAGGATGCTAAGGCAAGGACTATTGCATAATTGCAATGATTCTACATACATAATTATTGTTTTTGTACAGAATGACAAGAGAGCTGCTTCAAACATTGTGCGGTTTAGTCTATCCACCAGAAAATGTCTGAAAGTATACTCTGAAGTACCTGTTGAGGCGATCTGAGTTCTAGTTTACCCAAGTAGGTTATGTAGTAATACTGATAAAGCCCACCAGATGGCACTTTGAGGCAACTCCCACACACACACACACACTGGCACTAGAATAAACCAGCGTCAGAATTTGACGTATTCATTTAAACATTCCACCACTTTCAAACGCCATTGTGACAGGACTGACAAAAAACAAATAAACTTTAAAGGCCACAAGGTGTAGAAGAGAAGAAGTATTTTTAAAATAAGCAGTACATACCTAATAAAAGAAAGGCTGACCTGTTAACTTGCTTGCAAGATATTTTTATGGATAACGATCACTGTAAAGACAGACATAATTACCCAGATTATGAAAAAAGTGATAATGTTCCTTAGACAGCTAGTTCTTTCTCATTTGTGTGGTTTCTTTCAACCTATTTTATTTTTTTATTTCTTTTTGCCTTCTACAAATGAATACATCTAATATTTAACTTATAAAATCTATTTAACTAATATAGCCTAAGTCGAACAGCAAGAACAATACTAAAAGTATTACACTGGCAGCTGACATGTAAACTCTGAATATAAAAATAAGCGATGTGGATTTAACCAGATGGAGACCAGGAAAGGAACACAAATTGAGCAAATGGAGGAATAGTCTTTTATCTCCGGACTATTAGGGTGGCATGTAATCATGAGGTGTTTATGACTTAATTGTTCAAGACAGGAGGGAATCAGGTGCATGTTTCAACCTGTGTATGCACTGTTCAATGAAGACACACACAAAGCCCACATTGGTTAGAACCAAGCAGTTTGCAGGCCTGTCCGCACATTCAAACTATTGTATTTTTGCATGCACCAGCATTTCGAATGCCACCATGGAAGCAAGTAGATATATATTGCTGTTTCAGGAATGCTGCATAGCCTACTTCAAAATGAAAACCCTGTGTAGTAAATATTGCGCAAAACATGTTACCCAAACATTTTCAGAAACTTGGCAGAATCTGATGGTGGGAGTGTGAGAATTAAGGGAAAAAAACTGTGAGTGAAAAAGGGAATGGACCTGACAAACAGGTTTATCTCTGAAACAGCATCGTGGGAAAGGACTCGATCCAATTTCTCTCTCCAAAATTTTCAATAAATGATTAAATCTTTCATTCAAGAAGTCCTGTTTTTTCATGTTTGTTTAAATAATCAAGCATTCCTTCTTCTGTAACTGCACTAATACAGTGGTATAGCCTTATTTGACCAAATGACCCTGTTGTTTCGGTTTCGTTTGTAGCAAAATGTCAATCTTCAGGGCTGTCTATTCAGTTTCTTCATCAATCTCTATATCACCAAGGCCACTTCACATTTACAAACAAATAGAATAATCAGGTAATCGGTTTACAAGAGTGCCCTTAAAGGAATAGTTCACCCAAAAATGAAAATTCTCTCATCATTTACTCACCCTCATGCCATTTTTAATCAATGTATTCTGAAGCGATCCTGTTGGTTTTGGAAGAGAATAGACCAAAATATAACTATTTTTAAAGTGTACATCTTGCCACTGCAGTCTCTAGGCACAATCATTATTTCAAGCTGGGTTACACTTCCTGGTGCTTTACACTTTCGCAGAGCACTAGATTGGGCTAGGAAGTGTAATCGAGCATGAAATCATGATCGCCAAGGAGACCGCTGATGTCAAGATAAATAGTAAAAAAGGAGTTATATTTTCGTCTGTTCTCACCCAAAACCAACTGGATCGCTTCAGAAGACATGGTTTAAAAGACTGAAGTCTTATGGATTACTTTTTTACTCACTTTATGTGCTTTTTGGAGCTTAAAAATTTTGGTCACCTTTCACTTGCATTGTGAGGACCAACAGAGCTGAGATATTAATTTAAAAATCTTCATTTGTGTTCTGCAGAATAAAGAAAGTCATACACATTGGATGGCATGAGGATGAGTAAATGATGGGAGAATTTTCAGTTTCGAGTGGAGACATTCTCTTCAAAGGATCACTTTTACCTTTAAATAAAAATCTATGATGAGTTCACAGGATCTGGGGACAAAATAAAGCTTTTAGAAAATGTGCCTGAGGTTACAAACATCTTCAAACCAAACATCCACAAATAAGTTATTAAAATATTTTAAGTGTGCTTGGCACCACAAAAAAACATGAAAAAAGGGAAAATATATCTAAAGTGTCAAAACCCACACTGACAAGCTGATACACTCCAACACATAACCAAAAGCTGTTTCAATTAATTTTTGCATTTTATCACTGCTGAACCCATACAAGCAGTGACACACATATGATACCTTCTCAAACATAATCAATAAAGTAATATATATATAAAATAAAATTAATTGAGCATTTTACTGTGATCAACAAAGGTTATAAAAAAAACCCACAAATGGCATCAAGAAATCTCAGCTAATCGCTGCAAAAGCCCAGAGAATCCAGCCGCATGCTGCGATAGATCAGCTACTCTGTCCACCATTTCTTGTGTAGCAGGAACTGAAGGATAATTCTGGGCTGCTCCCTTGGTTGCCACAACAACAGCCTTTAGAGCTTGACAGAGGCGTCCGCTGGAAGTGGTGACCTGAGGAGAAAAACAGTGGTCTGTGCTTAAATACAGTCACCTGTTTACAACTGCATTGCTGAAGACCGACCAGTCAACAATAGCTGGTTCAATTCCCTGACTGATCATGTTGACTTTGCCTTTCAGAAACCCACAGTCATAATACTGAAACCATGACTCACTCACATATGTGCATGCTACTTGAGCAAAACAGAAGATTCATGGACTGCAAGTATTAGATTCATCTAATTAGATCTGTTGTGGCATGAATCATACATTGTATCTAATAAGTCACACCCACATCACACTTTTTTACTTTTAGGAATCATGAACTAGCACTGTAATACAAGGACAAAAACTCTTGACAAGAGAATTTATGACCTAACCTTTGCCCTGAGGTCTGAAGAGCTGAGAAGGCGTCCAAGTGTATCCCCAATGAAGACAAGTTTGTGTGCAGTTACAATGAGACTCTTCCCTCTGGAAACAAAGACTCGTGGTGGTTGGTTTCCTTGGACGCTTGTGAACAGGGAGTCGATGGCGTCAGCCAGGCAAGAAAGATGAGAGAGACTTTGGGATGAGTAGAATGAGAGAAGCTCTGAATCCTCCAGAGTCATAGAGACCGGGACAGGAGCAGATGGACTTAACTGGAGAGACAGAGAAAGAGATTGTTTATATATACACACACGATAATACACTTAAACATGCAGTAAACATGCAGTATATAGTAAAACTCGAAGTTTATGTCGATTTTGGGGGAATGATATTTAAACACTTACTTTATTATCAGTTGTGGTGATAAGCGGTGAAGAACTGTGCTCTGTTTGGGTGTCTGGTGGAGGCTCAGGCTTCCCCTAGTTCAAAACAACAAAACATTTTAAATATGCTAATTTGCTAACATATGCTAATGATGACACCATAATATGGTGGCTGACAGAGTAAACAAGAAAATGGTTAACTTAAATGAATATTCCGGGTTCATTACAAATTAAGGTCAATCGACAGCATCTGTGGCATAATATAGATTACCACAAAAATAAATTTCAACTTGTACGTCCTTTACTAAAAAAAAAAAAAAAAAAAGAGCAAAAATCTGATTTCCAGTTAGGTATTTACAATTGAAGTGAATGGGGCCAATCCATAAATGTTAAAATACTCACTGTTAAAAAAGTATAACCACAATACTTAAAAAAAAAAATTGTTTTAGTGTGATAAAATAGCCAACTAAACTTTTCTGTGTAAAGTTATAGCCAATTTGACAACATCATTGCCATGACGATGTCATATCAACAAACCCTACCACGACTGTAAAAATGACAAAATAAACAACTTTAAAGCTCAAATAATACACAGGTTTTAACAGAAGAATTGTCTTTAAACCCTCCAAAAATTGGTCCCATTTACTTCACTTGTAAGTAAGTGAAGTGATTTTTTTCTCTTTTTTAAATGAACATGGAATATTCCTTTAAGGTGGTATACCTTTATTAGTTAATATGAACAATACTTTTACAGCATTTATTAATCTTAGTTAAAGTCAATTTCAACATATCCTAACACACACACACACACACACACACACACACACACACACACACACACACACACACACACACACACACACACACACACACACATATATATATTTATAACAAAATTTTTTGACATTAGTTAATGCATTATGAACTAACATGAACCATGAATAACAAATGCTGTAAAAATATATTGTTCATTGTTAGTTTCTGATACTTAATGCCTTCACTAATTTTAACAAATACTTAATAAAAACTTTTTAGTAAAGTGTTACCAAAAATTGTAGCAATAACAGTGTTACTCTTTTTTTCAAGGTTTGCTGCACTGCTGCATTGTGCGCCCAATTTTCAATAATTTCTCCATAAAACAGGTGTCTAACCTGCAGTTTGACGTAGCCCACACTATCACCTACAGGATATGAAGGCGGTGGTGTAGGAGTTAGGCCGATTCCTGCATACTCATTCCCTTGTTCCTCATCCTCCACCATTCCCATGGTAGGGGCTAAACAGACTGGTGTTGGGTGCAGTGGGAACGCTGCTGGTGGAGGAGGTGGAAGTGGTCGTTCCTGGATCCAGCTGCCCTTCCGTGACCCCATGTCCCCTACAATCGGTTTGACCTCCGCCACTGGTAAAGCAGGCAGAGGTCTCCGGGACAGAGACTCCTGGGAAGGCAGGCGGGGCCGTGTCTGACTCTGTAAAAGAGAGGTGGTGTCTTCAAGAGCACAGCGCACCATCGTGAGTAGACCGTCGGCTGGAGGGGCAGTGCCACACACCGAGAGGGCAGGAAGTAGGTCTGAGAGACGGCACCAGGCCTGCTGGAGAACTGGAGAAACATCACCGACTTGGCCAGCCTTCCAGACAGAAAGGATCTCAGCTAATGCAGCAGCCAGGTCTCTGGAAGGGGTGGTGGGGAGAGAGGTGGAGGCCAGTGCAGACTGAACAAGAGCAGAAAGAGAGGCTTTCCATTGGATGTCTGCAGAGCTGGTGCTTGATACAGACAAACGACATGTTGGGATTTCCAGAGGGAGGGCAGGCATGTCGTAGATGCCTCCGTCCGGTTCTGATACATCTTCAGAGGTTGAGTCTTGCTTTCTGCGGCTGGAAATTGAATAGGCCCGTCTGTTTACAGCAGTTTCTGCAGTTAATTCCGGCATCTCGCTTGCCTCCAAGGGTAAACCAAGGAGACTGGGAACACTGTACACATCCTCCTCCAATGCATCTTCACCCACAGCAGGTGATCCTGGAATATTGTATGTTTGCTGCTGATGGTCTGAAGAGGAATTTAGGGCCAGAGTGGGAACATCATATATCTGAATGTTATAAGAGAGAAGGACAATGTTACTCACTGTTTACAACTGTGAATCTAGACTCCATTCAGTTCCAGAATAGTTTAATTGTAATAGTCATTGTATAAGAGCAGAAGTTGGCACAAATGTAACAGCATAAATCCTCTGTTTCTTTAACCACTGTGTGGGAAAGCCTGGGCCTTGTTCAACTTAGTGCGTGTTCTCAAATGGTGCAAAGTTTTGATGGCCTTAGATGAAGGTCTCTTGTGTGTGGTCATCATCAATATGTAACTGGAGCAGCAGTAAGGCTAAAGAGCAGCAACTGAATAAATAACAGGTTACACTGTTGACACTGTCTGGTGAAACAGTACAATATCTATGAATCAAGAGTGAAAATCCCTTATGATATAATAACCGAAAATAATATGGCTGTAACATTTATTTACAGAAGAGTTTACTGTTTAAGTGCAAAAATCCACTGCTGAGGATTCAAATACTAATCGACTAGACGTATTACAACTGACTAGTCGATAAGCGGGGTCAACAACTAACATGAATATTTTATGTGGCGTAAGTTTTAATGGGAGACACAACTTCTTAGAGAGCGTTTTTGCATGATGGTAGCTTGCTGTGCTTAACAGTGAATAACAGTCAGCACCGTAACACCCTAAACTGGAAGTTTAGTCTCTTTAATGCTTTAGGTACACACAATATTCTCTTGCAGTTCTGGGCTTTTGAGTGGGCAGCGAGGATCACCCTGAAGCACTCCTGCTACATTCAGGTTGAGCATGAGTGGTTTTGTGCCACTCTGTATTGGAGCTTTCGTATTTCTTATTTTGATAGTTTTGTGCAAAATGATGTTCTAATTATTTTAGCCCTTTTTATTTGTTTAATATCCATTAGTCACCTTGTTGTAGTGCTGCACTCAGCGTCCGTATATCCCTCTGAAATGCGTCTGACTGGAGTCATGTGAACATAACAGAGCCTCTGTTATAAATGATTATCCTTAAAACCAACTTTTCAACTAGTCGTTCAAACAACCGACCGACTAGGCGATTTTGAAAATCGGTATAATGGGCATTCCTAATTAATAAGTATAGAACTGCAAAAAGAGTAGAGGAAGAGTGTGGGTGGAGGGCTATGGAGAGGTAAACTGCTTGCCATCTGCTCAAGGCGAGTGTGACTTGTGTGAACAGAAGAAAATTGCTAGCTGAGATTAGCTCATGACAGAAAAACGGTGTGGTTTACAAACAAAGGGCAAGAGAGCGAGAAAGAAAGTAAGAAAAACACAACAATGAGACAAAAAAAACAGCAAGAGTAGAAGACGTTTTGAGGGTCGTGGAAGGGCACTTATAGGCATGTGTTGGCCAATAAGAATCCCTGAAAAGCAGGACTAGCTGTGCTGTGAAATCGAATAAAAAACATGAGAAGTCTTACAATGTTTACTAGTACATTTTTGAAAATATATATTTTTATCTCTATCTGTGATTGCTTCTTGTTTTGAAACTGAATTGCCTCTTCCCTCTTTGGTACATGCCTTCCAAACGGACCTTTCGCATTCCCAAGCATCTAATGAACCACAACTTTATGTGCTGCATGCAAAAACAAGAGCAGTAGAAAATGAGAGGAAATCAAATAAAACGTGAGATATTATTCTGTTTGCCCGCAAGTCTGTGAGTATCTAGATGCTTGATTACAGCTTTTCACCCAGAAACACTGAATCCAGCATGTATAGAGAAACTATTCATATTAGTGGTCGACAGATAAGGGTTTTCAGTGGTCTATTCTAAAACCAGTACAATGAATCTTAATAAAAAATATTTATTATATTATATTTATTATATTATATTTGTATTTATTACAAAGCAGGATATTAGAAAATACTTTTTTCTTCTTAAGGCCCAGGTATTTTCTGCTTTCCAGATCCGACCATGTTGCCTTTTGAAGTATACTATTTTCACCTCAAGCGAATGCGTTCAATGCATGTGCACTTCGATTGCTTTCTAATACTCTTTCAGTACTATTGAAGGCTGCGCATGCGCCAACGATGTACAGAGACAAGAAAATCTGGGAAGACTGTGCTGATGACAAAATTAGCATCAGGCATTCTATGGGCGGAGCGACCAGCAATGTGGACAGCTGAAGTATACTTTGGGCTTTAATGTCTAGAACCAGCCCTGGACATGTATGACATGTTCTTACCTCAGAGGCCTGGTCAGTGTGTTGGGGTACAGTACGAGGGGTGTTATAGATCCCATCATCATCCTCCTCCTCAGAAGGCACTGCAGGGACTGGATGTTGCCACTTTTTGGTTGTAGGCGTATCATATACCTGTAGAACACAAGAACAAGCATCAGCAATCATCTCTAATATTTCTGCAAAGCTATAACCTCATCCACATTCCAGAGAACTAACAACATATAGAATATTATCCTTCCTCTTTTCAAGATTTCTTACCTCATCACTGAGTTTCTCATCGTGAGAATTTGCACACTCCTTTGTTACTCTGTGACAGTTATTTTTTATCTCGCCCATTTGTGCTTGTGCATTTTTACATCCTTGTCTCTCCTCTTCCAGCATGCTTGTCTGAGAGGGTGCAAGGTTTGCTTGGTGAACAGGTTTGGTGGCTGGAATTGGGCTAGAATTATTTAAATCCTTCCTGGTTACACTTCTAACTGGTGGTGCCGGGGCAGGGGGTTTGCGGCCAAAGTTTGGAGACCCTGGTACTCCAGACTTCCCTGTTCTTGTGAGTAGAGGGGATTCTCTCATGCCAGCCTGGGGCTGTTTACCTCCACCAACAGGAGGAGTTAAATATGTACCATGCGGCTTTGGAGATCCTCTGGCAGAGGGAGGTGTTTGCTTAAGGTTCTGTCCTGGTGTTAAGACAGAGGAGATTCCTACAGTTCCAGAGGGGTGTTTTCGCTCAGCCTGAGGAGTCCTTGATATGGCTCCCCCAGGTGGAGTAGGAGTTTGGTACATCCCTGGGGAGTCCTGGCCAGTCTTACATTGAGAAGATGGGCTGCTTTTGGGTGTAATCCCATCTGTAAGTTTTGAAGTCAATCCTGGTACACACTGTCCTGCTACTGGGGCACCACTTATAGGAGTCTGATATAAATTATCATTGGTCAACGCAGTTACAGCTGGCCTAGGCGCCAAGTAGCATCCATCAGAATGCCCTGCCCCTGAATCTCTCCGAGTCAAATATCTTGCTTCTCCTGCTGTTTCTGCTGCAGACCTGGGAACAGCACTTGGAGTCAGGTACACCGAATCTGATGCCAGTGCATCCTGTGGTCTGTGTTTTGTCGCCAGTGGTGCAGGTGAGGTGGGTGTCTGGTAGAGCACCCCTGACTCGCCACCCTGTCCTCTAAGAGAGGGTGAGCGAGGTCGCCCTGACACACTCATATCCCCCCAATCTGTACGAGGCCTGGTTCCAGAACTGGAGTGTGATCGTGGCCTCCCTCCATCAGAGTGGCATAGCTCCCCAGACCTGACAGGGGCAGGAGCGACCCCAGGGCTCTGGTACACTCCTTCTGCCAAGCTGGGTGGGGAGAGATACACCGCATCTGAATCTTCAGTGCTCATTCCATTTGCGCGGCTCAGTTGGCTAGGGGATGCATGGACAGAATCTACACTAGGAGCATGTCGGGTTTCTGTACATGCGCTTGAAGTGGGAGTCTGAGTGGTTTGAAGGAGGCGTAGTCGGTTGGCAGGGGCAATGCCTTGCCGGCCATGGAGGGAGCAAAGCCACCATCCAGGTCCCCCTTCCTGCTCCTGGTCGAGAACCATCAGGATATCACCTTTACGGAATGCCAACTCCTCAGGGCTTTCAGCGGCATTGTCAAAAAGTGCCTTCGCAAGCACAGTCTAAAACACAGTAAAAGAGATGACATTTAAGACTTGCAAGATATGCACATGGATTAATTTATAGAGAAATGAATCCATTGTGAATGAGAGGGGGGAGGCGGAGGAACCAAAGAGAGGGCTTTAAATAAAACTTGTAAAGACATTGATAAAACCACAGCAAGAGAACATGAACATACTCAAATACATAAATAAATACTTAATGAAAAAGAGACAGATTAGAAAGTAGGAGAAAAAGAAAGGCTCTAGCAGATTCTCCTGAAGGAAATGGGGAGAGATGGCAATACTGTGGATCCCGGTGTACTAGAAATGCTAGATTTCATTAAAGCAACAACAAAATCAAGTTGTTGTTTAAATTGAGTGTAATCAGTTCAACTTCAAATCTATTTATTTGAGCTTTCAGCTGACTTTGGCTCAGCAGAGTTTTAGCCGCATTTTGTTAGCAAGAGAAGTCAGAAAAAAGAATTTAAAAAGGCACATCAACCTGGTTCAGTTGTTAGTTTTTAGAGTGAAGAAGGCCATGGGTGAAATGTAAATGCAAATGTAATGAGTATGTAAAAAAAGAGTGTCATAGCTGACAAGCATTCAAAGATTCAAAAATGAAGGGAATATAGCTAAACCTAGAAAAAAAAAAGATAATTGGCCAAAAAAGATGGTCCGCAGAAAACAATTTAATCACAGACCTATATTCTTGGCACATTGGCATGGAGAATTACTCTCTTAAATGTCTCCAAAAAGGACAGTGCATACGAGCAATACAGTTAAGAGTGAAGTTACTGATGTACCCCCCACACTTCTGCCTTCATGGGTAAATCAATATTGATAGAGAGAATGCATGATAATTAAGGGGAAGAGGTCTGTGATTAAGGGAGAGAGAGAATTAGTGATTAAGAGAAAGACCTGTGAGTATATGATAATGAGAAAAACAAGAGGGGGAGGGATTCAACATCTGTCCCCCAGTTTTAGGTCCTTTTGTCATCTTTTTACCTCTAAATATCCCTCTTATTCTCTCATTCCCCCAGGGGACTTAATGCTGTTCAGCAAGCTGAGCCCCAGTTCCCCCCTCCTCCACAGTAGGAGTGAGTCTGAATATTATTGGATTGGACAGCAAAGCGTTTTAGAGTGGTGATGTAAATACCAAACCTTAAATGTAAGTTCATGTAAACACACACACACACACTCACCGAAAGGGACATGATTGCAACTGGCTCTCCACGGATTGGGGTTTGTTAATTCCACATAGGATCTCCACAGAACCTCTATCCAGTTCACATGCAGACTGTGTGACTCAACTGCATGTTATACAGATCTGGTTTTCCATTAACCTGAGCAGTGGTGGCCTTTGAATCCAGAAGGATTAAGTTCACAAATGCATGACCAGCCTCCTTTGTAGTCTGTGACTTTCATCACATCTGAATGTTATCACTCATTTTGAACCTAGTGGATGAAAAAAAAAATGACTGATAAATCTCAAAACTTGAGACTTGTGTGATGGCAGTGTTTCTATCCTTGTGCTAGTCATGGTAGTGGCACCCTACTAGAGGTAGGTGTGGATTTTGCCAATGCCGATAGCAATTCATCAGCCGATTCTTTTGATAGTTGTTTAAATTTTCTTCATATTTCCTTACTATGACAGGCGCAGACAGTGTCCAAATTATCAATATTAATCACTGGCATCAATTAACCAGTCTATTGTTCAACCAAAAGTTGTGGGATGTTTAACTGTAAACAAGTCCAAAACACACAAGGGGCCCTTATTTTGAAACGATAAAGACTTGCCTCAGTAACAATGCTCTATCTATATTTAATTATTTATTATTTACCAAATTTACATACATATACACACACACACATACATACATACATACATACACTACCGTTCAAAAGTTTGGGGTCACTTGTCTGAAATGTTTCTCATGATCTTAAAAATCTTTTGATCTGAAGGTGTATGCTTAAAAGTTTGAAATTAACTTTGTAGACAAAATATTATTCTGCCAAAACATATACATTTATTTAATTACAAATCTAAAATTTCCTAAAAAAAAAAAAAAAGTTTTTGAAATGGATGACTTGGATCAAAATATGAAGAAAAGAAGCCAATAAGTGCCCAACATAGATGGGAACTCCTTCAATACTGTTTAAAAAGCATCCCGGGGTGATTCCTCAAGAAGTTGGTTGAGAAAATGTCACGAGTACATGTCTGCAAAATCTAGGCAAAGGGTGACTACTTTGAAGATGCTAAAATATTACATAGTTTTGGATTTATTTTGGATTTTTTGGTCACAAAATAATTCCCATATTTCCATTTCTATTATTCCATAGTTTTGCTGACTACTATTATTCTAAAATGTGAAATAAATAAATAAATAAATAAAGAATGAGTAAGTGACCCCAAACTTTTGAACGGTAGTGTACATACATACATACATACACACAGCACTATGCAAATGTTTTAGGCCCTTGTCAAAAATGTTGCATAGTGATTCAAAAATGTTGCATTTATCTTCAAAAATAATAACATAAATATTTTTCATTTATCAATTTACATCATACAATGTCTAGTAAATATAAAAAAGCTAAATCCACATTTGGTGTGGTCACCTTTGCCTTTAAAACAGCCCCAATTCGCATGGGTACATCTGGACACAGTTTTTCTTGGTTATTGGCAGATAGGATGTACCAAGCTTTTTGGAGAATTCACCACAGTTCTTCTATCTATTTAGGCTGTCTCTGGGTTGGCGCTGTTTTGGCAGCTCAATGGGGACCTGCACAATATTAGGCAGGTGGTTTTATATATATATATTGAGCCACCAACAGCTCTGAACCGCCAAGGCATGGACTCCACAAGAACTTACATTGCACTTATTACAGGAACAATCCCCCTAGAGCAACCTGGAGTTAAGTCCCTTGCTCAAGGACACAATGGTGGTGGCCATGGGGATCAAACCAGCGACCTTCTGATTAACAGTTATGTGCTTTAGCCCACTATGCCACCACCACTCTCAGTTCTACGTTAGCAGCAGATCCTTTAAGTCCTGTAAATTGCGAGGTGGATTGCGAGGTGGATCGTCCATGGATCGGACTTGTTGGTCCAGCACATCCCCTAGATGCTCAATCGGATTGAGATCTGGGGAATTTGGAGGCAAAGTCAACACTTTAACACTTTGTCATGTTCCTTAAACCATTCCTGAACAATTTTTGCAGTGTGGCAGGGGGCATTATCCTGCTTAAAGGGGCCACTGCCATCAGGTAATACCGTTGCCATAAAGGGGTGTATGTGGTCTGCAACAATCTTTAGGTAAGTGGTATGTGTCAAAGTACACATCCACATGAATGCCAGGATCCAAGGTTTCCCAACATTGCCCAGAGCATCACACTACCTCTGCCAGTCTGCCTTCTACCCATAGTGCATCCTGCTGCCATTTCTTCCCCCAGTAAACAACGGACATGCACCCGGCTGTCTACATGATCTAAAAGAAAACGTGATTCATCAGACCAGGCTGACACTCCAGTTCTGACACTCACGTGCCCATTGTAGACGCTTTCAGTGGTGGACAGGGGTCAGCGTGGGCACTCTGAACGGTCAGCAGGCTACGCAGCCCCATAAGTAGCAATGCACTATGTGTTCTAACACCTTTCTATCATGACTTTTCACTTGCTGCCTAATATATCCAACCCCTTGACAGGTGCCACTGTAAAGAGATAATAAATGTTATTCACATCACCTCTCAGTGGTTTTAATGTTGTGGCTGATCAGTGTGTATGTATATACACAGAATATGAAGTTGGAGACAGGATGTATGGACTGAGGTGGCACGTTTTCATATCGTTACATTTTTCTTTGCATCAAGAGGCTGCTGTTATACCGCAGAACCAATTCGTTCTTCCTGTAGAATATTCCAATGTCAGCCACAGAGGAATAAAGAAAAGCTACTATCAGCAAATATCGGCATAGAATTTTGCAGATAACCTAAAGTTCCAAAAAGCAGTTATCGGCACAGATTAAACCAATATATCGGCCTCTCTCTACACTGTTTTATCTATTATTTTCTGTCAATTTTCTCTAGTATGGGTGTGTGTTGATGACAATATTGCAAGCAAAACAACATTCAAATACTTAGTATTTCACAAGTTTGTTGAAGCCCAACAATGCAGTGAGCTGTTAGTGGTTAAACTAGTCAGACCATCCATGGGACTCCAGCAGTTGTGTTCGGACAAAATAAACATAATTTCATGGGAATCTGACATTGTTCTTAACTTTTTAAATATGGGTTCTTAGAGGACGCGACGTCGTTCTGTATTCATTCTATTTTTATTATTTAAGGTTTTTAATGTATTATGATTACTACCATTACAAATTTTGCATTTGAACACTACAGCTGCCTACAAAAGACTAGGACACTGGCCTTTTACAACAGGACACATTCAATTTAATACAAAGACAATGTATGATCCTACTAAAATAGTCTATCTTAAGCCATTTAGCGAAACATATATGAAAAATATCACACAGCAGTTCAAGCCACGTTTCGTTTTCCATACATTAAACCTCAATGTTTCCATTAATGCACTGGAAGCCCAATTAGATAAATACTGGAAAAATAAGAAGCTCCGATTCCAGTGGACATACAACACTCTTTCACAGTATAAAATGCATTTTATTTTCAGCACAAAGACGCAAACAAACGGCGATAACCCAGTAAAATGTGAACTAAATAAGCAATGCACGTCTTACCGTTCACATGTCTGAAAAATCATCTTGAAATACAGATGTAGTCAAACCTCACAAATCATATTTCCTCAAAAGACCGCAAAGCACGGCTGTTATTTTCTTTCTTTCTTTCTTTCTTTGGGGATACACGTCTCGCTTTGCCCTACCCTGGCCTTCTTGGTTTTGAATTACAGTTGAGCGCATATGGTTGGTTGCTCCCCCCTCATTTTTGCCCGACACCGCACGACTCTTAATAGTACATCACGCCCTCTAGTGGAACACTCATAGATAGATTGATTCATAGAAGCTCACGTGTCTAATAATTGAAGGCAAGGAGAACATTGTTGGATTGAGGATGGCCTTATGTAAATTAGTGCAGGGGTTTTCAATGGGCTCGCAAGGGGGTGCTAGTGGGTCCGCGAAAAAATTAAATAAAGTGTAAAAAATAATAAAAATATAAATAAAAAGGGGCATTATTATGGTTACATTCTGCTTCCTAAAAACTGTTTTGTAATCACTAGATAAATCCTGGTTATTTTATTCTATTAACAGCCATAATAATTATTTTAAAAATCTGCCTATAGGTTTGTAATGAAAGATTTCTTGAGCCTTTAGCTTGCTCACTGGGGGTAGTAAGGCCACACTATCAGTAAATCCTCTTTGTAACAATATTTACTGTGAACAAAGCATACAAATAAACTTTCATTTAATTAATTAAATAATTAAATAAAAATAAAACAAGAAAAAAAGATACACAGATATTTAATATTTATATAGATAATTATATAGATAATATTTTATAGATAATGTTTTCTTTGGCTTTAGTAAAGTGACAATATAAAATCCATTTATTTAAATTCACTAACATGATATATTTATAATATCACACTATTTTTCTCACACAGTAAAATTGGGGCTTTATACATAATAATAAGCTACATTTGTAGTATTGTCTGACTTCTATAACCTTTTTATAGAAGTCATCTTCTGATAGTAATGTAAACAAATGCGACATTCCTTGAACAGAAAGAATTAACAAGAATTGCTCAACTTACAATATTTGGTTTTCAGAGCGTTCCGAAAATGTTGGTTCTTGGTTCCCAGAGCAGAGCTTTTAACACGTATTTTTAGTTAGCCAGGAAAGTTTTTTAAGGAAATAGGACTTTTTTATTATTATTATTATTTTAGGTAGTGCATAATTGTGTTCGGGAAATTTCGCAGCCATTTTTGCAACCATACAACAATCATTCTACAAGCATGTCTTGTTTTGATACATTTTTTAGTTAATAATTAACAAACTCAATATGGAAGATTACATTGATATTTAATTCTGACATTAGATTTGCTGGTACATGCATTGCTATTTGTTTCCAACTAACACAATACTAAAAACTGAGCTCAGATTTTAAATTTTCAATAATAGCACTCTACTATCTCATCACTGGACATTTGCGTGCTAAACAAACACAAAGCTTTGTTATAGAACAAATGGACACGTACACTGTGAATATATACTAGTAATATATACTAGTCGTATTTTACAGTGTTTGTGATAGTGTTTATGTGTTGTCTTTACACCATGTATGATAAAATACGACTAGTCAGGATTATGCTTTTTGTTCAGCTTCAACCTTCCACTTTCAAGAAGAAGAGTGAATTAAGTAATTAAGCTTAGAGCTGTAAGTATTATCATCTTGATTCTTGTTGGTCTAATTTCTAGAGAGAAAAATAGAGAAAATACTGTGATTTCTTTCAGGGACTTAAAATGGTTCAAGCAACGAAAACCGGAAATAAACGAATGCAGAATGTAACCGGAAATGGGAACAAAGTCTCTTTCAAATGTTCAGAAGTGAAAACGTTATCGTTAAATTTGATTAATTTAGTAAAAGAAAAAAGACCAAACTCATGTTGGTTGAACATGATGTGCATGTGATTTGATCGTAAAGGAAATCGCTGCGTCATACATTTCTTTGCCGAATAGCACGTTGTGAATGCAGCCTTCCCTGACCTTCTGAAGACCTTTTGAAAACTAGATATAATTACTACATATACACATGCATGATTAATCCAGATGAAAGGAAAAATATTGAGGTTAAAAGTACATGTCTCTGTTGCTTCCATGTCTTCAATTAATTATTGTTAAGTATGATGCATTAATACAGATTTGATGCTGCTGGGTTCTAAGCAGATCTGTAATTCAAACAATTAAAGTAAAATAATTAAATAATTCCACCACATTGGAAAAAATAAGGTATTGCTTATATTTTTTGTGCATTTTGGGTGAGGTAAGTCCCTTATTTAAGTCTTTTTCCAGACCAGGTTGTTATTTTCTCTTATAAGATTTGGCAACACTGCAACTGGTATATCACCAACCATTTAGCATACAGTAATGTTATTGTAAAAAGAATGTTATTAACCATTCTTTATAACCGGTTACCAATTGGAAAGGAGGCTGTGGAATGCCGGAACCGGAATGGAAAACATTTAGCTTTTAGTATATCTAACTGCCTCTTTATCATCACAAAGCATCTAATATGCCTAATTTATATTAAAAACCTTCTTCTGTATGTATATAATTAAAACGTTTTTTTTTTTTAATCATTAAAGTTTTTCCCACTTTGCCTACAGGAAAGGTACCAGTGCACAACCATTATATTGGCAGGGTTGGGGAGTAACAAAATACAAGTAATGGATTTAGTTGTGTTGGTTACTTGTAGGTCTCCAGTGGGTGGAGCAGGTTAAACCTGAAAGGGTTATCATATGCTCAGATTCTCTATTAGCTCTCATTAGGTAAAGAGGACATATTATTGGATATTATATGGCATAACAATCACTAGATAATATGAGTATTGATATAAGATTCTGTTGGGTACCAGCACATAATGGAATAGAGGGTAATGAGGTTGCAGATATGCTAGTAAAAAAGGCACTAAGGAGCAATATAGAAACAGAGGTGGCATTAGGTAGAGGGGAAATGAAATCAATCATTACAAATGCAGTATTAAATGAGTGGCAGAGGGAATGGGATGGTCGTATATTAGGAAGGCATTACTATAATATTCAGCCAGCAGTATGCAAACATAAATATAATATAGGACGGAATAGAAGAGAGGAGGTGATATTACCGTCTTGTTAAATAGGAACAATAAACAATAATAGGAAAACATGATGAAGGCAGGTGTGAATGTGGCAAATTAGAAACTGTGGAACATGTCATGTTAAAATGTGAACAGTATTCGGTAGAAAGAAAAATAATACAAGAAAGTTCGAAAGGAAAGAAGGGAGTTATGGATTCGTTATGGTAGTTGTTGGGAAAAGGACTAGAAGATAGAGGAAATTGCAGGGTGTTACTGAAAGAAGAAAAAACTGTACTTGATCGAAGGATATAATAAAGTGAATTAAATAGTGGAGGATACATAACAAGTAATTGCAGACCTCGGATGAGGTGGTGGGGGCATGGGAGCTGAACACTCAGCAGCTCAGATCACACATCTCATGAAAAGCATACATTACATAACACACAACATGTGATAGAGCGTCACCATGATGGAAGCATAATGTACAGTAGGTGGCACACCAACTCGCCATTAAACCCAATGTAGAAGAAGAAGAGCTTACTTAAAAAAGCGTGTTCAGAACAGCAGGCCCTCGCTTCATAGGTAAGGTCATTTCAATTGTTATGAGTCATATATTATCGTTTTTATTCATCGCTATTTTTATTAAGATTTAACGGTAAACATATATATTTAATATAAACTTTGGTCGTAGTTTTTTTCTGAAGTCTTTGTGTAACGTAACGCTCGCATTAAGCACGATAACTTTGTTTCTGAAATACATTTTAAAACATATTTTGTCGGGGAATAGAATGTTATTAATAACGCTAACGGGAAAACTGACCTATGAACAGTTCTTCTAACTTTGACACCAGATGACCTATGACCCACTGTTTTGCAGACTCGAACAATTACAGATCATTGTATTGTGGGGTAAAAGATAGAATGGTGTAAATTGATATTCCTTTCATTTGGATCTAACTATCTGTCTGTCTGTCTCTCTGTCTGTCTCAAGGCAATGTTAAAGGCTGTAACCTGGTGCCTGTGGTCAAATCCTCTTGCTAGTAGAAGAATGATGTCTCATCATAGTCTAACAGGAAAAGTTGCTATAGTAACTGCATCCACAGAAGGGTATAAGACCTGATTTTCCCTTATTAGCCCATTGTTCTGCTACAGATCCTTTAAATAAAGAGTGGGCAGCTGTCACAACACAATACACACAAATGAAATAAAAGAAACAAATTTGTGCACCAGATTTGCACAGAAATACGTTCCGTTTGTGTTGCTGAATGAGGCCTATTGACTAGGGTTGCAACGGTATGAGATTTTCACGGTATGATAACCGTCTCAGAAAATATCACAGTTTCACGGTATCACCCTATAAGGTATTACACAATTAGTATTATCAGTGAAAACAGAAGGGTTATTTTATTTATTTATTTTTGAGCAAACACTTTATTATAATTGAAACTTGAAACCATTTATTTTATTGAAGTATGTGTAAAAAAAATTCTCCCTTTTGAAAATAAAATAAATAGAAAAAATAAGAAAATGAACAGAATTATAATAATTAAACTGAATTATAAACATGATAAAAATAGCATGTAGCTATAACATGTTAGTTTACATGTTAAATTCACTAAGTGCTTCTCAACTGGTTCTGCTTCAGGACAGATTTTACATTGGAAATCAATTGTCGACCTGCCATAGATTCAACATGAACTGTACTTAATGTATCCTGGATTGCATTTCCTTTTATGTTGCATAGTTTTGTTCATTGTTTTCCAGTACAAGGACATGCATCAAGTGACATTATTTTTGTTGTTGATGTTAAAATCTACTGGAAGTTTTCTCTCCCCCCTTTAAAAATTGAAGAGCATATTTACATATATGAGCCCATTATTATCCCGTTTGTTACCTAATATTACATATTTATACACATATTACACAGAAGTAAAGGCTCCTCAGTATCATGTCAGTGTGCTAGTCTTAAATAATATTAATATAATAATAAATTACAGTATTTATGACAAATAAATACTAGCTGAAACACATCTTGAAATGTTAAATACAACTGCCACTGTTGATATAAAATGAGGTCTAATAGATTCTACCTTTTAGATTATTTCATATGAAACTATAACATTTTGTCAAAATATAACAGTTACTTTTACTTATGTAAAATCCTGAAACAAATTTGTAAAGGTGATGGTGTGTAATTTATTTATTGATTTAGGCGCACAGTTGCTCTTTTCCTCCTCAGTGCTGTTTGTCATGTCAGGGCTGCTACTGTTTGAGAGGTTCGAATTGACAATCTCCGTAACACTTTAAACTAGAAAAGTCTCTCTAGAATTTAAATGGGTCTCATCAGTTTTGATGTCTGCGCTCCACAATATCGAGGGAAGCCCAGTTGTTGCACGCGCAAAAGTGCAGATGAGAAGTCTTTATCTGTTTGCAAGATTATCATTAAATCTGCCTCGGCATTCCTAAATAGTCGATCACTTGGGCGGCAGCCGAAATATCTTCAATGGGAGAAACATGGCATTGTTCTTTCCCTGCTGTCCGCGACCCAGTCCAAATAGACCAGTTGAGAAACACTGCTTTAACTAACACACACACACACACTCATGACAGACCCCCTCGCCTCGCTTCTCTCTGACATTTTATATACCGTAGATAAGCAAATGCACATGGTATGATAACCGTCCATTTTTAAACCGTGGTATACCGTGAAACCGGTAGACTGCTGTAACCCTCATATTGACTCTCTTAATAAAGCCATTACAACACAAATGGAAACATAATGTAAATTAATGTTAAAATGGATTCTACATAGTGGTGTACTATACAGACCAACCCCTGTACACTGATCTTTTCAGGATTGGACTTGCAGCCGCTGAGGCGTTGGGCCAGAGGGGAGCGCATGTTGTTGTAAGCAGTCGACGGCAAACCAACGTTGACAAGGCTCTCTCACTCTTGCGCAGCAAAAATATACAAGTAATCGGGACCACTTGCAATGTGGGAAATGCAGAGGATAGAGAGAAGCTCATTACCATGGTGATATATATTTGTTGTTGTTTTGTGCTTTGCATAAAATGAATTTGGGAAACATGTAGGGAAGAGTTTGCAAGGAAACAGAGGGAGAAAATGTGCAAACGTTATGATGAACTTTTAGGTGTAGTTCACCCAAAAAAATGGAAATTATCTTATCGTTTACTCACCCTCATGCCATCCCAGATGTGTTTGACTTTCTTTCTTCTGCAGCACACAAAGATTTTTAGAAGAATATCCATACAATGCAAGTGAATGGTGACCAAAACTTTAAAGTTCCAAAATGCACACAACAAACTCCAGTGGTTATATCCATGTCTTCAGAAGTGATATGATAGGTGTGTGTGAGAAACAGATCAATATTTAAGTCTGTTTTTACCATGAATTCTCCTTCCTGCCCGGTAGGTGGCAATATGCACAAAGAATGGGAACCGCCAAAAACAAACGAAGAATGTGAAAGTGCTGAAAGTAAAAAATATTTATCTGTTTCTCACCCACTGGAGACATATGAATTACATTTATGCTGCTTTTGTGCATTTTGGAGCTTCAAAATGTTTGTACACATTCACTTGCATTGTGTGGACCTACAGAGCTGAAATATTCTTCTAAAAATCTTTGTGTTCAGCAGAAGTAATCTGGGATGGCAATAAGGCCTGATATACTTCCGGAGTTGTTATTCTGCGTTCTTTGTTCGGAGGTAAAAAGAAGTTCTAAACAGTCAAGCAAGTGTATACTGTCCTCGAAATTGGTGTTTAGAAGAGCATTTAAATATGTTGACACTACATGTAAAATCTTAAAAATGTGATATCAATGATTTTATACCTCATTCTATGAGTAGAATTCACACTAGATCTGTAAAAGAAGCTGTTTTAACCACTCAATGATGATATAAAGCAGTATATAGGCAGTAGTACTGTGGTCAGATGTGTTATGGCTTTCACTGCAGATGGCACATTAGTGAATGGGCATTTGAGTAGATTTGATTCCTTTTGTAGACTAATAAAATAAAATAAAAATAGCATGACATGGTCTTGCACACAGGTGTGTTCATGTTGAATACTTACTGAAAAACGTGAACAAAGAAGTAGTTGGAGCCTCAGGTCACACCTACCGATGACATGGACCAATGGCAGCAAGTTTTCTTAAACGTTTGTCTGGGTGAGCTGTTTCGAACCACCGAAATGAATGCAAAAACACCTTCTTTTTGGTCAGATTTTGTTCTAAATGATGTCATATCCGTTCGTTCTTTGTATGAAGTATATCTGGGCCTTTAGGGTGAGTAAAAGATGGGAGAACTTTCATTTTTGGGTTATCTATTCTTTTTAGTTTATGAATCATTGCAAATTCATAACCAAAGATATTTTTGCTTACTACTGATTGATATACAGTACATAATGTCTCTAAATGCTGTTGTTTATTTAATGTATGTCATTTTCATTGCAGACAGTAGAGCAGTTTGGTGGTGTGGACATACTGGTGTCTAACGCAGCAGTGAACCCTTTTATTGGGAACATTTTAGACTCCACAGAGGAAGTCTGGGATAAAGTAATGACAATGTTCTTAGCCTTGATAAACAAACGTTTTTTAAAGTGTCATGAAACCCATTTCAGCGCAGGTCACTTTTCACTATGGAGAAAATGCTTGTGCTATGCATTAATTATATATGTCAGTAATTTTTTTTTATTTTTAATATCTTTTGAGACTGTTGATGCACCAAATATGAGTGGTCTGATCTGTTAACACACTTATGGTAATAATGGATGGTGTTTGTAATGACAATTTTACCTAGTGTCAGACTTGGACCATGTCTTTTTTCCATCAAGCTCTAGTACACCTCTTCATAAATCTAGAAACGCTCCTGAAAAATGCTTGTTGCATAAAACATTTCAAAAGGTGTCATTAAAAGCCTCTTATTACTGCAGGAAAGCCACACAACACTGTACACATGCAATTGAGCATGCACATATTTCAGAATGGTATCAACATGTTTCAAGTGCCCAACATTGGAAAAGATCACGTTTAGTGTCATGGATATTATGAGACTCAATGTAGATTTCACATCCAGTAGATAAAAATAGCCCTAAAAATCCCTTAAAATAATGATGCTATTATTGTATTCCCTCATGTGCAAAATGTACAACATGCAAGATCTCAAAAAGCTTGTAGTGTTTTATGACCCTTTAAAAAACTGTCATAAGTGCCTGTGTGCTGATGTTTTTCATTGCAAATAAGTTTAAGTGCTACAGCAGAAATTCTTTTCCTAACATCAATATGCAGATCATAATAAAATGTGCTTTTTTTTCCTCAGATACTTGGAGTGAATGTGAAAGCTGCATTCCTTCTGACCAAATTAGTCACACCTCACATGGTGAAAAGAGGGTGAGAGTCAAGCACATGAGAGAAAACAGAAACTAATAAGTGTTTCAAGATTATCTTTAATTTGAGACTAACATAGGACCCTTTTAATTGCAGGGGTGGGTCAGTTGTGTTTGTGTCTTCAGTTGCAGGATATCAGCCGTTTCAAGTATGATGAACTTTAAGTTACAATTTACTTCCTTTAATCCAGGGGTTTTCAAACTGTTGTCCAGGGGTGCTAGAGGGTCCGTTGAAAATTTCAGAGAAATGTACAAATTTAAATGTATACAATACAATTTTCTAAATTTGCCATTTCACTTTAATCGAAACGTCCTCTACATTCAATTATCGGGTTGAAAGAAATACGCTGTCAATTTACTTCAAAGTAGGCTAAATATTTTCCAGATAATGAGGGTTGCATATATATATATAAAATTTACTTATTTTTTTTAATAAAATCTGTAGGCCGATAATTTTAAACTAAAAACTATAGGCCGATACTGATATTTTGCCACCTACTCATTTTATTTTGTCACTAAGTCCCTGTTTTGCTCAGGAATTATGCTTTTAAAATGTACAAAGAGGGACAAAAGCTATTTTATTGATCTAACATTGAATATTTCCATTGAAAATGGATTGGATCTGTTGAACATAGGCCAAAATATTAAGAACACTATTCACAACCCCTGTTCTACATATTACAATGAAACTTATGAATTATTATTTTCGACAAGCTTTACTTTTTTTGGAGTTAATTTATTTTGCTTGGTATTATTTCATATTACACGCAGAAACTTAGTAATGATAATAAATGTATGCAATTAATAATAAGCCATTTGTTTTTTCATATCAGTGTCTTCATGCTTATGTGATTAAACGCATGAAAATGCTGAGAAGGAAAACCCATGGTTGATATTGGTGGATTATATCGATGGTTATAGCTGATAGTTTTAATTCAATCAATAATTGCCCAATACATCGGTGTATCCCTGCAGATAATATTTTAGTCCCTTGTAAGTTGATTGTTATATTTAGGGGTTCTAGGCAATAAAACCTTTGAAAATCCCTGCTTTAATGTATGTAAAGTTAAAGCATACAATAGACTTTGATCATGCTAAATACAAAACCACCAACAGTCAAGTGGGTTTGTAAACTTTAATCTGCTGTCATTCGTTTAGCTGTTTGAGAGTTCATCTTGATGTTATCCTTTTGTCTCTTAGAATCTAGGCCCCTACAGTGTGAGTAAGACTGCTCTGCTTGGTTTAACCAGAGCACTTGCTCCTGATCTTGGCCAGAGTAACATCCGGGTCAACTGTGTTGCCCCAGGCATCATCAAAACCCGTTTCAGCTCTGCTGTAAGGATTTCTTACACTTTTGTTATTATTTTTTTTCTCCATTTTCAGCCCTCTTCTAAACCCCAATCTACAGTATATTATGTGCTGTAAAGTCATTTTACCAAGGCATTTTCCCTTGTTCTTGGCACTAGCATGTAACCCTTAAGTGTTAACACTTATTCTAGGTATGTAATCTCCATGTATTCTGTGCCTTTAATGTACTTTGACCTAAGTATTTATAATTTAAAAGTGAAGTGTGTAATATCTATACCACTAGTAGCACCAAACAAAATTGCAATCTGTTTGAGCCGCTGAATGGGCTAGAGGTATTTGTGGCAATTATTTTTCTGTCAATAGGGGCATACATGCTTTGCTATTCATCAACACCTAATCACCATGACAATTAAAGATGTTTTCATTGTCAGTTTAAAAACATCTGTTTGCTCTTATTAGCAGTTTCAATGCTAGTTCCTTTGGTAAACTAATCCCTGTCTAGAAACAATTTAGTGTGAGCCATTTTAAGAATAGGTTACACATCAATTACATCAAGCATTTAAAGTGTTTACCAGTGTAACTATTAATGCATGTTTGAGAATGAGCTTTGCTTGACTCTGTTCCTCTGTAGCTGTGGGTGAATGAGAGTTTGGTAGAAGACATCATGAAGACGACGAGCATTAAAAGGTCTGTCCTAACATTCTTAAAGGAATATTCCAGGTTCAGTACAAGTTAAGCTCAATCAATAGCATTTGTGGTATAATGTTGATTACCATAAAAAAATATTTTGACTTGTCCCTTAAAATCTGGGTTACAGTGATGCACTTACAATGGATGTGAACGCGCCAAATCGTTAACGTTAAAATACTCACCGTTTCAAAATCCACAAAACAAGCAATATGCATGTTAACATGATTTAAGTGTGATAAAATCACTTACTAACATTTTCTGTGTAATGTTCTAGCCAATTTTAAAACTTCACTGCCATAACAATGTAATGTCAACAAACCCTAAAACGACTGTAAAAATGACTATTTAAACAAATTTACAGCTCAAATAAGTTTTATCAGAAAAATTAACGTTGTTATAAAAATAAGCTTCACATTTCTGCATTTTACACCCTCAAAATACTGGCCACATTCCCTTACATTGTAAGTACATATAACCCAGATGTTTGCCTTTTAAATGAGGGATAAGTAAAAAAAAAATTTTTTTTTGTTTTGTTTGTGGAAATCAACATTATGCCACAGATGCTGTCAATTGAGCTTAATTTGAGCTTAATATTGAACTAAATAATATTCAAATTAAATAATACGCTTCTTATATGTTTTCAAGTCTCTTTGTGGCATAGTTAACCCAATTCTTATATATTATGCCTTGATCTCTTAAGACTTGGGAAACCAGAGGATATTAGTGGTGTAATTGCATTCCTGTGTTCAGACGAAGCCTCATATATCACAGGAGAGACCATCACCATAACCGGAGGCTGGAACTGCAGACTGTAAATGTATTCGAAGCACCATAGTATGGTAGCCTCACAAAGTAATTATGAACTTGCATATTAGAGGGAAAACATCTTATATGATTAACACATTTTTTTAACAGTTTATCTGGTATGAAGATCTATCACAAATTGAAAATGTTTATAATAAAATTTGCACATTTTGAACATCATGTTAATTTAGTCTTAGTGTATTTTCTTGCATAATGCAGGGTTCCCACAGCTTATGATCAATTAATTTATTTTTCATTCACATGTGATTAATGTATTTAATAAATTTAAAAAAAGAATTCAATACAGATTGCACTCAAAATGCCTTTCTTACTGGAGAAATATGAAAACTGAAAATGAAATATATACACACATTTTCACTAGAAATATTTCTGACTTATTAGGTTTTTCACAACCACAAGTTATTTTGAATTATTAATTTCCCTCAAAGAGGACAAAACAGATATAGCTGAAAACTAAATAATAATAAAAAAAAATGTGTTTGTTTTTTTAAATTGAATAACAACATATAGCATTCTACATGATACAGGTTCATTTAAAATAAGTGACTATTATAAATGTGCACACTCATTAAAAGTATAGTAAGTTTTCCTCCATTACAAAGTCTATTAAAAGAAGTAAAGAAATATTAAATTACATACATTATCCATAATAGCAAAAACTGTAGCCCCAAAGTTATAAGCAAGAGTGAAATTCCCATGTAGCTCCATCATCTGGTTCCAAGTGATGGCATAGAATTCCAGTACTCATGCAGAGTGGGCACGTAAGTACCATTTTTTGTTTTGCAATAGTGCTGAGTGAAAACCTGACAGAGGAAAACAAAAATCACAGTGTTCAGAACAGTATGAAAATGAGATGAACTGTGCTATTCTGACAGAGTAAATTTAATTTATCCATAAACAGCACGTACCCAAGCCACATACACAGTGCAAAGTAGGGGAAACTGACAAAGTGGTAACATCAACAAACTTGTTTGGTGTTGTTTTTTTGGGGGGATTTTTACTCAAATATGAGACTTGAGACATTTTGTTGTCCAACAATATTAAGGAAACCGTCATCAACAGAGGCACAGTGTTTTGTTTATGCTTGAAAAGCTGTTCATCTCTGTGGATTTATGGGTTACCCCTAGACCGCAGGGCTGATTGGAGCAAAGAAGGTAGAGAGACAGATACAAACCTTTCTCCTGACTTTATCTGTTGTCTCATCCTCAGAGTCGACTATGATGTCATCAGTTATGGGAGACGGTGTTTCTAAAATAAATGTAAAACCAGAAGTGAGGTCTGAAGAACAGTTAGACAATGTGAAAAACACAACAGCCATAATTAACACATTCTTTGTTACCTGGAGTTGCCGTTATGCAATGCAGAACACGGGGGATACACGGAGAGGCAGACAAGGTTCTTCGAGAGCAAGAATGATAAAGAATGATAAAGATCTTGAATTTGAAATCCAATGTATTTGAACTGACATTTTCAAACTGTATAATATTTTACAATAAAATGTATGGTAATTGTCTTACTGTTTATTGATAATGTCCACCATATGCTTTTGAGGTGTTGGGGTTAAATCAATTAATTTCCTCTTTCGTGCAACTGAGTCACTGTTTCCCACTCCGAATATGTCTTTTACGTTAGCTTGATGCAGAGATCTTGAGCCATCTTGCTTACCCGTCATGTAATTGAGGTGGACAGGAAGATTGACACTGCTGATGTTCAACCTGGGAATGACAACTTTTGGTTGTCGCTTCATACAGGAAATGTGAAGAGCATTTACATCTGTCTGTTCCTGTGATCCCAAGCCTTGGATGTTTCTCTTGGGCGAATACTTTCTTTGAACATATCGCTCTTTTTCTCGGTTCCTGTTCCTTCTATCTAGTCTGATTTCACCCTCACTACTACTCTCTCTATCATTTCCATTTTCTTTGCTGCCCCTCTCCTCTTCTTTTTCACTTTCTGATGATTGACTAATGACTGAGACCAGCATATTCCCAACAAAATTATCCTGTTCTGGATCCTTCTCTAAAATCTCTTTTTCAGAGCATGACCTTTGTTTGGTCCATGTATTTTTGGATCTCTCTGAATCGGATTCGACTTCTCCGTTTTTTTGGAGCTCTTCGGTGGCAATTGATCCAATCATAGGTGCAACCTGCGACAGGGCATCCTGTGTTGTTTTACGAGAAGCTCTGGGTGTTAAAAGGGCAGAACTTGTGACTCTGTTGGATAAGGGAGTGGATTCTGATTGGATGGTATCCAGCACTTTGTCAGAAAGAGGGAGGGAAAGGGAGGATAGGATCGAGTCACCAGTTGAGGACAGAAGAGATGCTGAGAAATACAGAGAATAAAGTCAGAGGAAGAAAGGGAACACAGTTGAGGAAAATACAGATGGAAGAGGCAAAAAAGGGAGAAAGAAGTCAGTATACCTTAATTCTTACTACAAATATTTGATTATTTCAACTACCAAACATACCTGATCCAAGGTGTCCGAGGCATTTCTCATGCTGCAGCAGAGTTCTGAGGAGCTGGGGCTGAGAGGCAGCGTGCGCACACTCCTCCAGAACAGTGGGGGCAGCACTGAGCCATGAGACAGTCTGACATAGGCAAGAAAAGAAAAAGCAAACAATGAACAAAACTAAATCAAGCTGAATTGAACAACAGAAATATATTTATAACAGAAAAAGTTCAGGGTGAAATTACTACAGCACCCAGTTAAATGATTGCAACATGTTCATTTGGGTAGCCCGACCTGTATGTGTACCAGTGGCAGATGGATCATTTTTTTTTGGGGGGGGACGACTTATTTTGACTGTTTGGTGCCACTATTGGCGGAAAAATTACACACTGCACCTTTAACATGCCCAAAAGAGCCACTTTGATTCAGAGTAGTATTCCACATGGTTGGGGTCGGACTGGGTTGAATTTTAAGCTTAATTTTCAACCTTCAAGCAAATATGCTTATTTTACCCCTTGTGATCATATTGAAATGAAATGATCACATGCTTGAGACAAACAACAGATGTAACGAATAGAGGTCGACTAATATATCGGTCCTGCCGATTAATCGCCACTGGTAACAGATTTCTGGAACAATCGGTTTTGGCAAAAATCCACACCGATAGTTTTCCCCCATTGCATCCAGTGCTGGAGTGGTTGGAAAGGGTCCGCTGTCATTATACAGTATGAGAGCAGCCTCTAGAGGCGAAATAAAAACTATCACTTCACTGATGACTTTGTTCAATCTCCACTCTCCCCACTGGATTAAGATGACTACCACCATAACTTTTATTTGGATGTTTTAGTCATATAGGTTCAGATACAAACCTTTCTCCTCACTTTATCTGTTGTCTCATACACTGAGTCGACTATGATGTCATCAGTTGACTCAGTTATGGGAGACGGTGTTTCTAAAATATATGTAAAACCAGAAGTGAGGTCTGAAGAACAGTTAGACAATTTGTGAAAAACACAGCCATAATTAACACATTCTTTGTTACCTGGAGTTGCCATTATGCAATGCAGAACACGGGGGATACACGGAGAGGCAGACAAGGTTCTTCGAGAGCAAGAATGATAAAGAATGATAAAGATCTTGAATTTGAAATCCAATGTATTTGAATTGCCATTTTCAAACTTCATAATATTCTACAATAAAATGTATGGTAATTGTCTTACCGTTTATTGATAATGTCCACCATATGCTTTTGAGGTGTTGGGGTTAAATCAATTAATTTCCTCTTTCGTGCAACTGAGTCACTGTTTCCCACTCCGAATATGTCTTTTACGTTAGATTGATGCAGAGATCTTGAGCCATCTTGCTTACCCGTCATGTAATTGAGGTGGACAGGAAGATTGACACTGCTGATGTTCAACCTGGGAATGACAACTTTTGGTTGTCGCTTCATACAGGAAATGTGAAGAGCATTTACATCTGTCTGTTCCAGTGAGCCCAAGCCTGGGATGTTTCTCTTGGGTGAATACTCTCTTTGAACATATCGCTCTTTTTCTCTGTTACTGTTCTTTATATCTAGTTTGATTTCACCCTCACTACTACTCTCTCTATCATTTCCATTTTCTTTGCTGCCCCTCTCCTCTTCTTTTTCACTTTCTGATGATTGACTAATGACTGAGACCAGCATATTCCCAACAAAATTATCCTGTTCTGGATCCTTCTCTAAAATACTTTTTTCAGAGCATGACCTTTGTTTGGTCCATGTATTTTTGGATCTCTCTGAAGCGGATTTGACTTCTCTTACTACACTGGAGGCAGCTTTATTGGTTAAGATGTTTTTTTGGAGATCTTCAACGGAAATTGACCCAATCACAGGTGCAACCTGCGACAGGGCTACATGTGTTGTTTTACGAGAAGCTCTGGGTGTTAAAAGGGCAGAATTTATGACTCTGTTGGATGTGGGAATGGATTCTGATCGGATGGTATGCAGCAATTTGCCAGAAAGAGGGAGGGAAAGGGAGGATAGGATCGAGTCACCAGTTGAGGACAGAAGAGATGCTGAGAAATACAGAGAATAAAGTCAGAGGAAGAAATACAGGATGGAAGAGGCAAAAAAAGTAAATATACCTTAATTACTTCTTAATACAATTATTTGATTATTTCAACTACCAAACATACCTGATCCAAGGTGTCCGAGGCATTTCTCATGCTGCAGCAGAGTTCTGAGGAGCTGGGGCTGAGAGGCAGCGTGCGCACACTCCTCCAGAACAGTGGGGGCAGCACTGAGCCATGAGACAGTCTGACATAAACAGGAAAATAAAAAGCAACCAATGAACAAAACTAAATCAAGTTGAACTGCACAACAGAAATATATTTATAATAGAAAAAGTTCAGGGTGAAATTTCTGCAGCACCCAATTAAATGATTGCAACCTGTTCATTTGGGTAGCCCGACCTGTATGTGTACCAGTGGCAGATGGGTTTTTTTGGGGGGGATTTTTTTTTTTTTGAGAGATTGGTGTAATTCTGTTTGGTGCAACTATTGGTGGAAAAATTACACACTGCACCTTCAACGTGCCCAAAAGAGCCACTTAAATTTTTAGTATTCAACATGGTTGGGGTCGGACTGGGTTGAATTTTAAGATTTTTCTACCTTCAAGCTAATATGCTTATTTTCCCCCTTGTGATCACATTGAAATGGAATGATCACATGAACAAACAACAGCTGCAACGAATAGAGATTGACCGATATATCGGTCTTGCTGATTAATCGGCACTGTTAACAGATTTCTGGAACTATCGGTTATTGGCAAAAAATCTACACCAATAGTTTTCCCCGTTGAGTCTGGTGCTGGAGTTGCTGGGAAGTGTCCGCTGTTGTTACACAGTATGAGAGTGGCCTCTAGAGGCAAAAAAAAAAAATCACTTCACTGATGCCTTGTGGTATTTGTTTTGACACATGAGACTACACTCTGCATAGAGCAGAACACATTTGATGTGGATTTTAAACATCAACAATGAAAAGGTATTTATATAATACACGTTGTTTGTATCATTATAAAGTAATTAATTTGTTGACTATATAATGCATTAGTAGAGAACAACAGTATGTTTACAGACAAGGCTGAGAGGACGCTAACATTAAAGCCAACTTCAAACGGTTAGATCAATGAGACAGAAAAAAATTAAATAAAAGTCCTACCCAAATGTTTAAATGTCACGATTTTTACCACCTATTACCATATATTTGCATTAGTTTATATCCAGCTGGTCAAGTTTATGCATTCGTTAGCCAGCTAAGTTGCATATATAAAGCTAGTGACGTGAGAAAACAAATTAATATCTTTATGCACCCGAGAGAAACGTATAAACAAATCAGAAACGGATCCAATTCAATTACATTTTTTTAACCTCACTGTAATTTCGATGACTTCAGTTTGATCACATTCTTGAGCTAAAAAAGGCTAGACACAGCGCAACATTTTAACAGAAATCAGGTGTCTCAATATACTTTTAAAGTTCTTTTTAATTAGACACATCTAAAAAAACAGCGCTCCTGCACGAGACGCTGAATAAACAAAAACAAAGGGAAACAAAGACGTTCGTATATCGCACGTTTACATAGAAAAACAAATGGATGGTTGCAAAAGCGTTCAGTATGAACAGCCCCTTACAGTTGGTGGAGGTCTTTGGCCATTGTGTCTTGCTCTTATTAATGTTTCTCAGATTAAGCAATGAGTTGTTTAAATGCTTTGTCAGGAAAGATGTTCAACTTGGAAATGTGTCTCTCGAGATCACTGCATTCGGTTCCAGTCTGATGTGCTCTGTCTGTTTGATCAGTACCTGGCCTGAGCTCATAAGTCTGAGCCACTTCACCACCCAGTTCAGCAGAAAACCACTGCTATCTGTGAATACTGCTATGCTACATACAACTGTAATTCATAAAAAAAAACAATGCGGTGTTTCACTGTTATTATAGCTTGAGACCAGGGTAGTATACTGTGGCAGCAGTGCAAGTGAAACACCATGTGAACAGACTATTGAAGCATTTCCCCCCTCATTTTACTATTGACTTAACAAATTTATTGACTTTAAAATGTATTATATATATATATATATATACACACACACTACCGTTCAAAAGTTTGGGGTCACTTGTCTGAAATGTTTCTCATGATCTTAAAAATCGTATGCTTAAAAGTTTGAAATTAACTTTGTAGACAAAATATTATTCTGCCAAAACATATACATTTATTTAATTACAAATCTAAAATTTCCTAAAAAAAAAAAAAGTTTTTGAAATGGATGACTTGGATCAAAATATGAAGAAAAGAAGCCAATAAGTGCCCAACATAGATGGGAACTCCTTCAATACTGTTTAAAAAGCATCCCGGGGTGATTCCTCAAGAAGTTGGTTGAGAAAATGTCACGAGTACATGTCTGCAAAATCTAGGCAAAGGGTGACTACTTTGAAGATGCTAAAATATTACATAGTTTTGGATTTATTTTGGATTTTTTTGGTCACAAAATAATTCCCATATTTCCATTTCTATTATTCCATAGTTTTGCTGACTACTATTATTCTAAAATGTGAAATAAATAAATAAATAAAGAATGAGTAAGTGACCCCAAACTTTTGAACGGTAGTGCGTGTATATATGTATATATATATATATATATATATATATATATATATATATATATATATATATATATATATATATATATATATATATATATATATATATATATATATATATATATATATATATATATATATACACATATACATACATATACATACATACATACAGGTGCTGGTCATATAATTAGAATATCATCAAAAAGTTGATTTATTTCAGTAATTCCATTCAAAAAGTGAAACTTGGATATTATATTCATTCATTACACACAGACTGATATATTTCAAATGTTTATTTCATTTAATTGTGATGATTAAAACTGACAACTAATGAAAATCCCAAATTCAGTATCTCCGAAAATTAGAATATTACTTAAGACCAATTCAAAAAAAGGATTTTTAGAAATGTTGGCCAACTGAAAAGTATGAACAATACTTAGTTGGGGCTCCTTTTGCCTGAATTACTGCAGCAATGCGGCGTGGCATGGAGTCGATCAGTCTGTGGCACTGCTCAGGTGTTATGAGAGCCCAGGTTGCTCTGATAGTGGCCTTCAGCTCTTCTGCATTGTTGGGTCTGGCGTATCGCATCTTCCTCTTCACAGTACCCCATACATTTTCTATAGGGTTAAGGTCAGGCGAGTTTGCTGGCCAATTAAGAACAGGGATACCATGGTCCTTAAACCAGGTACTGGTAGCTTTGGCACTGTGTGCAGGTGCCAAGTCCTGTTGGAAAATGAAATCTGCATCTCCATAAAATTGGTCAGCAGCAGGAAGCAAGAAGTGCTCTAAAACTTCCTGGTAGACGGCTGCATTGACCTTGGACCTCAGAAAACACAGTGGACCAACACCAGCAGATGACATGGCACCCCAAACCATAACTGACTGTGGAAACTTTACACTGGACTTCAAGCAACGTGGATTCTGTGCCTCTCCTCTCTTCCACCAGACTCTGGGACCTTGATTTCCAAAGGAAATGCAAAATTTACTTTCATCAGAGAACATAACTTTGGACCACTCAGCAGCAGTCCAGTCCTTTTTGTCTTTAGCCCAGGAGAGACGCTTCTGACGCTGTGTCTTGTTCAAGAGTGGCTTGACACAAGGAATGCGACAGCTGAAACCCATGTCTTGCATACGTCTGTGCGTGGTGGTTCTTGAAGCACTGACTCCAGCTGCAGTCCACTCTTTGTGAATCTCCCCCACATTTTTGAATGGGTTTTGTTTCACAATTCTCTCCAGGGTGCGGTTATACCTATTGCTTGTACACTTTTTTTCTACCACATCTTTTTCTTCCCTTCACCTCTCTATTAATGTGCTTGGACACAGAGCTCTGTGAACAGCCAGCCTCTTTAGCAATGACCTTTTGTGTCTTGTCCTCCTTGTGCAAGATGTCAATGGTCGTCTTTTGGACAGCTGTCAAGTCAGCAGTCTTCCCCATGATTGTGTAGCCTACAGAACTAGACTGAGAGACCATTTAAAGGTCTTTGCAGGTGTTTTGAGTTAATTAGCTGATTAGAGTGTGGCACCAGGTGTCTTCAATATTGAACCTTTTCACAATATTCTAATTTTCTGAGGTTTTCATTAGTTGTCAGTTATAATCATCAAAATTAAAAGGAATGAATACTTGAAATATATCAGTCTGTGTGGAATGAATGTATACATTATACAAGTTTCACTTTTTGAATGGAATTACTGAAATAAATCAACTTTTTGATGATATTCTAATTATATGACCAGCACCTGTGTCTGTGTGTATGTGTATGTGTGTGTGTGTGTATATATATATATATATATATACACACAGTGAGGAAAATAAGTATTTGAACACCCTGCTATTTTGCAAGTTCTCCCACTTAGAAATCATGGAGGGGTCTGAAATTGTCATCGTAGGTGCATGTCCACTGTGAGAGACATAATCTAAAAAAAAAATATCCAGAAATCACAATGTATGATTTTTTAACTATTTATTTGTATGATACAGCTGCAAATAAGTATTTGAACACCTGAGAAAATCAATGTTAATATTTGGTACAGTAGCCTTTGTTTGCAATTACAGAGGTCAAACGTTTCCTGTAGTTTTTCACCAGGTTTGCACACACTGCAGGAAGGATTTTGGCCCACTCCTTCACACAGATCTTCTCTAGATCAGTCAGGTTTCTGGGCTGTCGCTGAGAAACACAGAGTTTGAGCTCCCTCCAAAGATTCTCTATTGGGTTTAGGTCTGGAGACTGGCTAGGCCACGCCAGAACCTTGATATGCGTCTTACAGAGCCACTCCTTGGTTATCCTGGCTGTGTGCTTCGGGTCATTGTCATGTTGGAAGACCCAGCCTCGACCCATCTTCAATGCTCTAACTGAGGGAAGGAGGTTGTTCCCCAAAATCTCGAAATACATGGCCCCGGTCATCCTCTCCTTAATACAGTGCAGTCGCCCTGACCCATGTGCAGAAAAACACCCCCAAAGCATGATGCTACCACCCCCATGCTTCACAGTAGGGATGGTGTTCTTGGGATGGTACTCATCATTCTTCTTCCTCCAAACACGGTTAGTGGAATTATGACCAAAAAGTTCTATTTTGGTCTCATCTGACCACATGACTTTCTCCCATGACTCCTCTGAATCATCCAAATGGTCATTGGCAAACTTAAGACGGGCCTTGACATGTGCTGGTTTAAGCAGGGGAACCTTCCGTGCCATGCATGATTTCAAACCATGACGTCTTAGTGTATTACCAACAGTAACCTTGGAAACAGTGGTCCCAGCTCTTTTCAGGTCATTGACCAGCTCCTCCCGTGTAGTTCTGGGCTGATTTCTCACCTTTCTTAGGATCATTGAGACCCCACGAGGTGAGATCTTGCATGGAGCCCCAGTCCGAGGGAGATTGACAGTCATGTTTAGCTTCTTCCATTTTCTAATGATTGCTCCAACAGTGGACCTTTTTTCACCAAGCTGCTTGGCAATTTCCCCGTAGCCCTTTCCAGCCTTGTGGAGGTATACAATTTTGTCTCTAGTGTCTTTGGACAGCTCTTTGGTCTTGGCCATGTTAGTAGTTGGATTCTTACTGATTGTATGGGGTGGATAGGTGTCTTTATGCAGCTAACGACCTCAAACAGGTGCATCTAATTTAGGATAATAAATGGAGTGGAGGTGGACATTTTAAAGGCAGACTAACAGGTCTTTGAGGGTCAGAATTCTAGCTGATAGACAGGTGTTCAAATACTTATTTGCAGCTGTATCATACAAATAAATAGTTAAAAAATCATATATTGTGATTTCTGGATTTTTTTTTTTTTAGATTATGTCTCTCACAGTGGACATGCACCTACGATGACAATTTCAGACCCCTCCATGATTTCCAAGTGGGAGAACTTGCAAAATAGCAGGGTGTTCAAATACTTATTTTCCTCACTGTATATGCTTGCTATGTTTAAGTTGTTTGGATAAGTGTCTGCCTAATGACTAAATGTAAATGTCAATTGTTTGAAAGGCAGGGAGGCAGATCTCAATAGAGGAGTTATTTTCAAAGGTTTTGCCTAGAAATGTGCAATTTCTTGTTTTGTAGTTATGACTGAGTCTTGATGTTTAAAATGTTGAATTTGAGATTCACTGTTCTTCTGAGGTTCAGAATGCCCTTCATTCTGCAAATAAGATTCCAAACCATTTCAAGTTTTTGGAATGGTATCGTTTGCTCTGGAGATTAAAATGCTGGTAAAATTTTAAACAGGGTCTGGATCATCCTCAGGAACTGCACTGAACCTTTCATTGAATAAGGTTTGAAAAAGGAACCAGTTCCCCATTATTGTTCGGTCTTGCCCTGGAACCATTAGCAACCTTGATAAGAAAGGAAGATGATTTTTCAGAGGTGGTGGCGGGAGGTATGTGTATAAGCTTTTGCTCTGACCCAACTAGATCTATACCTTGACTCCACAGAATTATTAATTCCTTTTCCAAGCTCTCAGAATACAGAGTCAACTGGTCTAAATCTGAAGCTTTGGCTCAGACAGCCCAGAGACGGCTTTTCAGCCAGGCGCCTTCCAGTGGCCCAAACAGGGCATTAATTGAGCATTTTACTCCCAGTAAATTTGTCTGATTTAATTAGAGTTAATTTTGACCACTTCATGAAAAGGTTTGAGCAATATGGGCAGGTGGGCTTCATTACATTTATCGATGATTGTGAAGGTTAATGTTCTTAAAATAAATTGTATTCCAAAATTCAACTACCCGCTACAATCTCTCCCTGTAGATGTCCGCCTCTCTTATTTCAAGCAATTTGATAGCATAGCAAAGTCCTTCATTTGGAATGGTATATGTCCCAGATTACATTTCAACAAGTTACATAGGCGAGTTGACAAAGGTGGGCTAGGCCTACACAAGATTTTTTTTATTATGCATTTGGTCTCAGACATTTGACTCATTGATTGCTTCCACCTGATAGAGCCCCTCCCTGGTTTTGTATTGAACAGGACGTTCTTGGCCCATTTTGCCATTGCAAATCCTTTCTATCAAACTAATCAGAAAAGTTAAGTTACACCTCGTTATCGCTCATTTGCACTCGGTATGGACATAAGAGTCCAGTGTGTTTAATTCAGACATTTATTTAAATGTTGCCTCAAGCATTTGGCTGAACCCAACATTATGTATTAATAAGTCCCCTTTCTGCTGGTCAGAGTGGATTTTAAGGGAGATTAAATTCGCTCGCTGGCCTATATGAGAGTGGAGAATTGAGATCCTTTGAAAATTTGGTTCAACATTTTGGGATCCCCAGATATCAGTTATTTAAAGATTTACAGGTGTGCCATCTGCGCTGTACTATTTTTGGGAGTAGCATACACCCCCTTAAACAGCAGATATTCTGGGAGTGGTGATTACTGCTTTTAAAAAAGGTCATGAGGCAACAGTGTATCACTCCCTGTTAATTCAGAGCCTGGGGGACAGATTCAACTTCTCTAAAGAGATTATGGGAGAAAGATTTAAACTTGGTATTGGAGGAGGGTGTGTGGGCAAGGATTCTAAAAGACATAAAAGTCTGTATCTAGAGATGCAAGAGTCTTATGCAATTCAATGTTTTACATAGATTCTACTGGACCCACTCTAGATTGTAGAGGCTTGGTCTTAAAGACACACCCACCTGATGGTGATGCCAATCAAAAGATGGAGCCACAACCCATGTTTTTTGGGGGTGTGTTAAGATCCAAGAAGTTTGGTTGAAGGTTCAGAGTTTTGTGTGTGACGTGCTGGGCACTCGAGTTTAGTTTTGCCCCAGACTCTGCATTTTATAAGATGGAACGGTCATCAAAATAGGGGATAAACACATAAAAAATTGGGAGTTATGACAGGCAGACAGAGATTGTTTTAAGGGAATGGAAGTCGGCTGGAGGGCCCTCATTTCAGGAGTGGTGCACAGAGATGGGGAGGGTGGCTGCTTTTGAGGAGATGTCATATAGGAGGCTGGGGAACTGGGATTCATTTGATGGGAAATGGAGCATTTATTTTGAGTTTTTGGAGGACTCTCGGGGAGGGGCTGTGGAGAGAAAGGCATAGGTTTAGATGTGAAGGATTATTATATTCTTGTGACGACGGGGATGTTTGTTGGGGTCGGGTGGGGTAGTAGATGGAGTTAAATGTTGATTCAATGTATATTTGTTTTATTTTTCTTTGTCAACTATTTGAATCAATACAATATGCTAATAGGAAAAATAATTCTGTGTAAATGTCAAACATGGCTGCATCCGAAAACGTAGTCAGCCGACTTGCTGCCTAATCCATTAAAGGATAATTGCAGATAATCGTTTCGATTCTGCTAAAATGTCTGAGCCCACGGCATGCTTTTTGGCGAGCGGCTCCTACTGTGATGGCCACTCTTTATCATTTCAACATCTTTGATAGATTTCGTCTTTGTATTCTCATCTTGTGATATTTTTGATTGTGAACATCCTGTGTTTTTTTTTTTTTTTTTTTTTGAGTTCTTGTTAATTATTAGATTTTTTGTTTGTAAGTTCTGGTTGGTTTGGCTATGGGTTGATGTAGTTTCATTCTGATTTCCTGCACTCTTTGATCTTGGAGGTGGTATACCTTTACTGTTATGGAGACCTTGTCGTTTATCCTTTTGCAGCCAGGTCAAATCTGTCTGGCAATCCACTGAGCGTTAAATTTTTTTGACCACAGAGGTGAAAGTTTTATTTACAATGAAAGAGGGAACCACGGAGACAAATTTGCATGCTTCGTTATATCTGATTTTCTTTGTACATCTTATTTTTTTGATTTCTTTCTCTTTAATCCACATCAAACAAACATTATTTTGATGTAGCTATCCTTGTGGCTTTCTTTATCATGATCCTCCCCTCCACAATTACAGCAGACGTGCTTATTCTTACAGATGTTTGATCCATGCCCATATTTTTGACAGTTTTCTCAGTGGGTTTGGTATAAATAACTCAACTGGAACACTCATATACCCAATTGTGATTCTTTCTGGAGGATGAGGATCATTGAAGGTAATAATGTAAATGCCAGTTTTGATAATTCGATCTTCTCTTTTGATTGTTATTCTATTCACATACATCACTCCTTGAGATTTAAGTTCATAAGTATACTTAAGCACAAATAATGAGAGATGCTCCATCTACTTGATTGACCCTTAGCCAATGCCTACAGGGTATACTGAAAAAATTGTTTATCTATCACGTAGTACTTCCAGGGCAAGTCTAGACCAGCCGATTGATTGGATCAGGCCTTTCCAATCTCCTGTCTAGGTGAAGTAGGAGCCAACGCACAATGTTGAAATAATGGAAGCCGCAGCAAACAACATTTCTCAGGAGCCAGGATCTCTTCCTCCACTGACACGGGTCACTGCAAACAAGTCGCCCTCTTTTGTCATATTTTCGAGTAGCAGAGGGATGCTAGGACGACTCAGGGTCCTTGCGGAGAGTAAGACCGTTATGGTATACGAAGATAGGGAAACTCAAATACAGTAGAGAGACAAAACAAAAGTATATAAACAACTGTGACCCTAGTATGCGAGGCTCAAGGGTTATTCACTCTTGTCCAAGGTGATGACCCTAGCAGTACAGAGGGAAGGAGTGTGCCACTGTTCATTTCACGAGCTACCACCACAAAGGTGGGTCCTGTGCTGTATACAGTTATGTGAGATAAACAATGAATCTGCAGGATAAGCAGGTTCGGTTTCCATCTTTCTCGTGGCAAATAGAAGAGGCTCTGACTGCACCATGAAAAACCGGTCTCAGGGTTGGCACTTATTTAGATGACCTGATTCTTTATTATTGGAATGTTGGACATGATATGAATACACAAATATATCAACAAAAATGTTGATACAAAGACCAAAAGTATTGATACAATACCACAAGAACAAATATTGCGATATATGACTGGCACAGCTCTAGTGTTTGGTGAATAGTGGTTCAGAATCTGGGCTGGTAGGTAGAGACTAACAAACATTAAGGGTCAGCTCATCTCCAAAACATGCTTTGACACATATCTAAAAATATATACATGACAGGAAAGTATCCTTAATTTAAAATATGGGAACTGTTCTGAACTAAATGAATTGTACCTGAGCAAGATCTGGAGCAGGTAATAGCTGATCCAATCTGGTTAGAAACTCCCAAAGTAGCTTCTCTAGACTGGCCATATAGTGCCCTCCATACTGAACATGAAAATCCTCCTAAAGTCAAATTCAAAACAATGTCAGAGCACATAAGTGTGCCTATATGAGACAGTGAGAGAGACTTAAGTTGATAGACAGAATTTTTACCTTGAAGAATTGTTTTCTGGTTGCTGGTCCCTTTAGGAGACATTGCACAAGGGAGTGAAAGTTGCGTTTAGCTTCCTCCACCTTCTGATCCGTATTCTGAGGATAAGAAGAGGTAGAGCATACATGCAACTATTGTGAATTCAGAAAACTCCAATAAGGAAAAAATTAGAAGTAACAGAAAGAGACAACACAGTCTTTAGGCTGTCCTCACATTTCCGTTGGTTACAGAGAAAGCTTGCAGCTTGCCCAACTCCTGAAGGACATGCTGAGTGTCAGGAGGATCTGACTGACGAAGCTCCTCCAAGATCATCTGCAAAAAGCAGGATGAAAAAGCAGAAACTTCTTTACTATTATAGTCAGACCACTGAAATGTTTACATGCTCTCTAACAAAGGTGTGTAGTAACGCACTACATTTACTGTAAATTACTGAAAACATTTACTTTGAGTAGGTTTAAAAGTGGGTACGTTTTACTCCCACTCAAGTAAATTTCTAATTAATAATTTTTTACTTTTACTTTACAATGTGTGTGTCATTACTGTCGTTACATTACTGGTTTTAATTTTAATTAATGTGTAATTTATTGAGAGATTATTGAATGGAACTTTTACAAGAGTGGAAGATCACACAGCTGCGCGTACTGAGCCGGTGTCACAGACATTCACTGTAACAGCATCAAACTCTTCACAGTGAAACAATTTCTTCGCTCCGCACAGTGAAGAAAAGAATAGTTTCATTATGCAATGCCTTAATTTAACACAAAGACAAGCAGATATTTCAAGATTTTAAAAAAAAAAAAAAAAAAAAAAAAAAAACAGCTCCAATTTAAGGCAGCGCGCTGAGGTAAGTTTTGGCTCTGATTCTAACGCAGGATTTTCTGTGTAATGGGATGGTCATTTTCAGGGTGATTCTGTAACCGGGCCTCTTATGACATCAGTTTTTAAGTTTACATATTTAAATCAGTGCAGCAATATATCAGCGTGCTTTGTCCCGCATGTCATAAGCAGTATTTATGCATTTACACCGCACCATTGAAGGGTGCTGGAAACTATCACAGCTACATCAGGTGGATTAACTGCATTAATCCATGTAAACATCCAAGATAAGTGTAAATCACAGTCATTCACATGATCGACAACTGGAGCGCGAACAGACAGCATTTCTGCGCGTGCACAGCGAGGTGCGCTGAGATATGAGGGCACGAGGCAATCGTATAGTGAAGAAAGTGGCTGTGTCCGCAATCGTTCACTATTTCCTATATAGTGAATGACAGTTAGTGCACTATATCTCAGCAGTAAGTGAACGAAATGAGTGAATTCGGACGAGAGTGTCGGAGCTCTGGGGCTGTCGTAGAAACAACGTTACATATGAAATTTTTAAATACCTGGGCCTTACATGTTATTCTTATTAAATAATATATTAACAATATAAATCTTAATTATGTTTGTCATTTATAATATATAATGTGTGTTAATATAAAGAGTAGACATTTTATCAAATAAAGAGTACAATTTAAAATGTATCTGTATGTTTTGTCTCTCTATATGTTATTTTAATCCAGTAATGATTTGTCAAAAAGTCACTATATAGTGGATAGGGGGTGGTTTCAGACACAGCGAGTGTTCCACGATCAGGGTTGGTGCCCTACGTAGGCTGCATACGCTGCATTTAGAGAGCGGTGGTACTGCTGTACAGAACTAACAATCTAAATACTTACGACACTGAAAAATTCAACTACACTGAAATAAGAATCCACACAGGACTTTAAAAGCTATAAAAATACCGAAAGAAGGCATTATATTTCAGCATTATATATAATGTCCTTGTGGGACATTTTCAGGTTTTCATTGTGATAATTACTAGAAATGTTTCCAAACCTCTCTTGTTATTGACAAATTCTTCCAGATCTGACAAGAGCCCTTAAAAGGGTTAGTTCACCCAAAAATGACAATTCTCATTTACTAACCCTCATGCAACCCCAGATGTTTATGACTTTCTTCTGCTGTACTTAAATTAAGATTTTTAGAAGAATTTCTCAGCTCTGTAGGACCGTACAATGCAAGTGAATGGGTGGCAACGTTTTAAAGCTAAACAAACAAACACAAATCAGCATAAAAATAATCCATAAGACTCTAGTGGTTAAATTAACATATTCAGAAGCAATGTGATAGGTGTGGATGAGAAACAGATCACTTTCACATTCTTCTTCTTGTGTTTTTGGTGATTCACATTCTTCTCTGCATATCGCCCCCTGCTGTCTAGCAAAAAATGACAAATATTGATCCGTTTCTCACCTACACCTATCATATCGCTTCAGAAGATATGTATTTAACCACTGGAGTCGTATAGACTACTTTTATGCTGCTTTTATGTGCTTTTTGGAGCATCAACGTTAGCTAAAAATTATTTTAAAAAAAAAAAATCTGAATTTGTGTTCTGGAGAAGAAAGTAAGTCAACATCTGGGATGTTATGAGGGTGAGTAAATTATGAGAGAATTAAAAATTTTGGAAACACTCTCTTTAAAGTGATATATTTACACAGTTTAATATTCTGTCATCATTTCTCTACCCTCATGTTGTTGAGGCTTTGTATTATATGGAACACAAAATATGTTAGACAGAATGTTAGGGACTGACAGTCTTGGTCACCATTCACTTTCAAATAATAATATTATTATTATTATTAATATATATATATATATATATATATATATACATACACACACACACACACACACACAGAAAGTAAATAGTGACTCTATTATAGTGTTTGTCTAATATCTCCTTTTTGTGTTGCATGGAAGAAAGAAATTCTTAAGGGTTTTGAACAACCAGATGGTGAATGACGAATCATAATACTGTAGTACATGTTCAATGTGTATTATGTAATGGAATATAGGGGAGTAAACATCCATTATGTAATTTGTAAAAGTAACGAGTTACTCACTACTTGAGTACTCTTTTAATCGGATACTTTCAAGTAATTATTTATGTTAGTACTTTTATTTCTACTTGAGTATTCTTTAAGTAATTGTACTTTTACTTGGAGTATAGTTTTTGGCTGCTCTACCCACCTCTGGTCTCTGACTGTAACAGCTTAGATGAGGACAGTTTGAGAAACAACATCTACACCAGAGCAAAGCCCTGCTCAACTGTATCTTAAAGTAGTAATTTTCAATCGGGGCCGAAGCCCACTAGGCAGCCTTAGCATACTTGAAACATTTTTTGTTTAATTAAAGTCATCTGAAAATTATCTAACTTAATATGCTAAAAATCAAGAAGTAAGCCTATGACATATAAATATTATATTTTTCACTCAGCTGTCACTTAGACAGTTTATTTCATTGCGTCATAGAGATCACGTGCAAGATTCATTCCAGCATTTTTATTGATGTACTTCTAGTTCTTGAACTTTCTGCAGTCAACAAAATGAAAATTGATTTATTAATTGTTGGTCTTTTTAATGTTGTATTGGAGTAAAAAATTGAGAACCAATGTTATAGAAAGAAACAATTATTTGTATTATATTAATTAATGATCAAAGGCTACTTCACCGAAACACACATCTTAAACAGCTGAAAGTAAAATTCTACAATGATTCACACTGTAATTTTGTTGGCATGGTGTGCCTTGCTTTTATAAAATGTTTACCACATAATACAAATCTTAAGACACAAATTTCATTAAATCTTTATTTTATTAAATGCCATATTTCTGTTATTAGAATATATATACTCTAGTCCCTGGTATGTAAACAATAACCAGAATGTAAATTTTTGGGTGCTACGAAATGATGTAAAACTCTGTAATGACCAATCAGCATGCACACATGACTGAGCCTAAAAGGCAAAATAAAAAAAGTGGAGCTTTAAGTTTCCAAAGGTTTTCTTCTTGTTTTTGATGTATATTTAAAACAATGTTTAGTAGTAATACTGTATCTAGTGACTTTTCAGTAATCTTACCAGTGCCCGTAAACCCATTCTCAGCCTGGCCTGATGTCTGTAATTGAGCAACCCAGGTACAGTCTCAAAGATTGATGATATAATCTCCTCCAGTTTCCCATAATAGACTGTATCCCTCTGTTGCATCACCTTCCACATGGCGGCAGACACCAGGCGCAGGGGTGGGGCTAAGAGGCGCAGAGCTGACAGGGGTAGAGGTGTTTCTGTTGAGAGAGAAAATAAAAAACAATTAGAACAGTCCTGGCCTTATGATATTCTGAATATGGAATCTTCAATTGATATTACGCATAGCTGCTGTATGCATGTACATATGCATGTCTGAATGTATGCATGTAAGCATTAAGGCTGCCACCTGTCCAGGATTTTCCAGAAACATCCCACTTTTTGGCCATCTGTCCTGGAAAAATTTAATTCTATTCCAGGATGCAAAATGTACCAAAATTTCAATATATGAAAAACTATGTGACGCATTCACACATATGGACCCTTGTTAATAAGCAAACTAAGCAAGGAGGGGAATCAAATACATTCTCATATGAATTATAAGAAAGTTCAATTAATTTTAGTCATCTAGTTAGTTCGGAAGATTAAGATCTTCACTTTTTAAACTTTAGTCTACTTACTTACTATAATGCTTTAATGTCCTGCAAAACGTCCAAAAAAGGAAACTCCTTTCTTTTACTGCAAGATCTCTTAGGTTCATAATGGCCAACAATAAATGAATAAAAGAATACTGCTTAGGGCCATATCAAATAATGTTACACTTGTACAAAAAGAAACATTATTTTGTACATTTCAATTTCTTAACCTAATTCAATAAAATTAAATTGAGTAATCTTTAACAAAATAAACTAAATATTTTAAGTTTTATTTAATTGAGTTAATTCATTTTGATGGAATTTTGTTATGTGCTATTAAGGGCCAAGGTGTGCATTGCATGCATTAATGTATGTGTGCAACATTTTGGCAGCTCTATTATAATAATTTCTAAACAAACAAACAAACAAACAAACAACAGCATTCAAATAATAGGCTGCATGTGACATCCCAATTAATGAGATAATGAAAAACTGCAAGTGATACTTATTTTTAAAAAAATAGCTAAATGTTATGCACTGACATGTATACTGAGATGTGATTAGTATTAGAAATGTATAGTTCTGACACGTATAATTACTTGAGCTCTGCGTTGTGGATACATTACAAAAATAAGAAGAGCTGCAAGATATTCATCTGTATGCAAGTGAGCGAATGCACCACGAAAACCAAACATATCATCGCAGCATCCGATACCTCTCCCTTTATCATTGCTTTATTAGTATTATGATATATATTAATTGGACCTACCTCCATCCTTCGAGTGGGTCGATGTTTTCATTGTCCTGTCCGTCCTGAAAACTAACAGCTCAAGTATTTTTTTTAAACCAGTTCCTTTACACCACTGCTGCTAGTCAAAGTTGATCAGTGTTCTCCTTACAAAACAAAAGCTTCAGTCGTCTGGCTATGACCTATATTTCTTTACAAACTACTGACATACACCATCAATATGGGAATAATACAAATCGCGGTTAAAATCCATTCATCGCGCCAAAGTGACGCAAGTACTGTTTCCTGTTTGGAAAGAAGAGCGCTTTTAAAAAGAGAGTGCACATTTGTTTGTGAGAAACCCGATTGTTTTATTTGGGTGTTATTAAGCGTCTTGACCATATTCAATATGTGTATTTATTATTATTTGTTTATTTTAATTATGGAGGTTTAAAGTCATACGCTTGTTTTGAATGCTTTTCCTTGTGTTTCAGTGTTTAGTTTCTGAAGTGGTTGAGGCTTTCAAAATAAAGGTCTTCAACTTGTAAATACGCCGACAAATCACCATTCAATGGTACCAACGTCCCTAAACAGTAAACACACAAGTACAATCATGGAAGAGACCTTGACCAATGACACAGACTATCAAACTAAATCATCCAGCAAAGTCAAAGTCCACCTGGCTAGATTTTTAGATAATGATATTCTACAACAGCTGCTATTCAGATTACTCCAGACAGTCATTTTGAGACAGAAGGGACTGTAAACAACTGAACCAGAGACATAAGACCTAGATTACAGAGCATACCATGATGGAAACAACATCCTCTTTGTTAAAGTAAGTTTACTGAAATCATTCAGTGGAGTTTATTTTACAATATCTGTATGACGTATTGTATAAAGACTTGATTAAGTATGCTTTGACTAAGAACTAGCCTCAATATATACATATATATAAATTTGACTAAAGTTGTTGGTAAACAAGCAAAAATAATTTCTTTGATATATTTAATTATTTCATTTAAGTGGTTTTCTAAATGTTTGTCCCAAGTCTTAAAATATGAACTTTAACTGTTGGGCTTTCACAGTGAACTTTTGAAATGCACTTCATCGACAGCTCTTCAGATAAGAGTGTGCACTTTGTCATGTGCCATGCCCCACTTTTTGAGCAGTCATTGATTTGATTATCAAGTATATCTTCTATCCTCACTCCTAACAACAGCATCCATCTTTTCAAGCATTTGTCTTTTCTCCCTATCTGTTACTGACATTTTGCCATCCTCGCATTCCTACTCGACTCAGGTCAGTGTCTCGGCGGGTGTGGTCAAACCCTCAACGTCCATTCAGAGTGTGCTGCTGGAACAGAGAGGTCAAAAAAGGAGTCACTGCAGGAACAGTAGAGGAGCTTAAAAAGAAGGCAAGAAAATTCAAGATAACAGGAAAATTAAACCAATTTTGGGAGGCTGGTATAAAGGGTTGGAGGGGTTAATCCATTAGAATTCATCAAGAAAAAAAACCCACTAAAAAAACAAAACATGTATGAACATCCATAGTGTAATGTCTAGTAACGTTTATTTTTATTCATCTGGACATATCTCTCTGGCCACAACAGTTTTGCTACTCAACCAAATAGCTTCATCATTTATTAAATGGCGGAGTATAAAACATTACGTCATATGACTCACACATTTCTTTTGGAGTCTCTGCTCTGGTGCTGTGTATCAGTACACAGTACTGATGAAAGGATAGCTTTGTAGGCAGCTGACAAATAGTGTCGCAGGTGTCACTTAATATGGCCTCTCTCAAACCATCTAGATGATGTGTCCAATATCTGTACATCCTTGTCCTTCAGAAATGTATACATTGGTGAAAGGGATAGTTATCCCAAAAATGAAAATGTTCTCATCATTTACTCACCCTCATGCCATCACAGATGTGTATGACTTTCTTTTTCTGCTGAACTCAAACTAATGTTTTTAGAAGAATATTTCTGTCCTGTAGGTCCTCACAATGCAATTGAATGGGTACCAAATCCCAAAAGCACAAAGGCAGCATAAAAGTAATCCATAAGACTCCAGCTGTAATTCAATATATTCAGAAGCGATATGAAAACCAGCTAAATATTTAAGTTCTTTTTTTTTTTTACTATAAAAGTCCACTTTCACATTCTACTTCTTTAGTTTTTGGTGATTTATATTCTTCATGCATATCACCATCTACTGGTCAGGGAGGAGAATTTATAGTAAAGAATGACTTAAATATTGATGTTTTTCACCCAGAACTATCATTTTGCTTCTAAAGATATGGAATTAACCACTGGAGTCTTATGAATTACTTTTATGATGCCTTTACGTGCTTTCTGGAGTTTAAAAATTTTGGAACCCATTCACTTGAGAGGACTTACAGAACTGAAATATTCTTCTAATATTCTATGTTTGTCTTCAGCATTTACATTTTTGGGTGAACCAAGAAACTTAACGTGCTAAACAAGGATATTTATTCATGATAAACACTGAGACACATTTTCTTACTGCAAATGTTCTGGCATAGACTTGTGACATGATGTTTTTGTACTTCAGGCAGCCCAAGCTCTCTTGACATCTACTGTGCTGACTTTGGTGTGTGAGGAGGATGGGACGGAGGTTGACTCAGATGAGTTTCTAACAGCCCTGCCAGATAACACAGTTTTCATGGGACTGAAACCTGGAGAGAACTGGAGACCTCATCATGTATGTGTGCGTTCATAACAGGCAGACTTTGTTTGTGACTTCAAGCCGTTTCCCCTCTCATCTAAGTGACTTCATTAGCAGAATGATGAGAGATTCCCCAGTATTACAACATGAACCATTAATGCAACCATTAATGTGTTTATGTTTTTGACATCAAGTATATGTGCTTTGCTTATCAATGTTTTTTCCCCATGCTGCGATAAAAGTCTTAAGCATTATATACACGTATATTATTTATCTGGATTGTATATACACTGCACAATATTATGTATTTAAATCATGTGAAATCATTTTGTGTAAATTACATTTTGTTTAGTGACTTAAAGATTTAGGCATTCAGGACCAAATATTTTCACTTACCTCTTCTATCCCTCCCTACTAGTTAAATCAAAGGAGTGGTCATAATAAACCAGGTGACCACAAGCCAAGGACAGGAAGAGACATTGCTCAGGTCACTTTTGATCTTTACCGGAACAGCCCCAAAGATGTATTCGGCTCGCTTAATGTGAAAGCCACATTCCAAGGGCTCTACTCTGTCAGCGCTGATTTTCAATGTCTCGGACCCAAGAAAGTCCTGAGGTAAGCAGGCATAGTGTAGTATGTAATCTTTGTAGGGCGGCTGTTGCTCAGGTGGTAGAGCTGGTCAGCCACTAATCGCAGGGTTGGCGGTTTAATTCCCGGCTCACCTGACTCCACATTCCGAAGTGTCCTTGAGCAAGACACTGAACCCCAAGTTGCTCCTAATGGCAGGCTAGCGCCTTGCATGGCAGCTCTGCCATCATTAGTGTATGAGTGCGAGTGTGAATGGGACACAAGTGTAAAGCACTTTGGTAACTGCCAAGGTTAAAAAAGGCACTATATAAGTGCAGACCATTTACAGTACCTAAAACAGTGGTTTATTATTCTATTTATTTGTACAAAGTAACTTGTATGCCTTTTCTTCTCATCCCAACTCTCTCAGGGAGGCCCTCAGGGTCATGTCCACTCTCCTCCAAGCTGCTGGACACATGTTGATTGCATCTGCGAATGTGATTCGTCGTATTGTCCAGGGGGCAGATTTTCTTGAAGCTCAACATGGAAGACCTATCAGTCACACTGCATACTTGAAATAACCAGAGATATCATTTCAAAGGACATACATTTGAGATCACTGCAATTGTAACGGATGGACAGATGTTGATCTGAGACTTTTGGGATATTTCCTAGACACAGATTTATACTTGTGGCGTTCCATTTGTAGTCTCTTAGTTTGTGGCGAATGACTATTTGCTCTTGAAAAATGCTTATATTTCTAAGACTAAGTGACAATACACTTACAATTATAAATACTGTAAATTACAAGGGTTTTGTTCAGGACTTAACAGTTACCACAAACTGATTGTGTATTTGACTTTCTTTATAAGTGTTAATTTCACCTTTAGCATTCTATATGTTATTTACTACTGTAATGTAAATAGATAAATACCATAATTGTGACATTATAAAAATCATTATGACATTGTAGAACAAAATTTAAATGGCATATAAATATGTTTTTAAGATCAATTTATTAAGTAAAACCAAATTGGTACAAAAAGCTTTAGCACAAAAAGGACAGTCTCTCTATTTAGCTCACTCAATGCATAGACTAATAAACTTATTTGATACTACATGATAAAAAAAAGACAATGAGTATTATGACTGGAATTAAATCAAGCACATAAACTAGTATTTTTATGTTAGATCATGGTTTACATTAAAGGGTTATTTTAGAAACAAAGCTGTGTAGAGCACTGTGGATTCAAAAGATTAACCTTACAAACATCTGACCTTTGTAAAAGCAAACATCTACATATCCAAGCTCGAAGTGCAACCTAAACATTAAAATGGCAACACACATGCACTCGCTCTACTGAGTCACACTGAGAACCACGATGAATATAACTCTGATAAAACAAGCTACAAAATAAAATACATTTTACAGTAAATCAGTGCATTGCCGCACACAATTTTGTTTTGATTACTTTAAGGTACATTATTTAATACTAAATATTTTGATTCAAGTAAGATACTTAAGTTTGTAGATACTTATTGCATAACAATGTTGTGAAAGAGTTTCTACAGTACAAGGTCCTGGATCATAGCATTAATTTTGGGGTGGAGACATCCAGACAGGTTAAGGAAGAAAAAAAAAATTATTAAACTTTTTGTGTAACATCTTTGGCAGTGATGTGGAATAGTTCCCACCTATCTGCACAGCTTCAAATGCTTCGCAAATGGACTTTGTTTCTCAGGTCAATTCACCCTAGGGTAAAACTGGGGTACTTCCCCTAAAGAGGTCATTCCATGTTGCTGCTTCACCCCCTCCAACTCCATTAATTAAAGGAGGATTCCCCAAACTCAACCCAGAGCCCATGCCCTCCATTAATACTCTGGCCCGTGAATACTTCCCACCCCTTTTCTGCTGTTGGGTTATGACTTCTATGATGCGTTGTCTCTCCTGTGAAGTCATCCAGCGCATCTGATTGTGTTTGATATGGTATCGGGTGTCTCCGTACCACTGGATAATCTCGGTCCGTGTGAGGCCTGTCTTCTGCTGGAGAATCATGTAGTCATTGCTTGTAGGCCACTGGCAGCGAAGAAAGCTTTGTCTCAAAATTTCCAACTGTTCCCTTGTCTTCTTACGAAGTCTCACACTGGATTCAACCCGGCCATGTGTGAATGATGGAGGAGCGGAAGGAGAGGGGGAGCGGTCTGCAGAGATTTGTTGAATGGAAGCATTGCTATCATCAAACTCACCATCATCACTTACTTCTTCTCTGGTCTCAACTGATTGGTTGTCTGCTCCCTCTTCATCCTCACCCACATCAACCTCAAACCCCGCCTCAGTGCTCTCAGATAGAACATCATTCTCTAGCTCACTCTGAGAATTCTGTTGAGTTTGTTGCGAAGATCGGTTGCGCTTTGCAAGCTTGGCTATCCAAGCCCTGCCATTCCTGCGAAGCTGATAGCGGCTGTCAGCAAACCATTTCCGAATTTCACGCCGATTCAGTCCAGTCACTCTCTGAAGGTGTTCGACTTCAGCATCAGTGGGCCATGACTTCCGAACAAAACTGCGGCGCAAGGCCATCAGCTGAGCTTTAGATTTCTTACCCGGAAGGCTTTGTAAAGAATTTGAAAGCTCTGGGAGTTGGTGTGGTCCTAAATGATATGAAGTTGCAGTGTGTTGGTCATTAATAATCATGTATTGTGATTGCCCACAGGAATCAATGAGCTGGAGTCCAGTATTGTGAGGGGTTAAGTTTCTACTTTCACTCTGGAACTGAGTAATAACTTGAGGAACTTGGGATGAGAGTTGAACACCGTTATTGTACACAAGATTAGAATTGAGCAACTGCTGAACACCATTGTTGGACTGGGGAGTTCTATTATACTGATTAACATCAAAGCGATGTTGGTCATTGGTGCTGTGCTGAGGAAAAGTGTGGCTCGATTTGGGCATGTGGTCTCTCTGATATATATTGGCCTCTGCCGCAGGTGACTGTTTATTATCCTGCTGCTGTCCATCTAGGCTCCTCTCATTTTCTAAATAATCCTGCAGCTCATCCTCCTCATCGTTTACTTCCTCACATTCCTCCGCTACCGATCTCTTCTGAATGCACCACAGCTTACGTCGTGTTTCCTGGATGTCGTCGTCACCCCAGCTTATTCCGTAGCGTACCCGTTGCATCATGAACCATGCTTTAACCTGCTCTGGCGGCAAAGCACACCTTCGAGCTAGAGCGCTTGCCTCCTGCAGTGTAGGGTATGGGAATTCGTTAAATGCTTCCACAAGTTCTGACATGGCATCCAGCTCATGGATCTGCTCAGAGCGCACCCAAATAAGTTTTAATCCATCTGATACCAATGGGAGACAGACCAGGTTAGTCTTATTGTGGGTTGATGTGCCAGAGGTGGCTTTTTGCCTCTTTTGGCAAGCCTGCTTAGACACTGAAGAGCAAGGAGACTTATCCTGAGGTAAAACCGGGGAAAAGCTCTCCATGGTTTTGGGAGCAGGTGACGCTTCCATCGTCTCATCCTGTTCTTGGGCATCTATGGAGGATGAGGTCTCATTTAAATCTTCAGGGTTCTGAAGTGAAGTCGATTTGGATTCATCATGGATTATTGGCTGAGGATAGAATAAAACAAAAATATTAATTAATATCAGCATAGCACAATATCTTTGTAAAAGCAAACATCTACATATGCAAGCTTGAAGTGCAACCTAAACATTAAAATAGCAACACACATGCACTCGCTCTATTGGGTCACACTGTGAACCACGATGAATATAACTGATAAAACAAGCTACAAAATAAAATACATTTTACAGTAAATCAGTGCACTGCCACACACAATTTTGTTTTGATTACTTTAAGGTACATTTTTTAATACTAAATATTTTGATTCAAGAAGTTTGGAGATACTTATTGCATATCAATGTTGTGAAAGAGTTTCTACAGTACTTGGGCATCCATGGAGGATGAGGTCTCATTTAAATCTTCAGGGTTCTGAAGTGAAGTCGATTTGGATTCATCATGGATTATTGGCTAGAATATAGGATAGAATAAAACAAAAATATTAATTAATATCAGCACAGCACAATATCAGCAAATGATGGGTTATCAGTCACCCATTCTGTCAACTATTGAGCCCTGTGTAAAGTTTCACAACCAGGATCAAAGATTTAGTCATGGAGTTAAAGATTTGATTATTGGCTGAATGTAAAAAAAAAACAACAAAAAAAAAAAAACGTAAGAATCTCTGATAGAAGAGACCTTGCTACTATATCAGTTGTGATGTGTAATATACAGTAGGTAAACTTTAGGCCTAATCTGTGAATTAAGAATGAGGATATACTGCAAACATGAAATAAGCTAACCCAAACAAGACCAACACTGACTGATACACAAAGCACAGAAAGAAATTACCAGTACAGTCCAGAAATTCTACATGTAACAGGATGTGGAGGTGAGGGCGTGGTCGAGCGCCTGTCTGGGGAGAGCGCAGTAAGGACATCCACTTGAGATGAATTGTGACTAATTACTGTTTCTATGTTCACAGTGAGAGTCAGAGAGAGAGAGAGACCAGGGACCACGTGTCTGTTGCCAGAGTGTTTATATAGTGTTGTGCTGAAAACCAGACCGGTCTTTTATGCTGCAAAGCAGGCTTTTGGTTGAGTGTGAAGCTGCAAAGTGATTTTCTATTATTTCTGTTAATAAAACTCTGACTCATGTGCACTGTGAATACCAGCTCCCGTTTCCTCTGATCCAAAATTAACCTTTGCTACTCAGGTGTGTCATGAGGATTATATATAAAGTATATATATAAAGTATATAGATGGTTAAATAGTCATTCTTCACCTGCAGCTGAACAGCTCTGAAAATAATAATAATTTTGCTTCTTTTCACATCAAATTTCATTATCATTAATATTTACGTTTTGAAGTATTACCTAATTAAAATATATTTACATTTTGGATACTGAGCTCATGTTTCTCAGCCACGTGTATAATCGGGGTTTAACAAATGCTATTATGTTTCATTCCGCACTTCATCTCTAAAGGCAAATTAATGAGATAAAAGGCACTTTTTTCTTCACTACGTAGCATCATACCATAGATGTACCAGGGTAGAAACACTTAGAAGAATGTGTATTTGAGGTCATGGCCCTTCAGGCGGTGACTTATACGTTTTCAAGTGTGTATGAAAATGAATAACCGCACATGTTAAAACCAGATGGAAAGTTAATCTTAATCTGAGGATCTATAGGAGTCATATAATACACAATAATTAACCACTTTATAACCAGAGGTAGGGAGGGAGGTTTTATTCTATTGCATTTACGCATTTGGCATACGCTTTTTACAAAGCGTCAATTGGAAGTGCTTGTGACTTCTAGTGGGTGTAAATTGGACAGCGGCCTAAACAGGCAGCTGTATTAAAATTAAAACAGGTAGCCCGCCCGAAGGAGGAGCTCGGGCTCACCCATGGGTGAAGGAATAGTAGATCTCTAGACAGAGAGGACTCACGAAGCAAACCGGTTCTGCGAAGACCATCCTGCTGCAAAGCATATATCCTGTAGGGATATACCGTTTGTCCATGCCGATGAGGAAGCCATGCCTCTAGTTGAATGCGCCTTTATGCCAATCTAATGCCCTGTGACACATAAGCGAGGGCGATCTCATCAATGATCCAGTGAAAGAGCCTTTGTTTGGAGACTGAAATGCCTTATGTCATCCTCCAAAAAAACAAAGAGCTGATCTGACGGTATAAACTGGCGAGTGCACTCCACATACGTTCACAATTCCTGCACGGGGCATAATAAATGTGCTAACTGCTCCTCATACGAATTAGACATTGGAGAAGAGAAAGCTTGTAGGTGCATTATCTGAGCCCTGAATTGTGTCGAAAGCACTTTAGGCACATAGCCTTCTTTGGGTTTGATGGTGGCTTTTGAAAGTCCAGACCGAATTCAAGACATGAACGGTCAAACAACAACGCCTGTATATTACTGACCCGTTTTACCGAGGCCAGAGCCAACAGCAGTGCAGTCTTTAAAGAGAGAACACATTGACTCCAATCAATCTTCCTAAGAAACCACTTGGCCTGGTTGCTAGGGTCACATGGTATTAACCTCCTCGTGGACACTATAACATAATAGAAAATCGCTACACTTCCAGGGGGATTCTTCCCGCTGGGGACTGACAAAACTATTTGCATCAATCAAGAATTTTCCAGCTTGACAGGAGGTGACCACTCAAGGCTGAGCTCCTCGACCACCCATGCAATGACACGGAGTAACTCATTAATGGACAGCGAGCGCTCCTCACCCTTGCTGGGGGGAAGGGCTGCAAGATCCTCCATGGACCATTCTCCGATGCTGTGCAGGACACGGCATCATTATCAACATCAGACCCGGCAAATACGACAACACCATGCTCATTCATAGAGGGCCGAAGGTCGTCACATGTGTACTGCACTGGTGAAGATGTTGCGTGGGAAGATCAAGGGGCTCATGGGGCTTGAGCTGGTGCAAGATCCTCCTCGGGTTCTTCCATCTCTACCTCGCGGCCACGCCATGCTTCCTCATGTGGTCTCTCGAGACTGAACACAGAGGAAGCAGTCGGGAAGCAGTACGGGAGATGGAATAGTCCCTCAGAATGAGGGTGACCCAAAAGCAGAGACTCATGTCCTCACATTGAGGGCAGTCTGTACCCATGAGAGCTTTATCGTGGGTGTTGCTCTGACGGAGTGGTCTCTCACTCACAGGAACACTTACGATACATCTTTAAAAAAATGCGTCTGTAGTGAATCCCGTCTGCTGAAGAGTGTCCATCGAAGGCAAAGAGCAGGCTGATCAAGATGAGATGAACCGTTGTAGTCAAGACGAGACAATGTCAGTCTTGAAGATAGGGCTTATATAGGGCAAACGCACGCCTAAAGTGTGGAGCTCAAACATCATTGGCAATCACAAGATTGCCTTTATGATGCAAGGGCTTCAACTAGGTTGTGGAAAAGGGATTTTCCCCATAGCGTTCAAATGCAATGTCTAGTGAACTGAATCAATAGGGAACTATTGACTTCTTGTGCTCCTATGAGTGGATTACTTATTTTCACAAACATGTTAAAATGAAAAAAATTGGGAATTTTACGCACTGTGAACACAGAATGTGCAGGAATACTTAAAATGTTGTGCAAGATGTGCAATCCCGTTCCGAATTTCACTTCGCTAAGGGACTCGTAAAAGAGCAAGGACAGTTTTAGGAGAGTGCACACACGCGTCCAATACATTATGCGCTTGCGATTCTTTGCGAGATAAAAATAATAGCGCTCACTTATCTCATTGAGTGCTCGGTTAGAAGACTTTGTCCACTCCATGTAATTTTTGTGCTCACACACTTGTCTGCTTGCACTAAAGTTATAAATGCAGCACTGGCATGTTCGGGCAAGTGACAGTTTTAGCATCTGGCCCGAATCTCTCTCACACTGGTATCAGATGACAAATTATCATGTGAATAAAAATGCATGTATAAATGTCAAGATGGCTGTTATTTATGTGATAAATGAATTAATGATGGGGTTACATAAGGCATAAATCATATATTGTATATTGTAAACATGATACAATTTTGGGGGAATAAGAGGTCTTAAAAAACAAAATACAGGATATAAAATATATATAGCTTCAGCCACATTTTTTAAAGCCATGTTGTTAATAAAAAAAGCCATTTTTAATTTTTGTGATGGGGCCAGTGAAAATTTTGGCAGGGCAAGTAAAGAAATGAAGCACTGGGCCAGTTGAAAAAATTCTTAGCGTTGAATCCTGCCATGTAAACTAGCTTACAAGACTATACTAATAGTAATCAACTTTATTTTATATAGCCTATATTTTATAGAGAGTCTCTAAAGTAGCTTCAAGGCACTTTACACAGTAAAAACAAACATATAAGAATACAAAACAAAGATTAAACACAATAAATCAAGCATATAAGAATACAAAAAAATAAAATGAATATGCACATCAAAAATGTTAGTTTACATACACTTAGGTTGAAAAATTAGTTTTAATAATTTCAACCTCTCTACAGATTTCATATTAGCAAACTATTGTTTTGGCTAGTCGTTAAGGAGATCTACATTGTGCATGACATGAGTAATTTTTCACAACAATTGTTTACAGACAGATTGTTTCACTTTTAATTTACAATATAAATTCCAGTGGGTCAGAAGTTTACATTAAGCTAATTTGCCTTTAAGCAGCTTGGAAAATTCCAGAAAATTATGTCAAGCATTTAGGCAATTAGCTTCTGATTAGGCTAATTGGAGTCAATTGGGGGTGTATCTGTGGATATATTTTAAGGCATACCTTCGAACTCAGTGTCTCTTTGCTTGATATCATGGGAAAATCAAAAGAAATCAGTAAAGTAAAAATTATGGCCCTCCACAAGTCTGGTTGATCCTTGGGAGCAATTTCCAAATGCCTTAAGGTACCACGTTCATCTTTACAAACAATAGTATGCAAGTATAAACACTATGGGACCATGCAGCCATCATACCGCTCAGGAAGGAGACGCTTTCTGTCTCGTAGAGATGAACATAGTTTGGTGAGAAGTGCAAATCAATCCCAGAACAACAGCAAAGGACCTTGTGAAGATGCTGGAGGATACAGGTAGACAAGTATCTATATCCACAGTAAAATTAGTCCTATATCAATATAACATGACAGGCTGCTTAGCAAGGAAGAAGCCAGTGCTACAAAACCACCATAAAAAAGACAGACTACAGTTTGCAAGTGCACATGAAGACAAAGATCTTACTTTCTGAAGAAATGTCCTCTGGTCTGATGAAACAAAACGGTCTTAATGACCATTGTTATATTTGGAGGAAAAAGGGTGAGGCTTGTAAGATGAAAAACACCATCCCAACCATGAAGCATGGGGGTGGCAGCAACATGTTGCGGGGGTGCTTTACTACAGGAGGGACTTGTGCACTTCACAAAATAGATAGCATCAGGAGGAAGGAAAATTAGGTGGATATATTGAAGCAACATCTCAAGACATCAGCCAGGAAGTTAAAGCTCTTTTGCAAATGGGTCTTCCAAATGGACAATGACCTAATGACAACAAAGTCAAGGCATTGGAGTGGCCACCACAAAGCTCTGACCTCAATCCGATCAAAAATTTGTTGGCAGAACTGAAAAAGTGTGTGCCAGAAAGGAGGCCTACAAACCTGACTCAGTTACACCAGCTCTGCCTGGAGGAATGGGCCAAAATTAAAACAACATATTGTGAGAAGCATGTGGAAGGCTTCCCAAAATGTTTGACCCAAGTTAAACAATTTAAAGGCTTAAAAGTGTTGGTTAAGGCCAAGCTGACCAAGTATTTATAAATAAATACTAAAATGGGGCCTAAAAGTTTAACACCACGGGAACACCAGTATGAACTAAACCAATCTTAGACCTGTAACCACACACAAAAACAAACTGGCCACAATCAGAGCGATATAATCTAAACCATTTTTTTAGACCAAATCTCAGAAACACCAAAAACAGTTTCAGAGGTTCAATAGATTATTTCTGGTTAAATACATAAAAGCGAAGTGTGTAATTTCTGCATAATTAAACAAACGCAAAAATTAATTCAAACAAGTTTCCTTTTATTTTCATAATATTACAACCTTAATCCCGAAATGCTATGACTTTATTCTCATAATTTTGACTTTATTTCAAAATACTACTTCTTTTTGTCTCACAATATTATGAATTCTCTAAATGTTCAGGCCCTATTATAAGATATTTCTTAAAAATGTAACAACTTCATTTTATACATTTTTCCTTAATTCTCAAAATACTAGGCTACTACTTTTATTTTCAATTTAATGAATTTATTCTAGAAATGTCACTTTCACATTCAGCCACCTACTGGTTGGGGCTGCTCAGAGGTGGAGAGAGTTTATTCTCATAAAAGTCCCATAATGAGATTATTCTCAAAACACATCTCATTCCACCCCTGTGCCTCATCCATTTTTTTTTTAAGTTGTGCACACAACTCTTTAGTATTTCTCAACCTTTCTCTTCTAAATAGTGCAACACATAACAACATTCAAAAAATAAAAATAATATACATATATTTATTAATATTATATAATGGCTTAAGTACCAAGTATATAGGGTCATTAGACACCCTAGGTATGTAAGAGTTTGTTTTTTTACACTTCCATACTATATTTTTATGATTATTTAATATCTATACAAGTTTACCAATCACAGGATATATATTTCTTTGTTTATTAGAAGACAACTTGTAGCAATGTTGGGTATTAACCAATTACAAAGTAATTGTTGTAATGTAATTACTTTTAGTACAAAAAAGTAGTGGAATGCATTACATTTTAAATTTTTATAAGCAAATTAATGTTACAGACTTTCAGTTTATTTAATTACGTTTATGTACATTATAGGGTTAATCTGATTTCTAATATATTATTTATGTGGAATACATGAATTATGGGCCTGTAACGAATCGTTGTGAAGGAGAAATGTGTGTAACAATGAACAAAAAAGAAATATATATACATAATTTTGAATTTGTTGAGTGGAAAAGTGTTTTAGAATGTAATTTACAAGTAATTAGTAATGTAATTACTTTATCAATCAAGTAATTACTAAAGTAACCTGATTACATTTTAGAGGAAATAATTAATAATATGTAGTGGATTACTATTAAGCAATTTTCCCAACACTGATTAGTACTATATTCAAACAAACAACTACTATATCCCATTGAATTTCTGTGCAACAATTATGAATGATCAGAATCCCATATACTTGTACACATACCATAATTACTATCATGTTGACACTTGTTTCTGATTTGATTAACATTTGATATTGCTATTTGATGAAGACACAACATGGAAGTAAACTATAGCAAGTACAACACATGAACGGTATGATTTAACTAGTGTCATTTGGGTGAGCAACTGAAATGATAAAAGTTTTTTTTTTGTTTTTTCTCCATGTACACTATCTGGGCATTTTGTTGATCCATTTGTGATAGACATATGTGCCGGGTCTATAAAGACCCGAATATGTAAGCTGTTTGTGAAAATTCCAATGCATAAGGGTTAATCAGTAAGGGTTAATTATTTAGCAGAGACTTGTATTAAAATGAATGGGTGAAACTGGAACGCCCAACGGATGTAGAAAGGAAGTCCCGCCTTATAGTTAAAAGAGCCAATCACCTTTTAGGTTCTGACATCACCTGTCAATCATCTCGGGAACGCTCATTCGCATTAGCTATACGAGGCGGGAAATTGCGTTCTTTTGCGTAATATGAAGTAAAGGAGCAAAATGTATGATACGCGTGTTGTCAGATTTTACTGCCGAGTTGAAATATGTCGTTTTAACGTAAACTCGGCAAGCAGTTTTTGAGATTTCGGTGTTCTCCCATTCAGGTAGATAGGAGCTGCACTGTCATGACTGGAAATAGCCTCCCGAGAGCGTTTCCAAAGATGGCCGACAGTGGACTGACTTGGTAGAAAGACTTTGGTTAATCTCGCAAACTAACGAATTTATTAATAAAACTTCGTTTATTTTCGTAAATAGCCTTTTGTGAGATTATTCTCAAAACACTGCTGTATTCTCGAAATATTCGATTTTTATTATAATTTTAACGTGGGACTAAAACGTCGTTGTACAACACAAATCTATAGGAAAAACCTTATTATTGAACAGAACAAACTAGTGGTTCACGCTTCTAACAAACACATGTACATACACAATAATATCATGCACACAGAAGTTTACATACTTTATCCTTGATAGAGTTCTTTTCCTGCGGTGAGTTTATTTCACCATTTAAGCAAGGTGTCTCCCCATCATCCACACCTTTCCCACACTCCTCCTCTTGTGTATCATCTTCCTCACAACTCGCCGAGTTCAAGTCAGAAATGTTGGTCACTGGATGAGCGACATGCAGATGTTGACTGAGGCATTTAACGCCAAGCGCTTTATAACCACAAATCCGACACTCGTAAGCATCCTTGCCAGTCTCCCCGGCGTCCTGTCCAGTGTTTTTCACTGGGCTCTCAGGACACGTCACTGGGTATGAAGGTGAAGCCCGTGTGCTTGAGCCCTCGAGCAGCGGAGCCGCGCATTGCTCCATGGCAACCTGTGCACGACCGAGCCAAGACGCAATTCATACGCAAGCTAGATTTCCCCCAAAACAAAGTCCATGTACAACGGTGCCAAAAATCTAACTAGTTTCATTTGAGATAATAATTATATACGGAGCTGACATTCAGGAGTTGAAGGCTGAATCCTAAATGATGGCCACACTGGTCTGGAAATGGAACAAAGGCTGACTAGCATGCGAGCTAACACGAGAGCTTTTGGTGTTACACAGACTTCACACAAATGCATACAAAGTGAAATAGCCAGCTCGGAAGCGACCCGGTTTATTTTCCTCAAAAACGGTGGTTACTCGAGAAATACGGCACTTCAAAACGCATTTCCCTAGTAAACGCATTCGCCTTTGGGTCGCACAGTTGAACGCTGTCACAGGATTGGTTTGTCGCATCCTTGGAATGTGAAGCCAGAGTTGCTTCAAAATAAAAGCCTATTGCACAAAGGTGCATCGGGTTGCTTCTCGCAGGCAGCAGCTGCCATAACCCGCCCCACCCTAATCCTAACAACATGGATCCTGAAAGGCTTAGTATCCGGATAGGGACCACCTTAGGCACATTTCTCATATCGCGAAATAAAAGCTCATTGCGGCTGCATATTAGCGCTCTTGAATATCTCTCTCACATTAAGTTTTTTTTGACTTGGCAAAAAGATGAAGCTCTTTTAAGATTCAAGTATCTTTCTTAGCATGGCTAAGCTAAAAAAGCTAAAAAGCATAACATTAACAAACTATTTGGAATATTATACTTAAATGCGTATGCATCAGGATTTCATATAACAATATATATAATTAATTTATATTATTTTATTATAAAAAGTAGCAATTTATTAGATTATTCTAATCAAATAAACTTTTATATATATATATATATATATATATATATATATATATATATATATATATATATATATATATATATATACACACACACACACACACACACAATATTATTATTAGATTCTAGTCCTCAAATCTGATTGGATGAGAGATGTTGTAGTAGTTAAGACTGAGTATAATTAATTGTTTATTTTACCATACTTCAATGTAGTGTTAACTTATTATTCAATTTAACGCTCTACATCAGGAGTCTGGTTTAATAGTAAAATAAAACATTCTGAAATTATAAAGGCTTATTTTAATGTTAGACAACAGGCTGCATGATAAATGATTACTGCCATACCTTCACAGGTGTGTGTGTGTGTGTGTGACATCAGCATTCTAAAATAACACAAAGAACAAACATATTTCTCTGTCGCTTGGTTTTGCTCGTGTCCCCTCCGCATGTGAATGATGTGAAGATCTATTGGGATTTTATTAAAGTTCTTCACTGAAAAGGTTTGCTCACAGACTTGGCACTAAACAGCACATGCAGTCTCAAGAATGGAAACAGAGTGACTGCATCGCACATTTATTTGTGCAGAATATTGCACTATTGAGCACTTTATGTTTTTTTTCCAAAGAGGAGAGAGAGTGCACACCCGCATGCATTGTTGCTAGATTGCATAAATTAAGTATGACATATGGCAAATTATTTCCTATTTGTTCAAGTATAAATCCCTGATTGGGGCGTTGCACCTATTATCTTACCACCCTGCACAATAGGCCTCAAAGACAGATAAATAAAAGATCTAATAAAAAACGTTCATGATAAATCGACCCCCGGGCAGCAGTTTGCCCTGGTCTGCAATTGAGGGTGTTCTAAGGTTCATTTGAGGGTGCTTACCCCTGTAGAACCAGGCCTGTGGAACGGTTTGTTTTTAGTCATCAGCAATTGCCTTCTAACTCCATGATCGCTCAGATTCAGAGGTGGGCCATCAGAGCCAGCAAGGCCTTCTCTGCTGGCCTAGAGATGGTCAGAATCAGAAAATTATATTTTTATAATTTAATATATATTTCATTAGTGCTATATGTATTTCACAAAGTTCGTTCCCATCAGTCTATTAATAGTATTAACATCATTTCATTGCCACTCTCTCCCTCAGTTGTGCAGTGCAGCTCATTTAAATTAGATATTTTATCCAATCAGATTTTCCACTGTCCTGTCTCGGTGTGAAACATCTACACCGAGGCCTTCAAAATTCCAAGTGAAATCCTCTCTGCTGTTGAAGCAAATGGGGACGGTGTTGTAGATTGTCATCTTCTTTAGCCAATCAGATTTCAAGTTTGCCATGTTGGGCGTATTCTTTGACCCGCGGAGCCTTCTAGCTGGCCTAGCCGCCTACGTCAGCATTTTTCACGTGGCATGATAGGAGGAGGACCATTAGCTAACTGAAACTGAAGTACAACTAGCTAGCATGTAAACTTTCTTCCGTGTGATGTTTTATATTTGTATATTTTTAACCTAGCCTGTAGTTTTTTTAAACGCACAATGGCTGAAGGAGGAGAAGACATTTATTTGGTGGCAGATTTACTGACAAAGCCTTTTTCGAGAAGGACCTTTCAATAAAAGCTGGAAATTGTGAGAAAGGGTCGACTATCCCCTGAGCTAGCAGGCCTGTCCCAGCCAGGGAAAGGATTTGTGCGGCACTTTCAATCGACCAATTACGAAAGATACACCTGGCTTACAGCGTCAAATAAACATTGCACATTGTATTGCTGGGAATGCCTCTTATTTGCAACCGACCGATATGGTGTTTGGAGCCACGCTGGGTTTGCAAACCTGAATTGCCTAATCAAGGCCGCAACGAGACATCAAAGCACGACAGGAAAACGTTCGGAGACACCCGAGTGGATCTACAACTCCGCAAACAAATGCGAAGGGAAACGGAGCCCCACAACGAAAGAGTAAAACAAAATAGGGAAATACTGAAAAGACGGATCGATTGTGTCATCTTTCTAGGTAAACAAGAGCTCTCATTTAGGGGACATGATGAAAGCAAGGAGTCCACAAATAGAGGCAACTATTTCGAGCTTATTTCCTTTCTGGCCGAGGTATTACCACCTTTCCACTAACAAAGTGTTTACTGGGACAGTGGGACTTAAGGCAAAATACAAAACGATCTGATTAGTGCTATAGCTAAAGTGATTGGAAAGGAGATGCAAAGGGAGATCAATAATGTACCATTTGTCGCAGTTATGGTGGAGGAAACTACAGATGTGAGTACTGCAGCCCAGCTGGCACTGGTGCTCCGTTATGTGACAGACACTGCTGTCAAGGAGAGGTTTGTTAAATGTGACGATGTTACGAGTGGCAAGCGGGCTGAGGACATTGTTGCTCTCATTATCCGATTCCTGGATAAAGTTGTGGCACAGTGTTTTGATGGCGCTGTCTTCATGGCATCTGGAATAAATATGGTGCAGGCTAAAGTTAAGGTGAGGGCTCGTATGGCTTTATTTATACATTGCTATGCACATCGACTTAATTTAGTACTGACTCATGGGGCATCGAAGCTTAGAGAATGTAGGATCTTTTTTTTTTTTTACACATCTCAATGGCCTAGCTGCGTTTTTTCCAGATCCCCTAAGCGTACAGCTGCTTGACGATACCTGCCAGCGACGTCTTCCTCGTGTGGCACCAACAAGGTGGCAATATAGCTCTAGATTGATCAGCACACTCTTTGTGAAGAGAGGTGCCCTAAAGGAGCTATTTGAGCACATATTACAACACCACGATGAGTACGACGAGGATTCTGTGCGCTGTGCTGACGGATACAGTGCACATCTGGATGATTTTGAGTTTTGTTTTTTGCTTTCTACGTTTCATGTGATATTTGAGTGTTCAGATGTTCTTTTTTTAAGACTGCAGAACTAAACACTCGATGCACAATTCTGTCTGGCAAGAATGAACGAGTTTTGTGACAATATTGAGAGGGAGAGAGGGCGATTTGGTGAGATTTATGAATCTACTCTGCACGAAACAGGTGGGCCAAGCACACGGAGAGGCCAAGCACAGGGGGACATTCGCGCAAGGTACCAGAAACTCCACAGCGACATTTTGGACAACATCATAGCGCAGATACAGAACCGGTTTAAAGACCACGAGAAAGTCATGTTTCTCTCCCTCCTCGACCCTCAGCAGTTTCAGACATACCGGAAGAATTTCCCAGATACAACCAGCTACCAGCTTATCACAGAGCCACGGAACTCTCTTCGACCTACCCCGGCTTAAAACAGAACTGACTGAAGTGTATGCCATGACTGATTTTGAAGGAAAAAGCCCTGCTGACCTCCTCGACTTCCTAAAGCAGAAAGATCTGTGCGGGAGCATGCGTCAACTTTAGGCATTGTCATGTTTGGCGGTGACCATCCCAGTATATCTACTGCGTCTGTCGAGCGGACATTTTCAGCCCTAAAACGTATTAAAGAAATAAGACTGGACAGGCTCGAGTGTCAGCACTGGCCTCCATGGCAATAGAGAAGGAACTTTTATTGGAACTGAAACGCACTGGTGTACTGTACAACCGTGTCATTGAACTCTTTATAAAGAAAGGAGGATGAACTTTGTCTTCAAATGATGAGCAGCTTCGATTTTTATGTATCTTTACTAGCCAGGCTGTGAAGTGTATTTTTGAAGGTGCTGTCCATAGTACTGAAACACAGTGGAGGAGATTGATAGACAGACAGATTTAATTTTGGCGCCTGTGAGTGTGGTATGTGCATTTAGGCTATGCCCAGCAGCTTGGCTAGAATCTGGGAAGCCTGTTGAATTCTGATTGTGTTATTTGTGTTTTATGGCATTTTTGCTTGCTTCGTGGTTGTATGAGTCAATGTGGCTGGTTGTTGTGAGTTTGTTCTTGTTTCTTTGGTAATGATTTATTTGGGCTATGTGATGTCTTTGTGATGCAACATCCTTTCATACTGTGTAATAGTGGTATGTAATAATGATGGTTTCCTGCCACAATTAAAATGGCGGCTATGGGGTGGTTACGTCGAAAGACTATATTGATTAGCCTATAGACCTAGTGTCATGGTGAGGTTATTCAAAGGCAGTTTAATTGCGGGAGGATAGCACTGAAGGCCTAGGTGTAAAATGCATGGCCCGCCACTGACTTGATCCCACGGTGAACCCCTGAATCCGTGTTAAATGTATGGCTCTAACTAATCTAGAGTCAGTTTAGCAATAAAATCAGATTCATTTAACCTTGTGTGACCCCGCGTTAACATCCGTGGATGTTCTAGCTTGGCTTTTCTATATGAAAAGCATTATTTAATTTAAACAGACTGATCTCAGTTCAGGATACTCTTTGGTGTCAGTAAAAGGTTAAACTTTTGACGCAAGGAGTCATGTGACAACAACATGGCGCTGACCACAGCAGAGTTTGTCTTTGGGATAAATGGCAACAAAACTACATCTGGTAAGAAACCTAATTAAGTTTTTACCATGAAACCTGTGAGTCAGATTAGATTAGAGTCTCTAGTTTCATCCGATATGCCATTTTAAAAATTTGAGCAATTTATTGGGAAACGCCACAATGCTTTAACGCGATATACACTAATATGTGTACTTTAGCACATTCATTTCTTAGAAATCTTATATTTACTGTGCATTATCACATTAAGAATCATTGGGTTCATCCAAAAGCTTATCCAAAAGGTAATCAGTATAGATTCTGAATTTATATTGTTTAATTATATTTTAACATGGTTGGCAGTAATTGGATGATGTTGGCCTTTGCTTTGAATCAGAATTGATTATGCTAATTTCTGTCCCAAAAAATAATAACCAACACTCCTGGAAACACAAACAATTTGATAGAAAAAAATCTGACTTTCTATAGCTTAATCCCACTGGCTTCATATGTTGCCATCAATTTTAAGGAAAACTATTTTGCTCTAGAAAATGTGTGTGGATGGGTCCTGCAAATTGAGAACATGGTGTGTGATGTGTGACGCAATGGCTGAGGAGGCAGAGCTGGGGCCCTCTGCATCTGCTCAGCATCAGAATGATGCAGGAGGGGAATCCTCAGGCATTCCCTTCCTTGGGGAATTCCCAGAGAGGGACTTCCCTCTAGAGCATTTGCAAGATGAAACCCTTAAGCACGCCTTTGACCAAGTGTAGTCGATGGCCAGCAGCTCCAACCTGACATCGTGTCCTCACGGCCCGGCCCCACCTTCCTCCTCATCGCACACTTCCTCAGCAGCTGTATTAGAAACACCATCACAGCTGTAGTAACTACAACCCCAATTACGAAAAAGTTGTGCCGGTATGAAAAATGCTAATAAAAAAAAGTGATTTTTAAATTATATTCACCATTTGCAATATTGAAAGCACTACAATTACACATTAGCCTACATGATGTTTTGCCTTGTGAATTTCATTGTTTTTTAAAATTTATGTACAGTAATTTAAAATCAGATGATTGCAACACGCTTCAAAAAATGGCAATTTAAGACTAATAAAAAATGTTTGGGAGAATTTGGGTCATATGTTTTTGTTATTAATGCCAAGGTAATACAATATAAAGATTAATGCTGTGTATTTACACTACTAAAACATGCAGAACTCTCTGTAAAAAGGGTCCATACAGAAAAAAGTTATTTCTGGGTTACTACATTGAGTGTTTTTTTAAACAACAGCCATGAATTATACAATTATTAATGGGAATAGGCCAATGAGAACTATTTAAAACTTAAGAGAAACTTCAGAAAATATATCATGATAAAATATATATTGTCATAAAATCTAATTTACATGAGGAGGGGGTATTTACTTGAAATTGTAGATTAATCAAAACACAACTGAACCCAAACCCCAATGTTCTGACTATAAACTGGATTTATATAAGGACAATTTGCTGATATTAACTATAAATTAAGTCAACTATAAAGTGCAGTTTGTGTGCCTGTCACTGCATGTGGAACTTGCATCAAGGCGGAACGGCATTTTTTTTTTAGTAGTTTGCTCTAGTGTTTTAAAGTACTGTGCAAAAGACACAAATAAGATGTTTCATAAAAACATTTGTATTAAGATGGTTATTTAAAGCTTTAGCGTGTCAATATGAAATATAAATGTTAGACTCCCAAAATTCCTTTTCCACGTAGAATAGAGTAGAATTGGGGTGGCTCAGGTGGTAGAGCGGGTCCGCTGCCAATCGCAAGGTTGGTGGTTTGATTCCTGGCCCACATGACTCCACATGCCGAAGTGTCCTTGGGCAAGACACTGAACCCCAAGTTGCTCCTAATGGCAGGCTAGTGACTTGCATGGCAGCTCTGCCATCATTAGTGTATGAGTGTGTGTGTGTGTGTGTGTGTGTGTGTGTGTGTGTGTGTGTGTGTGTGTGTGTGTGTGTGTGTGTGAATGGGTGATTGGGACACAGTGTAAAGCACTTTGGTAATAGGGACAGATGCAACAGATGGCATGACCCCCACTGAACATCGAGTCACTCTGTGATTCCATGAAGAGAGAAGAAATTGAAACAGCCTGAATAGGAAGAAGAACTGTGGTGAATTTTCCAAGTAGTTGGAATATCCAATCGTAAAGAAATCCAAGAAAAACTGTCTGTAGGAGAATTGGTGCTGTTTTGAAGGCAAAGGTGGTCATACCAAATGTTGATTTATGTTTACTGGACTTTGATGTTAATTGATAAATAAAAACTTTTTATGGCAATATTTTTCACAAGTGCCTAAAACATTTGCACAGTACTGTATGTCGTGTCATAAAACTTGATTGTGTTAAAAAATAAGTTAAACAGGTTGTTTATTTTTAAGTGTTTTCTGATGAGTTCAAAAATAGGCTCAGGCTCACATGCAGTACGCTTCTATGCAGCACCACTCTTCTTTAACAAGCAGTGTGAATGCTGTAATCTGTTAATATTGTGCTGAAACAAACATGCTCTGCTTTCACATGCGGTGTGAAACAGGATTTATTTCCTGCCTTCCCATTCATCCCTAATGCTAATATTAAATCAGGAACATATTAAAACATTTGACTGATGTTTGCCTTTAATGCCAAGTATATCATCTCTCTCTCTCTCTCTCCCACCCACCCCCCCCCCCCCCCCCCTTCTTCTCTTGATCTTCCCTCTTCCTCTCATTCTACATGTTCACAAGGTGTCTTCTGCGAGGTCCAGCCCACAGATGTATTACGGAAAGAATTTCTGACAAAACTCTGATTTCTGGAGATCCTCTGTGGAGAAGCACTTCCTTGCAGCCAGTCATGGACTAGCTCCTCCAATGTACTCAAGCAGCCTTGATCTCCACTCCTACAAGATTGATGAATCATTGTGCATTTCACAGTGCTTTTTATAGCTCTTCCATTGAATGGAAACACACACACACACACACACACACACACACACTATTTTAAAAGGCAACATTATTGCTAGCTTTAGCCAATTTTTGTCCTTTCACTCACTCACTCACTCAAACAAACACACACACACGTCTGTGAACACATTGCCTTCTGCTCTTTAACCAATAGCCTTATTTAATGGCCATGGCAATTAAAAAAAACATCAAATTTAAACTTTTTTCTTTTGGGACAATGATGAGATTTTATTTGTACAGTTTTTTTTTGTTGGTATATTTAGTTTTAAGTGATTTTGTACACTTGCAAATTACTTGATTTTGCATGTTAACGTATTTAATTCATCCATTTTACAAGCAATTTCACTTTTTCTGCAGGTTTTAATGTTGAATTTCTATTAATATTTACACTGAGAGGCCTCAGCCCAGGTAATAGATTCTTTATATTTAATGTTTTTTAGGATGATAGTACAGTGAAAGAGTTTTCGTAATAATGGAATGAAACATGTTTACAGCATTAAACAATCTCTAATTTCTCAAAAACTATCTCTTGTTTTGTGTGTGTATGGTCCATAGGTATTTACTTGATATTAATCATGGTGCTTTGGTAACATCTGATCTATTTTTCATTTTGAAATATTATGTTAAATAAAATACTTAATATGCACAGTGATACTATTCTTTATGACTGTATGTATGACACATGTAAACATTAAATGTGTTTGTGTCTGTGTTTTATAGCTATCTTTATTAGACATTGTGTGTGTGTCCCTCAAATATTAGCAGCATTCGTGTTGGCCTCAGACCACTGGTAGTGTGAGTCCAAGTTCAGTTCTGGCGATTTTACTTTTCTAGTGGGGATTCTGTATTCTCTGAGGTTTTTCCCAGTTAGCAACAGCATCAGTGTCCCTGTCAGTGTGGCAGACCAACTGGATGCTGGGAGATCTACCTGTACAGAGGTACAGGTTTACACTGAATACAGAGGTGAAACCCAGAGTGTTTGATATGTACGAATTGTGTTTGTGCATGTACTCACAACTGCTAAAAGGTTGCTCAAGGCAATGTCAGCGTACGCTGAAAGAACAGCTGCAGAGAAGGAATACGTTAGTGGTAGAAAATGTGGACCCACTTTATATTAGGTGTCTTTAACTACTAGGTACTAACATTAAAATACAATGTACTTATTGTGTACATTTTTTCTAGGTTAGGTTTAGGGGTAGGGTTAGATTAGGGGTAAAAAAGTGCACTCGGTAACTTGTTTGTGTTATCTTGATTTACACTGACACCAAGTGGCTTGAGTGAATGAGTAAAAGCGTCAAATAACAGGAGGGTTACTGAGGTTAAACAAGTAGTATTCAGCTGATCATGTGATTCTAAAATGGCAGGCCCCATATGCGGACCCTCTCCTTGTATAATAAAACAGCTTTTATATGGTAACTTAATTGACTGTAGACTTCATTTGAATGTGTGTGGTCATGATTTTCTACATATTGCAAAATTACAATTCATGTCATTAGGAGTTAAACGTTTAACGAGGAAAAAATTACTGAGTGCAACTTTAAGGTTAACAGTGTAACTACAGACGTAAGTAAATGCAGGTACTTTAAATGTAAGTACATACATAATAAGTACATTGTATCAAATTGTGTCAAAAGTAAATAGCAGTTACAGACACCTAATATAAAAGGGCCCCAGAAAATGTTAATGATACAGAAAGATTTGTGTTTGTGCATTACTCACCACTTGCTATAGATAAGAAGTGTGTTCTCCAACTAAAGATGAATCCTGCTCCCACGCCCATGCAACCCAGAGCACCATTAAACCCTGACAGTCCAGAGTACAGAAAGCCATGCTGTACTGACACAGAGAGACCTGCAGAGGGCAACGGAGAGAGAAAGAGAGAGTGTGTGTGAGTATGTAGTTGTTTTTTTAAAGAAAGGGAGTATGTGTTAATGACCTTTCGCGAAGCCTTTATTTACAGCAGCGCCATCTTTAATTTTTGACGGGAATGACAACGAGGCAGTGCGAGATAGACATACTGTCTCTTCAGTGTTTAAATTGTTTTTGGATCGTTGTGCCAACTAAACAATGCAAAAAAAAAAATCCTTCCAAGAAACTTTAGGAGACAACAAACTCCAGACAACGTGATTTGTGGAAAATGTGATGATATCTAGGAGCTTTTTGATTGCTTTATACAGTGTCTTTCATTGAAGAGGCCGTAAGTTTATCCTTTTCATTACCATCAAACATCAAAGATGCTGCTACTATGAATGTGGTCTATTGACCCTGGCAATGTTAAGAATGGAATACTGGTGTAGCTACTGCTTCCTGTAGGCTATATGGGCTACTTTAAGTATGTGGCTATGTTGGGAATAGAGTAACATCTTAAAATGCACAGTATGCAAAGTTTCTGTTTGTATGACATAATAGGATGACCTCATATTACATTGGACATATGGGCTATGTCCAAAATGATGCCTTTCGGATATGTATATGAGGATAGGAGGGCATCAAGTCAAATAAACTTCAATATTTAATTCACATCCAGTCTACTGAGATACCTTCATCTGGTCAGCTTTTGAAGGGAGTTTCCAACATCCCTGCCTTTGATAACCCAAAATCCGAGGTTTCTGGAAGACTAAACATGTCATATGATGGAGCAGGTGAAAGCACTCATAAGTTTATGTGTCCTACATTTATTTTATTTTTATTTATTTTTTTCAACTTTTGAAAATAAATTAATTTTTTTTTGGTCATGTCCAAGGCTTACTTGATATAATTATTTTTTAGATCATTAGAAATGACTTTACGATGCTGTGGAAGGCTGTCCAAAGGTGCCCCTGAGGTGCCTTCATATTCAAATTGCTGCTTGTTACGACAACTGGACAGCAAAGCTGCAAGGCAGTTGCATTAGCTTTCGGACACATTTATGCAGTATTCAACAAGGACTGCACAGAAGTGCTACTGTATACCGTGATGCAATCTGCTCGATTTGACCTTCCATTGGGATGCTGTGTTCCATACAATATTAACTAAACTTTTTGACAAATGTAGCAGATCTTCAGAAAAAAACATCTGCATACTGTGACCAGTATACATACTATATACTGCAGGAATAGTAGGAGTAGCATTTTAGTGTGATATTCCACACATATAGCCCATGTCTCCAATGTTCATGTAGCCTAGTATTTAAAATAATAATCTACTACTACATACATGCAAACATACACCTGTTCATTTTACACACATTTAATTGTGTGTTTAATTGCATTCAAAAATGTATTTTGCCATTATGACTATTATATAATGTATTTCTACCTCTTGATAGATCTGTTTTGATTTTCATGGTTTGGTTCTTGATTGTAGTTCTGATTCTGATCAGAAGGTAGCAGTATATGTTCTTAAAAGAATATATTTTTTTCATGCGTAGATCCTACCCCCATGTTCCTGGCTAAGACATCAGATCTCACAAACCGCCCACCTATCCCTAGAGCTTTATTTTATGGAAACACCTTCTTTCTCTCTAATGGTATTTCCCGTTGTGTTTCTGTAGCTAATCCTTTTGCTCTTCTTCACTTCTTTATTACACGCATGCACGTACGCACACACACACACTGCACAGTACTGTCATTCAGCAGTCAACCTTTATTGCCCCAGAATGCTGTGTTCATCCTTCCCTCAATTACTCCATTTAGGTGTACAGCACATGCTCTCTCAGACATGGCCCTGCTGACATTTCCAAGAAACATGAAATGTCACGTTTGGCTTTTTTCACTATTCTGTAGTCATGCACGCATATAGAACTGATTAATGCAGGGGCTGGGCAAGGGAATACAATTTTGCTAAAAATAAAACATTTGATTGCATGTTCAGATTGCACATTGAAGTGTGGGGGACACCTACAAATCAGTATGACTATCAAAAAGGTAGAAAACTCAACAGCAAGAAGAACACACCCAGAATTCTCTCCTTCTCTCTGTAATAGGGTAGGAGGCTTTGATATGATCACATTGAAAATCGTCATTGGCTTCAGAAAGTTACACATACACTGAAATCAACTACATTCATCGAATTATTGAAAAGTGCCATCCCCCATCAGACATTTTTGCATTAATCAAGGTGTGAACACATTTCCCTACTGATAGTGCTACCTACAATGTGTTGCACAAACAACCTCCAAGACACGGGTTTGTGTCCCATGGTAACTGGGAAGTAAATGTTCACTTAACCAATGGTTTGCTCTAAAATAAAATGTTTACCCTAACGATTAGGTTTAGACCCTACATAGGACAAGCGGCTATGGAAGATGGATGGATTAGGTTTAGGGTTGGGGTTTCAGAATTCCCTGTGTAATCAGTCTGGAGGCTCAGACCTATGTATGTATTCTCACTTTCTCTTAGATATTTGTCTCCTTTTTTATAAAAGAATGTGTTTTTCAAGTGTCACATGAATAAGTTTGCATGACTGTGTTTCCCTCAAAAAGCATATTCAAAGCTTTACTGATTTAAAGCAGTTTGCACATTTTAAAGCATTGGTAAATGAGACACTAATTGCAAAACATATTGTATTATATAAAAAATGTGTGTTGTCTGTGGTTTTCCGTGATTAGTGACTGGACTGTGACTTGTGTGGGATTTGGAGTATAGATGCAAAGGATGCCCACTCACGCACAAAGCCACATCGCTGAACACACACATGATCTTCAGTGCAGCAGGAATCAGTTTCAGGGTGAGAGGGTCTTCATTTACAATGCAAATGCTGTGAATTATAAGGCAAGCAATTTCTCTTTTGGTGTTACCAAAACTCTTTCACTGATTAATAAAAAGCATACAGTACATTGATACATGCAATCAAAATTCTATTACCCACATTCAACATTTGTGACCCAGAGTGGATTTATTTCCTTCCTATTTTCAATATCACCATGGTTACGGGCTCATCATCATGCATATGTGTGTGCGTACAGTGTCATCAGTTGTCTGTTAAATTGTTTGTTTTTCAACTCGCACTAACTTCAGTGTGTTTACATTATGAGTCATGTAGACAGAACAGCAGGAACAGCCAGCCTGCTAAACTAACACTAGATCTCATTATCAGTGAACCACACTTCATGCTGCCTAATAAGATTAGACAGTTAACTGATTGAGTGAAATCTCTGTGAATGCAAATAAGTAACACTTTTACAATGATTGTACTATAACAACTGTTCTTACAATAAAACTAAATCATACTGGAACAAAAAACTACAATATAAAACTTTCTAAAAAAACAGTTTTAGTTCAGTCAGGACAACTCAGAATAAATTTAGGACTTGGTTTTGGTGGACTAGGTGTGCTATGCTGCTGCTGCAGTGCAACTATGAAAACTTGCTGCTGCTAGAACATACTGTACACAGACATACTATGTTAGAAATACTCATGTAATGCTCATTGAGCATGTAGAACATGTAGGTGCACAATTAGACATAAACTCCCGCTGAAGCAGGTCTAGACATGTGGTGGAGGGGAGGAGGAGGTTTTCAGAGCTAAAACTCTTGTAGTGCACTGAAACCGGCTTATCTGCAGACAACTGAGCAATTTAAATGTATGATAAAGCAATTTAAATGTTTGACAAAGTTGATTAGCTAACTGATTAGCCTACCTATCCTACCTCTTCTTCAATATATTACATTGCCTGCCATAATTGTATATCTGTTTATAAAATATTCGAACAACATTATTTCTCTATTGTAAATTTCTCTTTTTACTTATCTGTTATATCATATTTTTATGTCACTATATGTATGTCTTTTTTAAATGTATATGTTTTTATGTATGTATATGTGTATATATGATTGCATTCTATTTGCACTGGAAGCTTCTGTCACCATGAAAAATTCCTTGTGTGTGTGTGTGTGTGTAAGCATAATTGGCAATAAAGCTCATTCTGATTCTGATCTGATTCGGATTACATGTTAAAGAAGCTATCAGCTTGGGCCACAGAGAGCGCAAGCCGATTGGCTTACACAGATTACATGTTTTAAGGGCCTATAAGCTTGCTCAATGTAATATTTCATGACTAAACTTAAAATGATTAATGTTTGCATGTGCAAAACTCACCAGCACAATGCTGAGTGATTGCCAGGGCATTGCTATGCAGTTGCTAAGGTATTCTGATTTGTTTTCAGCATTTTACTATGCAGTTGCTAGGGTGTTCTGTGTTGCTAGGTGGTTGACTAGTGGCCCATGTGAAAAGAACCCACCCTCACATCTCTTTATGAAATTATAGATAAGGGGATGTTTTGTTTATTTACCCGTTTTATTGGCTGCCAGGCAAAAATCGCAAGTCTGATAATTAAGAATCGTGATAGCACACAACAAGCTGCACAAATTGAGGTATCATGTCTGTAGCACAACTGGTGTGGGACAAGATTTCTTTGGGCATTTAGGAGGGAAGTGATATCACATTACACGTTATGCGATGTTGAATCACAAAATATTCCCTTTTAATAGTTGAAACAGTGGTAAGAAGTGCTGCCCAGAGCATCATGCCATTCTTTAAGGAGAACCGAAGGTTTGAAACCAAAGACAGCCTTTTTATTAGCTTCATCAAAATGACAGTCCTGGTATAGGATCATCTAAAAGCAAATTTCATTGCAAAGTTTAGCTCTAGGTCTCAGTATTATATATATGACTGAATAACTGACTAGGGATTCAATGAGAAGATAAGCAGACGCTGCACCATTGCTGAATCTTCATTGTAAAGATTAAGAACTCTGAAACAAAAAAACTGCTCTGAGATTTTGGAAGTTTTGTCATGTAAAGAGGGTCTTTGTCTCTCTAAACTCTTGCTTTGTGGTTAGATGTAATTTCACTCCATGTTTTCCTGTCACTCATGCTCAAATGGACATACATTTGTAGTAAGAGAAATTCTACTTCAAAGAAAAAGAGTGAACCATTCATACATAATAAATAACTTTCACTCCACTTTTGAGCACTTCTGTACACACTGAATTTAGATATTTATGGGAGTGACCACCCATTTACAACAGAATCCCTACCATATAAATAAACATGCATTAAGTGGGGGAGACAAACATAGAGAAAGTGAGCGAATAGGGGGGAAATAAAAAGGTTGTGGAAGAAAAAAAGCACTGCTTTGGTCAACTACCTCTTTCTGGAGAGGGAACGGAAATACAGGCCTGGGTTTAGTTTACTTTAAAACACAGAGAAAATGTTTTATTGCTTATAGTTTGCTCTTTCAAAGCTCAGGAGACTTACTGGAGATCTCAATAATGTGTCATGTAAGTATCAACTTTGCTCCATTTAATGCACTTTGATGTTTCTCCTAACATCCTAGAGAAGAAATGAAAAAGACTTAAATGAGACAATTGATAAATAACCTACAGTATGACTGTTGAGCTCTAAAATAATTTGTATAGTATAGCTCAGGTCATTTGGTCTTTTGATGAGTTTGATGGGTCTTTGATGAGAAATGCTTGAGTTCATATAGAAATCTCTGACTTTTGATTGCACAGTTTGGCATCTTCTCAAATTTGCGCAGCGAAACTCTAGAGGCACATTTGAGATTTATGTGGCCTTTTAAATCTGAGAAGCAGAAGACACAAGCAAAAGTCTTCATTCGATCTCTAATGAAACTCATAACTGTCTAGGGGAAACAACAAGTATATCAAAGAGCTCTTATTTGTTTACCTATTGGAATCCACGCTAAATCACAAATGGCTTCCTCCTTTGTAAAACCAAACATCCTCACAGAAATGGAGAATAAATAGAACAGCTGTGAGCAAGTTTCACAAGTCGTCTCCTCCAAAACATACACCGTTCACACACACATGCTCTCACAGATATATCCCTGAGTGCTTAGTAATCTTGTTCTTATGACTTTCTTATTGTTGCTCCTTTATAGAATATTAAATGAGGGCTTTGAAGTTTGAATCACACTGCAGGGGGTGAAATGAAAGTAGTGTGTGTGTGTGTGATTGTGTGTATAATTTCTGTACTGAAGCAACACACACACACACATATACACACACACAGAGAGAGAGAGAGAGAGAGTTCGCCCCACCTCTGTAGCATCTGTTTCTGCTATGACTCATAGCCCATGTCTCTACTGCTGTGTATCCAAAAAGAGAGAATGTGTGAGAATTAGAGAAAAAGAGTGAGAGAGTGACAGAGTAAAAACACACTCCTGGGGTTTGAGGAGGTAAACACAGCAGTAAAAACAGACTAATTATCAGTCAGCAGGCACAAATGATCAGCTTGTGTAGCAAGGCCGTTTGAGGAAGCCTGTTTGCAACCTGCTTCAGCTGAGTAAATCACAGCTAATCAGACAGAGTACTCAGCACAACACCCTATTCAAACAGCACAGCTGTCAGTAGGTGGCTCACACTGACCCAACACTTACAGTGCAGTATTGATATATTACAGTATTATTTATATATAAGTATGATATAAGTATTATATTAATATGTACATATTATTTACTTTTAATATTTGTAGAATTTTAAAGATTCAAGTATTGCAAAATAAGCTGAAATATAAAGGGCATCTTGTGGAGCACTTGCTTCTGTTTCACACATGAGAATAAAAGCACAAGCTGGTCCTGAATAAATTATTTTATCAATTACAATAATGACAATTGTGCATTGTGGGATTTAAATGTAACTAAGTGACTCGAGAGTTTTGACTACATTCACCAAAATTAGTTCAGATCCATTTAATGATTCAGTGACCATTTCTGGTGATGCCAGAAAGTGGTGACAAATGAGTGTCTTGTGTGAAATTAGTTTAAAATCAACGATCAAAAGAAAATTTTAATCCATTAAAATATTTATGTCTAGAGACCTATAAAGAGATTTTCGTAGAGGTTTCAAGCATTATAAGAACAAAGCATATCTATCATTTCCATAGAGTTTGTGAGCTGCTGAGCTTTAAAAACAAAACAAAAAACAATAATAGTCTTATAAAAATTATAATGAGTTTCAATAATGTCTGTAAATGTTCATGTATAAACAAAGCATGTCTACATATTAATTAATTTCAGTAAAATGCCTAAGTGTTCTAAGAACACAGCAGAACTATTTTTTTTCCTACAGATTGTCAACTGCACACCAACATAATGGTAAAAAAAACAGGAGCTGATATTAAAATAGCTTTATATATTTAACAGAGATCTAGTAATCTGCTTAAATGGGCAAAAACAACAAATCAAACTATTACCTAACAAACATAATGTAAAAAGCATAACTTAATGAAGACTACATAAACTCCACTTACAATGTATGCTTAAAAGAAGGATTGTCCATTGCATTTCACGTAATGCTGCCAATCAAGAACGATATGCCAATAAATAACTCATTTGTGTGTTCCTCATCTCTAGATTATTAATTTAGATCAACATCAATGGGAATACAAAACATGAATAAATGAGCATTGTTGAAAGTAACTTTGTAGAAATTAACAGGGCCACATTGATTAGACTGTCTGACTAACGGACAATTCTGTAAGGGTTGTTTCGGCTCATGAAGCTCACCTGTGATTGGCTGGATGGTCGCTCAATCAGTCCAAATGTAACAAAACGCAAAGAATACTGTATAGAAATTCACCATTTGGACTTGAAATGGGTTTAGCTTGGAGAAGTGCAGGGGACAAAAATCACCTTTTTAAAGAGTGTGGGGGACGTGTCATCTCCCATTGCTGCTAACCACTTGAGTTGCACGTTCATGAACTGCTCACTTGTCCATGAGAACTTGTGTTGCTTATGCTTTCACAGAGCGCAATATTCATTAAAACATCTCCTTTTATGTTCAGCATAAGAAAGAAAGGCATGTAGGTTTGGAATGACATTAGGGTGAGTAAATTATAACAGAATTTTCATTACTGGGTATAAATTTGAAATGTCAGGTTGGCGGCATTAAAACTATTCCTTTAAAGAGATATTCTGTTTTACTCTCAAATACCGTAAGCCTGAAAAACACACCTTCTGCTTTTATCTGTGATTTTATTGTCATTAGTCTTTCTGACCTTACCTGCCACAGTGCCGACGACAGACCCCAGGAGGGCATAAAAAGCCAAAATGGGTGAGAAGAGGAGAACAGCGCCCAGGATAAGCAGTGATGGTCCTAGAGTCTCACATGCAAAGATCTGCCCCACACCCAGTACCGCCCCCTGCAGGAGCTAATGGAAACAGCAAACCTTCAGACAAGGCCTTTTCTACGATATACTAGCCACATTTCCATTATTGGGCCAGTGCAAGCCAGGGATAGCATCTGGTCAGCCGGGGCCAATAGCCTCGGACCTCGAGTCACAAGACCAAAATCGATCTGCATTCCCGCCTTACGACCAATAGCCCCCACATCGTTGCCCTAAAGCCCGCCCTTAATACGCATTGATTTGTATTGTCTGCATTTTTTTTCTCTGAACATGTACCATTATGCGCTGGATATACACAGCTTGGCAAGTTTGGCTACAATACACTTAATCATGTTGCAGATTTTCATCAGCTCAAATATTTAGAAGAGCCCTGATTTTGTCTGCTGACCAGTACTGCCGATTCTCCATTCACCTTTGATCTGTTGAGGTAAGTTGGAAGCTAGATATGTAAAATTGGGAAATTAATATCTTTGTGCTTAAACCTCTGATCTGACTGACTTCACCTTCTTCGGTCTAAGGATAATCAGCAGGCTAATGGTGCTTGGCCGTTGACCCAGTCTCAGAGGAAGCACAATGAAGCCCTGGAAGTGGGAGTGTGAACAAAACTGGCCCTGGCACGCACTAGCATGCCCTCATTTGGCCCAATAGTGGATATGAGGCTACTGATATCTGCTCCAAGTATAACAATTTAAATATAGTACATGCCTCAAAGGTCAAGAGTTTAATTTCTACATCACTAGAAATTACACTAAAGTACCAAGCGGAATTGCAAAAATAATGCAAGTTTCCAAACAGATTTCCCAAACGCTCCTTTTATTACCCAAAAGTATCATAAAAGTTATCCATGTGACTTGTGCATCACATTCCTTCCCACAAGTCTTCGACTTCAAACAATTCTGGTAGTAAATAACCCAAAATGTAAGTAATTTTTTAGTGAAAATCTTGACATCCTTTGCACTTTGAGATGTCAGAATATGAGAGAAGCTCGTTCACATTGGCTCAAACTAGAACTTGCATTGTTAAGCACTAAAAATTGTATAATAAATCAATAAATTAGAACAAAATTAAATTGACAATTTTAATTTTTGGGTGAACTTTTCCTTTAAAGTTGTTGCTACACAATTAGATAAGAGAAAGTATTTTAACATATAAAATACTACTTCACCTTTAATGCAAAAATGTAAATAGTGGAGTGAAAGAGACAGCAAACCACATTAATTGGTTTTATTACAATGCTGTTCAAAACTATGTTCAAAATACTGCATATGTATGCCAATGTTTGCCATTTATGAACTGGTACTTTATTCCTATGAATAACATTGTCTCTCCTACAGGATGGAAACACAGTGTCCTGATGAAAGGATGATAATATACTACATGAATCATTCACTGATGCTGGCTAGATATAATATAAGGCATTTGTCTATTTCCTCAAAGTCCTGATTTATTGGGCTATAAACTCTGCCTCTTTCACATTGAATATTCATGGAGAGAGACAAAAAAGACAATAAAATAATGGTTATTTTTCTCTCTACATATCCCTTTCTGCCCTATGCATTTCTCAATTCTGTATCAAGTTGTCTCCATGGAGATGTGGTAAAAGCACCATATACTTTTTTGTTGAGTGTATGTATAAATATATTTTCTAAACAACACATAATAGTCAGTTGCGATTCCACTCCAGTCCACTGCAGCCTAATGGCACTAAATAGAATTAATAGAGTAATTAAATAAATATCATCTTGGAATAAAAAAATCTGACTCACTGACACACACACACACACACACACACACACACGCACGCACACTTTTCTTAGCACTTACTAGGAAAGATGTGAAATAGAAGAATGATGAAAATAGATGGAGGAAGGAAAAGACCATTGTGTGGGCAGTTAGGACAAATTAAAAAGACAGAATAAACAGGAACTGATAGGCATAAAGATAGAGAACATTCATTCATTCATCTTCAACCGCTTATCCTGTACGGGGTCACGGGGGGCTGGAGCCTATCCCAGCTAACATTGGGCGAAAGGCGGGGTAGATAGAGAACATGATAAAACTTAATCAACGAGATGACATGAAAAATATTTTAAGGGTACAAATGGCAAAAAAATCTGTATTCTCATTTGTTCACCACTAGTAATTTTCTCTCTTCATCATCATCATCATCATCATCATCATCATCATCTGCTCCCATTTTGTCTTATCCTCTCACCTGTGGCACATTGACTTGGGTGTGATTGGTGCTCTCTGGTGCCCCCAGTGGCAGGACAGAATAGTTAGGAAAATAGGGTGTTGAAGTGCCAGTGCAAGCCAGGTAAAGCAGGATGACTGTATTAAAGGGGAAGACGCTGAATGGCAAATCCCAGCGGTCCAGTACCGGAGCCAGACCACTAGACAGAAACGTCCTGAAACAGAACAGAAATGTAAAAATGTGACAGCGATGGAGACAGTGAGATATTAAAAGCATCTTGTAGGTTCCAAAACCTAAAGTGAGCTTTCTACCTGGACACCATTTTAAGGCATCAAAGGCACACTCCAGATGCAAAGGCTGTTCCAAAAGATGGATGGCATATTATTCTGCCTTCTTATCTAAGATAAATCGTTTTAGCCTAATATTAAGGAAGCATCGCATGTATGACAAAAAGCGATAACAACAACTCTGTCAGTACTGAAAAGTAATGAATAAAGGTAGTAATCGCATCAATCGAAACAAAACAATATGTAACACTAAAATGCCCACTAAAATTTTCCAAACAAAGTGTTCCACAGTATAAAGATATAATTAAAATAAAATAGCACCAATTCAAGTAATATTAAACGTTTTGCAAAGTCTAATTGGGAGGTTGACTAATTGAAAGAACTTGTCTACCCATGGGTTGCATTTTCATTGCAATGTGCATTAAATCTCCTTTCAGCTCTTTTCGACTATCCCCTTTGCTACTGCAATCATGAAGACACATTCATGATTCATTTCAGGGTGTCAATGCTTGCGTCAAGTGCTGCTTTAAACTCCAAATGAAAAGCTTCTACAGAAAATGTCTCATTCTGCATTTTCTTGATAACTCTGCTGTGCTTCTGTGGTGATGACTCCGGGCAGACATATTGCAAAAGTTCCGCCTTGTTCTGACCAGTGTATATACTGGTTTATGCTTTATTAACAGTAAATTTAATTCACCATTAATTAATTAATTGCGTGAATCGTAATTAAGAAAAATGTACGCGATAAACTATTTAAATTAATCTCATGCCTTAATGCGTTAACGTTTACAGATCTAATGTATTTATAAATGGATTATTGTTCTCAATGTTTGGGTGTGAAATTATTTTTTCTGCTTATATTAAATTATGTTACTAACTTAGCATCATGCTAATGTCAAACTCCGTTGAACTTGAAATCAATTGTGAGTTGCTGCCCATGTAGGGTGTTCCAAATCCATCCATGACATATACAGTTAGAACACTGCCTTTGTTGAATGACAGCTCACTTGATTTTGGAGTAGGGCTTCTATTTGTATGCGTATCTTACGTTGTAGCTCCACCAAGGCACACAGGCAGCAGTAGCCACAAATACCATTCTCCAGCAGAGCTGAACACACCCATCAGCAGAGCCACCAGCATTCCATTAAAACCATGAAGGCCACCAGATATCTCCTCACTGCAGACACAAAAAATCTGTGATGATCAGCATTTGCTACTCTAGCCATATCAACATTGTCCTTTAAATGTGTTTTTCTCCAAGTTAAATCTTCAAGATCCCTCTATGCAGCCTACAATAGCAAAAAAAAAAGTGCATGTATCAGCAGGGTTGAGAGGGTTACTTTTTAAGAATAGAGACCAAAGCATTCAAGCTTCAAAACAGATGCAAAGGGATTAAACATTTAATGTTTTTCATTTAGGTTTGTTCTGAGCAGAAACAGTTTTTGTCCATTCTGATTCCGGCTTTCTGCTGCCTCCTTTTCAAATGGTAACTGGTTAAAGAAATAAATAAAAGAATGGTTAATAACATTCTTTTTCAAATGACAGTAGCCTCTTCGGTGTTAAGGGTGGGTGATATATAGTTGCAGTGTTGCCAGATCTCACAAGATAAACAAGGTTACTGTTTATCTTATTTCATACTGAAATATATATATTTATACTGAAAATATATAAATATTTTTCTTGTGCACAAACACATGTTTGGTCACTGTGATCCATCTCTAGCTTTCGTTGTTAAGGAGGAAGCAGGAGTCGGGTAAAAATCCAATGTAAGTCTTTTATTTGATACAATTTTCAGTTTAGCCTACTGTTTGGTTTTCAGCAACACACACACAAGACTGCTGTGTGCGTCACTCCCCTCGAGTGGTTTGGACTGCCCCTTTAAAGCCCTCCAGCTCCCAATGAAACACAAAACATCTGTTAGGGGTGATTTCCTACAGGTGTCTATCCTTACCGCTCTTCCTCTCCCGGTCACGCTCTCCACAGACATCACTCGGCCACGCCCACATCACCACATACCCCATCGCCCGACTTAGGCCGGCCTATCACTTACTCCCCCCAACTATTTCTGGAGACAGATACCAATTGGTGATCTGCACGCAGGGTTGGGGATTAACGAAATACATGTAACGGGAATACGTATTTAAAATGCAAAATATAAGTAACTGTATTCCACTACAGTTACATTTAAAATCATTGGTAGTTAGAATACAGTTACATTCAAAAAGTATTTTGATTACTGAACAGATTACTTTGCATTTTATTGTCATTTGTTTCATTTGATATTAAGTCCTTTCAGATGGAAAACATTTATACATATACATGATGCGATCCAAAGTGCATTTGAACAGCGGTGAAACACTTTCTAATGATCTGTTACATTCATACCAGCAGACAGAGAAGTTTGGAGCAGAAAAAATAGAAATAAACCTTGTGTAAATTGTCAGCTTTACGCTAAGCTAAAATACTATTTCTAGCCATTTTACATGCACGTTACCACACATGATCATATCATTTTATCAAAATCACATTGGATCATAATTTCTTTTTTCAAGTAAGACCTTTGATATTAGGGCAAAAATCATATTTTTGATAATAATTTTTGTATTGTTTTCCTGTAAAAATATCTAAAAATCAATCAAACAAGACCAATTTGATGGATCTTGTTTTAGAAACAACACTGCATGAGATATTTAGGTTTTTCAGATAATACATTTTTAACATGTGTATTTTGTCTTACTGTACCGTAAGTTTTTATAGTCAAAACAATAAAGTGCTTAAGAAGTAATCCAAAGTATTTACAATACATTACTGACCTTGAGTAATCTAACAGAATATGTTACAAATGATATTTTACAGCATGTATTCTGTAATCTGTAGTGGTATACATTTCAAAAGTAACCCTCCCAACCCTGTCTGCACGTTGGTATCCTTCATGCAGTGGAGCCACTGTAGCAGGGTGTGGTCCAAACAGAGGGTGAAAGCACACCCCAACAGGCAGTACCGGAAGTTGAGGACTGCCCACTTGATGGCCAAACACTCCTCCACGGAGCTGTACTCCCTCAGCAAGAGTTTACGACTAATGTACAGCACAGGGTACATACCCCCCCCCCCCCCCCCCCACCCCCTCTACAATCTGGGACAGTACATCTCCCACCCCCTTTCTGATGAATCCAGCTGCAAGATAAAGGGGAGAGTGAAGTCAGGATTGTGCAATAATGGCCTGCCGCAAAGTACCACCTTCACCTGTGTGAACGGTCCAGCGCTATCCACTGGACCGGATCTTGTGCCCCCTTTTTAGTATTATCAGCCAATGGGCTGGTGATGGTCAAATAATTAGACACAAACCTGTGACAATAGCCATCCCCAGGAACTGTCTCACCTCCTTTTTGGTCTTAGGTCTCGGGCCGTCTGCAATTTCTGCATTCTTATCAATTTGGGGTCGCATCTGCCCATGACTCAAGCGGAAGCCCAGATACTGTACTTTCACCCACCCAATTGCGCACGTCTTTGGGTTTGCCAAGGATCCTGCCCATCTCAATGATCTCAGGGCAACCCTCAAATGCTGCAGGTGTCGCTGGCAATCATTACTGAAAATAATGATGCCATCTAGACAAGCAGTGGTGTAAGCAGTGTGTGGTCTGAGGATTCTGTCCATGAGCCGCTGAGACGTCACCGGGACCCCAAACATACCAAGCGGATGCCAAGCGGGTTTGGAAAGCCAAATGGTCTGCCAAAATGCATAAATGTAAAATGCCATCTTTTCACTGGACATGGGAGTTAAGGCGATCTGCCAATATCCCTTCGATAAATCCAGTGTTTTATAAAAGCGAGCCGCGCCTAACTGATCGAGCAGCTCATCAATCCAAGGCACCGGTTACACATAAAATGTAGACACCGCACTGAGTTTCATATAATCCACACAAAAACAAACTGTGACAGTGCTCTTAGGAACCAAAACCACCGGGCTGGCCCAGTCACTGTGGGATTCTGCCTCCTCCATTCCTTTAATCCGTGTACAGTATTGAATTTAATTTTTGCTGTTTGAAGTTTCCTCCTCTCAAATCAAATCAAATTGAATCGTTTGACCAAGCCATCCATTTTTGGGTGGTAAAGTTGGTCCGAATAGAGTTAATCCCCAATAAATTGTACAGTTTGCTTAATGTGCGTGACATACACAAAATGCCCTGATCAGATAGGATTTCTTTCAGAATCCCCACTAATCCTGAAGAGTGCCTCCTCAACACTTCGCACTGAAATGTTGCGCAGAGGCACTGCGTCTGAATATCGAGTTGTATAGTCCACCAGAACTAACGCATAGACGGTTCAGTGTCTTTTCCTGTCCTAAGTGACTCGCCATCGGATTATAATGAGCCATCTAAAATAAAATTTCCCGACAGCTCTGCGGTATAAACAATTGGGATGTATGCTCCTTTGTCTGAGAGTCCCGCTTCACTCGATACAACCAATCCACGATCACTGAAAAATACAGATATGCTAGTGCAATGTCTGGCTGGAGGTGTTGACCATTAATCCCTTTCATTTGGTCAAAGGCGTGCATAAGGGTCTCGTCTCACATTTGCTCCAGAGGAAAATCCCCTGCAGGGAATCTTCTAAGGGCTGGGGAAGCCAGGACTTCCCCCTCCCTTACTTCCTCCTGATGTGGAGCTGACGTAGATGGCCCGGGCACCGCCTCCCCAGCCAATAAATCACACACCACACACCAATACACTTTGTTGCAGGACCCATCCACATATATTCCCCTCAATAAAGTTGTAAATTTCAGACAATTCGTAACTAAAATTTGTGGATGGGAGTGGTGAAGACTAACTGCAGCGTCGACACTATAATTTTGTCCTGAAACTGAATAATGACCTTCACTACAGGGACATTTTCAATATCCCTGTGGACACACCTTACCTTCACCCGCTGGCTCATATCCAAAGACTCGGATTGAACCAAGCCTTGGTTAATGGAGATTTGATTACAACCTGAATCCACCAAGGCTTGGTATATACCCCCTTAATACTCTAAGTTATCCGGTATGCTCCTGTTCAATTGATGGTGGCCTGTGGTGTGCCGGGGATCCAGAAAAATGTCTCCACCTCTATCGCAGGGCATCGGTCCTGGAAATGCCCAGGTTCCACCTCATGGGTTGAACGGCCCATGGGACCGGGGAACTGGTTTTGGGGTCTGAATTCCCAGTTTCCAGGGAATAGGAACAGGACAAGGGGAAGAAGATGTGGAGAGGGGAGAGAGAGGGAGAGAGAGTGAGAGAGAGATGAGGGCCCCGAATATGCCGCCATATGTTCCTAAGCCATAAACCATTATTTTTTTCCGGCCGTCTGGTTCTTCGAACCATCATGCACACAGACAGGCTCTCAGCTTCTATCAATCCGCATCAGCTCAGTCTTGTACTTCCGCGTTAAATTGTGTAACCGTTCGCCCCTCTTGTTCAAAACAAACTGTCCTAGCATGTAACACTCTCGCTCACAGTGCTGTAATTCCCTGCCCTGTGCTGCTGTTTTTCTGTCTGAAAATCCTCACCCACTAGAGGCTAAAAGTGTGCAAGGGATGTATGTTATATAAAGAAGGTATGAGAAATCACAAAACATGATGTAAACAAATGCTACAATTTACTTAATAATAATACCTCAATATGTTAAATAACCATAATGTTAATTAAGACTTTATTATTACAACTGTAATACAATAAAACATATACAGAACAACCACTTTTAGTGTTTGAATCAATCATATCTCTTACTGAACACTGTGTGAAATTTTTATTTTTGCCTTATTTAATTAAGTTGGAATGTAAGAGTTTATAACAGTTTGCTCAATAATCTCATTCCATATCTGTATAATTGCTGCAACATCATAGAGGATAAATGGCCTACTCTATGATATTGCATTATATTAGTTTTGTACAGTATGTTAACTTAATAGCCAAAATACTTACAAATGGCTATTTCTATTTAAATAAATGTTATATTCTTAATATTTTTTTTTTGTCCAAGAATCCTCTTGCAGCAATGAAGGACTTTGGCATTTAGAAGCTGCTAGTTTAAGACATGTGAGGAGTCTCTTTCTAAAACTAGAGACTGGTTTACTTGTATTTTTGTTGTGCATCTGTGCCGTCCACTTCCCTCTCTATCCTGGTTAGAGATTCATTTTTCAAAACATTGATGCATGGAATAGCCTTCATCTCTCTAAAACAATAGACTTTAGGAGAAAATAGAATTTCTGGAGCAATGTGTTTCTTTTTGCCTGTTTTTAAAACCAAAATTTTACTTGCAAGTGTAAAGCAACTTGTAAGAACTCAATACTACAGAAAATGGGAATAAAAATTTACTGCAATGTGATTTTCGCATGGTAGCGCAACCATTTTCAATTGTTCTAAAAATAAGAAAATTTAGTTGAGAACCAAATTAGCACTTTAGAATGCTTTTGTAAGGAATATGTGATACAGCATATGTTTGCCATCATGAGTAAAGAAAAAATGGAATAAATACCACTTAAGACAATTATTTCAAACCATAATAATAATTAGCATCGTTAATCATTATTTATCATTATTAATTATAATAATTAATGATTTTGGTAGTATTTTTTTTATCAATTTAATGCATACTTGTTGAAAGAAAGCATTAATTTCTTTCAAGAACAAAAATGTCATGTGTTCTAAAAATGGAAGCATTTATACTATATATAATATCATTTAACTTGTGACTTGTAACGTAATTATGCAGAAAAATGCTAACTACTTATTTACTCTTACTGGAGTCATAATATTTCTCAGTACTTCTACTTTTAAGTGAAATATTTCTTCAATTGCAGAACTTTTATTTGTTAATATGTTTGAAAAGACAAAGACATTTTGTGCAAGGAGCAGCCCTATTTATATCTGAAAAAAATCCCAATATATATTGATAATCATCAGGTAAATCTTTTGATTATCAATTTGTCAAAACTACGAAGATCCAAACCCTACGTAACAGTTTTATAAAAGTAGTTGATACGACGTGTGCGTTATATATACAGTATGTCTTTTGAATCCATATGAATAGACCTAAATTCTGTGATTCACATATAATCTTATCATAATCTTATAACTTTAACTTCTGCAACCAGGTATGAGTCAATTGAACACGAAAACCAGATCAGACAAGTTATTATGTGAACTAGATTAACAAATTATTTAAAATTGTTAAATTAACGGGACACAGTTACATACATTTTGTATTTAAAATATGTAACACTGTTAGATGTATTCTGTTACTCCTCAACCCTGTATATCAGTATGTGTTTTGGTGTTTGCACACCAAGATGAGGATGGCACACAAGTGAGGCTAACTTTTTTGTCTGACCTGTTTTAGTTGATCTGTCACACCATCACTCATCTGCAGCTGGAAAAGCAGTTGGTGCCCTGAGGTTTGTTTTAGAAGATTTTTTCTGCTTTACATAATGCAAATGTGACTGTGCGTGTTTTTGTCTCTATGTATGTGTTTTGTATGTGTACATGCTGCTATGTGGGCAAATGCATTTATTTGTAGATGTTTTAAAGTATGCACATGCTTTTGTGTATGTGTGGGTGTGTATTTTCCCCACCAATCTTGTCCCAGCATTATAGCTGTAAGGGTAGAGGCCAGAAGGCCGAGCACCCCCAGCGTAGCCTGCCAGGGGCTTTCCAGCAGCAGCGCAGCTAGAATCACAGCTCCACTAACAGGGTTATTCAACAGAATCACCCGCGAGATCCCACGCAGACACCACTCAGCCAGCTGCAGTGGGAAGATTTGATCTGAAATAGAGAAAAAAGATCATATAAGATCTCTAATTCACATAATCTAACTCTCATGTGTGAGAAGCACACAGCAGGATATAATACACTTTTTCTAAGCATGTATAATAATCCTTTTATGTAAAGGATTTAATCATTTGAACATGTGGCTTGTTTCAATCACGTACATGTTAAACAATCATCAAAAAATAGTAAAGTATTCATCCTTGAAGACAGTTCATTAGAAAACGTTTAGAATTAGTTTAAACATTCATTTAGAACTTTTTTAAGTATTGCCATATGGTGTGTAATGTAATGAAGTGGGCTCTTACCCTGTATGAAAGTGTGGAATTGTTGCATTTCTCCAGTACAGTACAGCAGTATTCTGATGACACGCTGTTTCAGGCCTCCAGGGTGCTGTGGGGAGTTTGTTTCCCTCAAAATCTTCATTTTGCCACATAAAAATGAACCACTGTGGAATTACAGGTTAAACTCAGAGTTACTCAACTTTAGCTTCCTCATTACCATTGTCATCTCCCCCTTTCTCCCGCTTTCTCCCCCTTTCTCCCCCACTCTTTTTTTTTCATCGCCTTTTGGACTCACAGTCTTTCTTTGATACTCATCTTGTTCACTCTCACTTGTTCACTCTTCATATGTGAAGTAGTTTGTCTTTTACATGTCAGGGTTAATATTATATCTTTATTTTAAATACACGTAACATTCACCCTGACTGGACAGACACAGACAGATTTAATGTGTAACAACTTCTCTCTTTTCTCAATCATTCACGTTTCTGTTATCCTTTCATTTTCCTTTCATCTATTAGCATTTGTTCAGTGAAACAGTGAATCTGACTAAGATTTCTATGTGAAAGTAAATAGCTTAAAGGATTTGATTAAAAAAATCAAATCATCTTTTATCATTTTACATCTGTATGCGAAAGTTATATTACAGACAGCTTTTGTATTATTTATGTATTAATTTATTTGTATTCTGTGTAGTGAGTTACATTTGTGAGAACAAAGTGCACCTGCATATTGCTGCATTATGTAATGTATTGTAATCTCAAGTCATTGCTGAAAGAGGGACCCAGAGTTACATAACAGGAGTGTTACTTGAACAAAACAAGGTTTATTTTCAACATTGAGAGGGCCAGTGAGAGAAGGAATTTGTAGTCTAAGTGAGTTTACAAGTGACATAAATCTTTTTCTGTTTGGACTACTGTTTAAGTGGAGGTAAGTGGATGAGAGATTGTAAGAGTATGAGACAGACACACAGACAGATCTATTTATAGAATATAGCAGCAAACAGCAACTGTAGGGCCTAAATATAGCTGTAAGACACTAAGCAGGACTTAAAGAACACATATAGGGCTTTTCCACTGCATGGTACAACTCGACTCAATTCGACTCTGCTCGCTTTTTGGGGGTTTTCCACTGTAAATAGTACCTGGTATCTGCTACTTTTTTAGTACCACCTCGGTCGAGTTTCCAAGCGAGCCGAGCCGATACTAAATGTGACATAAAAATCCTGCAGATCACTGACTGGTCAGGGAGCATCGTCACTGGATTTCCGACACGCGACATCAACCAGCTAGTTTTAAAGTTAGCAACAGCGACAACAGTATCATTTGTTCACGGGACTTTCGAATTGTGACAAATGAAATAGCTGTGAGCAAAACCACGCCGTGGTCAATAAACGAGGTGCAGACAGTCCACTCGTTAGCGATGAGCGAATATAAAATGTCTCTCAGGAAATGTATCAGCTGTTGGCTGCACACGGCTACCACTGGTCCTACCAACAGTGTTGGGAAAAGTAAAAATTTTTTTTAAAAGTGACTACAGAACCATCAAGGAAAAGTGGAATTGGTTCGACCAAATGGATGCTATCTAGATCGGCAAGCAATAGGAGGAAGAGTGCCCGGCTGGAGTCCATGATGGAGGATGTTACGTTAACACTCTATTCTGCTTGAAAGTTTCACTTTATTTAGTTGGCCAGCTACTGGGTAGCTTGCTTCTAAAACAACCAGGCCAGGCCAATTGAACTGTAACACTTGTGTAAAATCACCATGCAACAACTGCTTTATGCAGCACAATGAGCTAGTAGCTAACAGCTAGCAGTCTTGTTATTGTTTTGGTCAGTTTGTATCATGTTTAAGATGATGTCACGGCAGTAGTGGTGGCGCAACTATGACGACCAGCCTATAATCCCACCCACATTGAGATGGCATTAAACTGCAGTGGAAATGGAAGATCGGAAACGTAAAGCGTGTGGAGTTGAGGCGAGTCGAACCGTAATGTGCAGTGGAAAATGCCAATAGCCCGAATATGACATACAAAAAAAACACCAGCACCACTTCGCAAGTTGCCCTAGGGCAGTAACAAACTTGTACCTTCACATTTCTGCACACTGTCCACCAGACCAGTGGTGGATTTAGGCACGGGCCGTAGGGGCAGCACGGGGCGCCCACACAGACAAGTGGGTGCCTTGAACTCCACCAATCATCTAATTTACAATCAAGTTCTGGGGCCTCATGTATAAAACCCTGGTCAGATTTCTTCCTAAAAGTGTGCGTTAGCAAAAAACGAAACTTTAATCCAATACACTTTTTGTCAAATTCCGCGAATACCTCTTCACGGTCTGCTAGCTGTACATTCTTTGTGTTCACTGAAATAAAATCTGGTGTTTGTACACAGCCCAGGCTCTGTAAATGGGAATATAAAGAACCGATCCACACAACAGTACTGTGTGTGCATGAAATGTTCCTACTCCATGAAGGATATTATTGAAATAAGTGTTGTGAGATATCTCACTGGTCTCTAACAGCTCTAGATCAATTCTCAGGGCCAGCAAAGCCTTCTCTGCTGGCCTAAGATGCCAAATAAATAAATATTTCAACAAACAATCCCCTTTTTGCCAAAGTATTTTTAATCACTTTCCACTCATAATTAATAAGACGTACTTACAATGGGAATAGGTCACATCAGCTGTTTTGACCTTTTCTCTCTTTTCCTCTTTGAAAATGAAAATTCACAGCTGGGACCAAGATATATTTGTGCCGGGGAAAGTGTTCTTTTTCCCCACGGAGAAAAGAAACAGCAGAGACCACATCCTGCCTGAAGGGGTGGTTAATGTGTTGAGAATACATCACATGGACTTACCAACCGGGAAGTACCACACATGGAAAGGAGTCCCCGTGGTAGGTCTTACACGGAAGGGAGGAGCTCTACAACGCAGCGACTGGTGGTAGAGCAAAACTCTGCCCAAGGGAAGACACAGGTTTACCGTCAGGGAAACCGTACTGTGGAAAGTACCTAATTTGGGATTACTGACAGGGAACCACCACACATGGAGCACCTATCCCAAGTACAGGAGCTGACCTGACAGAGCATACTTCACAAGTACTGGTCCTGGCATCAAATTTCTCCGCTAATTCGGCTGCCACAGATGGGGAGGAAAGGCATCCAGGGTTCGGCCGACCCAGGAACTCACGTGGGCAAAAAAGCACACATTATCCCCTCAGGGATGGGAAAGGTGCTAAGTGCAAGCGGTACACCCAGCCAGCTGCCCGCAAGCTTACCTATTTGTTCCCGCTAACACACGGGAGGAAACTGGCTCAACCCGGAGATTGTAAACCCTCCCAAAGGTATTATGTGTTGCCCAGCCTGCTGCTCTACATATGTCTGTTAGATTCGCCATATGCCCTAAGAGCCTCTGAAATTGTTTCAGTGGGACCACTGTTCTTCCCCTGAATGACTTCAGGCAACACAGCATCGCTGAGTCCAACTCCTTCCAGAGAAAAGAGATGCTCTGTAGCGGGGAGAGCTTGCTCTTTTCCCAGTTGCCCCGAAGCTCCAATCGGATGAGGTGTCTGAGCACCAGGTCCCTGTGCGCTCACAATAGATCTTGAGAGTGAGCTAGAACCAACCAATCGTTGAGATAACTGATGATGCGGTTGCCCACTTCACTTAGCGGGGCAAAGTCTGCCTCTGCAACTTTCAAAAAGACACGAGGTGACAGGGACAGACCGAAGGGGAGGACCTTGTACTGGTCTGACCCCAGAACAGTGGCATCCTTGCCTGCTACTGAGGTAAAACGGACGTTATAGAGCCTGGGCAGGTGCCTGACGTAGCCAGCATGATGGGTTGGAGAGCGCTAACCACGCCTCCAGACTCCTTGCAAGGTGCACCAAGAGGACAATTGTCTTTGACATACCTGTGGATGGGACTTCGCGGCATGGCGGAGTAGGAGCTGCCACATCGAGAGGCCTCGCTTCCCGAACTCGTGGCTGTGCTGAGAGAAATGTTAGAGCACTTACCTCGCTCTGTGTACCCACAATAGGACCAGTCTGCAATGGGAGAGGAGGCTGGGCATCCTTGTGGCGCGTCACATACACCTGGTCGTGGGTATGTGTGTGTCGCAGCTGGGTGTGTGAAGTCGGGACTCGTGTCCACAGCACCCCGACTGGGAGTGTTCGATGTACGGCTGTTCGATGCACTGCAATTGCCTGCTCTACCCGAGGAACCTCTGTGTACCGGGTAGTAAAAAGGTGCCAACCAAGACTTTGTGAATTCCTCATGCACCTCCGAGAAGAATGGAACTGGGGCAGAGTGGGGCTGTGTTCGGCACTCTGAGCCCAGGAACCAATTGTCCAGACGCGAATGCTCAGGGTGGGGTGGAGGGTTCCACGCTCCCATTAAAGCCCCCAGCGCTAACCGCAGTGGCCTTGTGAATGTAAGCAGAAGGACCAGGATGACCCCTAGTGTCACTACATCGGCACAACGTCAATTGAAGCACAGATAGGTAACAGGAGTTTCCTAAGTGTAAACTTGGCTGCTAGAGCGTTCAATGTCGGATAAAGTTTTGAAAAGTAGTGCTGCATTCCATTCAACACGGAAAGTCGAATTTTACAAATTCCTACTAGGAAAAGTGCAATGGAATGCATCTTGAAGTCAGAATTACAACTTGTAGGCTCGTACAGATATTCTCAAAAATTCTCGATTTTGCCGAGATGCAGGTGCATGATGTCACACAAACATGTCAACACTCAGGGAGATATGCAAAGTAAGTGATAAACATTCACTAAGTAATATCAATAAATGAGTTTGTTTCCAACTGCAGAAATAAGTGTATAAACATGGTAAATTATAATCTCTTTTGATAATCCTACACCTGAAGCACAAATGCAAGCGCTGCAGCATTTTTTATCAGTTGGGTTACTAGGAGACATCTCTAATGAGAGTCAAACCCCTGCTAAGCTAACGGGAGCATTGCAGTTTTGTTTAATTAAACGTCATCTTCTGAATATCAAGAAATGGAATGCATTTATGGTTGGAGAATAGGAATATAGGAATATAAGTATGTCAAATAGGAATATCCCACATCCAACTTGAATGGAACTCAGCATAACCATGTACCCTGAGGAACCAAAATGTATTGCAAGCAGCATTTAAATCGCAAATATTATTAGACAGATTTCTCCAGGTATTATAGACCTCCTTGGTAGATTCATATGAAAAATTATGATTTCTGAATGTCTGTTTAGGAGATGTTAATTTCAGAAAAGAGTCATTCTGTAGTTAAAATTAGGCTTGCTTAAGGATTAAGTGTAATTTTAAGTTCTGGCTTTCGTGTGTGGATGTATTTTTAAAATGTCAATTGGTATTACTAGTTAGCTGAGAAATAATGTATGATGCCCAAAGGCATAGGGTGTCTGATTCATTGTGAAACTTTTCTTAAAGGAATGAATCACAATGAAGGCCTAGACTGTAAATGATCTGATGATTTCGACCTGTCAATCATCTAGCCCATTTTCATTGTATTTTAGTTTCATTATTGAGGCTTACTGCCATATTTATGCCATGTTGTTCATAACAGTTGTCAGTTGAGGGTGCTATTTTGCAGTTGTTGTTTTTAACAACCATTTCTGCATGATGTCGATAATAAACCTCATTTGGTATCTTTAGAGTGCAGGGTTTTGGAAAGAGGGTGTGTGGCTAATTTAACGACTCAGTCTCATGGAAGTAGATAGGCTAAAATCGCTCACAGCACCTTTAAATTTAAAGAAAATAATAAAACTACTGTAAGTAAATTTTAGATGCTCCTCTTTTGTATTACAGTGTTGAATTCCTTTGAAATAAATGTATCTTCCTGTTATTTAAATTTCAGTTCAACATGTTGTGGGGTGTAGCCAATTTTGTTGCATTTGGCTATGTCTTGTGAATGACAGAGGGAATATTGTGGTTGATTTAAGTGACAATCTCCTTACATGGTCAGAACTTGTCAATGGTCGATTTAAAATGTCTTGCACACACATACACACCCAGGCTCTAGTTAGGGATGCACAGACTGTCTGCCTGCTGTAAATCATTAGCCCTGCATGTGCTGAAGTCAGGATGCAATTATCTGGCTTTGTAATGCTGTGACCGGATGCTCTTTTTCGGTTTGGCAGCAATGAGCTCTAATTTAACCCATCCACAGAGCTCCATTCTGGGTTAAGCTGGCACGGTCTACTTCTGGAGGTTCAAAGCAATGCACGTTTCGAACTCCATGTGGAACTTTTTTAAAAAGGAAAAGTTAGCCCAAAAATGTTTTAATAATTTTCTCACCCATATGCTGTCTCGTACTCATATTACTTTCTTTCTTCTGTGGAAAACAAATAATATTTTTTTTGAAGGATATGTCTGTTTATCCATAGGGTCCAAAATGGACATAGGGGCAGCATAAAGGTAATCCATATGAGTGCTTTAATGCAGGTCTTCTGAAGCATGCATCAAGCACGAGAAAGTGTAACCAAGCTTAAAATCATTTTCGTGCCAAGGAGACTGCAGATGTTATTGTACATATATTTAAGTGATATCACTACAACCCCCCTGGGGGCCTTTTACCCCAAATGAGGGGGCATTTAACCCCAAGAGTGGGGTAAAAGTCTCTCTTGCCACCTTAAAAAAAAAGAAAAAAGAAAAACGTATAACTATTTTACCAGGTCACTCTGCAATTCACAGGACTGCTGACATTCGCACAAACATACAAATACACACATGCACACGCGCAAACATACAGATACAATTCCTCAATGTCTCTGATTAAATAAGCAGCACATTTTCAAGGTTACTCTGACAAACCCAAACAAATTACATTAAGAGCTGTGAGAGCCTAAGCAAATGTTTCTATGCAATGTGTGCTTCTCACAGAAAATTATCTTTTCTTTCTTTCCTAGAATCACTGTTTGAGCTTGTTATATCCCTACTCTTTATAAATTGTGTAAGCTCCCATTATAAAGTTATAATGGAGCTGGTAAAAGGGGCACTTTCACTGTGAACGAGATATGTTTTGCAGTTTGCTTTTGCAGGTTAGATCAAAACTGATATCCTAAAGTATTATCAATGTCTTGTATTACTTAGACATTTTTTACGAATATGCTTTTTTGCAGCGTAATATTTGAGGGTGGTTGTAGGTGGATGATTGTAGATCGTGTTTGTTAATTATATGAAAAATTACAAGAGTTGGCTGAATGATTTCAATCTAGTTTGCAGTCTGTTCAATCAGGGTGAACAGACTTATTTTAGTCCTGCCAAAACAACAAAACCCTCACCCATTAAAATAGCCTTTAAATATCCAATTTATGTACTCAAGGAACTTCAGTATATATATGTATGTATGTATATATATATATATATATATATATATATATATATATATACATATTTCAAGTGCTTTGAAGCCCTTATGTTGGGGTTATTGAAGTTCTTGCAGGAACTAAGATAAAGTTTCACAGAGAACTCAAAGGGTGTCTGGAGGATCTCCAGAGGGTTCTGAAGGTCTTGCATTCAAGTAGTTCCTTGAGTATTTTTTTACAATTGGTTACATGCTTTCTTCTATATCTAAACATTGTTAAAACTCTTCATACTATCAACACAACATCAGTGTCTGTGGACTGAACTGTGGATCATCTTGTCAATGCTTTGATATAAAATACATTAAATGACAATATCTAGCAAAATTCATTAAATCTTTCTCACTCAACTTCAATAATTTGAAAAACCCTGTCTATCCACATCCACATTTGCACACTTTTACATACTGTTTTCAAAACTGTTAAATTAATGTTCAAAACAGTCAAATAAACTGAATTAGATTGTGAAATGCTTTATTTCTACCATAATATCATATAATCTCACTAATCACATTAAACACCATATCAAGGCAACCCCAGGGTTAGTGGTATGTAGTTGCCCTTACCGCTTACCCAAACACAATAAACAGGTAGTATGGGAAGAATTAAAGGTCATATATTCTATTACCACCAGATATGGTGGTAATAGAAGAATCCCACAGTGATTGGGCCAGCCCGGTGGGTCTACGAGCAATGGCTCGGTCCAGTTCTGTGTGGGGTTTAGGAAAGTGAATGCGGTGTCGAAATTTGATGCATATCCAATGCCTTGTCTTGACGAACTGCTTGATCAGTTGGGCACAGCTTGTTTTTATTCGACACAGCATTTAACAAAGGGATATTGGCAGATCCCCTTAATGTCCCGTGAAAAAATGGCCTTCTCCACACCATTTGGTTTACACCAATTTGTGACCCTTCTGTTCGGTTTATTTGGGACCCTGGCTACATTTCAACGTCTTATGGATAGGGTCCTCAGACCACACGGTCCATATGCCGCTGCCTAATTGGATGACATCATTACTTATAGTAATGATTGGCAGCGGCACTTGCAGAATCTGAGGGCTGTTCTAATGTCGCTGCGAAAAGCAGGGCTCACAGCAAACCCAAAGAAGAGCGCAATTGGGCGGGTGTAGGTACGATATCTGGGGTTCCACTTGGGTTATGGTCAGGTGCCCCAAATTGATAAAACTACTTTGATTGCAACCTGCCTGAGACCCAAGACCTGTGCCAACAAGTATTCAAGCATGAAAAAGCAGTACTTTGTGGCAGGCCGCTTCTGCATTCCCCTGACTTCTCTCTCCATTTTGTTTTGCAGACAGATGCATCAGACAGGGGCTGGTTGCAGTAATGTCCCAAGTGGTGGAGGGGGAGGAGCGCACAGTGCTGTACATTAGTCGGAAGCTCTCTATGAGAGAGACGAAGTACAGCACCATAGAAAGGAGTGCTAAGCCATTAAGTGGGCAGTCTCAATCTCCGCTACTATTTGTTGGGACGAGCATTCACCCTCATGAAGGATGCCAATGCCCAGATCACCCGTTGGTATCTGGCACTCCAGCCATTTAAGTTTGAGATGGTCCATAGTCCAGGGGGCAGATCGTTGTCACTGATTCCTCTCCAGAAAAGGCAGTTCCCCTGGCCTGAGTCGGGTGGTGGGGGTATGTAGAGGCGAGGGCGTGGTCGAGCGTTCGTCTGGGGGGAGAGAGGAAGCTGTAAGGGTTTTCACCTGAGATGAACTGCTGGTAATTGCTGTTTCTTTTTTCACAATGAGAGACAGGTAAAATAAAAGGGGCTAGACCTCAGATTGAGAGATCCCAGCTGAAGCTATGAGTGTGTTGACAAGTGCCAGTTCCACTAGTAATATAGTTTGAGTGCTGATCTGAAGCTTTACCATCATGCAGTAATGTGAACGTGCTTTTATGTTTGAATAAATTTACCTTTGATATGGATTTGCCGTCTCTTGCTTCCTCATTCCTTAAACCTTTTACAGTTTTGTTTTAAGCACTTGAAGCAAGTAATCTACCATGGTGTGAGATATTCATAATAAAGGTAGCCTATTACTACAGACATTCTTATTGCCATTTTCTTCTGTGCTTTCTGTACAGCTGGTCTTGGACCAACACTGCTGTGCCATTATTTGTCTGTTTGACTGTATTTGACTTTTTTAGTTTTATCTTTGCCTGTTTTTCCATGATCTATTATTGTAGTTTTCAACTATTTCAGATAATCCAACCACTAAACAGCACATGACAGAAAAACAAACATTGGTTGGTTGCTTTACCTATCAGTCAGGCAACAATTTTCCTTTCTAATTGGCCAGAATAAGATAAAAAGTGGATGATAATTCACATAATTTTTGACATATTTATGCAAATTGTAACTGTGGTCATTTAGCTCTGCTATCATTCTTAGTGTCCTTTTAAAGGCCAGTCATTCTAGAAACAGTAAGCACAAATTAGTTTCCACAAAAACAAGGACAAGATAAAAGAGGAAAGTTGGGCTGGGCGATTAGATCTGTAACTGATCGATAGAGGAAATATTATCCTGTTCAGCTTATGGCTGCACAGAGAGACTAATGTGTGCAAGGGAAGAGAGCAGGATAAAAAAAATCACTGGATGTTTGTGTGTGTGTGTGTGTGTGTGGCCTAAGAACTGTATGTAGACGACTAACTGACTAATGGCTTTTCATTGCAATGTCAGAGTGTTCAGATGACCACAGGGAATAAATGAGTTTAGCAGGAGAGTGTGAAAATGAGATATGGATAGAATAAGAAAGTGGGAGTGAGAGAGTATGAGGGGAGATAAATTGTTCAAGAGAGTCCTTAAGCACAGAGAAAACAGTTTAAACCCTGCTAAACTTTTCTGTCTCCCCCGATCCCTCACTTTTGCTCTTCATTTCAATTTTTGTTATTTAAAACATTCATTAATTTTTGTCTTACTGTACTGGCTTTTTATAGTCAAAACAAATGAAAAAAATCTACCAGTGCTGAAGAAGTAATCCAAAGTATTACTGACCTTGAGTATTCTAATGGAATACAAATTACATTTTACAGCTTGTATTCTGTAATCTGTAGTGGAATACATTTCAAAAGTATCCCTCCCAACCCTGTGTGTGTATATATATATATATATATATATATATATATATACACACAGAGTTGTGTATATATATATATATATATTAGGGCTGTCGATTTAATGCGTTAATAATGTGCGATTAATTTTACAAAAAATAACGCGTTAAAAAAATTAACGCAATTAATCGCAATGCTTTCCTGAGAAATTCCTGAGAAATGCAAGCTTGTAGTACCACCTGTTTACTCAAGAGGGCAGTAAGTGAAATTTCAGCTGTGTGAGCAACACACAGTTTATTACAGTGAACAAAACATTAACAACCCTTCAGCGGACACACAACACACAAACATACGTTCAAAACACTTGAAGGAGCGCAAATGCGAACTAAGGAATCTCAAGATGTGTTTAAAGATTGAGTATTAAACTATATTTAACTTGACACAGTGACTTAAACATTTTATTTTTATGACGCAACACACACGAGACACGACACAAGCATGTCTAACGCAGGTCGTATGGTCTTTACCTCACAAATATTTAATTAACAAAAAAGTTAAGGAGGTGTCCTTTAAACTGTTACACCGTTTTTACCCAGACCATCTTTATTTAAGAAACATGCTCCCTGAAAAAGATCCACTTTGCTGCTCCTGTAATGCTGTAGATGAATCTGCCCCTCAACTTTTTTGGGAATGTGTCCACGCTGTAAAATTTTGTTTGTACTTACCTCTATTTTAACTAGTTTTTCTTTGCTTTTTAAAGACGTTTTATTTGGTTTTCACAGTTTTGATAACATACTGTAAGTTAATATTTTCTGATTAATCTGTTTATTTTTCTTGCCAAGTTTTTTATACATAAGTGTCATTTTATGTCTATAAAGCCCCTATTTTCACTTTTTTGTAAAGACTTGAAATATTATTTAAATACTCTTTGTACCTCCAACAACTCCAAAGCATTAAAAACCATTCCACTGTGTAATGAATATAATGCCTCGGCATTATTGTAAAATATATCTGTAGTATTGTGTACTGTATACCCCTGGCGTTAAATCGACAGCCCTAATATATATATATACAACATTTATTGCAAGCAACATTTACATCAGAAATATTATTAGATAGCTTTTTCCAGGTATTATATATGCTGCAGTTAAAATTAGGCTTACTTGAGCATTCAGTGTCATTTCAAGTTTTGGCTTCCGTGTGTGGACGTGGTTTTAAAATGTCAATTGGTATTATTAGTTGACTGCGATTTAATGTACACTGGCGGCCAAAAGTTTGGAATAATGTGCTGTTTCGGAAGGAAATTGGTACTTTAATTTACCAAAGTGGCATTCAACTGATCACAAAGTATAGTCAGGGCATTACTGATGTAAAAAACAGCACCATCACTATTTGAAAAAAGAAATTTTTGATCAAATCTATACAGGCCCCATTTCCAGCAGCCACCACTCCAACACCTTATCCTTGAGTAATCATGCTAAATTGCTAATTTGGTACTAGAAAACATTTAACATTTTCCTTGTTTTTGAGTTGCCACAGTATGCAATAGTCTGGTCAATATTAGGTCAAAAATGGCAAAAAAAAAAGAAACAACTTTCTCTAAAAACTGGAGGAACGAAGGCTATATAATGCTTGAAATTGACAAAAAACTAAAGATTTCATACAAAGGTGTAAACTACAGTCTTCAAAGACAAAGGTCAACTGGCTCTAACAAGGACAGAAAGAGATGTGTAAGGCCATATGTACAACTAAACAAGAGGATAAGTACATCAGAGTCTCTAGTTTGAGAAATACATGCCTCACATGTCTTCAGCTGACAGCTTCATTGAAATATACAAGCTCAACACGAGTTTCATGTACAACAGTAAAAAGTAGAAGAATTGCAAAGAAAAAGACACTTTTGAAACAGAAAAATAAAAAGAAAAGGTTAAAGTGGGCAAAGAAACACAGACATTGGACAACAGATAATTTGAAAAGAGTTTAATGGATCTTAACCCTATTGAACTTTTGTGGGATAAGCTAGACTGTAAGGTGCATAAGAAGTGCTCGACAAGACATGTGCTACAGGAAGCATGGGGTGTGTCACATTTTCGTGTGGTTTGTTTTTTCATGTCTTTTACTTTGAAAATTAAGTTCCTTGTTCCTGTCATGTGATTTCCTGTTCCTGCCATGTTTTTATGTGTTTTGTCCTTATTCGTTCCTTGTCATGTTACTGTCATGTCACCCTGTCTTCTGTCTCCTGTCTCCTCATTGGTCTATGTTTAATAGTCTTGTTATCAGTTCTGTTTTATCATTGGTTCTTGTTTCATTGCCTTGTTATCATGTTCATTAGTATAGTCTTGTCATTAGCTGTCTCAGTCTTATAGTTACCCATGTTCATGTATTTAGCCCTCATGTTTGCCATTGTCTGTGGTCAAGTATTGTGTTAATGTGACGTTGTGTCAAGTCAAGTCGTTTATGTTTGTTTTGGATTCTCTTTTTTGGATATTTCACTCATGTAAATAAACTACACGTGGGTTCTTACACTTCATCATCTTCGTCTGCTCCTGTGTCTTCAGCCTGCCAACACGTTACAGAATACTTGACCCCACAAAATGAACCCAGCAGATCAGCTACTATGTCTATGCCAAACTTTCCATTGAAGAATATGTGGAGGACTTCTGTGCTCTGGCCTACAAGGTTGGTTTTAATGAGATCGCCCTCAAATACATTTTCTGTGCAGGCCTGAATGAGCTGGTCTTCTCCTTGATGCTTGGCGGTCGGATTACCTTCAGTCCCCGTCATGGCTGCCAAGCCAGAGTCCTGCGTATGCCACGGCCAGTGTTCCAGCATTGCAGGCTCATCCATCCCAGGACCAGCGTTGCAAGCCTCAGTGGCCACGTCATGCCGTTGCCACACCTGCCATTCCTACCTCATCATGACATACTGTCATGTCTGCCATGTCACGCCATGTTGCCATGCCTGCCATTCCTACCTCGTCATGCCCTGTTGCCACGTCTGACTCGTCATGCCATGCTGTCCCACCTGCCATGTCAACCCAAGCCACTACACCTGCCATGCCTAGTCAAGCAGCCTTGCCATGTTCCCACATCTACCCCTGAGTCTAACACGGCCATCCAAAATGGAAAAAGAGAAGAAGGGCTCCTACTCCCCAGTCTCTGCGTATGCTCACGACATGGAGGTCGTTCCTCAGTCTGGTCCAAGTGGTCAATTAAAAGCTACCTGTGTTTGAAGAATCCAGTTCCCTCTGTCCTTCCTTGTTACATCATCCATTAAACAATCAGAGAATGTGTGTATGTCTTGTGCTTTCTCAGTAATGCAGGAGATGAGCATCTGCCATGACTCACACTGCTAATAGTTCTCCTGGGTAATGGGACAATTTCTCAGAGGCCATATGCTTGTGTGTCTCACAGATCAGTTACAAGAAAACACTCATCAAATTGGCCTTGTACAACAGCCTGGGGTGCAGAGTGTGTTTAAGTCCAGAGGAAGCAAATAATCTCTGGATGTGTCTTTCTTATTTGTGCAGATACACGCTCACTCACTCACTTTCTCACTCTCTCACTCTCTCACTCAAGAGCTCTTCTCTTCTTATTCAAAGAACACACAATCATTATCACAAGACTTATTTGCCATTATATGTGTAGCAAAGCGGCCGGTCGAGAATGGATGGTTAGAGTGGCCCACTAGCCGAGAGGGAGGAAGTGCTGCTGGTACCGCCATGAAAAACCAATAAATGAGCAGAATACGCCACCCTGTAATTAACAGGGAAATACTAACCCAAATCGAAAAGGGCACACAGGTTCGTTGTTTCAATTCAATTCAAGAGGACGCGAGACGTGAATACCAGAGTACAAAAATAGTTTATTTATTTTAACAGAGGAATCATAATGGGCACTACATGCCCATTTCATCCTTCGCAAAATGTATTAAAATTATAAGCGCCGCAATCAGCTGCATGATTCGTAATAGGCTTCACCCACCCATAAAACATATACACGGACCAAAAAGGCTTACCAGGAGCAAGAAGGCCAGCTGGGGGTAGCAACTTCCCAATAAAAAGACATGTCGCCCACAAGTGTACACTCTCTCACACACACACACACACACACACACACACACACACACACGTGAGTCAGTTTTACAACCACAGCACTCCACAGGTGAAAGGGGCACTAACACCATTCAGCGGGGAACAGCTAGCACCCTACACTAGACCATCAGCTCCTGAGAACACAAGAGAAAAAAATAACTAAATACTCATACAATTAAAACACAATCCATAAACTGATTTTTAACATACACACCATATTAATGTGAAGGGCAGGGGAGCTGATGACAAATCTACCTACCAGAACCAACTTCACATAAAAAATAACATTATAAAATAATTTCAATTAATACAAAATACCACCATTTCCAAACTCTAATAATGATCGGTGGCTCAGAATATATATACATACAGAGGACAGATCCCACTTCTTTCTATGAGAGAGGAAACAGCACTTCTGGAGCCAGAAACAGTAGTTGACAATGTAAACATACCAAAACAGAAAACAAAACAGCAGCGCAGTTCACTCTGCAGCTTCCATCCAGACAGACACCTTCTGGTGAGCAAATTAGTTGATCTATAAAAGAGCAGGTCATTGGTCCATGACGCACATCTAGGTGACACGTAGCCGCCCTAATATACCCCACGAATAAAACCACCAAATACTGAGGGGCGGAATACACTAAAACAACCAGATGCGCTGTTCTTATGCGCACTGCATAATACAGATCACATTAAAGTTAAGATGATGCATAACAGGGAAAGAAAATCACGGTTATACACAAATAACAACATTATGGGGGGAAACTTTTACAAGACATTAGTCTGTCTCACTACATATGCAGCTATTTATGTTTTGCTATTCATCAGTCGTGTCTCTCAGCATTTTGTGGGCACAGCAGCAATTTGTCATGTCACACTGCTGCCAGTTTGTCTTTTCCAAGCTGTGTTCAGTGAATTGAATTTCAGTGAAACACACACACGCACGCACACGCACACACACACACACACACACACACACACACACACACACACACACACACACTTTGGTGCGGTATCCTTATGAGGACTCTCCACAGACATAATGATTTTTTAACTGTATGAGCTATAGATTCTATCCCCTACCCCAAACCATACCCCTAAACCTAACCCTCACAAAAAACGGTCTGCATTTTTACATTTTCGAAAAAACATAGTTTAGTATTTTTTTAAAAGTTTTTTAATTATGGGGACACAAGAAATATATATAGCAAATTACCCTTGTAATTACCTTGTAAACCTAAACAACCCTATTTTTGCAACATGGCTCACTTTGAACTTTGTGTGCAGTAGAAAATTTTAGATTTTAGAAAAGTCACAAAAAATAAACAATATTTAAACTGAACCTACTATACATTACAATGTATAGGTCTGTATACAAATAAAATAACTAGATAAAGGAAAGAATAAATAAATAAATCAGTGGTGTTGCCAAGGGTGGGCCAGGGTGGGCAAATTAGACCTCACCTAAATTAGACCTAGGCCCACCAATAATATTAGAAATTATTCTTTGACTTCTAATATATATTAATATAATGCTGACTTTAAATGGAGTTTCATTAACAAAGTTCAGAATTCAAAATTAATTTAATCCAACCTATCACCAGGGTTGTAAGTAACGAAATACATGTAATGGGAATACGTATTTAAAATACAAAATATAAGTAACTGTATCCAGCTGCTCCAACTTTATGCCACTTGAGTCGCTATGTCCCTATCTCCTCTAACTCATACATACCACCCCTGTACCTCACAGCAAATCCTTTCCTCGGGCAGCACGCTCAAGCTTGGTGACACCACGGCGCCCCTACTATTGGCTCAATACACCTCCGAAGAAGCGCAAATGCGCTGCTCACTTGCCACAAATGCTGCATGTATTTCAGGCCATGCGTCTAAGTATCAATTGCTCTGTAACCATGATGTGTTTTTTCTGATTAATCATCCTATATTATGCCAGCCATACAAAATTATCCATTTAACATTGAACGCAGTACAGTCTCACGCTCAAGCATTTAGCCTATTCATATCTCAAAAAAGGGGGAGGGCTCTCGTTTTAAAGCAACTTTAATCACTTAATTTGAATATAGCATGGGATCTCTCGTTCGAATGCAGGGAGAGTCACCACGTCTAAGCCACGGGCTCACCTGTTCAAATGTAATATGGTGCATCACCTGATACTGATCCAACAACAACATAATCTCTCCATGCAATAACATCAAATATTGTTGCCTTTCACCTTCAAAGAATCTCTAAGATTATGGTGGCCAAAGAACATGCTCAGAAAATAAAAAAAGCCCTGCGTGAGAGTAAGAGGACTTTGGTAGCTCAGCCTATCCTCTCTAGGAATTATTTTGCTTTGAAGGAACTTATAGAGGTACAACATTTACATTGACTCATTAATTGGGAAGGTTAATGTTATCAAAATAACAGAACTGCAAACTTAGGAAATCTGCCAGCTTCGATTGAATATATATAGAGTGTATTGTTATTAAAAAAATGTATTGGTTCCAACAAAGATAAGAATAGATGTAACAACAGAATTATCCATACAGAACCAACTTATAACCCTTTATAACCCCCAAACCAAGATAGGGGCAAGAACTTCCTGTTCAATACAAAACCAGAGAGGGGCTCTCTCAGGTGGAAGCAACCAATGAGTCAGATGTCTGAGACAGAATGCATAATAATAAAAGGCCTAGCCCGCCAAGATATGAAATGTAATCTAGGATGCTTCCCATTCCAAATTAAGGACTTCTCTATACTATCAAATTGCTTGAAATAAGAGAGGGGGACATCTACAGGGAAAGGCTGTAGCAGGTAGTTACATTTTGGAATAAAATTCATTTTAATAACATTAACCTTCCCAATCATAGATAAATGTAATGAAGCCCATCTGCCCACATCGCTTAAAAACCTTTAAATTATGGGGTTAAAATGAACTCTAACTAAATCACACAAGTTTGCTGGGAATAAAATGGGCAAATACTTAATACCCTGTTTGGGCCACTGGATAGTGCCCGGCTGAAAAGCTGTTACTGGGCAGTACGCTGTCAGAGACAAAGCTTCAGATTTAGACCAATTGAATCTGTATCCTGAGAATTTAGAAAAGGAATGAATAATTCTGTGGAGGCAAGGCATAGATCTAGTAGGGACGGAGACGAATAATAAATTATCATCTATGTAAAGCAGAACATTATGCGCCACACTTCCCGCCACCACCCTGGAAAATCAACTTCCTTTCTTACTGCAGCTGCTAATGGTTCCAGGGCAAGACAGAACAATAACAGGGAAAGAGGGCAACCCTGCTGGGTGCCCCTCTCCAGAGTAAAATAATCTGAAATTAATCAATTTGTTTGTACCACTGCTACCGGATATCTATAAAGTAACGTAATCCATCCAATAAAAGTATTCCCAAACCTGTATATTTCCAAAACCTTAATAAGATAATCCCATTCTGCCATATCAAATGCCTTTTCGTTGTCAAGTGATATGGAAGTGACCAGAGTCTGATCATTCACCTCTGACCAAATGATATTGATGACACAACAAATAAACCCCACATAAACCCCACCTGATCTATATTTAAGAGATGTCATAACTTAATCGGTTAGCCAACATATTCGACAATATTTTAACATCTAACTGGATCAGGGAATTTGGACAGTAACTCTTACACTTGCTTGGATCTTTGTCTTTTTTAAGAATCAGATGGATCCATGCTTGTGTTGGTGGTAGCTTTCCATTATTTTTTTATATAATTTTTATCCCCTTTTTTCCCAATTGGGAATGTCCAATTCCCACTACTTAGTAGGTCCTCATGATGGCGCACCTCAATCTGGGTGGCGGAGGACAAGTCTCAGTTGCCTCCGATTCTGAGACAGTCAATTCACGCATCTTATCACGTGGCTCGTTGTGCAATTCTATAATATGTCATAATGTGTCATTCTCTGCAATCCATGCACAAATTAACTTGTGCCCCATTGAGAGCAAGAAACATTAATCGTGACCATGAGGAGGTTACCCTCCCTAGCAACTGGGCCAATTTGGTGGTAGTCAGCGTCAATACTTACTGAGCTACCAAGGCCCCTCTTTCCATTCTTTAATTATTCTGTATAAACTTCTAAAAAAAGTGAAGCCAGTTCTGTAGCATGATATCTAAATACATTTAGTGGCAAATCTGTCTGTAAGATCAAGATTTTTACACATCCTGTAAAGCGTCACTCTTGCTCTAGGGGGCTTACACACTTTTGCTTCACTATGATCAAGGACTGAGTCCATCAATAGATTAAAGTCTCCTCCCAATATTATATCATGAGGGGTGCCAGTGGCTTGCAACATCCCTTCAAGATCTAAAAAAAGCCCTGATCATCAGCGTAAGGTGCGTATATATTAGCCAAAATCAACTTTTGCCCCTGAATTTTTTTGCAAAAACAATGACTCTTCCTAATTTATCTTTAATCTGTTTGAGACATTTGAATTGTAGATGCTTACTTATCATTGTAATGATTCCCCTGCTCTTACTTGAGCCAGCACTAAAGAAAACATATCCACCCCATATCTTCCCAAATTGTCAGCTTCCTGCGGTGAAAGTTGCGTTTCTTGAAGAAACACTATATCATATTTCAGTTTAAGAAAATAAATAACCTTCCTTCTTTTTATAAAGTACCCCAACCATTCACATTCCACGTGGAAAGAGACAGTCTGCTCATATTAACATATTACATTTTGACATATTAGAAAATATAGACTGTGTGTCAAAATGTAAATTATAACAACCACATTCCAACATTAGTGCAACAATCAAACCCTGAACATCCCCTGCGGAAAAAAAAACGTGTGCATTATTCAACAGCGCCAACAAGCGTCCATCCCTCTAAATTCAAACAGTCCATGTAAGCCTATGAGAGCCCCTGCTTTGCCATTGGATAGCTCAAGTCCGGGTCTTCTATACAAATTTTGTGAGACAGAATTACACAACAGAAGATAATCTATAAACAAACTCCAGCCAATTGGGGGCATAAGCACAAAGAGTGTGTAAATTCATCCACATAACTGTCCCAAAGTTGTGTTCCTCCACAAAACAAGCTCCAGCCGCTTGTGGAACCAGCACAAAAAAACAAACTAAAAAAAAGCTGTTCAGTTTCCTTCGGGCAGTCAAACAAATGTTCAGTGAGACGGCTCAAATGGCTGTTACCTGCCTGCAACTCTTACCGACTTCATCACTCCAACGTCCTGCAAGAAATACTCCAAAAAAACAAACTTCTGCCAATAGTAGGCATAAGCACAAAGAACTTACAGATTCATCCACAAACTGTCCCGAAGGAGTGCTATTCCACAAAACAAACTCCAGCTGCTAGGCGGAACCAGCACAAAAAGAAAAAAAGTCACTCAGCTTCCTCGGAGAGTCAAGTGAATGTTCATTGAACATTGGCTGCATCGAGAGTACCACAAAATGACTTACTCATTCAATTGATTTTATGAAGGACATTGCTTGCTGTGGGCATGTAAATATTTTGTGGCCTTAGTATCCATTCTCAATTTAGCCGTGCAAAAGCGAACTTCCGTTGATGTAAGAGTTTCTTGCATTCTTTAAATCCATCATGTTTTTCTCTTGTCGAATTCTGGGAACAAGAAAATGCTGCGGTTCTTCCAAGAAAGCCTTCCATTACTCCTCTCCTCGTGTAACACAAGATCTTTATCGGATGATCTCAGAAACTTGGCCAGAATTGATTGGGCCTGTCTCTCTCCGTGGATCTCTGAGCCGTGGTAAGCTTGCTTGATTTCCAGCTTATGGCCTGTTATGTTGCAGACTCGGGAAGTGCCCATCTAGGAATTTCACCATATCTCTGTCTTCTTCATCCTCAGGAATTCTAACAATTCCGATGACTCCAGATAATTGATCCGTTTCTCGACATCCACCACTCTTGGAACCATCTCTGTGAATTTCTTCTCCATGGCAGTGATCGATCGATGTATTACAGCAAGATCCTCCAAGTCAGCAATGAACTTTGTCAGCATTGCTGACATGTTCATCTATTGACACTGATTTTCTTTCACTTCACTGTCAAAATTAACTCCCCGGCTTTCGGCCTGCTGCTCAGGGGCTTCAGTAAGTGTCTTTTAAGATCTCCAGAGCCCGAAGATTTGTAATTTTTTTGACATGTTGTCTTCCTAGAACAGTTAAGAATCAGCATAGAATCGCACCGGTTTATGACACAAAAAGTATTAAAACTAGCAAAGTGCCCAGAGCTCTCCATTCACACGTCTGAACCTCGCATGGTGCCACGCCACTCCAATTGATATATATATAGTTTATTAAGAACTCTGGCTTAAAAACTCAGAATAGCTGGTGGCATTCTTTAACACCATCCTGGCATCGGCAAGTTGTTACCATTTTGAAACTTGTCAAGGATGTTAGCGATTCTGCACATTACCGACCAATTTCTCTTCTCAGCGTTGTATACAAACTGCTTGAGCGGCTGATTTTACAACATATCTAGCCCACCATTGAAGAAATTACACATGTGAACCAGGCAGGGTTTTAAAAATATTGCAGCTGCACTGAGCAAGTGATGGCACTTACCACCCACAATGAAGCTGTGTTTCACCGTAAACTGAAAACTAGTGCAGTATTTTTTGACCTCACAGTAGCGTACAACACTATCTGGCAAGATGGATTGATGCTAAAACTCACAGAGACCTTTTCTTGTGCCAAATTATGTAATTTAATAAACTCCATACTCTATAATCGCCTGTTCGATATGGGTGATAAGAACAGCAGATGGCACAACTTGAATAATAGCCTCCCACAGAGAAGTATCTTGGTACCAGTGCTGTATAATCTGTATATTTCAGAAATTCCACCTACAAAGGTGATAAAGTTCCAACATGTAGATGATTTGGCACTGGCGCACCAGGCAAAGACTCTAGTTGAGTGTGAGAAGGCCCAGGAGGTGGACCTGTACATCTTGAATCAGTACTTTCAAAAGTGGAGATTACAACCAAATCCAAGTAAAACAGATGTATGTGCTTTCCACCTGAGCACATACAAAAATGCATATGAATGCATGTTCCTGTGTTAACCTAGAATGGAAACTAGTGGGTAGCACCTGGGGAACCAGTGCTCAGACCATATGCACTACATCACTAGCTCTTGTCTATTCAGTCACTAAGTATTGTGCACTAGTGTGGCCAAACAGTGTACACACTACCAAGGTAAAGGTTCAGCTGAACAGCGCTATGCGCTTGATCTCAGGTGTAACCAATGCAACTCAATTATCTTGACTGCCAATTGCCAATATTGCTCCACCTAAACTGAGGCATGAAGCTGCAGCCATGCATGAATACCAGGGTTGCTGGCGATACTGGAACTCCCTCCTGTATCACATACTTTTAGATCTTCCAGATATTAGACTCCTCTCATGGAGTCCAGTCTAGATACTTGACCCAGTTCAAGGATGAGCAGAATTCTGTATGGAAGAGAGGTGGAGAGTGCAGGGGATCTATTCCTTGCCGGCAAATGGCCACCTTGTTGCTGACCCAGTAATGAGAGTGCCTGCCTGTGTACTGAGGCGGCATGAGTGGGTCAAGTTGAACCAGTTTTGCACCACCCAAGGAAGGTGTGCCTCTCTCATGTATAAGTGGGGAGCTGCAGATTCCCCCACTGTGTGACTGTGACCTTGCCAGACAACTGATCACATTGTAAATGATTGCCCAATAAGATGCTTTATTGGTGGTCTTTGGGCACTACATAAAGCAACTCCTTAGGCATTGCAATATCTAACTGACTTGGACTTTAACTTGACAACTTTCCATGTAATGCTGGCTGTTTTTTTGTGTGTTTTTTTTACTAATTGAAAACAGGATGGAGTAAGTCAGCATGGAGATAGAGGACCTTTTATAAGCCAATGCATATCCAGGCATTTTAGCAAAAGTTCTCAAATTAAATCTTTAATTTATATATTTCTGAGTGTATGTGTTGAGAATATAGAGAATGAGAGCCATTTAAAATGTGGTCTGGTGGTTTAATTGTCATTGCCAATTTCAGGTTTATGAGTAACCATACTGCTCCTTCAGTGGCCCATTTTGTATCTGGGCACATTCACTCTGTCTTTGTCACTTTTTCATAGCAGCCCATTTAAACAAAACAAGCACTGAAAAGCACTTCAGGTACCAAACATGAAATATGAAGTGCTTACTTAAAACTCATGTCTAAAATAAAGTGGATACTGATAGTATACAGCTGTCTATTCTGACTCTCCCTGTTGCTCGCTCCCTTTCTTTTATAAATAATGCTTGCATCTTATTTTCTCTCTCTCTCTCTCTCTCTCTCTCTCTCTCTCTCTCTCTCTCTCTCTCTCTGTCTTTCATTCTGGTTCACACCAGGTAATCTGGATGATTCCCAGTCCATTTCTGCTAAACTGATGCCAATTGTCACTTTGATTTTAAGGCAATTATAGATCTGAGTAATGACGTTGTTCCTGGATTCACATTTTAGGTCCTCTTTAATGTTTCAAATGAATTTCCTGAGCTTGTGATGACAGTCTCCAGAGACGCTTGTCTGTGAATGAGATCGTCTCTAGTGTGTGAGGAGGTGTTTGGGCGTCAAGCTTGATGTAAAACAAAGACACTAAAATAGAACATGGGAAAGTATTTGTGGATTATGGATGCAGATACAGTGCAACCATAACATATACAAGCATAATAGTTTTCATAATAGCTCAAGGCATGTGTATATGTGTGTGGTCTTCAGCATATAACACAGCTCATGGTGTTCCTTTATTTTATTTTTTTTCTCTGAGGTTTAATCATCTCAATATTTTCATCCATTTAATTATTTATTTCTTGTCAAGACAGTCATCAGCTGCTCTGAATACCAAGAAGTCAGAGTCCCAGATTTCATATGCACATCCTCTCTGGCTCACCTCTCCCTAATATATCTTCTCCTGCCTCCATTAGAGATACTGTTTGGCAGATGCATCATTCTTTCCTTTTTTATCTCTTTCTTATTCCTCCCCTCTCCACTAGCTCTCTTTCAACACAAGGATAACCACCACAGACATTGAGGGATTGGTCAAGCACCCATGGAAAAGCACAAGATATTTCCCATTAATTTTCTCTAGGCATTTAATTTTTTTTAGATATTTACTACATATTTCTCATCCTTGACCCAAACCAGAAAGCTCTACTATTAATTAACTACGTTAAATTTTGTAATTGAGCAGGCTGATCATTATATTCCTTTCTATTACTTAGGATAATTTTGTTTATAGTTAATGGGCATTTGTTGCGTGCATGGAAGTGTTTGTAAGCATACGCAAGCTAAATTACACTCCTATGTTTATACTGACTGTTCAAACTGCAGGTTATATGTGGACAGATTTGATTTTTTTCTCTGTTCTGACTGCAGTTGCTTTTGATAGCGCGTCAACATTAGTTGTCATAGTAACGAAGCAAACTTGCTTATGTTCACCATGTGTAAGAGTTTATGTTTTTTTCATTAGGGTATCCAAATATTAACACATTCTTTTTTTTTTGTGATTCTTTATTTATTAAACATTTTGTGAGTACAACTATTTACAATAATGCCCAAAATCCGCCCAAAATCAAAGGACCAAATAACATAAAATAAATAAGTACATATTACAGAAGATTATGTTATAGTAAAAAATGCAACTATACAAGGAAGACACTCAAAGTTTCTTTAATAAAGTCTCAATAAAGTCCCGCCAAAATTGTATTGTCTTTCTGTTGGCGCCGAGCACTTTAGCTGTGGTACATTCCAAACGAGCAATGTCCAGCAAATAGGACATCCAGATAGACTTAGCTGGGGTAGTAGGTTCCAACCACATCTTTAGGATAGCCTTTTTTACAGCAGTAAGAGCAGCGGACACAATCCTCCTTTGATTGACAGACAATGACAGCGAAGAATCATCCAGCAAAAGAAAGACCAGCGGGTCCTTTTGGATCGGAATCCTCAGAAGATCTGTCAGTAGGTCCTGGACTGAAGACCAGACCGGCACAATTCTAGAACAGTCCCAGAACATAATATTAACACATTTTTTACAGAAAACTGCTTAAAAAACTGGAGAGGTGGCATATTGCTGCTAAGGTTTGCAACTGTCCTGTTTTTGCAGATGCCCCATATTCTATCCCATACAGGATGCCTAACATCCCATACTGAAGGCTTTGTGTCCTGTATCGTGGCTCGCAGCCGGTGTGTCTCTTTATCTCTTTGGGTGAGTAAAGCCAATGTCTATATTATGTTAAATGATGTTTTCACTGCTTTGTTTGCCCTATAACATACATGACATAATGGGTGTTTCATTCAGAAGTGATAATCCCTGTGCCCCTCACAGACTTTACTTTTCTCTGTCAGAGGGCTGAAAGATTAAATAAAACAGTCATTATAAACTCACTTTTTAAGTAATTTTTATTTGAAAAATCTCTTGTAACGATCCTACTACACAGTTGTTAGGGCACCCATGGGCAAAAACATAAATCACCACCTGTGTTTGTTCAAAGTCTTTCCAGCAAGTCAGTCCACTGTCGGCCATCTTTGGAATGCTCTTGGGAGGCTATTTCCAGCCATGACAGTGCAGCTCCTATCTACTTGAATGGAGGAATACCGAAATCTCAAAAATAGTTGTTCAACATTACGATCAAGGTGCATATTTTAAATCAGCAGTAAAATCTGACAAAACTGGTATCATAAAGTGTGCTTCTTTACCACATATTACGCAAAAAAACCCCAGAAATTTTCCCAGCTTGTATAGCTAATGCGCATGCACGTTCTCGAGTTGATTGACAGGCAATGTCTGTATCTAAAAGGTGATTGGCTCTTTTACGTTTAAGGTGGGAATTTCTTTCTACATCCGCTGAATGTTGAAGTGGCCCATCTCTGCTAAATAGCCTCTGGTTTGGCCCAACATGATCATATGGGACCCTAACGTTGCTTTTGATTGTTCCTGTACCCTGACATTAGTTATTGACAAGCGCAGTGTAGTTGTGTTTACTGTCTCCTGTGGTATGACTGACAGCTTGTTGCATTAGCAGCCTCAAAGACACGGGTTCATATGGTTAAGACAATATGTGTTCCTCTTTACTGTTACATCATTTACAACTAAAAATAACTTGCTTTTGGTGCCCCTCTGTGGACATTTCACCCGGAAACTGAAGCTCAAATGTGCCTGTATGTTCAAAAACACTTCCCGCTTCCTCCATTGGGGGCAGTAGTTCGAATTTTGGAAAGCACAGAGTTTAGCTGAAGGACTTTAGACCTCCTGATGCCAAATTCAGTGTTCATCCTTGTTCTTTTTGTCTTTTTCCTTTGCTTTTATTTTTTAATCTAACTTCCTGTTCGTATTGAAGCTACTGAGAAGAGTCGACCAAAATGGATTATGTATAATTTTGCTTAATTTGTTAATTTCAACTTGTTAATAATTTATGTAAAAGGTGTAGTTGACATGACATTTCTAACAGTGACAGCTCATTGTATTACTGATGCAAATTCATGACATTAAAGAACATTATAATTGTACTTTTTAAAATTACTTTGTCACCCTACATTTTTAAGAGGCTTAAATGTTATTTTTATGTTGTTGTATTTAATTAATTATTTAATTGTTGTAAATGGAATATAAAATGAAACATATACTTTCAAATGTATATGTGTATGTGTATAATATAATATATGTGTGTGTGTATAAAAATAGTAGCACCCTTCCTCCGTCCCAGTTTAACTCTCAAAAAAATCTGTTCACCTTAACAATAACGCAATGGGTGAATGACCTGAGATGATGATCAGAGGAGTCTCACAGAAATATTTTGAATTACTTTATGTTGTCTCTTTGAGTTTCATGAGTGTTTCTTTACACTTGCAAGAAATATTTTGGTTTTAAAAATAGGTAAAAAGAAACACATTTCTCCTGAAATTCTATTTTCTCCTGAAGTCTATTGTTTTAGAGAGATGAAGGCTATTCCATGTGTCACTGTTTTGAAAAATGAATCTCTAACCAGGATAGAGAGGGAAGTGGATAGCCCAGATGCACAACAAAAAGACAAGTAAACCAGTCTCTAGTTTGAGAAAGAGACTCCTCATAGGTCCTAAACTAAGCTAGAGTAAAGAGAACACCAATGGCAGTTTATGCAATCAGTTGTGCTCATGATGTTTGTGCCTGCACAGCGTGTTTTAGTTTATAAACAAATTTAGTCCTTATAACTTGCTGATTTCTTCTTCCCAAAAAAATTCAAAAAATTCAGAAATATTATGGTTGTTTTTTATCAACTTAAGTAAAAGTAAAAGTAAAAGTACTGTTATTTATATATACTTCAAAAAGTAAAAAAAATTGAAAATGTACTCCTAGCGAGAAGTACTGTAGCGAGAGTAATTACTTTCCACATCTGTAGATATCTATATAGTAACTGCTACCAGAAATTTCAAGACAACATTTTCAAGAGGCTGCATGCTAGTTTCTCTTGCACATAAGGTGAATATGGTGCTGATGGCCATTTTGTGTTCCACAGAAAGAAATACAGTGTACTGGTTTGGAAAAAAATCAGGGTGAGAAAATTATGACAGAATAAACAATTTTGGGTGAAATATTATTTAAATTCCTCACTCTCCAGCTCATGTTTCAGAGTTTCAGTGTGCTTTATTAGCATAACTAATGATGACACTTTTGTACTGCCAAAGCTGTTGCAGTTTAGACAATAACCTCTTTTGCATCATTCTCTTTCTCTCAGTCTTACTCTCTCAAAGACAGAAGAAAGCAATCCTTCATTTGTCATTCCATGAAATACTGCTATGTTTAAATTGCATTTCCATTACATCTCAGCACAGCACACACACACACACACACTCTCACACCTCACACACATGTTGGTGCAACTATCATTATGAGGACTCTCGATAGACATAATGATTTTAATACTGTATGAACTATAGATTCTATCTCCTAAACCTAATCTTACCCTATACCTAACCCTCACAAAAAAATATGCATTTTTACATTCAAAAAAAGAGAAATGTCCTCATAAACCACATTTATAGCATAACACCCTTGTAATTACCTGTTTGTAAATTAAAAACATTTCCTTGTAAACCACCCAAACCTGCCCACACACACACACACACACACACACACACACTGTCTGAGCTGAGTCAGAGCTTGAACTATCAGCTCCCACAGAGCTGGACTAGTCAGGGTGGGGATTTATGCCTGATTGTAGGCCAAGGGGAGTCTTTGATGTGGACATGGCTGGTCTTATCAGAGACAGTTAACTCTGTACCAGAACCTTATGAGCCTACAAAGACACTGTTCCAAACAGCATGCAGCAAAATTATGCTTTCTTATTGGATACCTTACTAAAATATTTTAACCTGATTTCAGAGAAATCTAACTGAATTTAGTGACAATGGAGCAAGAAAAAGAAACTTAATTTGAAGGCAAAACCATTTTTGTATAGTTTTAAGCATAATATTTACTCAATTTTGTCAGATTTATCTGAAAACAAACAAACAAAAAATGTCTTAAGCAGAATGCTGTTCCTGTAAGCTAGTACACACTGATTTGCAAGATAATACAGTTTATTAGTTTTTTTGTGCAATGATTTTGTGTGTGTTTGCCAGTGTTCAAGGAAATCTGCTTTGCCAATATACAGTATTATTACACTTACATATCCAATTGATGGTGGTCTAACATTCGTATAAGTGTGCTCAACTCCCTCAAGCACCCCCTGTAGAACCGGGTGGTTCCGTAGGTGGCTATTGGAGGCTATATTTTATTATAAGTTATATAACCTGATACAAGTTATAAATTACTTACTATAACAGTAAACTGACAACAAATTTCTTCATCCGCTTGGAGACGAAAAGCACTTTAGTTTCACCATCTGTTCAATATGATAACAGATATAAGTTATATATTTTGCCAGAGCTGATTTACCAGTATTTCCAAATGGGCCCTGTTCACACATGACCTCTAAATAGAAAAATGCAGTTAAAAATGCAGACAAGGCTGTATGTGTAAAAAGTGACTTATGTTTAGAAGTGATTGCTGTCCATGTAGGCTGTAAACAGCAAGGAAGTTCACTAGGTTTTGGAACAGAATTACTGTGTCCACTTGGACAGAGGACACATGGAGAGACAGCGAGATTGGCAGGATCAGCTTTTCAGGCGTCTTATTGTGCTAAAGAAACTGTTGAAAGAGTCAGATCTCTCTTTTAACATTATTCTCTCCATTTCTCTGTGCAGACAGATGTGAAGGCAGTTGTGTCTGATGGAGTGTGTGTGTGTGTGTGTGTGTGTGTGTGTACTTGCTTAGCTAGTTAGCTAAGTTTGAGGACAAATATGTACCCAGAAGTGAGTAAAGTCGGGCAAAACCTCACTTTAGGGATATTTTAGGATGCCTTTATTTTAAAAAAAAACTTTGATGTTTTCTCTCATCTTCTTTTGTCCTTTCTCCCCTCACCCCAACCCAAGCATTGATCTCACTCTGAGATCTATAATTCTGATATGACGTCTCTTTTCCATCTGGCAAAAAAAAAGAAGAAACTTCTGTGTGTGGGGTCTCTCATTTGCTTTCTTACACTGTTTTTCTATGCACTCCAGTGTTCACTAAATTAGATGTTTTTCTGCATGGAAATAAATGTGACTGAAATCAATATACAAGACACAAAAAAACAATGTGTGTGTGACAGGGCGGAGGGCGGGTTGGGTCATGATTTTACACTCCATTTTACTCGCCATTTTCAGGCTAATCAAGCCACCGAGAGGGATAAAGAGAGAGAGCAATTATGGGCCCCTTGTTTATCCCTCTCAGAGGCTTGATTAGCCTGATAAGGGGCCGGGTGTGTAAAATCACGACCCGGCCCGCCCTCCGCCCTGTCACAGTGTGTTTGTATAAATATGTAAGGGCATACATTATTTTTGAATGACTCATGAACATCAGATTGTTGTTGTTCTAAAATCTCACAAGGGTGTGTGAACCCCTTACAGGGTATTTCAGTTTTTATGGAGGGTGTACAAAACATGTTTTAGAATCTTTGCTCTGACACAGCAGTACTGCACCCAAAGGGCTCACGTTGATGGTTAAGAATCAAACTTTAGCCCATTTTGTTTCTTTTGCTACAGATCCGAGGAGAACAGTACATTCAGGCACATCTTATTATTGCAAGCCTTGGCAACCCAACCACAGGCTTTCAGAGGACAAAGCTTTTCCCTGATGTCATACATTAAAAACAGACTTAGTTTTATTAATTAAAAATTGGAAGTCCTGCTGTCTGCCTTCAGAAAACTATAGCAGAAAATGAGGAATACAGAGTAACATAGTATAGTACAACCACAACTGGAGGGAGAGAGGGGGAAAAATAATATTGCACCATCATATCGATGTTAGGCAAATGAACCAGATTAAATCATTAAAGGAGACGGTTCTTTTTCAGAACTGTATGTTTTATATAGTAATACACATATACATCACTTCCACTGTTGTGATCACAGTGAAGAGAAAAACACTCTGTCTCACACTCCACTGGAACTGAACTAACACACATTTATACACACATAGATATGGACACACACACACACACACACACACACACGCACATTTATACACTGCACACAGCCCTGTTCAGTCCGTGCAGTTGTCCTGCAGTAACACATGAGAGTCTCTACGTTTTTGTGCCTAATTTCTGCTGCTTTCACAGCACTTTAAAATTACAAAACGTGCTCAGGCAAAAACTTGAAAAAACAAAACACAACAAAACAAATTCAATAAATCAAGTATAAAAAGAAGAGGATAAATAAATGTTCACATCTGAATAAATAAAAGATAAAAGCTTCTTTTAAAAAATAAACAGATCATTCTTAGTTATTTTACATCATCAAATTTCCAGTATTTTCTTTACTTGTATCGCATAATGGAGTATTACTAACAGTGAATAGAGAAGAACAGCAAGAGCAACATTTATGACATTTGGTACTGCACAAGGAGGTGATCGATCAGGTTTAGAATGAAGCATGAAGAAAAAGCGTCACTGGGCATCTGAGACAGTCTTTGGAATCATTGATTGGCTGGGTTGAGCTGGTGCCAACCCCTTAGAAGAAGCCTCACCCCTGTGATATGACTTGTATGATTGAGATCAGTTGATTGACAGGGTACATTATTAAAGACAGTTCAAATCCCGCCCACTCATCCACAAATTTTGATGACAGTTCCTGGGCATCTGTTGGCATGGTAACCAACAGCGCTATTCTTCAGACAGCACATGCCACTTAGCGATCTGCCGCCGCGGGTGATCACATATCTCACGCCAGTGCTCACCGGCTGTGCCAGGGGTGGAGGTGCCGAGGAGGAGCCGGCCGATGACAGGTGTACGAGACGTCCTATCGGAGTCCAGCAGAAGAAGCTCCACGCTGGTGTCTCTCAGACCGTCTTCTGAGGGCAAATCGAAAACAAAGAGCTCGTTGAAGACGGGGTTGGGGGCGCACTTTTTCACATGTGTTTTCTTCTTACACACTCGCTTCTTCCCCTGGTACAAGTTAACCTTCACATAAGGGTCTAAGAATGAAGGGAGAAAGAGAAAGAAACAGCGTGAGACAAAAATCAATAGTTTAGTCAATATAGGACATTATACATTGGACAGTGTAAGAAGTATTGTTCTAGCTGTGGCTGACACAAGAAATAATACCACATAATTGGTCCTAGCAGGCTATGCAGACTAAACAATGACATGGTTTGAATGTTGTAGATTAATTACTGTATTACTGTATACTGTAATTACTGGTACATTTTTTACACTCTGATCTGGTAATGCTGTTCATCAAACCATAGTGTTTATGTGTTTTAATTTTTTATTTCTGCTTAAATTCAAGGTATTGACCACTGCTGTCTGACTCACACACTCTGACCTCACCTGAGGGTCCACTGGAGTCAGTCTTGTGCAGGTGACGGGCCTTCAGCACCACCACAGTCAGAGTGCTGGTGGTAGACTGATAACATAGGGACAGAAGTAGCTCTCCTCGGCCAGCACTCTTCTACATTTGGGAAGATAAAGAATAAAGACATTTAGCTTTCAGTTCTGGACTTTTGTCTCTCACATTGTGCCACAGTTCTTGTCAGGTTTGAATTCTGGTGGGGCCACATAAACCTCCACACTATTTCTCCTGAAACTTAGCGCACTAATGCCAAGTCAGATGTACTGTTTCTCTTATAATGGTAACATATAGGGAACTAACCCTTGACAGGTTAGAGAGGACAACTTCTGAACAGTGCGTTAATATTACGAGAAACTGACTGTGAATCATTCCTTTTGCACAACACCGGTGAATGACTCCAATTATGTGTGAATCTGGATGCACGTTGCCTTGGCAACCCATCAGTAGGGTTCTGCTGCTGCCACGGCAATGACTTGGAAAGTCTGTCAGCCAATGAGGCATAATTATCTGTGTTTGACTGAATGGAGTCGCAATCGCCAATGAAAGTTAATAGTCTTCCATTCAGCTCAAATGGAGTGAATACTTTTGTGCATAACTGTGAAATTGTGTTGCCAAAACAAGATTTTTTCTAAGACAATGATTTTGGCCATATGTTTTGATAGTATATCATGGAAATTGCTGGATTTATGCTTTTTATCATGGATTTTCAGTCTTTCAGTCCCCAGTAAAGTTGACTTTTATGCAAGGAGTGCATTGAATGTGTCAAGAAAATTGGTAACTCTACAGAGATTGTAGACTTAGTTCATTAATTATATGCCTAAATACACAGAATAGGTCTGTAGAGACAGAAAAATCTGAGTCATGTGTGACCCATTAATTAAACATTTAGAGCCAAGGCTCATCGATGCCTTAAGATGGGTGCCAAAGACTTTTTATCGACCCACTTGGACAACAATACACACCATTAATTGTCCTCTCTTTCCAGGCTTGGGTGTGTCATTGACCATCCACATTAGGCAGGCCAACTATTGACTGTCTTTATTATTGCCTGAGCAGAGACAAAAATCCAAGCACATAATTGCTCTTGTATTATAATCAGCCATGCAATTGTAATGTAACTGAGCGTGTCATCGTATTACCAATACAATTTCCAATACTGTTCTACAAAGTTATGAACAAACCAGGGCCTCGTTTCCCTAAAGCATCGTTTCCCTAAGTAGATTGTGGAATCCATCTTAAGCTTCATCTTAGATTTGTGGCCTGTTTCCCAAAAGCATCATAACTTAAGTAGTACTTAAAAATTCTCGTAGACTTATGAGTGCTCTGTAATCGTAATCGTAATTAATCGTAATTATGAGTGCTCCGTAATCGTACAGCACTAAGAACATCGTAAGTACATCGTACAAGTACATCGTAAGTACATAGACTAATGAAGACACTTCAAGGACAAATGCAAAATGACACCTGATACAATTTAAATGCCTAAAGCCACACTTTATGTTTAAACTTTAATATCACGATAACTATGTTTTATTTATATTTTAACAGACAAATCTAATAATAATAATAATGAAATGCATAAAATACATAGTCTATATAAATGGAAAAAAGATTCATTAGTAAGAAAATAAAGTTATTTGAGTGGACTAGTTGGATAAGCTGGTAACCGGAAAGAGGTTGCATGACTGATGAGGACAACTGTATAAAATAAAATCAGAGAGAGAGGAAAAAAGTTAGTAACTGCATGAAAATCTTAAGTAAATATTGGTTTATCATCCTTGTCTCCACTTCCTATCTGATAACCAAACGCGATCTCGCCAGCACTATGTTGTGTGGCACCACACATGCAGCATTGCAGTCTCCGTTATCAATTTTGGGAGTATAGAGCAGATCGCCACTTTATTGGTGAATGTCCCTAGAGCACATTTTCTAAATGTCTCCATATTTTGCACTGCGTGATAACACGGTAAACCTCATAATATTCAATCATACAAAGGTCCTCTGCTGTCTTCACTAATCCTGGACGCTGTCATATCGAGAGAAATTTGTGAAAATCAAATATTACACATGCACACCTGATTATGGAAGCAGATTGTATAAAAGAAATAGATCATTCTGCACAAAATTATTGTAAAACAATATTTAAATATGTGGTTAATTAGTAGAATATTTCAGAATATAATTAATAATATTTCAGAACAATTAATAATAAAAAAAAAAATAATAAAATATATATATATATATATATATATATATATATATATATATATATATATATATATATATATATATATATATATATATATTTTTTTTTTTTTTTAATTATTATTATTATTATTTTATATATATATATTAGCGAGTTAAATTACAAATGATTGTAAAGTTACGCACAAATATAATGAAGTTACAATGACGAGCAGCACTATACATTCGCATTTCAGCACTGTAACACAGACAGCGACTCTCTTAAGTAGCATTTTAAGCGCGTCCTCGCACATTCATGTTAAGTGCAGTTTAGGGAAACGCACGTAAAAAATAACGATCATTCGTAGAATCGCTTATAGAATATGCTCTTGACCGCTAGGATCAATCGTTATTGGGAAACAAGGCCCAGTACAGTTTATGTTTTTGTATGGTGTGAGTTTCCTGTTAAAGACATGTATGCTCATGTATGTATTGTAGTATGTTCAGTTAATAAGATAAAATCATTGATTTTAACAGAGAAGAACAAGAACCTAGCATTATGGTTCTTACCCTCACATTCCTTTTAATAATATCTCGGCTCATGAGGATCCGCCCCTCAGACAGGTTGATCTCAGCCAGAGGAACAAGTGTCTCTCCAATTACTTCATCACGTGAAAAACGATCGAAACTCAGAACCATAAAATGCAAAGCCATCTGGGAAACACGTGCATATGGGATCCCGTAGAAGCTGAAGGTCTCATTGAAGGCTGGGTCCAGAGTCTTCCTCAGAACTCGTGTCTTCACCTTGTGCTTCTTTTCAGGCAGCAAGGTCAGCTTAATATAGGGGTCAGAGGTCAACGACTGTTCATCAGTCGGAGACAACCCATGGGCCTCCTTGATGTGAACCATGAAGGCCTTCTTCTTAAAGTTGTACTCAACAGAAAAGAAGAGCGTCCCCAGGCCACCTTCCTTGTCCTGATACTTATCCACAGCCGGTGTTGGTGCATGACTGGAAAGGTTGCTTTCTGGAGTACCAGCATCCCGATTACTACCCTGCTCAAATCCTCCTTGAAGGGATGGGATGTCTAGGTCCGGGGAACTACGCACCTTCAGTTGGAGGGCTGGTGGCTTGGTGGGGAAGTTTCCATTCAGATCTTGTTTCTCCAGGTCCAGATGGAGCTCTGGCCGCACACTGGATGGGCTTGGGGTCTGTTTTCCATGGGCATGGTCGGGTGTCTTTTCTCCTCCAAACTTCTTCTTTCCATTTAGACTCTCAGGGTAGATGTCAACCCCTTTCAGCATGTGGACAAACTTATAGGGTGGGGTTTTGTTATTGACCTTGTTGGTCTTGCGCTGACAACAAATCCATGCAAAGATGGAGACACTGAAGACCAGACCAAACACACTCACCACTGCCACACTCACAGGAACCTCCGCTGTGTGGAAAAACAGAATACACACATATTATCTTATATTCATCAACATATATCATCATTTAGTCACTTTAAGACAAATATAGCCTAATTAGTGAATATGATTAATGTAAGTTATTTACATCAGAGGCAACACAAACACTGACATAGAGGATGACGTTAACAGTTGTAACACACCAGTGCCAACCAACACCCTGAAGAATAATAACACTTGTTCACACACCAAAACAAGGCGCAAGAGGTTATTTGTGCTGGTTAGCTTCTCAAAACATGTCCAAGACTAATTTTACACCATTTATAAAGAACTAATGGCCATCAACATACATATGTGAATTGGCTCTGACAAGCCAAAAAAGCTATATTTTGTGGTATGTAAGTATGGGAATATGGAAATGTCCGTTTTCATGCTGGGTGCTGCTCGCTTTCATTTAATTTTCTAAAGGTGCTTTGTCAGCCTTTCTGTCCTTCTTTCTCCCACAAACATATCACGTACTCTTCTATGTCTTGTAATAGATCATTGACAGCTGCTACCAAACCAAAGCTTTTCAGACAACAGTGATGTCAGACTACAAATAAAGCACGCGAACGAGCACCGTACCAGGAAAAAGCTTCGTTTCTGCCATGTTTCAAAAAAGTAATTATAGTTCCCGAGCCTTAAATATATATACAACTTATCTACCAAAATGATAAAGAAACCCAAATGACTCACCGAAATTAGCTTCTTCTACCGCCACGGGTGCCATTGTAGCTTACGCGCGCGCTCTGTCCGAGGTCCTGATAAGATTCCTCCAGCTCACGATTGTTCCCCGCACGTTTCACTCGCCCCTCTCGGGGTTTTACGTTTCAGGCGGAGAGACACAATGCTAAATAATTTTTGGGTTGTAATTAATTAAAGCTTTACTACTGTTTATTGTTGTCCTTCAAAGAAAAGCAGAATAAGCAAGAATTCACCCTTTTTTTCCAGAGGTTTCCTCACACTCGTTCAGTGCTGAGACTCGCTGCGCTATGAGTATGACTGAAAAGGGACGCCACCCTAATCCCCCTCCCTCTTTTCCTCCAGTGAGTTCATCGCTTTTCTGACGCAGTTCTGACGAACACTGGCTGAAATCTCTGCCCTGCGCACTGATACCCAGCACAACAGGCCTGTTAATCATTCGGACTGCCCATGATGTGTTTTCAAACGTGTCTGAGTATGGGCATGTGAAATCGACGTTTCTATGGGTCTATAAAGGTGAAAGACTGAGCTGACAACTCTCAATTTCATTTGGGAAATGCAGACCTGTTTACAAAGAACAGCCCTATATCCTACACTGGAAAAATTGGTAACCTGCAATGGTAAAGGTTCAACAGGGCTAAAGGTCCCACGGGGTAAAAGGCGCTTTTGATTAAAATAGTTCTGAAACCACTAAATAGCAACAAAAACTACCACAATACTTTCCTAAACACCTGTTTGTTGCTGTACACTGCAAAATAATCCTGATCCATGAGGTCATTGCATATTTTTTTAAATGTTGCAAATTTATATTGCTAATGAAAATCCCTGAAATTACCACATTTATTTTCAGACAAAATACTTGTTCAATAACTGTCCAATCAGTGAAATTACAGTTTTTTGGGTAAAAAAAAAAAGAGAGAAAAAAAGAATTCCCTCTGTTGCATGGGCTAAAGGTCCCCATAAACATACATTGTTTTTCTTACATAAAAACTTACATTTTCTTACACATATATATCGGGGCCGGATATAGGCATGGGCAAGGAGGGGCAATGCCCCCCCAAATGCCGTGACTGCCCCCCCAAACGTGATGGCATGCAAAGATCCCAAATTTAAAAAACATTTCAAGAAAAATTGTCAGAGTGAGCGCTCTCTGCTCTCTATCCCTCAAAGTAGCTACTGATTGGTAGATGGGAGGGCGTGGCCAGTCGCTTCACCGCTTGTGAACTGCTGAGCTTCACGTCTCAGTCAGTCACTGCAGAGCGGAGCACGCAGACACACTGTCGTCAGCTGAGCTCAGCCCCTGTTTTGAGTTTCCTTCGCCGTCAGTCACTGAAATTATTTGGTTACTCTTTCTGTAAAAGCGTGTTCTCATTCCCTCTATATCTCTCTATCGCTTTCTCTTGTAATTTGCACCGAGTGACGAGTTGAGTATGCGGCGATTTCTGGTTGCTAAAGCTAGCACTGGCAGCAGCAACGAGGCTGCTAGGGCATTAGCTGCAGCAGAGACCGAATCCCCTGTCGTTCCCAGCCCATCCGTGGCTGTTGCGGATGAATACAACATAGGCTTAAACACTGAAGCACCGTCACAACCCATAGCTCTGGTTTTCCCCAAACGTAATTTTGGCAAGAGCTCCCGCTCATTTTGCCCAGGTTGGTATCGTGGGAGACCATGGCTCGAATATTCAGCAAAGCTTGATGCGTGCTTTTGTTTCCCGTGTCAGAAATTTGGGGGGAACAATGATAGGGATTTGGTTTTCACAAAACAAGGATTTACTAATTGGAAAACTGCATTGGAAAAGGACAAGGGACTCTCAAAGCACGCATCAAGTCAATGCCACATAAAAAATGCAAAAGCCTGGTCTGAAATGTCCCAAAGAGAGGCCACAGGGGAGACCATTTGTAATTTAATAGGGCCCACACAAATGGAAAAAAATAGGTATTATATTAAAACAATTGGAGAAGTAGTTCAGTTCCTAGCAGTAAATGAACTTCCACTTCGTGGCAGTGTGGAAAGTTCAAATGATGATGATTTCTCTGCAGGATTGTTCTTAAAAATGGTTGACTACACACTAGCAAAGGACCCCAAATTTAATGAAATTAACAAACACATCCCACCAAATGCAAAATACACCTCTCACAACATACAAAATGAAATTATTGAAACACTGGCCAAAATGGTATTAAATCAGATAAAAGGTAATTATGACAAAGCAGATTATGCTGGGTTTTGCATCAAAAGTGACGGAACAGGGGACAGATGTAATGTGGAGAATCTGTCAATCATGGTTAGATTTGTCTGTAAAGGCATTCCAGAGGAACACCTGATTGGCCTGCTTGACCTCAGTCAGTTAAATGCTGAATTTATTACCACACAAATTCTTGAGCATCTTTCTGACTCAGGCTATAGTGCAGCTGAAATTATCAGTCAGTGCTATGATGGAGCTTCTGTCATGAGTGGGGTCAGGGGTGGGGTTCAGGCCTTATTGCAAAAGAAGGTAGGGAAGGATATTCCTTATATCCACTGCTATAACCACCAGCTGCACTTGGCCGTGGTCCATGCAATGCAAGGAGAGCCGTGTGCAAAAATCTTTTTTGATCTATCAGGATCACTGCACTCTTTTTTTCACCGTCATTATGTGTCACAGAACTATAATGTTCCCTCCCTTAAACGACTGTTGGAGATCAGGTGGACAAGCCACCATGATGTGACCAAGTGTCTTGTGGAGAATCAGGATGCTATTCTGAGTATCCTGTCTGAGGTTACAGAGGACAGAGCCGCTGCTGTTGATATCTGTACAGAGGCATCAGGGCTGTTGATGATGTTAAGGAGGCATCATTTCTTTGAAATAGGAAAATTCCTCCTTAAAGTTCTGGGTTCCTTGAAGTCTGCAAATGCTATGCTGCAGGCTCATTCTGTTGACCTGTGCTGTGCTTCAGAAGTAGTCAGTGCATCTCTGCAGGCTCTGAAGCAGATGAGAGATGAGGAGAGTGAGACATTAACCAGCATGCCTGTACCAGCTGCTAAAAGAAAAAGAACAATGAGCTCACTGCTCGTAGGTAGCGTTGTTACGTCCACTGTAGGCCATGCAGAAGACTCCATGACTCCTAGCCAGGCACTGAAGAGAGCTCTTCTCAACATTTTGGACATCGCCATTGTAGAGATGGAGACAAGATTCTCCAAAAGCAATCTGGATCTCATGAAAGCAGTTAATTGCCTTCAACCACAATCTCCCTCTTTTCTGGATGTTGCCATGTTAAGTCCTCTGCAAAAAATGGCAAAAAGTGACAGTGACAAACTTTCCAATGAGATTCTTGTCGCAAAAATTATGTTGGAAAAAGAATTCAAAAAGACTAATGATGATGAGAACGTAGAGTTTGTAGACCTCTCCACCATTTGCACATATCTACACGGGTATAAGAATGCCTTTCCTCAGCTCCATCGCATGTATGTGACCTCACTTGTGATTGGAATATCATCTGCATCATGCGAGAGCTCTTTCTCCACTTTGTCTCGTGTTCTTACCCCCTTCCGCCGTACTATGCTACATGAGAGAAAAAGAAATTTAGTTATTCTGGCTCACGAGAAGGCCATAACAACAGGTCTCGATATGGACGCATTTGTTAGAACTTTTGCGAAGAAAAGCAGACGACTGATGCTACAATGACTGATATAAGCCATGCTGTGTACAGAGCTAAAGAAATGAAAAAAAATTTACAAAAAAAAGATTGAAATAAAAAACAAAAGGACAGACAGACAGACAGGAAGACAAACAGACAGACAGACAGACAAACAGACAGACAGACAGACAGGAAGACAGACAGACAGACAGACAGACAGGAAGACAAACAGACAGACAGACAGACAGACAGGAAGACAAACAGACAGACAGACAGGAAGGCAAACAGACAGACAGGAAGACAAACAGACAGACAGACAAAAAAAAAAAAGACAAAAAAAAGAAAAAAAAAAGAAAAAAAAAAGATAAATGCAGCCTCAACAGGGCACAAGCCAGTGTCCTGTTTGTGCCGGTCCCAAGCCCGGGTAAATGCAGAGGGTAGTGTCAGGAAGGGCATCCAACATAAAACCTATAAGACAAATCAAATGGATCAAAGGAGCTGATAGATTAGAGCTGGGCGATATAGGATTTTTTCATTTCACAATATATTTTTTCATTTCTGGCCATATCGAGATATATCACAATATAAATCAAATCACTATATTTGTCAAATTTAAATGTTCCGTTAAATGACTTGCCCCCCCTGATATTCTAGCTGCACCCCCTAGTGCGGCCGGCTGAATCCGGCCCTGATATATATTTGATACAAATATTGTTAAAAGAAGGCTCACATTGTCTGATCTAATAAAAATGGAAAATAATAATTTAAAGAATACATGAGATGACCTGAAATGACAAAAGTGACTGAAATTAACAGGAAGTGGTTATTTTGAATACATTTTATCTAAATTTGTAACTCAAAAAGCATCTTGCTGTCTCAAAAGTATTTGCACAAGATGACAAATTTTGCCCTGTAACTATTGTCCCTATATTTAAATATCACCATAAACCCCCTGGGGGCCTTTTACCCCAATGGTGGGGGCATATATATATAATTTTAATCAAAACAACCACTATTATTTCTTTACACACAAATTTTGTTGCTCCATTAATATTCAATGAAAATAAATGACATTTTCCATCTTGATACACTTTGTGACCAGAAAATAAATATTTTACTTTACGTTGTGCCTTTAGCCCCATTGTACCTTACCTTAAGTAGCTTCTTCTACTTGATCTATCCCTTAAAACTATATTTTTACTGGTGTAACCACATAGACAGGCATATTCATCCGTGATCTTATGTAATATATTTGACATCTAGCAAACCAGTTAATTTAGATGTTACTAAATTAAGTTACATTTTGAGGGAATGTGCAATAATACCTTAAAGACGTGTGTAACAAAGAGATGAGGGCAAAACATTTTTTTTACCTACAATGTGCTTCAAGTGGTATTTAACGAGGACAGCCAGAACCTGGGAGTGGTGGTTGATGACAATCTTGAATTCACTGCCCACATCTTATCAACCACCTGGACTTCCAGGTTTGCAATTTACAACATCAGGAAAATCAGACCTTTCCTGTCTGGCTATTCTGTGCAGCTTTGGTCCAAACTCAAGACTGGACTACTGCAATGCTCTGTTTGATTGGCAGTGCAGGATAGATTAATTCTGAATTATACTCCGGTACTGATTAAAACTGACACAACTAAAAAGGTAGTCGGTGATGTAATCTCTTGGATTAAGGTAATCTAATTTGATTGCTTTTTGATTATTTTCTATTACTTCTGATCTAACACTTGTATGCATTTGAATAGGGTATATTTTGACTTAATGTTGCCTAAATGCATAAAATAAAACTCAATGGATCAAAATATAAGAATTTATATGATTTCTTTTGTTTGTGCTTTACTCGCTATTTGTCTGTCTCTGAGTGAAATAAAAAAGGCACTTAAATTGTTCTTACTCCATCAGTTTTGGTATTACAAACGGTATTCATGTGTGGTAACAGACGGGCCTCCTTTCCGCTAAAGTATCGTAAGCCTAAGTAGATCGTAGAATCCATCTTACGATTCATCTTAGTTTTGCGGCCCATTTCCCAAAAGCATTGCAACTTAAGTAGTACTTGAAAATGCTCGTAGATGAATACATTCTCTGGAGTACTCGTACAGCACAAAGAACATCATAAGGACACAGACTTATGCAGACACTAGTAGGACAATCGCGAAATTACACCTAATATAATTTGAATACCTATAGCTACATTTTATGCTAATTTAATATCCGTATTCATATGTTTTTATTTTAATATTATTTTTAACCGACAAGGCTAATGATAATAATAACAATAATCAATGCAGAAAATGGGTTGTCAACATTGGCTGAACAGATAAATTAATAAGTAAAAAAATAAAGTTGTTTGTGGACTAGTTGGTAACAACAAAGTGGTGGCATGATTGTTGCGGAGAACTGTAAAAATGACAACCAGAGAGAGAAGGAAAAAAGTCAATAACTTGATGTTGTGCATGAAAACCATCCTATACTACAATATATTGGTCTCCACTGTCTTCACTGATCCTGGAAGCCTTAATCTCATCCGACAGAGCAAATTTTGAATACAAAATATTAAAATGCACATCTAGTGAAGGAAGCAGTGATTGTGTAAAAGAAATATATCCAGCGAGCTAAATTACAATCGTTTTTAAAGTCACGTACATATATCATACATTTATGTGTCCTGCCTCAATGACTACTGTCCCGTTGCACTCACACCCATCATCATGAAGTGCTTCGAGAGGCTCGTCATGAGGCACATTAAGACCCCGCTGAACCCCTCACTAGACCCACTGTAGTTCGCATATCGTCCAAACCGTTCAACAGACGATGCCATCGCCACAACCCTCCATCTGGCCCTCACCCACCTAGATAAAAAGGACTCATACATTCGAATGCTGTTCATTGACTTCAGCTCAGCATTCAACACAATCATTCCTCAGCACCTGATTGGAAAGCTGAACCTGCTGGGCCTGGACACCTCCCTCTGCAACTGGATCCTGGACTTCCTGACTGGGAGACCTCAGTCAGTCCGTATCGGGAATAGCATCTCCACCACCACCACCACACTGAGCACTGGGGCCCCCCAGGACTGTGCGCTCAGTCCACTGTTGTTCACTCTGCGACTCATGACTGTGCAGCAATGCACAGCTCGAATCACATCATCAAGTTTGCCGATGACACGACCGTGGTGGGTCTCATCAGCAAGAACGACGAGTCAGCATACAGAGAGGAGGTGCAGTGGCTAACGGACTGGTGTAGAGCCAACAACCTGTCTCTGAATGTCGACAAAACAAAAGAGATGGTTGTTGACTTTAGGAGAGCACAGAGTGACCGCTCTCCGCTGAACATCAGCGGCTCCTCTGTGGAGATCGTCAAGAGCACCAAATTCCTTGGTGTTCACCTGGTGGAGAACCTCACCTGGTCCCTCAACACCAGCTCTATTACCAAGAAAGCCCAGCAGCGTCTCTACTTTCTTCGAAGGCTGAGGAAAGCACATCTCCCACCCCCCATCCTCACTACATTCTATAGAGGGGCTATTGAGAGCATCCTGTGCAGCTGCATCACTGCCTCGTTTGGGACTTGCACCGGTTTGGACCGCAAAGCCCTTCAGAGGATAGTGAGGACAGATGAGAAGATCATCGGGGTCTCTCTTCCCTCCATCAAAGACATTTACATAAAACACTGCATCCGCAAAGCCACCAGCATTGTGGACGACCCCACACACCCCTCACACAAACTCTTCACCCTCCTGCCGTCTGGCAAGAGGTACCGAAGCATTCGGGCCCTCACGGCCAGACTGTGTAACAGCTTCTTCCCCCAAGCAATCAGACTCCTCAATACTCAGAGACTGGTTTGACACACACACACGTGTCCTGAGTTGCACTTTAATTACTGTCACTTTATAACTGTCTGCTACCTCAATAACTGCTATGTGCGTAGAACACTATCTCATAGTAGCCTATGTTATGTTTACATTTGCCATTTTTAGAAACTGTCATCTTTTTGCACTACTGTGTACTGGTCGGTGCTGCACTGTCTCTCACTGTGCCTATTGTCCTGTTAATTTTTAGTAATTTATTGTACTGTCCCATACTTTTTGCACATGTTTGCATGTGCACTATATGTAGAAATATTATTTATTCTGTGTAGTCTCATGTGGTTCTGGGTTTATCCTATGTTGTTTTATGTAGCACCATGGTCCTGGAGGAACGTTGTCTCATTTCGCTGTGTACTGTAACTGTATATGGTTGAACGACAATAAAAACCACTTGACTTGATATATAATGAAGTTGCAATGACAAACAGAGGTCACCTTTCAGTCCTTCACGTTTTTGGACAGCGACTTTTTTAAGTAGCTCTTAAAGCGCATCCTCATCATGTTAAGTGCAGTTTTGGGAAACGCATAATTTCCAATGATCAAAATATATTAATACAATTTATTAAATGCCCCTTTGTCGTTGATAAACTGTCAAAGGTGCCAGAAAGATATGTGTAAGTTGCACTTAATGGACTTAAGAGCGGTTCAAAAAAACGTTTTACAAACTACTTGGATAACTATGATTCAGTTAATGTCTCCAGCTATAAAATCCAACTCTGCGGTCAATGAACGAGCGGCGCCAGATGGTCCCATCGCAAAGAGGCACAGAGTCTTTCACGATCATTCACTTTCTCTGTTCCTCTGTGGTGGAAATGTAAGAGCATCCAACCTCCACACGATCAGCTGAATACATCTCAACATTCAAGAACCAGCTGAAAACACATCTGTTCCGCAAACACGTAACCAATCCTGCACTTACTATTTAATAATATTTAATAATAGTAAGTGTAATATATATATATCAACATATCCGAACTAACCTGAATCCACCAGGTTACACAAAACTAATTTTAAGGCTTAACTTCCATTCATTGCATTATCTGTCCAACACTGTTACATGCAATTACAAGACATGCCTCAGCCTCAGGGTCCTAATCTCCCATGGTCCTCCTTGTTCTCTTACAGCATTTTAGAATGCTAAACAGTTAGTGGTATCGATAGCAAGACATTTTAAAGTAAATGGCAATTGCATTCCTTCATTTCAACCCAAATGTATCGTATCAAACTTTAGGCAGAATGCATTCAAATGCATTCAATTGTATTAGTCACCACCGCCCAGGGCTCTCTCGTGTCATTTAGTCAACGCTGACATCTGCTGGTTGATTTGCGAAGTGGCAAAGCGTAGCTGAAGCTCTGTGAAAGCAATGGTCCGAACTTTGAACATAAAGAACCTTTTCGAACATATTAAGGAGTAAATTATCGCATGAGAACATTGATAGACACACGAAATACACCACTGGCGGAGCGAGTGAGGGGATAGACACACGAAATACACCACTGGCGTAGCGAGTGCGGGGAAATGTCCGTTACTTTTATTATGCAGACAGCGCTCCTAAGAGCAGCGTGCGCGTGCGTCAAGAGGAAGAGCCGTATGTCTCTCCAAAATGGCGACGACCATAGAAAGTGGCATTGCAGGAGCTGCGAATAGGAAAAAACATCTCGGAATCCCCGAAGCAATATTTGTGGTCAGTGGGAATATGGCACATTGCTAATTTTAAATTTCATTCTGTCGATAGTTTCCTGGGAAAGTTGTGTGTTCTTGTGTTCATTCTTTAAATGGCTTTCTCAAGCAGAAAGCGCCCTGCTCGTCTCCTTATAAGGATGCAAGCATTGTGTCTTGAAGGTGCCACGAGCTTTCAGTTACAGATTATCAACATGTTATACGTATACAATGCATAGGAGATTAGTCCATGTTAATGAGAAGTTTAATACCGAAACGTGTCTTTGTAGGAAGATGTGGATTCCTTTATGAAGCAGCCGGGCAATGACACAGCAGACGCCGTGCTGAGGAAGCTGGATGAACAATATCAGAAATATAAATATATGGAGCTTAATCTGGCTCAGAAGAAACTCAGGTTTGACTATGATCAGTCTAACGGTTTACAGAAATGTGTAATGGCTTTGTTTTTCTGTTAATATTAAAGGATGCTCTTCTTGTAAAGAGGGGTTTAATTTGAATGGATTATTCATGTTTATATAACTGTCAACCAGTTTTCTTCAATCTATCATCTATTGTTGTCCTCTTTTAACTCTATGCTATAATAAGGTACAAATTAATTATTTAAACAATAAATTACACAAAGCATCTGATAGAATTTCTGATATGGATACAGATTGCTTTAACCCTTTTGAAATAATTGCAAAATTTTTATACCATATTTACTCAAAATTCAGCTATTTTTTTTGTTTTAAACAAAAGGGGTATTATTCATTGAGAACACTATCTGTAGATATTGAAACTGACACAAGGAAGCATCCACTTTGGTTAATCAGGCAAGTGGGCATAGTTTTTGGCTGGTGCCGATAATCTCGAAATGGCCAAATATAAATTAGTCTGTCACTTTTTCTGATACCTCTAGAAGCTGACATTTCTTTTGCCCTGTTCAGGTTGAAAAGCCAGATTCCACAAATCAAACAGACATTAGAAATCCTACGACACATGCAGAAAAAGAAGGTAAGCCAGTAACTCCTTTAGGATCAGTTTTAACTCCCATATTTTGAAGTCTCGTTAAATGCCTTGATGAGAGCAGTTTGTCTTGGCGTTTTGATGTATTTCCTAATAAAAGAGGAAAGTGGACATGTCGAATGACTCCCCTTTAGTTTACAGCCACACAAACACACACACACTCAAATCCATTTCCACCATGCTGCTCAAGTCAGAGTCGCTCCTGCATTGACTCGTTCTATTCTGAAGTGATCATCCCTATGCCCTTTTCCCTTCAAAGACAATTACTCTCCACTGTGATAGCTTCAGATGGCTGAAAGGTGATAAAGGTCAGTCAGAACTCACTTTTTAAGTAATTCTTATGAGAAATCTGTTTGGAACGACCCTACAGCATGGATTGTGCTCCCTTTGACGTGCCCTGCAAAGGCATGATCAGCTGTAGTTAAAACACATCCATGCGCACCGAAAAGTTGTAGGAGGAGGGTGCGTTCAAGGTTTCTCAAACTCTATGTAATGTCATGGATGGTCCTGAGTAGTGCTGGGCGAGATGGCCAAAAATATTATCACAAAATTGTTTTTCATGTCGTTCGATATCTATATTTATCACTATACACTCACATATACATCACAAAAAATCCTAAACAGACAAAATAGTCTATACAAAACTGCATTGGGGCCCCAGAGACAGCCAAAGCAGTGGTGTCTGAGGGATCTTCTATCAAAATATTAAAATATTTTAAAGAGTTTATCCATTGAGTGCAGTTGGATATAAATGTTAAAAGCGCATCTATTCGCTTTGAAGCATAATGACAGCATTTTATATTTACAGTTGAATTATTTAATATATTGTTACATTCAGATACCCAAGTTTGGGGGCATAGAAGCCCTTGTGACTAAATAATGATACCGTATGGGGGTTCAGGGGTATCTCCTGAGAAAAAAGTTTGAAAATGTAAAAGTCTGAATGGACAATTTTGATTTTTACATTGAAGTGAGAATGACTAGGCTACCAACTAGTCATTTTTTTGTTTTGTCATCCATGCCAGAGATGATGACATCTGATTAATTTCACAAAATTATAACCGAAATCTATTGTTTATTATTAAAGGCTCATAACATGCTGATTAATGAAGCAAAATTTGGAAGGAAAAAACATTATGGTCTAAAGGCGCCCTGGAACCACATTAACTTGTGTGGCGCCTCATGTCTACTTGCATGTGGGGAAAAGAGGCATTGTTTGAAGAGCGGGACAGGGCATAAATTAAGCGTGTTTGGTGCTAGAGAAAAATATGAAGAATACAGAGCAGAAAGTTCAGATCTGGTGTACACCGCACTGCTGTTTTGTTGCACTTCTAACTAGAGATGATGAGAGGGCGCATCCGCTGTTGTTATGTCTTGCGGTCCAGATGGAGTCCAGACTGCAGTGACTGGCATAGCATAATCATCAAGGCAGCTAACGTTTGCAACTTCATGCAGTCTGAAAAAGCCAAACTGCTTGTATTTCTAGCGACACGCACCTGATCGTCTAGATTTAGAACACAGGCTTAATTTACTGAAGCTTATCATCAATATCGTGTTTTTTTTTTATTATTGCGATAAATATCAAGATTGTTTTAACTCCCACCCCTATTCCTGAGTCTTTTTAGCCAGAAGAGAGGGGCTGCATATTTAGATGCTTAAATTTAGATGCTTAAATTAATTTGGGCAACGTTTAGAAATACACTAGCCTATAGATGTCCTATGATGATCTAATAGTAATGGACTAAAAGATGCAAAACTTTCATTTTGATTTCACGGGTAAGGTATGAATAAGAGAAGAAAATTTATTTTGACATTGAGGGAAGCAATCAGATGTTGCATGTTAAGAAGTCCAAAACAAGGTGTTGTGTTCAACTTTTTCATAATCTTTAGCTCTCGTTTTATCTTTGTTTTTCTGTTCTTTATAATGTTGGATGTCTTACCACAGGACACTACAGATCCCATGGAGACACACTTTCTGTTGGCTGATAACGTCTATTGCAGGGCCTCTGTCCCCCCCACAGATAAAGTGTGTTTGTGGCTTGGGGTAAGTTTTGGCCACTGTTTCTCACTATATTTATGATTCCTGTGTTTTGACACTGCCTGAATGTTCATAGCATTATCAAACACTATTTTGATTATTTCATTTTTTGGGACTGCAGGAATGTGCTCAATTAAATTGGCCTATTGAACTGCTTGCAAACATATGGAACCTTTTGCATGATCATTAGTATATTGCACAATTTGTGTAATCTATATGTTTTAAGAGGTGTAGTTTGTGTTGTGGTGGTAGCATAGTTGTTAACGGCCAGAGCTGGTAATGTAATGATTGCAGATTCAGCCCAGGTCAACATAACCTGTGAATAATAGAGTCCCAGAAACCCTATCAATTTTGTTGAGCAATGCAGTTCCTTTGGGGCTGTACTTGTTATTAAATGTTCCCTAAATAACATGTCTCTTCTAAGTTGCATTCAATCAAGTAACTTGTGCTTCAAAACATGAACGTTCTTGTTACAAATGACTTCTAGACTAGTAATGCCTGTAATTGGACATCTGGAAAATGAGTACGTAGCTATGGTTATTCCTCTTGTGTACCAGGCTAACGTCATGTTAGAGTATGATATCGATGAAGCCCAGGCGCTATTGGAGAAAAACCTGGCCACGGCCACCCGGAATCTGGACTCTCTGGAAGAGGACCTGGACTTCCTTCGAGACCAGTTCACAACCACTGAAGTCAGTATCCTTATGCCAGACATGGAGATCCTAAGTTATTCTTCAATGTGTACATGTATTGAGCTTTTAGGATACATTAAAGTTTCATTATCCATAAGTAGTTCCTTAAAATCGCAATTTTAAGATAAATTTTGGGGTCAAATTAAAATGGCTGTGTGTATGAGATCTAGCAGTGTTCTCATTGTTCACACAGTTCCGGTCATGCTTGTAATGTGACATCAACTGCTGTTAAATGTATCAATGCAGTTATGTATGTTTTGTGTAAATGGCATTGAATCTCATGAATGAGTAAATCTTATTGAAAGTTCATGTAGAGAAAATTAATATCTGACATTCCCTGCAACACCATATACACTGCAAACTATCAGTTTTTTTGTTGTTTGCCAGAGGATTGATTTGACATCACAAGTGGAATCAGAAGCAGTACTGCACTGAACTCCATCTCTTATCACCACCTGTTAGAATCTATTAAGTGACTCTGTGCTAAGCTTTTAATGTTCATAGACTCTTGTTTCTGTTCTGATGTTGCTCAAGTGTAACATGTTCCTCCAGGTGGCGCAGTCAAGAACAAAAAGCAGAGATAATAGCTTCTTTCAGATTTACCTTAACCAAAACTCTCACAGATATGGCACGTGTTTACAACTGGGATGTCAAGAGAAGGAGCAAAGACAACCACCTCAAATCAGCTGAGCGGTCTTAGAAGACGGGACATAGTTTGGTCCCACCCCACACAAATTCCTTCCCCATCAGAAAATTCATTTTCATGTGTCTGTTTGCACAAACACCAACTGTTATCTATTGATTTATTACTTTTTAAAGTATTTTTTCAAGTAAAAGGTAAAAAAAAAAACTCAAACTTGTAATAATGGCAGTTTTCTTGTTTTCTTTTTTTAATGACTAAGTATTAGCTTTGTTTCAGTTGAGAGTCTCTCCACTGGATCTCTACATGTGTCTTCCTCTATGCCCCTTTTGCTCTCATTTGTTTGGCAAACATCTGATTACGGTTCTCTTATGTTAAACTTCCCACACTTATGGTCCTCGTATTTCTTTCTGTGAAATTCAGTTTACCATATTTTAGTGAGAGGGCCCCTGTCAAAGTTCACAGTGAAAATATTAGGGAAGCATCTTGTTCATTTATCAGCCTCTGCTTCCTCCTTTTTCTACGTATCTTCCCTTCACTCTTCCTTATCCAATGCCTGTTTTCTCACTTCTTTCATCTGTACTTATTTCTCCCATTGTATCCATTAAACATTGAATGAGGAAAGAATAATGAAGCGACTTGCGAAAGGCACAAAATCATTGAGATGGTCTGTGTTTTTAATCTGCATAGCTTTTTATAATGCCTCCTGATTGAGGGTCTACAATAAGAAAGATTAATAAGTTTTGATAGGTGCAACAAATTAAGCAATTCTGTCCTCTTCCTGTCACTGGCAATCATTTAGGCTACAGTACTGAAAATTAGAAAGTAAACTTCTCTTTCCCTACAATTACATAATCTGGTGCATCATCAGGGACTCCACTGTTATTTTAAAATTACAATATTCTAACATTACCACAAATTATATTGGTGAATGGGTAGAAATTTGTTTCAGACTGCACAACATTTTTTACATTTTACTTTAATTTGTAGTAGATTTCAAGTTCACTTGTTAAAGAGGTACAGGGTCTCAAATTTATTGAAATTGAGTTGGTAGTGATTGCAAAAACAAACCACTCCAATATAAATAAGCATACAGAGAGAAAGCAAATGGTGAACCCAATACAAAATCCTCTGACACTTCACTATTATATCATCCAGCTATGTGACATTACCTGCTCAGTCCATTGTGCGACATTGTGGACCGCATCAATTGTGGGCTCGAAAGTGCAAGATGAAGAGCCAGTAATTTAAAAAAGTAAATAAGTTACATGTAGTTGAATAAAGTAGTTTTTATATACAGTACATGGAAATGCATGCTCTCGGAAAACAAGTTCTGTGTGGATATGCGTACCTGTTATGGACCCTCAATGGGCAATTAAAAAACCTAGAGGATGAGCTTGCTTTTTTCATATTAGATGGTATAATCACAAGCTGTAACATAAGAAATGCTCTTTGGGATAAACAGTGTAAAGATTTACCTAAGTACAAGAGAATACATTTTTCTTTGTAATTCTGGTAAAAACCAGAGGCCTCCAATGGTAGTGTGTGATAAGAGTTGTTATTAGTTAAATAATGAATGCACCCAAACTTTAATAATCAATTTATGGCTTACACTTGCAAATACAGTGTTTCACTAGTCCCTTTGGAACAGCAATAAGAGGACATATCTTTATACTAAATTTTTAAATGGGTTATATCATACCATGTGAGCGACATAATCATTTGAAACCACTTTGATAATCGAATATCAAGTTTGTGTTGACATGGGAATCATTTTGAAACATTACATGGCAGATGTTTGCCCAATTCTAGTACTTCATGTTGTATTGCCAGACATACTTCTTTCCTTTTATCACTGGAGCTAAAAGTCGATATTCAGTCACACCTCCAGCTATCACATTGTTTAAATCTGAGATCTTCAAGTCAACAGAAGTAGGTTTCCCTGCATTCATCAGTGCAGTCAGATAGTAAAACTTGTGTTAGTAAATTACTTCTCCAATCAAACAACTTATAGAAGTTGTATCTGGATGTGGTTATGTGCCAGATGGATGAAAAGTCTGAAGCAATCTTCATTTGGGAAGTTTTGTGGCTCAATAGTGACAGAGATAGGTTTCAAAAATAGTTACATACTAACCTTTTATTCTCATGAGTTTGAGACTAGTTTTGTTCGGTCATATACAAGGTTGTGTGATTCAGGACATAAGCAAAGTATTATGGAAAAGTGGAGGACGAATTGGGCTTGTTGGGACTTGTTAGGTGTTCAGCAGGCAGGAAAGGGGTGGGGATGTCATAATCAGGGAGTTTAATAATGACCCTGTGATTTGAGGAAGCGTTCCTGTTGACCACCAGGGCCCAAAAATTTGATAGGTACTAGGGTGGTGATTGCTGACTCAACAGAAACATTGACGATCACCCTTTGTCACTTCTTCTGAGGAATGCACCACATTCGGTACAAATCCGCTCTTCACTCCCTCCCAGCCTTCCTGGATACTAATCTCCCCGTTTTTCACCAACTCGAATATATCCCGCGTTAGCTCTGTGAACGCCCTCTCCACGTTGATTGCATCACGTGCTGAAGTCTCCACGTAGTGCATACCGTACGCAGCAGCTAGCTTTTCGGCCTCTTGTCGGGACACCTGACGCTGTGGTTCCAGATCACATTTGTGACCAACTAGCAGGAAGACAATGCTGTGGGGCTGTACATGGCTGCGTGCCTCTTCTAGCCACTCGTGAACATTCTGGAAGGAACGACGGTTTGTTATATCGAAGAGCAGTAGACCTCCTACAGAGTTACGGTAGTAAGCTCTGGTAATGGACCTGGAGAATGAGAATATGCATGATAGAGAAAGGGTCAATTTGTAGGGTTTAGTAAAGTACCTTTAAGACAGGGAAGGAAGAAAGCTGGAAATAAAAACGGAAGTGTACATATGATCTGTTTATATGAAATGCAGTGAGAGTGTAACTTAATATTTGATATGTGTATGGCAGGGAAGGAGGACAGGTACAGAAGAGCTTTGCAACAGAAGGTCAAGACAAAAACAAGGTAGAATAAAAAATAGTTTGAAATTGCATCAGAGTGAGTGTGTAGTGTAGCACAGGAAACATGGCTTTGAGCTTGTAAGGATGCTGTCGGGCCTCAATAAATAAGATGACACATTCACATAACTGTACTGACATCACTTAAAATCTACATATTGTAGAAAGCAATCAATCATTATATATTTCCTGCAGGAGATCTAACACATATGTTTGTTGACAACAAAGCCTTTGAATCTTATTCATTAAAAAACATGTGAATCACATGAGGTAACCTCAGTTTACAGTACCTGAAGCGCTCCTGGCCTGCAGTGTCCCAAATCTGCAGTTTAATGCGTTTCCCAGGTTCAATCTCCACCAGACGAGAGAAAAAATCCACCCCAACTGTCGGGTCAGAGACCTGAGCAAAGCGGCCCTCTGTGAATCTCCTAATTAAACATGATTTTCCAACAGTGGAGTCCCCGATGACAATTAGTCGAAATTGGTAAAGCCAAATGGCTTCCATGTCTATCCAGGTCTGTCGAAGAAATTAAGAGGAGAAATAAAACTGAAATTAAGTCAACTGTATATCGCACACTGCTGAAAAGTGCACATTTTTGTCAACCTGTTCATTTTCACCAAAGTGGGAACTGAAGTGAGCTTCTCTTTTACATTTTCTGTAACCTGGTAATGTTCTGTAGTTATAAATAGTAAATACAAAATATTAATTACTATAGGTTATATACTATTTGAAAACAAAATTGAACTTACATTGGTAGGCCTAAAACTTTACAATCAGCTTGTAGTCATTAACATTTGTTGGTGCATTTGGTATCATCAACTAACAATGAATAATGATTATTTTTTTTATCAGCATTTATTTATTTTGGATCATGTTCATTAATCAAACCAAAAGGCACTTTTGTTCATTGTTTTATCATGTTAGTTCATAATGCATGAACTAATGTTAAAGGAATATTCCGGGTTCAATACAAGTGAAGCTCAATCATTCATTTATGGTATAATGTTGATTAACACAAATTGATTTTGTCCCATCCCTCCTCATCTTTTAAAAAAAAAGTTGTTTAAATCATTATTTTTTATACATTACATTGACATTGCAATGAAGTTGTAAAAGTGGCTGTAACTTCACAGAAAAAGTTAGTTAACGACTTTATCACACTAAAATCATGTTAACACATATTGGTTACGTCTTGTGGCTATACTTTAGTGAGTATTTTAACGTTACGGATTGGCCACATTCACTTCCACTGTAAGTGCCTCATTATAACCCAGATTTTTATTTTTAAGGAAAGAATGGGACCAAATACCAAATACATTTTGTGGTAATAAATATTGTCAAAAATGCAGTCAAATTAGCTTAACTTGAAATATTCCCTTTTACTTTTAATTTAATGTAACATATAGACTTATAAAGTGTTACCATTACATGAAATGGTATGAGAAACCAGTCAACTTCATCCTTGGGTTGCAGCAGGCCTTTATTCTGAAATGGTCTGGTGGATTAATCTTCGCCTACTCATCACATAGCTGAAAGGTTTTACTGCCTGGTTAAAACATAGACCTACAGTTACAGTTTTTACCCTTACCCAAGGTAGTCATGGAAATGATACTGTATTCACATCCATTGTCATCCATGACCAGGGTTGGGAGGGTTACTTTTGAAAGATATCCCACTACAGATTACAGAATACATGCTATAAAATGTAATTTGTAACGTATATCATTATATTACTCAAGGTCAGTAACGTACTCTAAATACTTTGGATTACCTCTTCAGCACTGGTAGATTTTTCCACTTGTTTTGACTATAAAAATTCTGACAGTACAGTCAGACACAATACACACACTGTAAAAAAAATCCTATTGTTTTTACAAAAACAATTTGGCAGCTGTGGTTTCCAGAATAATTATGTAAAAAATACAGTTAAATGTTAACCACTTTACAGAACAACCTGTACATTTTACAGTTTAAAATGGCTGTAATTTACACGCTGGCACTGTACACATTTTTTTTTTTTTTTAAATCTGTTAAATTTAAAGAAAAAAATATCATAAACATGCCTTCTGAGACTGTAAAAATCTGTTGTTTACTTAACAAGGTATTTGGTAATCACCGTAGTAACTACAGTAAGTCACATGATGACATGAAGTTCATCAATAGTGGCTCTTCCAGGAGCAGTAACCAATAAACATGTAGAAACAGTGCTCAGTATCACTCACACAAACACTAAACACCATCATGGTAACACATGTGAGATTTAAATAATGCAGTAAACATGAACTAAACTACACCAAATATAACACAGAACATACGTAACTGATATTACAAATATGATGAAACATAACTATTCCCATAAAATATAATGAAATGTAATGGGTCACGCAGGGAATTGTGGGAACGCTAATTACCGTTTTTACTGTAAGTTACTGTAAAAAAGTACATGTACTCTCTTGTTCTTTTTACCATTAATTATACAGTAAAATATTACTTTTTACATTTAAATAATTTAATTTTTACATATTTTTATTGTAAAAACTACTGTATTGACTTTTAAAATATATTAAAACATTTTACTGTATATTTTACAGTTAATATTTGTTAATCAATTAACATTTTATTTCTGTAGCATTTTTACAGTATTTTACTGTTAAAATTACTGACATTTTTTACAGTGCATGTTAAAAATACATTCTCCGAAAAACCAAAATATCTTATGCAGTGTTGTTTCTAAAACAAGGTTCGTCTAATTGATCTTGTTTTAAGGATTTTTAGATATTTTTACAGGAAAACAATACAAAAATAATTATCAAGAATATGATTTTTACCCTAATATCAAACGTCTTAGAAAAAATAAATTATGATTCAACGGGAATTATCTTGATAAAAAAACATGATAGTGCCTGGTAACATGTGCATGTAAAATGGCTAAAAATAGCATTGTAGCGTAAAGCTGACAATTTACACAAGGTTTATTTCTATTTCTTCTGTTATAAACTTACTTCAAACTTACTCCTCTGTCTGCTCGGATGGTAAATGGTCTGCACATATACTTTCTTTGTATGAATGTAGCACATCATAAGAAAGTGTTTCACGGCTGTTCAAATGCACTTTGGATCGCATAATTTATGTATAAATGTTTTCCATCTGAAAGCACTAAATATTAAATGAAACAAATGACAATAAAATGTAATCACTTTGGTAATCAAAATATTTTTTTTGAATGGAACTGTATTCTAATTACCAATTATTTAAATTGTAACTGGAATACAGTTACTTATATTTTGTATTTTAAATACGTGTTCCCGTTACATGTAATACGTTACTCCCCAACACTCTCCATGACACAGTAGCATCACATTATATGTTTCATTCCAAGTATTTTGTGTTTCGCATACATTTTGCGTTCATTATTATGCAAGTAACTTTTAACAAAGCCTCACTGACATTTATCTTGAGCCATGGACGATTTGTGATGCATGTTACATTGAAATTTGCTCGATTTAACGGGGCTACAATAGCTGGCTAACGGTGGCTTTGCCATTCCTATAATTTCCTGTTCTAAATTTGCCACAAAAAAAAAAAAAAAACTCTTTCCGTCCTCTCTCCGGCGAAGAGGGGCGGTAACCACAACAAGAAGCCTATTTATGTAGAATATTTTTATTCGGTGCTCTTTACTTACGTTGTTTTTGTTTTGTCACTTTATAGCTGACAAACAGCAGATTCCATAGTCTCAAAATGATTGAAGCCTCTGTAGAAATCGCTGGGTGTAGTGACAGACAAATACATTGAATATAATACGCCGAATTATAACTAAAACATTGGTCTCTACAGAAAAACAAACAAACAGGTGAAAGCCAAACTGCGCCGCGTAGGCGGTTTCATATGCTTGGATGGCGCTAAAGATGAATTGGCGCTTTGTTGAAATGGTCACGGACTGGATCAAAGTCTCTTAAAAGTCAAAGATGTGTCTGATCTGTTATGTTTAGATCCACGTTTGGAAGGTGGAGAAATGTTTAGATATCTTGTGCTGATGAAATAGAAGCGACACAAGCAGCATCATATAGCCTGACTCATCCCGCATCAGCACCATTACTACAAACCTTCTAATAGCAGGGAGAAACAAACGCGTGTTTCGCCTCACGTTTGGGTTCAATCATGTCTTATATATATATATATATATATATATATATATATATATATATATATATATATAAAACTTAATGAAGACTATATATATAAAGAGTAAGTTTTATTTTTAATCTTTATAGGTTTATTTCTTCAGCTGTCATCATTGATCCAGCTGTCCGGTTGATAGTGTAACAGGCACGTTGCGGTTTGCACATTGGTAGAAACGTTTAGGAATATTATAAACCCTCTTGCGAAAACTTGCAGCTTTAAATGACCATTTCTAAATGTGGAATTGTGTTTGACAATTAAATAAGTGGTTCGGAAAGCGTCTGAAGGCTTCGATACTTTTTGTTTTTTGTTTTTAATGGGCTCTCTTTTTTAAGTTTTACGGGCAAACCTTGATATCAGTATGATGGGAGATGTAGTTCATTTTCTGTATTCCCAACCATTTGTCCAAAAGCTCCACCTTAGTCCTCGTTCAGATCAGCGGACTTGTAGTAATGCTCTTTACTTCACTGATTCCATTCGGAATATTTTTTGTTTGAAAGTCTCGACAGCGCGGGTAGAACCACAGAACGACAAGAAGTTGTCGACAGGCAAAATAAGTGCGAAACTTCTCACCTCCGTAAAGAACGCACTATTGCATACTTTTTATACACGCACCACCAGCTCAGCCGAAAGTCGGTGAATGACTTTACTGTCTATCAGCGACAACCAAGATGCATTGTAGTGGATAGCCTGCTGCATTTAAGCTCTATCTTTACGTTACAGAAATAAACTATTTATTTTGGACTTGAAATGCAGCAGGAACGGTTACTCAAAGTTCTCATCATTGGAGATTTAGGAGTGGGAAAAACTTCCATTATAAAGCGTTATGTCCATCGGATTTTTTCTCAACATTACCGCGCAACGATCGGCGTTGACTTTGCTTTGAAAGTCCTGAATTGGGATCACCGGACAGTCGTTCGATTGCAGTTGTGGGACATTGCTGGTGAGTTATGCACAACATTCTTGCAGTTTATTAGTAGTATTATTAATAAAGATTATTATTTTTAGTAGTAATGGTAGTAGTAGTAGTAGTGGTGGTGGTGGTTTGATGAGTAGTTTGTGTTAAGCAATTCCCAATTTCTTGTCTGGAACATTCTGTCAAAAAAACTGTACATAAACATAGAAATATACAGACATTTAAGGAAGTAAACTCTTGTAGTCTATGGAAAGAACCAGGGGCGTTGTAGTCATTTTAAAAGTGGGCGGGACACAGCTGTCAGTAGGTGGCTCATACTGACCCAATACTTACAGTGCAGTATTAATATATTGCAGTGTATATTAATATATAAGTATGATATATTAATATATACATATTATTTACTTTTAATATTTGTAGAATTGTAAAGATTCAAGAATAGCAAAATAATTGCTAAATTTTACTAAATTAGCTGCACAAATAAGTGGCATATTTGTGAAGCACTTGCTTCTGTTTCACAAATGACAATAAAAGACTGAGGATAATCTGGACCTTGAATAAATTATTTCATCAATTACAATGACAATTGTGCATTGTGCGATTTAAATGTATCCAAGTGGGTTGAGTGTTTTGACTACGTTCACCAAAATTCAATCAGATCCATTTGATTCAGTGACCATTTCTGGTGATGCCAGACAAATGAGTGTCTTGTGTGAAATTAATTAGTCACTGAATCAACAATCAAAATCCTTTCAAATTTGTATGTCTAGAGGCCTACAAAGAGACTTTAGTTAAAGTTTCAAGCATTATAAAAACAAAGAAAATCTATAATTTCCCTACAGTATGTGAGCTGCTGAGCATTACTTTTATCAAAAGACAACAACAATAATATTATTATAATAATTATAATGAGTTTCAATAACGTCCTAACATTTTCATGTATGAAATAGTGTCTACATATCAATTCACTTCAGTAAAATGACTAAGGCTGTGTGTCCACCAAAGCGTTTTTTGTCCACCAGGTGCTCTCCTGAAAATGACCAGCTGGGAGCGCTTTGGAGGCGCAGCATTATTTTCAGCTGAGACACTTTGGTTGCTATGATACCGAATATAGGGGGAAGTAATGTGTTGCAAGTACCTAATTTCTCAGATAGTTTGTGTTATCAAGCACTGAATGTAAAAAATGTCGTCACAAGGAAGACTACTTGCTCTGGATGAAGGGAAGGCTGAAGCACGTAATGTTCCTCCAAGCATTATTTTTCATATTAATATTGTGGTAGTCAGGGAATGTCATCTGGCACAGACATGAAGGCCAGCAAACTTCTCCATGTTGTTCATTCATTGTACAAGTAGGATGTGACAGTCTGTCAGTGTGAAATTTTTTCCCGCCCCTCCCCCACTGTGATTGGACGGCTGGGTAAAATGTGACAGTGGCTCGACGACACCCAAAAAAAAAATGCAGTGCTCAGCGTAGAATAGACGCCCAATGCTTCGTCATGCTGCTGACTTTCTTAAATACGCAGCATTCCCATTGCAAACAATTAAAAATACGTTGGCCTCAGGACGCTTGGTGGACACATGACCAAGTGTTCTAAGAACACAGCAGAACTATCTTTTTTCCTACAGATTGTCAACTGCACACCAACATAATGGTAAGTTGTTTATGCCGTGTGTCTATGGAGGAACGCCACTTTCGACGTTACGAAAAACTTTGCTATTACTGTGGTGAACCAGGTCATCTCAATGCTGCATGCCCCACATTTTCTTTGTGGAGGAAAAAGGATGGAGGTCTACGTCCATGCTTCAACTGTCAAGGCCTGAACACTTGTCACCTTGAAATACTGTCACCTGGTGCCACTTATCCCCTCAGCCCTTGAACAAATCTGTGAGGCTAAGATTTATACTAAGCTGGATCTAAGAATGTAATGCTTATAACCTCATCAGAATCCGAGGAGATGATATGAGTGAAAACTTTAACACCCCCTCTGTTTTCCAGTCTTTTGTCAATGAGATTTTCAGAAACCTAATGAATTGGTGTGTGGTGTCATACATTGACATCCTCATCTACTCCCAAAACAAGGAACAGCATATCCAGCATGTCAGGATAGTGCTATCACATCTCCAGGAACACCAGCTATGTCAAGGCAGAATGTGAGTTTCATATCTCCCATACCATGTTCCTAGGTTACAATATCAACCACCAAGGTGTAGAAATGGATGTCTCTAAAATCACAGCATTTACTGAATGGCCTTAACCTTACACAAAGTACAGCGGTTTCTGGGCTTTGCCAAGTACTACTGCCATTCATCAGAAACTACAGTATCATTGCAGCACCACTCACGCTATTGCTCAAGGGAAAACTCAACAAGTTGCCATGGAACACCAACACATACCAAGCCTTCATCTCCCTCAAGTCAATCTTCATGACCACTCTTGTACTGAAACACCCCGACCCCAATCTTCCTTTCGTCATTGTATATGCCTCTGATTGTGGGATTGGAGCAGTCTTGTCACAGAACACCAGGCAAGCTTTCCCTTGTGCTTTTTTTTTTCCAGAAAGTTAAATTCTGCTGAACGAAAATATGATGTGGGAACAAGGAATTACTTTCCATGAAGGCAGCACTCGAAGAGTGCCATCACTGGTTAGAGGGGGCAGTCCACCTGTTCCGAGTTCTCACTGATCACAAGAACCTTGAATTCAAGGGAATACCTTGCTGAAATCAGTCCACCCGGCATCTTGTCCTGGAATCACGAATCCCGAGCCTCCGCCTCCATTGGCGGTTGATGGCGCACCAGCATTATAAGGTCAGAGAGATCATGGACTCAAGGTGTAACATCTAAGGTTGTTACCCATCCTACCAACCACCAGAGGGAGCCCTCTCCCGAATTCTGATCTTCACCCATTTCTTCACTGCTCATTTCCTGTTTTATGTGTGTGTCCATGCAGTTTCATTGCAAAGTACTGCCAGTTTACCCTAACTTACCGAGTGTTTTTCATTGCTTTTTTTTTATTTTTTTTATAAATTACCCTTTGTTTTGTTTGCCTGGTGGGACTATCTATATTGTTTATTGGATTTGTATGTCTAACAAATTCGTCTCTCTGCCTGCTGTTTTGGATTGCTTGCTTGTCTCCTTTTAATAAACTTCCTGCACATGGAGCCTAACACAGTCTCCATGGCTAGTTCGTTACAGGCCCTCACATCACCTACTGGCAGAAAACACTAAAACCGCTTTCTCAGTTTTAATTGGTATTGCTTAAGTATTTGCAGCTGAGCTGCATACAAATAAAACAATGCAAAATGATGTACATAAAAAAAAGACAGAAATATACTATGTATGCTTTACAAATAAAGTGAAAAGAATGAGGTGACAAATAGTGAAAAGAATATTTTACTAATAAAAACGAGAGCCATTGTGTAAAAAAAAAAAAAAAAGCACAGCAGCAGGGGTGTAAAGTACTCAGAGTATTCTTAAGTGAAAGTATGGATAGTGAGTGAAAATTTTGCTCAAAAGTCCAAGTATCTAGCTAAAAACATACTTGAGTGAAAGCAAAAAAGTCCATCCATCTTCAATCATTTATCCAAAGGCGGGCCGTGGGGGCAGCAGCTGCAGCAGGGGGCGCCAAACTTCCCTATCCTGAGCCAGATTAACCAGCTCTGACTTGGGGACCCTGAGGCATTCCCAGGCCAGTGTGGAGATGTAATCTCTCTACCTAGACCTAGGTCTCCTCCCAGCTGGACGTGCCTGAAACACCTCCCTAGGGAGGCGCCGAGGGGGCATCCTTACCAGATGCATAGACCACCTCAACTGTCTCCTTTCGATGCTCAGGCTCTGCCCCGATTATCCAGCCAACCTCCCGCTCCATTGTCCCCTCACTCGTGAACAAGAACCCAAGGTATTTGAACTGGGGCAATACCTCCTTCCATACCCGGAGTACGCACTCCATTGGTTTCCTGCTGAGAACCATGGCCTCAGATTTAGAGGTGCTAATCCTCATCCCAGCTAAAAAGTATTCATATTAAATTTTACTTTATTATTAAAAGTAAAATGTAACTTTTTTTTTCCTAGCTAGAATGAAATCAAGAGGGGAGATTGTGTGAGAAAGGATGTTGTTAAATTTGGTTAAGTCGCCTTTTTACTGCCACCGGCTACTTTCTCCCCCAGTAGCATTTGCAACTTGGTCAAATAATCATGTTACAATAACTACATTTTTGCAAAATAATTTTTATGTGGCCCAACTTCCTGGTGGAATGAACATGAGAGGCACTAAAACAATGACTTTTATCCCCTTTGTCTTGAATCACGAATAAAACGGCAGATTATTAGTTCATAAACACACACTGTTCGCTCTGTTCCTCACACAATGCGATCATATGACATATAGACTCTTTTACTATGGTGCATGACTCATTTTAATGTTTGCATTACATAACCAATTACATTTACAAGCTTGATAGTGTTGCATATACGATACAAAGGACCTGAAGAGCACACAAGTTGACACGTGAGCCGAAAGTGTCGTAGAAGCACCACAAAATGACGCAATTGTGTTTTTGATCTCATATTTGCTTTTTCTGACACAATTGCTTAGGTTTAAGGTAGAGAGGTAGGTTTTGCGAATTTAAATCTCGGTAGAACATTAAACCTTATAAACGTAATCTGTTTGGGAGAACATTTCACTTGCTTTTAGTGCCACACAGTGGAAATTTCACTTCGGAACTGCTCCGAGACGTCTAATGAACCACATAATTTTATTGTGCAAAAACTTTGTCAGTCACGTAGTGTTCGTTGTATGGGAGGAGGCACTCACGAATTGCAATGTCAGAGCACCTAGCCCTTTGAGACATAGAGAAAGATAAAAAAAAATCAAATATTAAAATTAAGCTTTGAAAAAAGTTAGTAATGTTGTTGTTGTTTTTGTGAATTGTTTCCTGAGGTTTGCTACCAAACCTTGCTGTTGAGCAGATGGAAGAAATCAATAAAATTAAGATTTACTCAGGTTCCATTATTTTTATTAACATTATCATCATCATCATCATCATCATCATCATTGTGGGTTTCATAGTTATTATTATAAATATTAGTTGCCTAACAACAACAATCAAGCAAATTGGGAGTAGAAATTCATATGATTTTAATATGAAGGCAAGTGTAGAAATAAATGACATGTACACATTTAATTACAAAAGCCTTTTCTTCTTGTATTTATATTTGCAATGTAAATTATAATTTTTTACTTCATAACTGTCTAATCTGTAGAAATAGCAGGCAGAGTAAGTGTTACCAAGGGAGGCAGACAAGGAGTGAGGATCCAGGTGCAGCTTTATTGAGTTGGTGCCAGTGTTAATTTCGTCAGACGAGACGAGACTAAATATGTTCGTCAACGACCTTTTTTTCCATGACTAAGACGAGACGATGACGAGACTGCACCAATGTCCAAAAACGCTGACTAAGACTAAATTAACATGCATTATTGTTGACGAAAAAAGACGAGACTAAAATGTTTTGCATAAAATAAAAACTAAGATAAAATCTCTCTTCATTTTCGTATACAATCGTCTCTACTTTTTCATCATGAGATAGAATATTCAGCTGTTACGCCTTCAAAATATTCCGAATGAGTTCGCGCTGTTGCTCAAGTAACGGTTACAGGTCTCATACTCCTGTGGCTGCAACACGAAACTACATGGAGCAAGAACACAACAATCATAGACAGTGGCGAACACGCGACGAGCGCCGACGACATGCTAGGTAGAAGGAAGAGGCTCGATATTTGGTCGCATTTTAGGTACAATGATATTGACAAAAAGTCAGAATGTGTCATTATAACTGACGGGAAGCACTGCGGACAAAAAATATCGGGGAAAAACACCACCAACCTTAAGCGACATCTAAAGGCTAACCTCCCACACATTCAGGGAAGTTAACTTAAATTAACGTCTCATAAGCTAATGCTGATTTTAGGTATCTACGCTGTAAATTAACCAGTTAGCTATGGTGTTGTGGCACATACATTATGCAGGTTATATATATTTTATGTAACTTATTTGCTTAATAAAATACTCTTCAGAACAAGTTCATCATTTGTGAATGTGTCTCTTAAATCAGAAAACCAGACACGTTTAACAAAGTGAATTCAACAAATCATTCAACAAGTGTATTTTGTCAGGTAATTATGACATTTAACCAATATTTGAGATGTGTGAAACATTATTTGACTGAAATGGTTATCTCAGAAATAATTTATTTAAATAAAGACTAAAATGTTTTGAAACTTGACTAAGATATATTGAGTTTTCTTTTGACTAAAACTAGACTAAAATGACGAGACTTTTAGTCGACTAAAACTTGACTAACAAAAAAGATATGTGAATGACTAAATATGACTAAAACTAACAAGGACATTTGGCACAAGACTAAGACTAAATTAAAAATAGGTGACAAAATTAACACTAGTTGGTGCAAGGGGTCAAGCAAACGGTGAAAACAGGAACAAATAAAACATCCACGAGGGGAAAAGAAAGGTACAAACAAAAGATATAAACACGGGGAATCATCCAAGGAGGGCACAGGCAGGAACACGGTAGAAGACAGGATCAACAAGGAACATCATCAAACACCTAACATCAAACAATAACCAACAAAGGACAAGGTAAACATGAGGGCTTAAATACAAAACCATAGGGGAAACAAAAGCCAATGGACAAACAGAACTCTAAACAAGATAATAAGGCAATTAACTAAAACCAATGACAAAACTAGAACTGATAATAAAGCAATCAAACAATGAACCAATGAAAACCAGACACATGGACATGGAGGGAAAACAGGACATGACAAGACTGGGAAAACAGGAACATAAGAATGATTTCAAAATAAGAGTGCATAAACAAAAGACGATATGGAGTATAAAAGGTGTCAGAAACTTAAAAATAAAAGTACATAAACAAAAGATAATATGGAACGTAACAGTAAGAGCAGGCAGAGTTTATATAGAATAAAGTTTAGGACAAAATCTGTTATTGTTTCTCACTTCGGATTCATAGTTTTGAATGAGTACATCACATTCAGTTGGGCGGTCACATCCGGTCTTGTTGCACAAATATTGTATCCGAATATGAAATTCTGCCTCTGCAGATTGTCAGAACTCCATACAGCCACCATGTGACACTCCGTTTGAAATTATTGACCTCTGGTCTTTTTTTGCATCCGTTTGTCAGATGCAGTGAAAAGTTGGCTTCAATCCATTAAGAAAAATTATCTGCAAAAATGTAATGAGTACTTTTCTAAAGTACTCATTACATTTAAAAGTAAAAAGTACTTTTTTTTTCTTTGGAAATGTAATGAAGAAAAAGTATTCCATTTAAATTCCACTTGAGTAAAGTACAAATCCCAAAAAACAATACTCAAGTATAATACATAAGTATTTTTACTTTACACCCCTGCACAGCGATCCTTGTGTTTACCAATAAGAAGAGCAGTTTTTAATTGTTTGTTAAATTCTCTCTCTCTCTCTCTCTCTCTCTCTCTCTCTCTCTCTCTCTCTCTCTCTCTCTCTCTTTTACTCAGACTTGCAAGCTCTCAGACATGATTATAAAATATAAACAAAATGTGGATACCAATGGAATAAACATTGATGTCAGATGTTGCTGAATATGAGGCATATATGTGGCTTTTGTTCCTTTGAGCTCAGGCTTAACTCAGAGTGGCTAGAAGAACCATGTCATAATCTCATGTCTAACTGAACATAGTTATACAGTACAGCCTCACACAAGACCTAACCAAATTTCAAGGTCCTCAACCATAGGAAACCCTGTTTATTTACCACGACAGACTAATTATCCGTGTTTTTTGGCATGTTACTACATTAATAAAGGTCCTTTTGAGAATTTCCACAAACATTCTGCTTTTCCAATGTGGTCGTTCAGCCAAGCACATGTTATGTATGATATGGAAATTAACATGTTGTGGTGCTTTCTGCAAGGAAACAAAATTCTGGTCTGCTGAGTAGAGGGCTCAGAATAAGATCTTCCTTTCCAAGTTTAGCCAGTGTGAGTTAAATTTTTCTGTTTAAATACTTCTCTTATCCCAGCTTGATATACACATACATAGGTTGATTTGAAGCCACACATAGGTTGATTTACTTGAAATCTGTAATCATTGTGTGTCTGCGGCACTATAAAACATTTGCTCTTTTTGTTTGAGTGTCCCAATGACCTGACAGAGCAAGATTGACTCAGTAGTGTGTTTGTGGAGTGTTTGTTCAGAAAATGGAAGATGTGGTGGGAGTATTTGAGAAAGCCGTTTGTAAATGTTTATTTTTGCTATTCTATTTGGTGGCGCCAGTGGCACAGAAATGACACTTCAGCTTTAGGAAAGGCGAAGTCTGTGAACTAGCACCAATATGACATGGAAAATGTACTAATTACTTAAATGACTTGAGTGAATAACATGGAAAAACTCTTCCATTCTTATTTATTCTCAGGACAAGAGAGGTATGGGAGCATGACACGTGTGTATTACCGAGAGGCTGTTGGGGCGCTGGTGGTTTTTGATATGACACGTGTCTCCACTTTCCAAGCTGTAATAAAATGGAAAAAAGACCTTGATTCTAAAGTTGCCCAGGGCAATGGACGGCCTCTGCCAGCTGTTCTGCTGGCCAACAAGTGTGACCAACAGAGATATGGCTTATGTTCCAAACTGCCTAAACTTGAAAATTTCTCCAAAGATTATGGCTTTGTGGGTTGGTACGAAACGTCTGCCAAGGTACGGATTATAAGCAGGGCCGTTACTTTTTTAAATTCAACTGACTAAAATTGCCCACACATGTCTAAATACATTACTAATCATGATCTTCCTTCTTCTTTTTCAGGACAATACAAACATTGATGCAGCCATCATGTGTCTTGTAGACAATATAATGGCCATTGACGTGGAAGAAATTCCTGTGGAATCAGACCCAAGTGTTCTGATCCTGCCTACCTTTGATTATAACCTGCAAGAGCACAGTGGCTCTAGCTGCTCTGTCTGCAATAAAACCCAGTCCAGCAGAAAACCCCACAGTGAATTATAGGGAGTGAGAGAGAGGGAGAGAGTTAAAAAAGAGCAAGAGAGAAAGGGAAAGAAAAATACACAGAGAGAGAGAGAGAGAGAGAGAGAGAGAGAGAGAGAGAGAGCAGTCACACCCTTTGTTGGGCCTTCAGTTTGTGCTGATCTAAGCGTTTGTGGGAAAGGCAAGACCACAAAGCCTTAACACTTATATACACATTAAAATGTGCCAAAAACAACGTCATCAATAAAATATGCAGAAATTACCCAGTCTTCTCTGATGAATACTTAAAAGTTTTAGACTCATATCTAAATAAAGGCTGTTACAGTTGCAGAACAGCAGTGTGTACAACTTTGCCTTATGTCTGACTTGCAAGCGATATGGATGTGGGCGCATTTAAGTATTTTTACATTTTATCCACAACATGTTCAAATGCACTCAAGAGATATTTTAGTATGAGGCTCTAAAAACACAGTTATATAACAAGTCTAATTCTGCCTCTCAACCAGAGTTATTTTTCTTTCGAATTTTAAAACATGTATGCAGATTGCAAACCCATCCGAACCAATAACAACTAGACAGAGAATCATCTACTTTAAAGTGCTGTGGATGTAATCAAACCATTCAAACTGCTAGACAGCCTGCCATTAAAAACAGCACTGTCGAGGTGTAGAGGCGACAACGCTGTGCCATACGTCAACATCTATTACAAGGCTTTTTAAAATACACATAAACAGCCTTACTAAAATATATAATGTTCATTCTGTAGTAACACTGTTACAGAAACGTTATAGTTTACATATATTAGGGGGAATCTATTGGACTTTTTGGAATTTATATATGATTATTTTATGCATTTTATATAAATGTGTAATCGTTTTTCATGAATTTTGGACAGGTTATGGACAAAGTTTTACTCCTGTTCTAATGATGTCTGATATTTAACAAACTGGCCATGTTTGCCTTCAGATATTTCAAGAGATGGCTTAGCCCTACTGTAAATTAATAAGAGCCTGATGAAAGGAAAACAATATTTCAGAAGGAATCAAACTTTTTCCCTAGAAGCACAGTCCCAGCTCAGTAGTAATGGTCTACTCATGGGTACAATCAAAATATGATAACTATAAAAATAAGGTGTTATTTGAATTAAGTTGGTTTAGTTTGAATTCCTATAGCATTTTGAATGTAATTCAAAAGCTTGTAGATATCCCATGCAAACATGAAATGCAATTAAGTAATTGTGGTAATTAAGTGTAATTGTGTAACCAACCAACTTTGAGCTTAGCCACCCCCGAAGACCATATTTTGACCAAGGAAAACCCCCTTGTTGCAGGGTTTGATTAGGTCACAATCAAAGATTTTTAGAAGAATATCTCAGCTCTATAGGTCCAAACAATGCTAGCGAATAGGGACCAAAATGTTTAAGCTCCAAAAAGCACATAAAGGCAGCAAAAAAGTAATCCATAAAACGCCAGTGGTCTAATCCATGTGTTCTGAAGCGATCTAATTGATTTGGGTAAAAACAGACCAAAATGCAGAGGTGGGTAGTAACTTGTTACATTTACTTGAGTAACATTTTGGGGAAATTTTTACTTATAGAGTAGGTTTAAAAGTGGGTACTTTTTACTCTCACTCAAGTAAATTTCTAATGAATTTTTTCATCAATGTGTGGCGTTACTATCGTTACATTGCTGGGTTTAATTTGAATGAATGTGTAATTTATTGAGAAATCATTGAATGGGACTTTTATGAGAGCGGAAGTTCACAGCTGCAACGCACCCAGATTTGAGAGATGAGACTGGCACTCAAGTCATCAGTATCAAACTCTTCAAAGGGAAACAAATTCTTCGCTCCACACAGTGAAAAAAAAAGTATAGTTATGCAACGCCTTCATTTAACACCAAGACAAGCTGATATTTCAAAATTAAAGTCACAGCTCCAACTTCAATTTACACGAGGTAAATTTTGGCTCTCTAAGGCAGGCTTTTCTGTATAATGAGATGATAATTTTCAGGGTGATTCTGTAACCGGGCCTCTTATGACATCAGTTTTTAAGTATACATTTTTAAATCAGTGCAACAATATATCAGTGTGCTTTGTCCCGCATGTCATAAGCAGTATTTATGCATATACACCGCACCCTCGTGGGGGTACTGGAAACTATCGCAGCTACTTCAGGCGGATTAACTGTATAAATCCATATAAACATCCAAGTTAATCACTGCCATTCTTGTGGTCGACAACTGGATCGCAAACAGACAGAATTTCTGCGCGTGGACAGCGAGGTGCGCGGGGGCGCGCGCCTGTGACGAGGCAGTCGTCGCGACAAGAGTGGTTGTGTCCGCAATCGTTCACTCTTCACTATTTCCTATATAGTGAATGACAGTTAGTGCACTATATCTCAGCAGTAATTGAACGAAATGAGTGAATTCGGACGAATGTTACATTATGGAATTTTAAAATACTTGGGCCTTATTTGTTATTCTTATTAAATACAATAAATCTTCATTCTGTTTTAAATTTTTAATACGAGTCATTCTATGAAACGGGTGCCATTTGGGTCCGCAATGTTTGATGAGATGCATAAGGCACAACAAATGTCCCAAAGTGTGTTTCCAAAGCTTAAAGTTATTCAATCAAGTGTTCATGTTAACATTATATATGATACAAATATTATTCTTAAAGAGTAACATACTATTTCTAATAATTTTTATTAGTACATAGCCAATTTCACATGTCCGTGTTGACCAACATGACATTTGCATCTAAAATATCACCAAATAAGTTATATATTTTTTCAAACATTTATTATTTTCAGGATTTTATGTGTGTCCCTGTATATATAAGATATATTTATTCAAAATAAACCTTATTTTATTGTAAATATTTTATGATTTGTGTGCGTCCCTCAGTTTGACTTACCACCCTGTCACACTAACTTGTTTTATCTATAAATAATGTACCGTTGCTTTAAAGGACATCACAAAGTGGAAATGACATAATTTGAGCCTTGTAGCCACCAGGAACAAAAGCAGGCAAGTACTGACATTCTTTTACTTTGTTTATTTGTTGCTTTTTCATGTTAGGCAGGGTCCGTCAAGCTCAAACCAACCACCCTGTCATGCAAAATAGATAGGGAAAACTGTTTTTTATTACATTTTGTATGTTATTAATGCAAAAAATATATATATTTCAGATTGAATACATTTATGCTATGTGAGGAACTTGACCACATGTGAGATCTGCAGCCATTTTGGGATGAAATTTACCACCCGTCACATGTTTTATTGTGACATGGTGGTAAGGGATGTGATGGAGTGGTTCTGCTTCCTGTTTGAATGTGAGTATGTGTGAAATCAAGGATTCTAATATAGGCTAATCAATTTATTTTCTGTTATCTTAACCCTGTTTGGTTCACACACTCATCACTCACTATATCTTTCCGTCACTCACTCACTCACTCACTCACTCACTCACTCACTCACTCACTCACTCACTATCTCTTTCAGTCACTCATCACTCACTATATCTTTCACTCACTCACTCACTCACTCACTCACTCACTCACTCCCTCACTATCTCTTTCAGTCACTCATCACTCACTCACTCACTCACTCACTCACTCACTATCTCTTTCAGTCACTCATCACTCACTCACTCACTCACTCACTCTCTCTTTCACTCACTCACTCACTCGCTCACTCACTCACTCACTATATCTTTCCATCACTCACTCACTCACTCACTCACTCTCTCTTTCACTCACTCATCACTCACTATATCTTTCCGTCACTCACTCACTCACTCACTCACTCACTCACTCACTCACTCACTGTCTCTTTCAGTCACTCATCACTCACTATATCTTTCACTCACTCATCACTCACTATATCTTTCACTCACTCACTCACTCACTCACTCACTATCTTTTTCAGTCCCTCACTCACTCACTATATCTTTCACTCACTCATCACTCACTATATCTTTCACTCACTCACTCACTCACTCACTCACTCACTCACTATCTTTTTCAGTCACTCACTCACTATATCTTTCACTCACTCATCACTCACTATATCTTTCACTCACTCACTCACTCACTCACTATCTCTTTCAGTCACTCATCACTCACTCACTCACTCACTCACTCTTTCACTCACTCATCACTCACTATATCTTTCACTCACTCACTCACTCACTCACTCACTCACTCACTCACTCACTCCCTCACTATCTCTTTCAGTCACTCATCACTCACTCTTTCACTCACTCACTCACTCACTCACTCTCTCTTTCACTCACTCACTCACTCGCTCACTCACTCACTCACTATATCTTTCCATCACTCACTCACTCACTCACTCACTCTCTCTTTCACTCACTCATCACTCACTATATCTTTCCGTCACTCACTCACTCACTCACTCACTCACTCACTCACTCACTGTCTCTTTCAGTCACTCATCACTCACTATATCTTTCACTCACTCATCACTCACTATATCTTTCACTCACTCACTCACTCACTATCTTTTTCAGTCACTCACTCACTCACTATATCTTTCACTCACTCATCACTCACTATATCTTTCACTCACTCACTCACTCACTCACTCACTCACTCACTCACTCTCTCTTTCACTCACTCATCACTCACTATATCTTTCACTCACTTACTCACTCACTCACTCACTCACTCTCTCTTTCACTCACTCATCACTCACTATATCTTTCACTCACTCACTCATTCACTCACTCACTCACTCACTCACTCTCTCTTTCACTCACTCACGCACTCATTCACTCAGTTGCTATCTCTTTCACTCACTCATCACTCACTCACTATCTATTTCACTCACTTACTATATCTTTCACTCACTCATCACTCACTATATCTTTCACTCACTCACTCACTCACTCATTATCTCTTTCACTCACTCACTCACTCATTCGCTCACTATCTCTTTCATTCATTCACTCATTATATCTTTCACTCACTCATCACTCACAAAATTTATTTCTACATTATTACAAATACAAGTCCTAAAATAACACAAGTTTGGATCACAGTATGTAAGGTACAATATGCAAAAACACAATAAAAGAGGACTGCCTAGCTTTCCCTCATGCAGTCCAAGTAACGTTCACTTATTTCATGCATTAATAACTTGCATATATTTATACATTTTATACATAAAATAAAACTAACTGCTTGTCTCATCTCAATTATTCCGCCCAGAACACTGAACTACCTGCAGTAATGGACGGTGACCTGTTCCCCGACTTTACATACCAACCTGGGTCATCATACCTGAGTCTAATCTTGTTGGCTTTGACTGTGGAATTGTCAGTTTGAGTCTACTTCTGCGTGCTGCGGTACATTTGCACAGGCTGTTGTCAGACTGTAGTCATCAGACCTGAGGACGACAGCATGTCAGGAGTAGTTTGATAGTAGTTTTTGTTTGTGAGAGTAGTGTGTGTCCATGAATGTGGTGTGTCCATGAATATGGTGGTGAAAGCACTTATTTTAGTCACTCTGAGTATTTGAATTAGACATTGTCTTTTTGAAGTTTATTATTTTGGCTACATTTTTTATATATTTAAGCAGTACACGTTGGTTGATGAAACCCCCACAGTATGTATTTTACACTGTAAAAAGTGGCAACCTGCTTAAAGGAATATTTGTGTTCAATACATGCTAAGCTAAATCGACAGTATTTGTGGCATAATATTGATGGTTGAATGTTTGTCGACTTGTCACTCCTTTTCTTTATAAAAGCTAAATCAACGAAACAGTGAAGCCCTTATTATAGAAGTAAATGGGGCCGATTTTAGGAAGGGTTTAAAGGCAGAAATGTGAATTTTATAAAATAATTTACATTAATTATTTTGTTAAATGTTATTTGAGCTATAAAGTTGTTTTAATAATGGTTTTATACAAGGAATTCAGTGTTATGTCTTCATGGCAACAGAGTTGTAAAATTTGATATACCTACACAGAAAAGGTAAGCAATATTATTGTTTATGTCTTGTGTAAATAATTTTGGATTGGCCCTGTTCACTTCCATTGTAAGTGCCTCAATGTAACCCAGTTTTTTTTTTTTTTTTTTAAGAAAAGGAGGTACAAGTCTAAATTAATTTTTGTGGTGATCAACAATATGCAACAAATGCTGTTGATTGATCTTAACTTGTATTGAACCCGGAATTTGAATTTTTAACAAGCTATTTCTGCTTTATCCAACTCTTAAAATTAGTTTTGTTTTGTAATATGCCCAGTTTGATTCAGTGATGTTAAAGAATTTATTTTTGCTTAAATAAAAGGTGTTAATTTCAATGACACCACATTAAGCACATATATTAGGTTGACATTTTTTAGTGTAGGTTTGGGTTTCTAAAAAGGCACTGTGCAACAATAAACCATTCATTCTTTCATTTATGTGTACCAGACCGGAAGGCTCCATCAGAATGTTAGAATTTATCGTTGTATAGCATGACTGCATGTAAGCAGTAACAGTATTCAGCATGCAACTTTTTCAGTCAGAAATTTGATCATCTGCAGGAACAGACTTCTTTTAGAGGCAAGTATTGCTTGAGGGGAGAGGTGAATTTTAAATAGTTAAAGAGACTGAATGCTCTGCCACTTACAGATCCTCTGTTTGCTTTTATTTGATACAATCTGTAGTTCCACACACGCTTTACTTTGAATAATTATTTGCCAAAACATATAGCATTTATGTGCAAAATCCAAATTTGTCCACTACTTTGTCCCTTATTGTACTACTTTGTAGCATTATTGTGAGAATTGAGATGTAGTTAATTTTTATTCATACATGCAACCTTACCACAACCTTTGTGAGCAGAATGTGTACCATTATATTATTTTCACTGTCAAAGATAAGTGTCCTCTGACATCTCTTGATTAATTTGGTAGGATGCTCCCTGGGGAAGTTATCAGTCAGTTACAGCAACTGTTGCCAAGGGCTACTGCTGGATCTAGTTGCCATGGAAATAGTTGCTTCTACATGCCTCTAGATGGGGCTGTAACATAAGCTGCTCAGATCACCTAACTTCCACACTATCTCTGATGGAGTAGAATAGATGTCGTGTCGAAATACGATGACTTAAAAACTGTCTTTTCTAGTATAAACATTTTAATGCTCATTGCAAATGCATGTGAATAATGTCACATCATGAATATCAGATCTTTGAATGTTTTTGGTTTTTAAAATGTTTCGTTGATAAACTTTCAATTTACTAGTGATGTGAGAAAACTACTAAAACAAAAATGTATTAAAACAACAAAGGTTTAGCATAATCGTCTAGAGTTCACCAGTTAAAATTGCAGACTATAATTATATGGTTTTAATTATACAGTGTCAGAAGATTAAATTAGCTTAAGCTATTTACACATAACAAAATGCTTTCACTTGAAGTTGATAGCTCCTTGAGCAAGACATGTTCTCACACTGTTAAATGAATTCAAGGTTTGCCAACACTGGTTTGCTCATCTAACCGCTTCCTCATGAAATTAGGTATGTTGTACTTTCCCTCAGAAACATATTTCCGCTTACATCATATAATGCTATATTATTAGACTCTTCAAACAGACTGGGTTTATTACTCTTGAAAAGGTGAAAGGTCATCTCAAAGTTTTAGATTCTTCTTTTTTCTGCTTTTTTAAAATTTATATACATACATGTAAAGGGAACAATGGAAAGGAGGAGGCGATAACTGGCTTGACAATATAAATAATATTTTAATGAAAAACTTAAACAAAAGACACAAACACACACACACACACACACACACACACACACACACACACACGACGGTCAGCTGCCCGTAAACGTTCTCTCTCTCTGTCGCACCACTGTCCACAGTCGGTCTTTATCCCTCTCAGAGGCTTAATTAGCCTGATAAGGGTCCGGGTGTGCAGCAACATGACCATCGTGGTATAATGTAGTGGTTCACTAATTTCTTGTATTTATATATGTGATGTAAAAAGTTTAAATCAAAATGTGAAATGGCACATGATGGCATTTAAGGAATTTGCTTTATTATACTGTCAATTTAGTATCTTTCGAATGTCTGTTAGTGCAGTACTTCAGATATTTATTTTGTAATAAAAATGTTTTATTGATTCAAAGAAAAAACCCAACAGAAGAAAAACACAACACATACACACCGAATCAACTTTTAACTTTTAACCCCCACTAATATCCCTCCCCAAACACCAACTCTACTCTAACCCCCAACAAACACCCCCTGTGGTCACATAACACAAACAATTATTTTTTTTTATATAATAAATAAACATATAACAAACATAGATATTAAACTTCTCTCTCCTCATCCCTTCCCAGAGAGTCCCCCAAAACTGCCAAATACCTACCCCACTTTCTGAAAAACAAGTCCCCAAACCCCAGCCTTCTACCTGCCACCTCCTCAAAAGCTACCACCCTCTCAATCTCTGCACACCACACCGGAAATGATTGTGCTCCATCCGACTTCATTTGTCCCCCATATTATGACCGCTCCATCGCCCAAAATACAAGTCTGTGTAAAATTTTAGTGCCCAAAACATCACACAAATAACTGAACCTTCAATCAAAAATCTTGGATCTTAACACACCCAAAAAAGACATGGGTTGTGTTTCGTACTTCTTAAATTGCATAAGGTGAACCCTTGCAGCTCTAGATGCAGACTTGACATTTTTTAGAATCCTAGCCCACACTCCTTCCTCCAACACCAAGTTTAAATCTTTCTCCCATAATCTCTTGATAGAAGTTAAAGTTCTGTCCCCCAAACACTGAATTAGCAGGGAGTAATACACTGATGCCTCATGACCTTTTCAAAAAGCAGCAATCACCTCTCCCGAAGTATCTGCAGGTGGCACAGCTGTAAATACCTATATAACAGATCTGGGAATCCCAAAATTATTAATCAAATTCTCAAAAGATCTCAACACTCACCGAGAGTAGTAACCCTCCTCACAATCAACTCCGACCAACAGAAAGGGGACTTATTAATACATAATTCAGAATTCAGCCTTATGCTTCAGGTGACATTTCAATAAATGTCAGAATTAAACACTCTGGACACTTTTGTCCAAACCATGTGCAAATGTGAGATAATGGGGTGTGACTTAATTTCTCCAGTCAGTTTGATAGAAATGTTTTGCAATTTCGAAATAGGGGAAAGGACTTCCTGTTCAATATGAAACCAGGGAGGGGCTCTCTCAGGTGGAAGGGACCAATGACCCAAATGTCTGAGACCGAATGCATAATAATAAAACAAAATCTTGGGTAAGCCTAGCCCACCTTTCTCAATTGGCCTATGTAACTTATTGAAATGTAATCTGGGACGTTTACCATTCCAAATAAAGGACTTCGCTATCAAATTGCTTGAAATAAGAGAGGGGGACATCTACTCTGAGAGATTGTAGCAGGTAGTTTAATTTTTGTAATACAATTTATTTTAATAACATTAACCTTTCCAATCATAGATAAATGTAATGAAGCCCACCTACTCACATCACTTGAAAATCTTTTTATTAAAAGGTCGAAATTAACTCAAATCACACAAATTAGCTGGGAATAAAATGCCCAAATAGTTAATGCCCTGTTTGGGCCACTGGAAGGTGCCCAGCTGAAAATCCGTTACTGGGCAGTACGCTGTCAGAGTCAAAGCATCGGATTTAGACCAATTGTCTCTGTAACCTGAGAATTTAGAGAAGGAACTAATAATCCCATGAAGGCAAGTCATATATCTAATGGGGTCAGAGACGAATAATAAAATATCATCTGTGTAAAGCAAAAGCTTATGCGCCATACCTCCCGCCATAACCCCTGGAAAATCATCCTCCTTTCTTATCATGGCTGCTAATGGTTCCAGGGTAAGACAGAACAATAATGGGGAAAGAGGGCAACCCTGCCGGGTGCCTCTATCCAGAGTAAAATAATCTGAAATTAATCCATTTGTTTGTTCCGCCGCTACTGGGTGTCTATAAAGTAACTTAATCCATTCAATAAATGTATTACCGAACCTGTACATTTCCAAAATCTTAAAAAGATAATCCCATTCTACCATATCAAACACATTTTCAGCGTCAAGTGAGATGGCAGCGACCGGAGTCTGATCATTCACCACTGACCACATGATATTGATGAAACGCCTAATGTTATCAGAAGAGCTATGGCCCGAATAACCCCACATGATCTATATGTATAAGAGATGTCCTGACTTTGCTTAATAGCTTAGCCAGAATTTTTGGAAAAAAATTTAACGTCTAGCTGTATCAGGGAAATTGGATTGTAACTCTTAAACTTGCTTGGATCTTTGTCCTTTTAAAGAATCAGACAGATCCGGGATTGGGTCATGGTTGGCGGAAGCTTTCCATTCTTGAATGACTCCGTGGAGCCAGTTCTGTAGTATAAGATCTAAAAAATTCAGCTGCAAAGCCATATGGCCCTGGAGCCTTGCCTGTAGGCAGGGCCTTAATTACCTCTACAAGCTCCTCCAAGGTTATCTCAGAATCTAGAGAATTTTTTTGCTCAGTTGTCAGTTTAGGAAGATCTAATGGCTCCACAAAGTTTCTAATATCTTCAACAGTAGACGAAGATGTGGAACAATAAAGATCAAGATAGAATTCTTTAAAGGTATTATTACAATCAATGGTATATTAAAGCGCCAACTATATGATTTATTTTTCTCCATATGTGGCAACACAGCAATTAACGACAGAAGAAATGAGGACTTAGATATTAAAAAAAATCTATTTTAGAATAAATCTTATGGACTGATGAAAAAAAATGTATAGTCCCTACCAGATGGGTACAAAAGTCTCCAAATATCAGCCAATATTAGCCAAAATCAACCTTTGCCCCTGAATTTCTGCTAAAACAATAATTTCTCTTCCTAATTTACCTTTAATGTGTTTGAGACATTTGAATTGTAGATGCGTATTAATCCATGTAATGACTCCCCTGCTCTTACTTGTGCATACATATTTATTACATTTAAGAAAATAAATAACCTTCCTTCTTTTCCATTCACATTCCATGTGGCGAGAGACAATCCACTCATATTAACATTTGACATTTTGACATATTAGAAAATGTAGATTGTGGTTCAAAATACAATTATTAAGACCACATTCCAACATTAGTGCAATAGTCAAACCCAGAACTTCCCCAGAAACCCCCCCAAAAAAACAGAAAATTAAAAACGTGCGCACAACCGACATCCATCCCTCTAATCAAACATTCCATGGAATTTCATCATATATCTGCCTTCTTCATGCTCAGGAATGCCAACAATTAGGATGTTGCTTCGCCAATTTCAAATCTCCAAATCCTCCAATTTTTCAAGAGAATTAGCAGCTAATTCCCTCTCCGATAACTCCAGATAATTGATCCGTCTCTCAAAGTCCCAGATTCTTGTAACCAACTCAGAGAATTTTGTTTCCATCTAAGTAATCTATCGACATATTACAGCAAGATCCTCTAAGTCAGCAACAAGTTTCATCAGCATCACAGACATGCTTGCCAGTTGACGTTGATTTTCTCCCACCCCACCCCACCGCACCATCCGAACAGAGTCCCTGGTCTGCGGGCCTGTCTGAGTTATCAGCTTGAGCAAGTAAGTGTCTTTTAATATCTCCAGAGCCCGAGGATTTTGAATTCTTTACCATGTTGACTGCAAAGAACAGATATGTAGCAGGGTGTATCAAATCTCACCGGTTTATGACATAAAAATAATTAAAAACTAGCAAAGTGCACAGAGCTTGCCATTTACACATCCGCTCCTCGCATGGCATCTCATAATTCCAGTACTTCAGATATTTTAATCTAAATTACATTGTTTCGCTGCCCTTAAAAAGCATTTTAAAAAGAAAGTGACATAGTTTTTGCCCTCAGACAAAGTAATGCTAAACATACAAGTAAAGAAAACCATTTAAAACCGAATCTGATCTCATAATACTGCGAAAAAGCACAAGTCATCTCAGTCATTCATGTGTGAAAAACAGACACGTGCACAGAGGTGTGAAACACTTGTCACACTTCTGACACATCTCGATGTCGTATTCAATGACACAAACCACACTCACATAAAAGTGATATTTAATCATTGATTCCTAAGCCTTCTATAATACTTTCAGGGCTTTTGCATTTTCGCAAACAACACACAACCAATCTGAATGACCTCCAACTTTAAAGGATGAATGTAACAAGGTAAAAGAGAAAGGAGGAGGTGAGAACCGGCTTGAATATATAAATGATAGTTTAATAAAGGACATAACCAAAAGACAAACATACAGGTGTCGGACAGCTGCCCGTAACACTCTCTCTGTCGCACCGCCGTCACCGGTCGGCCGTTATCCCTCACAGAGGCTTGATTAGCCTGATAAGGGGCCGGGTGTTACGAGGCAACGGCACCCAGGTCAACAACTTTGGGGGCTATCTCATTCAGAATCCCCACCTCGTTTTCAGTCCTGTAAAACAAAATATACGACACAACTCTGAATAAGGTCTACAGTCACATTATAAATTAAGTGTATATTTTTTAAATGAAATATATAAAATAAAAATTTATTTTAACATAATAAACATAAACATAATATTTAACAATTTTGGTTAAAGTAATTTTTTTCTCATTAAAAAGTTTAACTCCTACAGACATGAATTGTAATTGAGCAATATATGTTTTAAATCATGATCACTCACATTAAAATGAAGTCTTCAGTCGAATCAGTAACCTTATAAAAGCAGTTTTATTCCACATGGAGAGGGTCCGCACATGGGGGCTGCCATGTTAGAATCACATGACCAGCTGAATACTATTTAATCTCAGTAATTGTCCTGTTATTTGACACTTTCACTCATTTGATTAAAGTAATCTAAATTCTAAAATTATACAATGACATCTGAAACTAAAAACTCTTGATTTTAAACAATGCTGCATCCAAGCTGCTAATTGTCAGTGTAAGTCCAAGATGACACTAAGACAAAAGATACTGAACTGCACCTTTGAAGGCATTTTTTTGTTTTTTATTTTAAAATACATTATTCGTTTTAATTATTGAAATAGAACATAAAAAACACAACGGGCGACCAAGCAGAGTGAAATTCTATTCCCCACGTCCAATCAAATGCCAGCTCTTCGTTCACCTGATCACGGCGAAGCCATTTTGTCCTGAACGGCTCCGCCAGCGCATTCTTCACTAAACCGGAATAACAGAGAGCTGACAGGACGAACCACAACCACAGAGACAGTAACAGACAGGGGGTTTACTGCCACTCTCCCCCTCAATTAGTCCCGAAAATCTCGACGTCTCTCGGTTTCTCTACCGTGTCGTGTTTGCGGTCTAAACGGAGACTTTAAGAGGGACGGAAGGCTAGAGTACCAGGCATCCGGTTAGACGCGCTGGCTTTCCGGGCTGGAGTCCAACTTGAGTCGGACACTTACGAGATATCCTCGTCGTGATGCGCACTGGATTTCTTTTTTTTTAACAAAAATAACCGTTTTTTTTTAAAACTGTGTGTTACATACGAAAAGCTGGTAACTCTTAGACTTGAGCAGGATTGTTTTTTGTTAATAATTGTCAAATATAAGTAGCTGGAACAGTAATTTAGACTCCGATGTGATGTATCTACTCAGCTGGCTGGGCAGATTGTTTGTTTACGGATCACATCAGTCAACTAAAAGATCGGTTGCATAATTTGAAAAGCAGTTTCGTTTTGTTTCCAGTGTAATTACATTTGTGAGTCTAGCCAGCTTTTCTGCGATTTGATTTTTTTTTTGTTTTGCCAATCTGGGTTTGGTTTGCACGCCTATGCATATTCTTGCTAGCAAACCTGTCTGAGTTTTGGACTGGTTAGACCTTAGTGCCAGTGTGCTAGTAGTTTTAAAAAAGGAGGAAACCCCGCAGAACGTATTTGTTCATCTGATCTCAAGCCAGTCTGCCGTGGCTTCATATATCTGGCTTGTTTTCTATTGATAGGTCTATATTGGTGAGGCTCAAGCTGGCTGACAGGTGATATTTTCTTTCTGAATCCTCTTGAGCTGACTGATAGCTATGACATTTTCCAACAGTTGTTTTGTGTCTTCAGACTTCAATATTTTCAGTTCCTACTCTTGGTGCCAATGCTGTATCAGTAATATTAGCTAACATAAGCTCAGCTTACACCAAAAAATAGATACAGCATATCAGTTGAGACAGCATTTTTACTAGTTAGGCAATTTTCCCTTTCTTTTTTTTCTACAAGTTAGAATTGGTACCAATTGACTTGGTAGCTGGTTCAAAACTTCTGAAACTCTGAGAGATAAGTAATATTACAGTTTGTATCAAGCAAGTTCATTAACCCGATTAAGTCTATTTTTGGTCAAAACATCAGCTCATATACTAGTTCCTGGAAATACACACATTGGCCACAAGACCAGGTCAAATTTAGTGGCAGTTAGCTATTTTTTTCTTGCAACTGATTAAAGATGTCAGGACAGTCTATCACGGATCGCATAGCGGCAGCCCAGCACAGCATGACTGGATCGGCCATCAGCAAAGCCTTATGCAAGGCCACAACGCATGAAGTCAGTGGACCCAAAAAGAAACACCTTGATTGTGAGTATGTCAGAAAAAATACTGTCATTTTACTCCCACACTGTCACTTCACAGCTATTTTAGGGAGGTTTTCTAAAGTCTTACTGGGCTGGAATGTGCTTGTGATGAGAATGCTGATCTTTCTTTGTACACGGTCAGTTCAAGGAGTTTATGCCACTGTGGGGTACTCAATCAGTGTTGTTGTCTTCCGCTGAGCTTGTAAGGTGTCATTCTTCTATTATGTGATAGCCTATGTGGTATTGCAGCATTGTTGAGGAGATTGTCATCCTGCAATTAGCTTTATTTATTAGCTAATACCTGCTTCATAATAAGTAGCTGCTCCTATTTGAATCTGTGAATGCTGCTGTCGGTGGCACATGCTGATGTGGAACACTAAACAAGGAGGTAACTCAAGGAAGAAAACCTAAACCAGCAGTGAGGATGTGTATTTCATTTGAATCAAATGCCTTAAAAATGGAAAGTTTCTCATATGGGTTCTCTTAAAGGGTAGTACACCCAACATTTTAAATTCTCATAATTTACTCACCCTCATGCCACCCCAGATATGTATGACATTCTTCAGCTGATCACAAAAATATTTAAAATAATATCTCTGCTCTGTATGTCCTCACAATGCAAGTGAATGGTGGCCAGAACTTTGAAGGCCCAAAAAGCATGTAAAGGCAGCAGAAAAGTAATACATAAGATTTGAGTGGTTAATTCAAGTCTTCAGAAGCGATATGATCGGTGCGGGTGAGATACAGATCAATATTTAATTTATTTTTACTCTAAATCTCAATTTTAGCTTTCTTTTATTTTTGGTCATTCAAATTCTTTGTGCATATTGCCACCTACTGGGCAGAGAGGACAATTTATAGTAAAAAAGGACTTGATGTTGACCTGTATCTCACCCACAATTATCAAATCGCTTTGTGTGAACCTACAGAGCTGAAATACTCTTCTAAAAAAAAATCTTCATTTGTGTTCAGCAAAAGATAAAGTCATACACATCTGAAATGGCAAGAGGGTGATGAAAGCTGGTCGCCCACTGGACGAGATGCGCCAGAAGAAGTAGTCATGGCTAGAACACAGCATGGGTATCAAACACAGGGCACATCGGGAACATATGTCTCATCACTGTCATGACTGCAGTGTTGCTCGGAACTGCACACAAGACTTTCACCTACTGTTGCACTCATGTACACAGTAGTGTGACAATAAAGTGATTTGATTTGACATCTGTGCAGTTCAGGTGGCAGACAGTACACAAAAGTTACCAAGGTTTTTCCCTTCAAGATTGAACAAGGCTAGATTAAATAATCTATGTCCTTTGAAAATGATATGGGTCAAATTTAATGGAAATTATGCAAGTAATATTGTGTCACCTCTGGTGTGCAAAGGCCTTAACATTCATATTATAGATCATGTGGGAGCAGTTAAGGTGAATACAGGCACCTGTGTGCAGACTGCCGAAGCATTGAGTCATTGATTCCTTTGACAAAAGCTAAGAGTTAATGTGAACGCAGCACATCAGTTTCATTTTCCCTTAGGCCGTGTCACAGCAAAGAGAACGAGATTAAGATAGAAATCTTCTTAATAAGTGTATGGCTTGGATTCTAACGCACGAAAATGCGACTAGATATTCGCTCATCAGTACAAAATACTCTGTGGTGAAATTTCCTATCAGAAATTTTGCTTCGATTTACTGGTGAGGGTGTCTGACTGCTACGTCACCTGTTGTGCAGTAAAGCTAAATTACAGCAGCCTTGAAGACTAGAAATCCTGATTCACTTGCATGTTTGTTTCTCTTATTCATCGACATTTGCGAAACAAAGCCTCATGTTTAGTCTGGATTGTGTCAGCCACATGTTATGCGGCCCAGCAGCTTGAGTTTGAGCAGCCAGCTTCATTGTTTTAATCTCACAAGCACTGTGAAACGTCATGTCTTCCTTATGACTTTGTTTCTCACTTCCTCTTTTAGCACCAAGTAGAGAAGTATTTTATCCAAAAACATTTCCACATTACTTGCTTTTTTTCTTTTTGGGTGTCAAAGACCATATTCTAGGACACACAGCATTATTGTTGGTTTGTACTATACTCTCTGCAGGCTATTTCCAAAACGAGGTGAAAACTAGGGATGCACCGATACCACATTTTCTCTTCCGATTCTGGTATCGGAAATCTCAGTACCTCCTGATCTGATACCAGTGTTTTTTTTGCATAATCAGTTTAGAATATCTTTACATTATTGTGTTGAATTAATTGGGTGTGCACTTTAATATGACTTAATATATAATATGATGCTTATTTCAATGTAAATGCATAGCTTATTAAGAAAAACTTGATTGTTAACTAGTATACTGCATAATGTAACAGCAAAATTAACAGTAATTCCAGAATAAGTCATAAGTAGAAAAGAAGCCTTGTTGTTTTTTTTTTTTTTTTTTTTTTTTTTAAATTTCACTTTGCATCTGGACTTTATAGGATTCAAATCTCTTTTTTTTGTTCAATTTAGGTGTAAGATATCAGCTAATTTTTCATTCACAGAGATATTTTTTGGAACCCATTCAACTTGAATATTGTTATAATTTGTAAACAATAATGCTAATAATAATAATAATACTATATTATAATAGTAATATATCTCAATCGTTTACCTTTTGTCACAGATCCACTGATCTCTCTCTTTCTTTCTCACTACAGTCAGCGCTCACTCGCCCCTGAGTTCTAATTACATGTACCTGCATATCATTTGTGGCTAATCAAGGACTGCATATATATACCCCACTTTCACACACGCTTTGTCTGTTCTCATCGATAGTATCTCTGAGACACCACACCTTTCTACTGTCAAACATCTGTGTCTTCATTATTGCCTGGAAGTATCACAAGACTGTTGTGAGTTATCTGTTCATCATGTCTATACCCTGTCTGTTTAGTTCCTGCAATGAACTCCGTTTTCCCTGCTATTTCTTTGATATAATCTTTTGTAATGTATTTCGGGAAATGTAATGCAAATTTTAAAATCAAAGGGAGTAAATTTTTACTGTCACCAATGGCGACCTTGACAGAAATTACACTCGCAAATAAATTTATTTGGTCGCAAATGCGACCATTTTTTAGTCGCAGTTTGGAGCCCTGCACAATGATGATGATTTATCGACTTTATAGACATTACATTTTTATCGTCTGTTAATGCTGAACTTCTGTAAAGCTGCTTTGAAACGATGTGTGTTGTGAAAGGCGCTATACAAATAAAATTGAATTGAATTGTCTGGATTTTACTCACCTGCTGTTTGCCACTCTGCTCAACTGGATTTACTCACAGTGTTTACAACACTGTTTCAATCATCTGACAATAAACCCTGCTACTGAGTTCATATCTCTGCCTCTGTGAGACTCTCCGTGAGAGAGTCTCACAGAGTTTTAATTTTTAAAAACCCCCACGCTTTTATTTTGACCTTCTAAACTCTCCTTGAAATCATGTATGTGTCTGTTTGTAGGGAAGTTCACAGTAGTTTAATTCACTTCTTATTCAAATTCTGGTAAAAATGCAGCTCTGGTGCCATTCTAAATTCATATAAGTAAACCAAACTATTGAGCATCTACTTCTAAGATGGTGTCTACATCTGAGATTGTGTGCGTGAGTAGCGCTCAAATATTGCATAACAAAAAAGGCTAAAAATAGCCGTGGGTGTGTGTAAACAGAGCAGCACCATTCAATAACACGCTGGAGCTGCGTGTTCATTTTATATATTTTAAAACACAGCCTTTTGTGATTCACAGAGCTATCACACATCTTCAGGTGGCTTTGAATAAAATGGACGAGTCATATGAACTACTTTAATTGTATTTTAATGGTTCTTTTATGTCATTTTTTTGAGCTTGACAGTAACGGACATGACAAACAAAGTATCGGATTTGAATGGGGCTTGTTGGACCGATACCCTATCTGTTTAAAAACATCAGTATCGGAGCTGATTCCGATCCAGATGCATTCCTAATTACCTTATTGCTGTTTTCTACCTCTGTAAATCAAGACCTAAATGGTCAAATTGAAAGTGGCCCTCTTAGCAGCATGAAAAACGAAACTGTTTAAATAGATCATTTTGTGGAGACCTACTGTAAATAGAATGCTGTGATTGATGTTTTTTCAAGATTAGTTCATTTGGAAACTTTAATTGTAATTTGAATTATTTATTAAATTAATTGTGCAGCCCTAAAACATCTTTCATAATAACTTGTAATACTCTCAGGATAAAATAAATATTAAATCTGTGCTTTTTTCTGTCTGTCTTAACGCTTTGAGATGAGAAACTCAAACACCACTGGCCAGACAAGTCAGCCTTGCAAGGTTCCTGCAGCTCAACTGGCAGAGCATGGCACTAGCAACGGCAAGATCATGGGTTCGAATCCCAGGGAACATACAAACTGATCAAATGTATACCTTAAATGCACCGTTATTTGCTTTGGATAAAAGCATCTGCCAAAGGCATAACTGTAAATCTTTGCTCTTTGGAAGATTTGTAAAATGTATTTCTGCCCAGTCTGCATTCACTTTCCTGTTCTACGCAGACAGCAGTGAGATTTTTACTGAGTCAACAAACAGATGTTGCACTCTGACCTCATCTGGGGCAGTGAGTGAAATGCTTGGCCATGGACCATTTACTTTTGATATGCTGGTTACTGCATAATTTGTGGAGTCGGGGTGCACACGTTTTTATCAGTATAGTATGGAGCAGTTACAGGGTACCAAGCTGCTACAATGAATACTTCTGAATTAGAAGTAATCACTGGATTTGGCAAAGTATGCAACATTTGTGGCATCAAATCTTTAAGAGATATTCAGAAGCTTTGTTTGTGACTAGTAGTAGTAGAAATAAAACAAAGAAATTCTAGAGCACAGCTGCATATTTACACACTCTCTCTAAACATTGCATAAAAGGAACAGCGGTTGGTTCCTAAATCCTTTTCTGCCTTAGTGGGCTGTTTTTGGCCAGAATAAGCTGCAATGTGGAACAGACTTTGTGCCAGTAGTCAAAAGACATGAGACTATCTCACTATTAACAATCTGAGCCTGGAGTGTGTCAGGGTTAAAGGGGAAGTGCCCCATATTTGAAAGTTAACAGCTGAAATGATGCTGCACAGCAGTAACAAAACAGCTATTCACATAAATGTCTGGGGAATACCACCCAGCCATTCAGAATACACATTACCCTTCAGTAGGCTTGTTCACTGTTTACAGCCATCATCTTTTCTTAAAGGGAATACTGCTCAAGAGATAAGTACTTTGTACTTATGAACTCAATGGTTGTATTACTTGAGATGCTTAAAAATGAGGAGAAATAGACACCGGCGATACCAGGACTGATAAAAGAGGATGTATTTATAGCACTGATTTAGTAATGTAGGGAGAACGATAGATCAATGTTAGCCGAGCCTCACTTAGTTTATGGACATGACAGCACCACTAGAAGAGAGCTTAGACATACTGCATGACACATTGCTTCTGTTCCCTCATGCTCATAGTGCTGATGTGGCCTATTTATAGCTGCCGAGAGCCTTTGGCTTTGTTTGATAGCTTGTTTTGTGCCTCATAAGAGACTTTGGCTGCTCTTCTGACAATCTCGTTCACTAAACCTGGGTCTCTATTTATTTACACTTCTAAGAACAGATTCTCTGATCATTTTTCTCTGTCTCATACTCCCACACACACACACACACACACACACACACACACATATGAATTTCACACACACAAAAACAAACAAACGTCCATGTCATTACGTCTGGGAAAAATAAGAAAATATATTTTGCATAAAGAAAGTTAAATCTTATAAGATTAAGATTTTCTTTTGTATTGGGGGTGCTCCAAAATTCACAGTTAAGAGTAACATCTGCAGCAGGGTTGCATTCATTGCACAGTGCAAAATTTGAATGGTCCTAAAAATGGGCTTTATTATAATTTAAAAATGTGTTTGTGCACAATACAATTTAAAAATTGTTTTCTTTTGATTTTTGGTGAAATATGACCTGACATTACATTTACAGTTGAAGTCAGAAGTTTACATGCACCTTAGCCAGAAACATTTAAACTAAGTTTAACATGCTTTACGTGTGCTGTAAGTAAATGTTTTATTCACTGTGTACTGTATTGGTACACTTACAATTTTGTGAGAATGCGATTTGCTAATGTGGACATGCCTTTCATTGTTGCTGGACTGTTCTATGTACTATTATTTCTAGAGATGCACCGATTGCAATTTTCAATCGATTTCGATTTCCGATTTTTCTCCAAGTGTGTCCTGCCGATACCGATTTTTCTGATTTTCTATCGAAGAACTATTATTGACTGCATATACAAACATAATCTACCTTTCTTCGATGCAAAATTTAATTTTCATAATAAAATAAATGATTAAACATTACAATTTCCCCCACACAAAGTTACAGGATCTTCTCTGACTTCTGATATATAAAGTGCTCTGTGACTGGAAAGAGGTAGAAATAACAATTAACTGCAAATGAGTTGCTTTATATAACAAAACAGATGTAATTTTCCACTATTTTCATAAATGGACCTTTTTCTATTTTTTACTCATCTAACAAAACAATTCCAAATATTACAAGCCTATGAACAAAACTGAAGTGTCCAATACGGTCAACATTGACATTAAGCTTACGTTAGAAAATATATTTATTATGTAAATTTAACAACAGCTGGACGAAAGCATTAATTAATTTCATATCCCGAAGCCATATCAACAATACCCACGTCTTTTGCAAAGTGTGTCCCACTGATTTTAATATCGGACACGGTGGGAAAAATTACGTTACTTGGCACATTAAATCACAACGGCACAATGTATATGTATTTAGACTGTCTCTACCATCCCACGGTTTACTTTAGCCTTACAAATATTACAAATTGCGAACTTTGTGTTTTTCACTCGCAGTGAGTGAAGATCTTCCACGCCAATGTCATGTTTCCATGCTGCTGTAACGTTATTGCCTGCGCTGCTGGCAACAAAACGGACCGGTAAATATAGTAATATAGTAGTATAAATATAGTGCCAAATTAGAGTTGTTATTATTATTTTGTTTTTAGCAATTTTATGTTTGTTATTTACTGTATTAAATTGTGTGATATATCGGCCTATCGACCACCCTGCTCTCTGTATATCGGCATCGGCCATTAAAAAAACACATCAGTCGACCACTAAATATTATCAGAAGGGGCTGTCTTGCCTTGTTAAAACTGTATGTTTACTGTTAATACTGTTACGAATGTTGCCTCTATGCTTACATAAAATATAGCCTATTGCAACAGTACTTGCTAGGAGAAGGAATTATAAATATAGTGAGTGATTTCAGGTCGGGTTCGGGCTTATAATCTGACGGTATAATTTCGGGACGGGTAGGATCAGACCACACAGTCTCAGGTACGGGTCGGGTTTGAGCTTCATTTTAAGGCCCGTGCAGATCTCTGAAAGGCCACAAATGTCTTATGAATAACCCGATCGCCAGGGGTAGATTTTTGCCTATTATGTTGATTTTGCATGCTTTGAAAACACTTTACCCGTTGTTCTTTCCTGCTCCTCCAATAAGCGATCGTGCTGAGTGCATGCCTCTTCACGGTTTGACATCAAAATTAGAGAATAACATGATTATTTCAAATGTCGTGTAAAAGTGGATTTCTTGCATTGTCAGATTTTTTTAAACAAGAGACTAATATTGAAACCACTATTACTTATTACTATGTTCTTGCAGCCATTAAAAATAGACAGAGTAAAAGATTGATATTGGTATTTTATCGATGAGAATCAATGTTAGGATTTTTCAAATAAAGATTGTGATTTAATCAGAAAATCAGTGTATAACCAGCCCTATTTTCTCTATCTGGGTGAGAAATTAAGTGTTGACAGATAGTTAATATGGTATTAAGATTTTCTTTTGTCCTTTTTTATTAAAGTCTGAAACTTTACAGAATGCTACAAGCAGTGCTCCCAATTGCTGATTAGTTATAAAGCTGTGGTCATGAGAAAGAGTGGGATGGTGAAAAAAGAGAAGGAGAGAGAAATGTGGCAATGACATGTGAGGAATGGCTGCGGTATTCCACTGAACTGTCACTGAATTCACTGTTCAGGAATCCCAAATAGGCCTTTTACAAAAATGTCCCTGTCATCAGATTTCTGCTCCCAGAGCACTGATCTAAGAGCTGCCTCATCTCTTCAGATCCCAGCCTGAACATTAGGGGACCATACACCAGACCGACCCCAGATAAGCACAATTTCCTTTTCCAGCACTTCACAATCACAGCATCAAGGCCATCTACACACAGCTGGGAAGGAAATGGAGGGAGAGATACAGACATTGCTAACAGGCTCTCAAAGAGGAATCAAGATATTTTAATATTGGTCCCAGCTTCCCCAGACAGAGGGAGCGCAGACGTTTATTTGCCGAAGTATTCTCCTTGCCGCTCCACTTCGAACTACCTGAGCTAAGCAGGCTGCCGATAAACGACTCTGTGCCGTAATTAAATTCAGAACATTTTCCTGCTCTTATCTGCAGGTGAGGGAGGTTGGGATTTGTTTTTGAGTATAGAAAGTTTGTGAGTATCCAATAATCCTAGCTATCAGTTTCCCCAAAGGAGTCCATTTTATTTTAAAAAATAAAATAATTTAATACATACATCTTTTTAATGCACTAGAGTGTAAGCTATACTAGAGACAGTATAGGATGAGACGGGTCACTGGTTGGATATAATAATTAATGGTGGAATTTGTGATGTTAAATTTGGAGGATGTTGGAATGGAAGTCCCACCTTACAATTAAAAAAAGTAAATCACTGATTTTTTTTTTTTTTTTTTTAGCTTGATCTGAGATAAAGCACAATTTACTATACAATTGTTATCTGATTTTGCTTCTAATTTGAAAAATGTTATTTCATTGTAACCTTGACCAACCATTCGGGAGATTTGAGTCTTTCCCCGTTCAATTTGGTAGGAGCTGTTCTTTTATCCCACTTGAATCCATAGAAAATAGATGCCTGGTTGCATAACACCCTGCTTACACAGGACACGAGCAATGTCATGCCACAACGCCACGAGGCTGTCTACATCGAATGCTTCAAAACCAATTTTTTTTGTTGTTGGCAAGAGTAGCACCAGCGCATGCAGTGCAAAATGGCTGTTTACTGATGGCACAATGCAACTTTTGTATCCAGTGAGGACAGCATCATTGATTTATAATGGGAGTGATTTGCTTTTGTCTCACCACTTGTGTCAAGTGTAGACAGGGTGTTACAATTGTGGCCACTGAGTGACCCGACTTGACTTGGCTATACTGTGGCTTGTAGTTGTAACTCAGGAAACGAAAATGGCTAAGTGGTTGCCACCTTAAAAGTCTTTTGTAGCCAGACTTTTGACTATAAGCATAAAGTCTGGTCCACTTCTCAAAAGACCACCTTACTAACATGTAAAGCAACCAACCACGTTTCATTTTTTATTTTTATGTGCTGTTTAGGGATGTTGCTTTATCAGAAATAGTTGATACCACAGTAATTTACTGGAATAGGAAAAAACTCTTAAAAACTTAAAAATTGCAGAAATGTTTGCAAATGTATTTAGAATTTCTGTCATGGAAGTTACATTTTTTTATATATATGTGTGTGTGTGTGTGTGTGTGTGTGTGTGTGTGTGTGTGTATGACAATAATTTTGCATTAAGAGAGGCTTAAATAATTAACCTAAGGTTAGTGGTGAGTATAGTTGGAATAGATAATTAGCATGGCAGCTGTTATGGTTCAGAGGAGAGCACCAGCTATGGTCTTCTGGCTGACAGCTGGACAGACTGTTAGGCCACCTGGTCAATTTACTACAACACAGACTTTCTGCCAAACTTCCTGTGCTTCATCAAGGCTCAGTCCTGCTTAATTTGTTAGCCCAGGCGGTGCAGTGAATAATCATGCCTTGAATCAAAAGCATTTTAATTTATAATTCCATTCATATCTCACTCTTGCATTGAGGTGGTGCTAAAGCTGATTGAGTATCCACCAACCAAATAATTGATGTGTTAGTTTGAGCAAAAATCCCTGGATGGTTCCAGCCTCAGTCATATGTGACTGGTGACATGCTTGGTCAGGTATGGACCATTCCAAAGGTTTCGTTGTGTGTCAGTATAACAATAAAGCTGAGACACAGGCGGAGAGAATGAGGGTGACCTCATCGCTCACAGTCCTTTCATTTGCTGTGCTGCAGTGACATCGCAAGGACATGGCTTGTGCACACTTGTTCTGGAGTTGATTGACAGGCGACAACTATATCTAAAAGGTGATTGGCTATTTTACCTTTTAGAAGGGCGTTCCAATTTCTCCCATTAATTTTAATACCAGTGGTCCGTCTCTTCTAAATTGTCTATATATATATATATATTTTGTCTGTATATATATAGTTTATTTATTCTGAGTTATTTTGTGTTTGTTTGTATGCTGACCTATAAATTGTGGTCTATAGTAGGTTCGGTTTAAATATTGTTTATTTGCTTTTGCGTCTGTTCTATAATCTCCTGATTATTTTTGTTTTCTGCTACACCCAGAGCCGCTGAATTCAGCATGAGCCATGCGGCAAAAATAGGCTCAAGGTCGAAACTATATGCTCAAAGCCTAGTCTGGGACGTGAGACCTCGTGGTTCATGCTTGCAGTGAGTTTACTGTTATCTGTTAATATTAGCGCAGAAACAAAAACATGCTGCTAACGCCTCACTCCTGCATCGCTCACGGAGTATGTGTGAATGTGGCTTGACTGACACGTTATTAATTAATCATGTCAGAGTAAACTGGTTAATGAAAACCTCATTGGATACCTGAAGCAGGTAGATCCGCCTTCCCCCTCCCTCTTGCAAAACTCTTTTGAGTGAGAAAGTCATGCCAAGTGTGTGTGCGCAGCAAAGGGGAAGATGGAACAATGTATACTGGATTATTTATTGGAAAATACAACTCATTTACACTTTTGCAGTAGTTTATTTTACACATACAGACTGCTTTTATGCAGTTAATTCATTTTGCTGTTAAAGAAACACTTTTTCTTGCTTTCATATAGCTGATTGCAGGTTTGTAATATTTTTGGCCATATTTAGGTGCAAAAACAGTGCCAAAAGTGTAAGTGTGAAGAAAAGGAATTCAGGAGAATACAGATAAAATTGACTTTGTGTTAATATTGAGATTCACAAGACATGGATTACTCTTATGCAAAGCTTTAAAGTATTGCTAATATTTTGAGTTATGCTTGCATACATCTTACTCTGCACATGCAAATCTTTCTATCACTCTTGTAACTTAATTTACTCTCTTACAAACCTTAGTTTATACATCTTTTAGTCTCTAAAAATCTCCAAATCTGTGTGCCCTTTTTTGTTGCTACAAATCTATATTCTGTAAATCTGACATTCTTTGCTGCATCTCTCAATTGGTCACGATACTCTATGAGAACCAATGAGATTTTATGTTAACGAAGTAGCCACCATGTTAAGTGCTTAACTTTAATAATATGATTTGGTTTGAGAGTGAATGATGACTTAAATTTGATCTGTTCATCAAACTGGGATCATATTGCTTCAGAAGATTTGGAATGTGGTGCATGAGTTGCCAATACCTTTTGGTTTTATTGTGTGTTTTTTTTTCAAGCTTGACAGATTAGAGCCACTATTCACTTTATGGCAAATATGCTAAACCATATAAATAAACCATTATGGTAAATATGGTCATGGTCTTCAAAGCTCTCATCACAAAACACCATCTAATGATGTAAGGAAATGAGGTGAGACATAGATTTGCACTGGTCATTTATGCTGCCTTCCTAAATCGTATTCTGTCATATTTGGCGACTGCCCATGTCACCCATGCCAATTCCGCCACTGGTTTCATCTGTGAGTGATGCAAATAAGACTGGGTATCGAGTTCAATAATTTGTAGGTACTGACAGAATTGCCTCTTAAACAATCGAGTATCGAAAAATGTCTTGTCGTTCGGTACCAAATTTCGATACCTAAGGTCAACATCTGTGATAAACATGTATGCCCAAATCTAAAAGTGCTGGTTATTGGCTGTGTTTAGGCATCAAGGAAAAACACTAGTATCAGAAATGGGGTCCAGGGAAAAGCGGTAATGATCCTGAATGTTTGGAAAAACCAGCAAGAGACTGTCTAAACATTTTGTTAATTTATAGAGAAATGCACATTCGGGTTGACCAAACAGACGATGATCTCTGGATCAGTGATGGTCAGAGTGATCGGCAATAGCTGATGCATTTGAACATGTTATGACGATATTTGTCTTGTTTTCCAATTAATCTATTACATTTTTATTATCATTATTAAACATTATTATTATTATTATTATTATTATTATTATTATTATTATCAAATACATTTTTCCAAATAATTTTTCCATAGACATACAGATGACAGAAAAGCCGTATGGACATATATGGACATATATGACATGCTGATACGGAGGCGCGCAGTCTTTTGGAACACATACTGTACATCTAAGGATCTCACACTTTGTTTCTGCCTTCCGATTTTTATTTTAATTTTTTTTTATGAGTGCTGCAAATGACCTCAGGCATTTCAGTTCAGGAGGTGCTTCAGTTCACTTTATTTCCACAGAGCAGTTTATTGTGAACACAACTCTGCAGCCTGTAAAGTAATACAAACTATATAAAATAATATAAAATGTATAAAATAATACAAAAACATGTTCTAATTATTTTTTTACATTTCTAATTGTTTTTGTCTTCATTTGTGTAAGTAATTTTCCACCATGATGTTAAGACTGATTCTTACCTGACAGTAAATTGAAAGGGGTGTGCGTGTGTGTGTGTGTGTGTGTGTGTGTGTGTGTGTGTGTGTGTATCGTGAAGGAGGGAATAAAACAAATCTATTCACACACGATGCATTTTCCTGGATAACGAAATACCCGTCTTGTAGAGAATGCACAGATGAAGTAGGCTCTTTGCCAGAGTGATGTTGACAACTGTTGTAAAACCATCTTTCAAAACAACACACATTTTAATTGCACTTATTTTTATTCAGGTTTAATTAGAATATCTTGTTTAAATAAAAAATAAAGTTCGATATATATATATATATATATATATATATATATATATATTTAAATCAAGATGTCTTGTTTTATTGTGTAGGCTTAACCCTAATCATGCTTAATGAAAATTACCCCATACTACCACCTAGTATCCAACCAGCGCTAAAACCGTTGTTCGTCGTTTTTATATGGAGTTTTTTTTTCTACAACCGACCAATCAAACTTGGTCGACCAAGACTCTTCTCATCAACTTACCTTTGGTCGACTATCAGGGGGCAGCCCTAGAGTCAGGACAGCAACTGTACACAGACCCTGTACATGATATCTTTTTATCTGGGGAAGTAACGGCACTCAACACTCTGCTTGAATTAAAAACAGCCAAATGGAACTCAACTGATGAAATGGTATGGAACAGATTTTTAACTTGTCACAGCCTCTTAAAAACACACGTTTCACAAGATGTGAGGCAACATTTATGGCGATTTTGCAGCATTATCTATTGGTTACTCTAGTAGCCAAAATTACCAAAATACACATCTCTAATTCATATCAAACTATGAATTAGCATATCAAATAGCAAGGCTGATCGTCTGCATGAATGTTTCCTTCCAGACTGTAAAGTATCACACCCTCAATTTGTACCTTGATAGACTCAATAAGTTTGTTTCGCAGACATATAGCCCATAGTAGTATATTGCCTCTTTTGCTGGAGCCTTATGATTCATCATCAGGCTCCAATAGGGAGCTGTACTAGTTTAGAGACTCACTATTATAACAGAAGACAGGCTCATAGAGCTGCCACTGACAGATACAGAGTCGTCCTCACCCTCATTACCTGCTTTGTGTGCCTGAGAGGATGTTTCTCTCAAGGGAAGGGGAAAAGAGTTTTGCCTTTTGAAGATCAAAAAAATAACACAATGGGGAGGTGGGATGTCTTCATTATGCAAACAGGACAGAACAGAAACAAGAGTGTTTGAGCCTCTGATGCCATTTGAAAGATGCTGCTTTCAGATGTTTGTGAGCAAAGCAAAACTGGGATGCTGCTGCATATTTAAAGACATGGTGCTCTTGGAAGGTTTTTGAGATCTTCCTTCCCTGTGTGTGTGTGTGTGTGTGTGTGTGTGTTGCATAACAAAACAACTTAGTTAGAAGCCTGTCTAGCCCTCTGTGAATGTTATATACATGCACTTTAAAAGTTTGATTTCAGTCAGACTAAAGCAATAATTCGCCTTTTGTAAAGTGTCATGTAAACGCTTTAGTCCGACTGAAATGATAACGGTTTTAGCAAAATCAGACTTGCAGACCTAGATAATTCTATTTAAGCTCTGCTTCTTCCAGTCTGTACATTATACATGTTGATCGGACCGCAATTGGCTTCGGCATTATACGCATGCTCCAGAAAAAACTAGGTGCCTCACGGCGTGTAGCTTAACGGGAAAGTCGGGCATAACCCAATCTTTGTACCGTGATTATAATTTCCCATGTAAATGTACTCTGTGTAGTGTGCAGAGAGATATGGAGTCTGAAGAGATCTGCTTTCATTTGCACCTTGCACGCTAGATGCACGTGAATGTGGATATGTCATGCTATGTGTGTTTGTGTGTCCATGCTAAATTTATAAGTTGGAGACTGAAACCTCTTGTGTGGGATCTTAAAACTACTCAAGATGTGAGTCAGTGATGCGAGTTGCTATAATCTGTACTATGTGTGTTTTCAGATTTGATCCACTGCACTAATGAGATGAATGTGAATGTGCCCCAGCTGGCAGACACACTGTTTGAGAGAACCACCAACAGCAGCTGGGTCGTGGTCTTCAAAGCTCTCATCACAACACACCATCTAATGATGTACGGAAATGAGGTGAGATATTCACAGATCTACATTGATCATTTATGCTGTCTTCCTAAGTTGTATTCTATCATATTTGTGTACATATGGAACTTGTTTTTTTCTGTGCAGTTTTTTAATATTTTTTTTTATTTGCATTGCAAATTGCTAAGGGTGAGTGGTATACATAATATGGCATTGTCTTTATACCCATGTATGTGTGGCAAATAAACACATGCAAAATAAATTCTTTATTACCTGAATTTTGAGTTTCCAATTGTGATAATACAAAAACACTAAATGGACAAAACCACCTTTCCATTTACCATCAGGCAAGAATCCGTCTAAACATGCAGGCGGAAAATTACTTTCAGAAATGAAGACATAAAAACAATTATAAATGTAAAAAATAATAATTAGAACGTTGTATTGTCTTTACTTGCTATGAATAACAATATACATCATTCCGATTCACAAATTAATTATTTTTATGAGCTGGTTCTTTTTAATGAAGAGGTCAGAAAGACCCAAAGACTCTGTTTTGAATCAGCTAATTTCTCACCAAATATGTCAGAGTGAATATGATTTTAACATCTGACTCACTTAATGACTGCATGTTTACATGTCAAAGTGTAGTTGAAGGAATAGTTCACCCAAAAATTTTATTCTCTCATCATTTACTCCACCCTCATGCCATCCCAGATCTTTTTTCTGAAGAACACAAAGATGTTTAGAAGAATATCTCAGTCCTGGATGTTCATTCAATGCAAGTGAATGGTGACCCAATCTTTGAAGCTCCAAAAAACACATAAGCAGCATAAAAGTAATGCATAAGACTCTAGTGGTTTAATACAAATTTTTCTTAAGCAATCCAATCGGTTTTGGGTGGCCAAAATGTAATTTTTTTTCTTTTCTTATTGCAGTCACTAGGTATGATCATGATTTCAAGCTTGATTTCACTTCCTAGTGCCATCTAGCACTCTGCGCATGCATCAAGCACTAGAAAGTTTAATCATGGTTGAAGTTACGTAAAAAAAAATATATATATTTTGTTTAACGCCAAGGAGACTGCTGATGTCAATATACATGGTGAAAAAGGAGTTAGCTCCTGTCCTGAAGAGTGTGTGAAGCGCACTCATCTGCACGCTGTCAGCAGTGGCTTGTGCCAAACACTTGTGAAAACATAATCAAACAAGTATAGACTTCGATAATGAATGCAAAAAGCTCAGTTTTCACTTTAAAAGATTGTTTAATGGCAAATGTTCATGGTTCATACATGCTGTGTTAATGACACACAGTGACAAAAAGAAGACACACATTACTCTATTTCTGTGGAGTGATAAAATTATGTAAACGAAATTCATAGACAAAAACACAATCCTTTAATGATAAACCGCATGTAGGTGAGAACATGAGACACACACACAAACATAATTATATATATACTGTTAGGATGTGACCTACACGTGTAGGCCTGTCACGATAACTACTTTTGTTGGCTGATGTATTGTCCCAGAAATAATTGCAATAAACAAACATTTTCATTTTAAGACCATTTTATGCCACTGATATATTGATAATATAATGGGTTTTATGCAACCCTTTCAAAGAGCAATTCACTTAATTTCTTAAGAATATTCAGACATTGGAACTGGAATGTAAAAAGAAAATGGATGGTTATATTTTAGATTATATTTTAGAGTTGTTGTATTGGCACTTTTCGTTTCCACTGTTTTAAACAAAGTCAACATTCTGGCTTGTTCATGTTAATGGGCTCTCTTCTCTCATTAGGCTTAAAGTGAAAATGTTCCCACACCGGAGCTGTGGAATGCGGCTTTGAAACCAAGTCCATTTGGACTTATTATTCCAAACTTTCTGGCTGGAATTATGCAGTCGTCTGGAAATACCTATTAGCCTTGAGTAACATGTAGTCTTCATCTGTCGCTGTCCGCTCTGTGTATGTGTGTGTGGAGCTGCCTGAGCCCTGCCTCTGACATAGAGAGCAGACGAAAGGACAGAAGCAGTGCGAGCGGCTAAAATGTTTGTGACATTCACTCTTATGTAAACACAATGGGCAATATTGAGGTCAGCACAAATGATCGAGGTCATATATCATATAAGTTGATAACATAATTATCGTTACTGGCCTATACATGTGCACACCCTCTTAATGTATTGCTACTATGTAAGCTCTTCTGGAAACACACACAAAAAGAAAGGTGTTGCCAAAGACTCTCACATGTGTCCTTGTTCATTTACTTGGGCTATAAAAGAAAAGCCCTTCACTATTTGTCCTGAGCTCAACAGTGCAGAGATGCAGGACTGTCCTTCAGCACACGCTGTTCTGTGGCATGACAGTTCACTAATCAGTCAAGGGTGGTATTGTTATCAGTGCTCAACATCTGGTCCAGGTTGGGCCTGGTCTTAATCTTGCTCTCCGTTACGGCTTTTAAAAACGCACGTTTCGTTATCGTTGTCTGTCGAAGAACAGAGGCCTTTGCAGGACATTTGTCTTGTCAGCAGTAGCCCTGTGAAGGGGCACGGGAAGGGCCACAGATAAGGTTTTGTTGATAAGGGCATGTTCACATGCATGCCTTTGTGTGAATAGGAGAGAGAAAGGGTGATGTCACTCACAGATGGCCCAAATACCAAATACAGAATTTTATTTACTTCACTATTTTTTTTAATTTACTGACATCATGTGGATTGTATGTTGTCTAGAGGAGCAATAGGAAGGAGGGAGAATGGGTTAGAACAAAGCAAGTAGTGGGATGACATGAGGCTTGGCATAACTTGGGTCTATAATCAAGGGTCTGACAAGGAAAGTTTAAGGGATAGTCAAAGGAAGGTGATCGAATTTGAATCAGCTGGTTCATATATGGTCACACTGTGGACAAATTGCTTAACCTTGTACGGGGTTGTCAGTCTGCTGCCCGTGCTGTCAGTCTAGAACGGTTCCTGCAGTTACCAAGGGAAGATTGAGTGGGCAAGTAGACTGATTTTAGAGGGAGGGTGTGTATGTGTGATGTCCAATGGGGACTGGGTAATGCTAGAGGCTCAGTTAAAGTTTTCTGAAATAAAGATAAATAACCTCCTGTTGATACACTTAATGAGACCTTCCCTGGGTCTACTGAGAAATGTTGGCTAAGCTATGTCTCTTTGGTTTCATCATTAACCTCGCTGTCAATACTAGATTTGAGTTGAGTAGCCAATGCACTCAAAAACACTCGCTTGGGTTCAGAAATAAAGGAACACTGAGCAGATTATTGAATGGCTATAAACTCCAGGGATGTGATTTTCTGAATTTGTCAGTGATACTGAATAGTTTTGCTTAAGCAAAAACCATCAGGTAGCATTTGATTGGTTGAGCTATTCACTATTACATTGGCATGTTTATCATTTATCATACCAATGCTGTGTTTTTATTCAACATGTAATTAATATTGACCCCTTTTACTTAAAACATGACACTAGTCATGACACTACTCTTATTGTACACAATTCATTCATGGATGTTATTCCATCTTTTTCATTGGCTTTCATCAAAATGGTAAAAACAACTTTTCTTATATATTGATGTCACATAAACCACATGATCTATTGGTTAATAATAGTCAGTCTACATTTGTAAAAATCATTCTAAAATCTTGCTAATAGTAAAGTGATAATTCACCCAAATTTTTACAAAATTTTCTTTTCTTTTCATTGTTTACTCACACTCACGCCATCCCAGATGTGACTTTCTTCTGCAGAACACAAATTAAGATTTGTATAAAAATATCTTAAAATTTTGATGCTCCAAAAATCACACAGAGATCATATGTGGTTAAGAAATGTGGTTAAATCCTTACCTTCAGAAGTTGTATGATAGTTTTGGGTGAGAAACAGATCAATATTTAAATCAGCTTTTGCTTAAAATTCTTCTACCTGCCCAGTAGGGGGCGTAAGCATGGAGAATGTGAATAACCAAAAACACAAGAAGAAGAAGAATGTAAAATTGGAAATTTGGATTGCCCAATTCCCACTACTTAGTAGGTCCTCCTGGTTGCGCGGTTACTCACCTCAGTCCGGGGGGCGGATGACAAGTCAATCCGCACATCTTATCTCGTGGGTCGTTGTGCATGACACCGCGGAGACTCCACACGTGGAGGCTCATGCTATTTTCCGCGATCCACACATAACTTACCACGCGCCCCACTCAGAGTGAGAACCACTAATCGCAACTACGAGGAGGTTACCCCATGCTACCCTCCCTAGAAACCAGACCAATTTTGTTGCTTAAGTAGATGCCAGTGATATTTTTTTCTCTTGTTGTTTAACATGGAAATACGCCACATTACAGAAGTAAAATGGGTTGTGAATGCTGTTTCATGTTGAATTTTAAGGCTTTTCTGACAGAGGAAATAGGTAGATAGGAAATAAAAAGTGGGGCTGTTTAACATTCTGTCCATGTTCAAGTCTCTCCTGTGTGGGATCTGTTTGCATAATGGATGTTTTTGTGAGTGATGTGTGCCATCTAGAGTAATTATTACCCTTTTTTAAAACATTCTCTCACTCCCTGTCGACACTTTTCCTCTCTACCCTGCAGGCAGGAATGGTAAATCCTGGCTGAAAACAAACAGCTGGTGCTTGGTAATCAGTAATTCATAAATAGGCTGTAGGGATAAGCCACATGTGGGAATTGGCATGTTGGATTGAGCCAGTGACATTGTTTCTGTTGTAGACATGCACAATTTACACCTTGACTGGATGCGTTTTTGGTGATTAGAGTGCTTTTGGAAAGCGCTTGACCACATTAAATACCAGTTGTAAATGCAATCAACACTCGCTGTGATCATGATTGGATAACTGAAATTACATTCTGAGGTGGTCAGGGATAGGGTTGCAACGGTATGTGATTTTCACGTTATGATAACCGTCTCAGAAAATATCACGGTATCGCGGTATACGGTATTAAACAATTAGTATTATCAGTGAAAACAGAAGGGTTATTTTATTTATTTATTTATTTATTTTTGAGCAAACACTTTATTATAATTATAATCAAAACTTGAAACCATTTATTTTATTGAAGTATGTGTAAAAAAAAAAAAAGTCTCCCTTTTGAAAATAAAATAAATAGAAAAAATAAGAAAGCTAACAGAATTATGATAAACAGAATTATAAACATGATAAAAAATGGCATGTAAATATGACATGTTAAACTAAAGCATGTTAGTGTACATGTTAGCATAGCATGAAAAATAGCATGAAAAATAACATCAGCTGCGTGAGCTCTTGAAGTAATGTCCTATGATTATTAACAGTTAACATATACTGTAGATGCGCGACAGTGAGTCCAGACTGCTCGTGTCTGTACCTTTAACTCAGTGCTTCTCAACTGGTTTTGCTTCAGGACAGATTTTACATTGGAAATCAATTGTCGACCTGACATAGATTAAACATAACCTGTATTTAATATATCCTGGGTTGCATTTACTTTTATGTTGCATAGTTTTGTGCATGGTTTTCCAGTACAAGGACATATATCAAGAGACATTTTTGTTGTTGATGTCAAAATCTACAGGTAGTTTTCTCTCCCCCTTTTAAAAATTGAAGAGAATATTTACTTATATGAGCCCATTAATATCCCGTTTGTTACCTAATATTACATATTTATACACAGAAGGAAAGGCTCCTCATTATCATGGTTATGTCAGTGTGCTAGTCTTAAATAAGTCATATAATAATAACAGTATGTATGAAAAATAAATACTAGCTGAAACACATCTTGAAACGTTAATTACAACTGCCACTGTTTATATAAAATGAGGTCTAATAGAGTCTACCTTTTAGATTATTTCATATGAAACTATCACATTTTGTCAAAATATAACTTTTACTGTTATGTAAAATCCTGAAACAAATTTGTAAATGTGACTATTAATATTTAACTATTTTGGTAAAGGGGCCATTTCAGGCTTTAAGTAGTGCATGGGAGGCCACATTGTATTACTTTTGCGATACAATGTTCTGCATAGATTTGGTTTCTGTATTTTTCAAGCCCAGAAATAGTTGTGTACTCAATTTTCTGAAGTGTATATGTGACTAATGGGACTATTCTGCAATTGTTTTAAGTACTGTATTGCTCTACAAAGATAGATACTTTTCTATCAGGCATTAAAATCTGAATAAAGGCTGAGCTTCTAAATGTATTTTACCATCTCTACTTCCCTGTTAATTTATTATTCAATTTAACACTTTCTAAATCAGGGGTCTGTTTTAATTACAAAAATGATTACATTTACATGCTAAAAGGGTCATGATGTGGGCCTCCTCGATGGTTTTTCAACAGAATAACACAGGCTGCATCACTATGATAAATGATTACTGCAAGAGTTAGATTTAACATACAGGTGTGAAGGGATTTCAACATTTCTAAATTGCACACATAAAAAATACATATACATATTTGTCTCTGGCTTGCTTTTGCTTGCATGTCAATGATGCCGAGATCTACTTTTATATTTAATTTAATCACTGAGAAGGTTTACCTGCAAGCTTGGTATTACCAAGCATCAGAAGCAGCCTCAAGAATGGACACAGAGTAGCCGTATAACACTTTTCCTTGAGCAGAATATTGCACTAAAGATCGCTAAATTTGTTCAAAGGGGAAAGCCAGATAGAAATAGCGCACTTGCATGAATGGTTGCCAGATTGCACAAAAATAAGTATTACATTAGGCAGAATATTTCCAATTTGCGCAAGTATAAATCTCAAACTGGGGGTGTTGCGTCTCTTATCTGGCAACCATGAGCATGTTAAATGCTTGTGGAGACGCGTTAGGTCCCAATGCAAGTTAACTGAAACAATCAAAAAAATTCACATTAAACCATGTGGAGTTCCTGATCCAGCCCGCGGGCCGTAAATTGCCCATGTCTGCTTTAGCTGTTTGCGAGATTATCATTAAATCTGTCTCAGCAGTCCTAAATAGTCGATCTCTTGGGCGGCCGCTGAAATATCTTCAATGGGAAAACCATGGCATTGCTCTCTCCCTGCTGTCCGCTACCCAGTCTGAAACAGTTGAGCAACACTGCTTTAACTCGCACACACACTCACGTCAGACCCCCTCGCCTCGCTTCTACGCTGCATGTGAAAGGTGTCTCAGAGTGACACATAACAAGAAATGCTGACGTGTTTGATGAAACACACTTTATTATATTTTTAAGAACAGACAAAAGAAAAGCCATCAATGCTCTTGTCTGGTTCACTGTTCAGATGCATGCAACGGGACCCTGTCACGTGAAACAAGCGCATGTTGAGTTATCACTCATTTTTTCTCTGTTTCATTCAACTGAAAACTGTTTGCAAGAATATTTTAGTCTATGAGAATGCTGCAAATGATCTCCGATCATCTCGTGAGGTACTGCGAGTTTAGTTCGCTCTTAAACATTGTGAATGCAACTCTGCAGGTTCAGTAGTATATACAGGTATCTTTGTATTAAATAAACAAAGATGAAAGTGATTAAATTACAAGGTAATACAAGAACATAAGAACGTAAGCCTTGAACATAAAATTTAGTTCTATTTTTTTTCTTTAGGCAGCATAAATATGACCAAAACGGAAAACAAACACATTCGATAAGAACACCCATTTGGCAGCATTTTTTGTGAACACAATAATTTAAGCTTATTTATTATGATGATTATAATAATTATCTTTACATTTGTAATTGTCTTTAGTTCTTAAGTTGTATGCTAGTAATTTTAACCTGTTTCCTGCCTACTGATTCTTGCGTGATGGCAAATGGAGCTGTAGACGGAAAATGTTTGGATTTGGGGAGGTGGTTATATATGAAATATTTTTATCACTTCGTTATTTTAATTGCTTTTTTCATTTTGTTTAAAGTGCAATTTGAATTTAGAAGTGTCTTTCGTTCAAGTTTTTCATGTTTCAATAAATGTATTTAAGCAAAATCTACAAAGTAAAAATATTCTCCGAACTTGGGAGTTGACCATATAATCGTATATTCATATTTTAAATGCGATTTATCATTAAAATGTTTTTTTTTTTTTTTTTTTTTTTTTTATACATATCGCCAAGCCCAAAAGGGAAGTAAAAATTTTCATGAAGTAAAATAATTTTATGGAGACCCGCACAAACTCGTGTACTCAATTCCATAATTCAACATGTTACCTATTAATATTTGCATATTTGTTTGTTTTTGAGTGGTCTATAGGCAATATAAACTGTGTATTTTTATTGAAAAACGTAGTAAAATAGTAAATTATTTGTTTGTGGTATGGCTCTTTCGAAAAAAATGCAGCAACCAAAAGTTTTAAAATTGTCTCCTTAGTGAAAAAAGGTGGGTTGCAGGTCTATTCAGACTGGGTTGTGGACAGTAGGGAAAGTACAATGCCATAGTTCTCCCATTGAAGAATTTCGGCAGCCGCCCAAGTGATAGCCTATTTAGGAATCCTGAGGCAGATTTAATGATAATCTCACAGTCATATAAAGGCTTCTCATCTGCAGTTTCGTACGAGTGTAACGGAATCAGCTCGCGATCATGATCTGCTCACTGACACATGCGTGCAACCGGGCTTCCCTCAATATTGCGGAGTGCAGACCTCAAAACTGATGTGACCAATTTAAATTCTAGTGAGACTTTTCTAGTTTAATGCATTGAGGAAGTCAAGTCGAACCTGCCAAACAGCACTGAGGAGGAAAAGAGCAACACTGCAATGCGCAACATTTTTTTTTCCATTATACATAATCACCTTTACAAAATTGTTTCATGATTTTACATGAGTAAAGGTAACTTTTTTTTTTGACAAAATGTTAGTTTCATAGAAAATAATCTAAATGTATAATCTATTAGACCTCATTTTATGACCTCATAGTAGCAGTTGTAGTTAGTTTCAAAATGTGTTTCAGCTAGTACTTATTTTTTCATAAAACAAAATGTTATTACATAAATGAATGTAAATGTGTCTAGTTGTAGGTTGTAAAACAGTGCTGCAAGCTTTTTTATGCTTATGAATTTTATGTTTTTGTTTTTATGTGGAGTTGTATTTCTCTAACTGTCTGTGTTCAATCGCCATTGAACAACCTGCCCCTTTTCACATCCTGTCATCTTTTTGTGCTCACCGTTTCTCTTTTAAGCCTTTATTATTTTAACCGCAATAATTGCTCAGACCGTATCCATAGAAACCTCAGAACATGTATGGATTGATGGAGTGAAGACAAGCAGCCTGAACTTCATCAGGGCATCTTCATGCAGCCTATTTACACATGCTCTTTGCAGTGTTGGCACGCTCGGTCATACATACATGTGCGTATTTCACAAAGCAGTTCCAGTGCTGCCTCTGGGTCAGTTACTGACTGCATACACAGTTCCTAGCGGCTACTAAAACACGGACAAACCCTCATCCCAGATTAATGAAATTTTCCCTCTGCCTTAGCTGGGCTGTCTATAGCAGCTGCTATGTTTGGGAGAAAATCCCTCGGCCGAATAGCCTCCTGTCTTAATAATAAATGATGCTTCACTCTGACACTACTTGAGGTTTGATCTCACATTTATTATTTGCTAAGCAGAGAATGCAAGACCCTTCCTGGCCTGTCAGTCTCTCTTAGTTGTCCTTCTAAAAACGGCTGCAACTAACGATTATTTCGATAATCGATTAATCTAACAATTATTAGAATGATTATTAGACTATTCAGCAATTATTGCAACGATTAATCATTAGCTCTTAGCCAATTATTCAGCTTGTGCCCGACTTAAAAAGTTGTATTAAACATGCTTACTTACAATAAAGAGGTCAAAATCATCTTTTCACTGAATTAAAGGGAAAATACTTTAAGTTTAATTCAGTAAAGAAATTCACTTGTCTTGTTTTCCATTTGAAAATAGTCTAAAAATCCTTTAAAAAAGATACATTTACTTGAGAAACAACATATTAGACATTTAGACTTGCTTTAAGAGAATGTATCTTAAATATATGTGTATTTTGTATATAAGTGTATTTTTTCATTTGGTTTTACTTCTGAGTGCAGTAAAGACAAAATATACTTATATTCAAGATAGTAATCAAAATGAGCTCTATTTCCAAGTATGCTTACATGTGCAAGGAATTTATCTTGGTGACAGAAGCTTCCAGTGCACAAACAATAAAACGAGTAATAAAAAATTAGAAAAACAAATTAAATGCAAATAAAAAGTGAATAGAAAATTATAAGTAAATGTAGAAATACAAAATAAGACAAAAAAAATCTTAGTGTGTACAAATACAAATGTTATATAACAATGCAAGGGAATGTATGGCAGAAGAGGTAGGGTGTGTTGGATAAATATAAATAGACTAAGCCGTGTATTGCACATAATTATTGCTCAGTGGGACAGTTTTAACTGTTCATTAGATGGATGGCATGAGGGGAAAAACTGTTCCTGTGCCTGATGGATCTTGTGCTCAGTGCTTGTAGTGCCTGCCAGAAGGTTTGAGCTCGCAGTGAAAAGGCCTGCTTGGCCTTTTCACAGTGGAGTCAATGTGGGTCTCCCACTTCAGGTCCTGTAAGATGGTAGTGCCCAGGAACCTAAATGACACCACTGCTGCCAAAGTGCTGTTTAGAATGGTGAGCGGGGTCAGTGTTGGGGTTTTCCTCCTAAAGTTCACTTTCATCACCACTGTTTTGAGTGTTCACCTCCAGGTTGTTTTGAAGGCACCAGTGAACCAGCCGATCAACCTCCCTTCTGTAAACGGACTCAATGTCATCTTGGATGAGGCAGAAGGCAGTAGTGTCATCTGCAAACTTCAGGAGCTTGATAGTCCTTGGTGGTACTGTCATTGGTATACAGGGAGATGAGTAGTGGGGAGAGTACACATCCCTGGGGGGCACCAGTGCTGATTGTACATGTGCTGGAAGTGAATTTTAACTGTCTCACTAACTGCTGAGTTGGTGTAATTTAGTCCAGAGAATAGCTGAGATGATTAGGTAATGGTGTTGAAAGCAAAAATGACGTCTACAAAAAGGTCTGTCCAGATGTTGCAGGATATGATGCAAACACATGCTGACTGCGTCATCCACAGACCAGTTTGCTCTATAAGCAAATTGAAGTGGATCCAGAAAGGGTCCAGTGATTTCCTTCAGGTGGGCCAACACCAGTCTCTCAAATGACTTCATGACCACAGACGTCAGAGTGACGGGTCTGTAGTCATTAAGTCTTGTGGTTTTGGGTTCACACTGCTCCAGTAAACTGTTTAAGATCTTTGTGAAGATGGGGGCAAGCTGGGCAGCACAGGATTTTAGACAAGTGGGTGAAACACAATATAGATCCTGTGCTTTCCTTGTCTTTTGTTTCCGGAAGACACTGCACACCTCCTCTTCACAGAAGTGCAGATTGAGTAGCAGGAAGGAGAAGGAGTGGGGTTGTAGGTGTTGATGTTTGTGTGAAGTGAAGGTCTGAGCGGGTGTGGGGTGTGAGACGGGGCCTTTCAAATCTACTGTAAAACACATTAAAGTCGTCAGCCAGTTGTTGGTTCCCTACAGTGTTGGGGGATGGTGTCTTGAAGTTAGTAAAGTCTTGCAGGCCTCTCCACACTGATGCAGGGTTAGATGCACTGATGCAGCTTATCAGAATGGCTTCTTTTAGCCACTCTGATTTCCTTATTCAGTGTGTTCTTGGCCTGATTGTACAAGATTTTATCTCCATTTCTGTAAGCATCCTCTTTGGCCTGATGAAGCTGCTGCATTTTTGCAGTAAACCATGGTTTGTCAATGTTGTATGTTAAATAAGTCCTAGTAGGAATGCTCATATCTTCACACAAACTGATATATGATGTCACAGTATCTGTAAGCTCATCCAGATTGGTGTCTGCAGCCTCAAATACACCCCATTTAAGTGTAGTCAAAGCAGGCTTGCAGTTCCAGCTCTGCTTCATTGGTCCATCTCTTTACAGTCTTTACTACAGTTTAAGCTGATTTTATTTTCTGCCTGTAGGTTGGAAGACGATGAACTAGACAGTGATCAAAGAGTCACAAAGCTGCTCTAGGGACAGAGTGATATGCATCCTTTATTGTTGTGTAGCAATGATCCAGTGTGTATTTCTGTCTCTGGTGGGGCATGTAATATGCTGTCTGTATTTTGGCTGTTCACGGGTGAGGTTGGCTTTGTTAAAATCACTGAGAATAATAAGTTAGTCTGGGTATTGTTGTTCCGTGTTTGTGATCTGATTAGCCAGATGATTCAGCACTGCGCTCATGCACGCTTGTGGAGGAATATAAGCACTCGCCAAAATAATCTTCTAGCAATCTTCCGTGGTGAGGAGAAAGGACTACAGTTGATAAAAAGGACTTCCAAATTAGGACAGCACATCATCTTTAATGTTGTTACATCTGTACACCAACTTTCATTGACGTAAAGTATGTTCCACCACCTCTAGTTTCCCACGTTAACTCCCCAGTGTGATCTGCTCTGAACAGCTGAAAGCCCGGCAGATGTAATGCGCAGTCCGGAATGGCTTCACTCAGTCAGTCAGCACAGAAAAGGCAGAAGATCTATTCTTCAAAAGCAAGTCTAAATATCTTACATCTTTTTTATTTAAAGGATTTTTAGATATTTTAAATGATTTCTATTTTTAATATTATATTCAACATTCTCAGATAACAACTTTTTCTTCTGCAGTATAGATGCTATAATGTACTGTTATGTAAATGTACATTGATTTAAAGGAGTTTTAGATATATTGGAAAACAAGCCAAAACAAATCAAGAACGTATTTTGTTACAGTATATAATGGGGCGAAGACTACCCTCTCCCACTTTTTTTATTCACTTCAATCCATCTTTAACTCTCAAAAAGCAAACTCTCTCTTATAACTAAAGCTGTGTATTCTTCATAATAAACACACAGTGATGCATATATTATGATTCAATAAGTCACGAGCCATCACATTATAATCTAGCTGCATTAAGCATGTGCGCTTGAGGGATTAGCGCCCTCTGACAGTGTGCACCAGCCGGGTGCAGTTTCAATCTCTCTCCCTTAGATCGGGACACTTCACACAACTCGTAGATGAGGCGCTGACTGCACTTAGAAATGCCAGTTTCAGAGTTCGTAGTTATTTACACTATCTGCTTCCATATTATTTTAACTTTTTTTTTTTAACACATTAAAATAACTGCATTTAAGATGTAATGCTGGGGTTTCCTTTAAAGAGCTCCAGCTCTGCTTTTTGTAATCTACATCACCTGAAGGTATTTGGAAAGTTTAGAGTGCATATGGACTGTGAGCTATGTAATTCTTGCTCTCTTCAGTCAGGCGCGAACTGCAGTGCTGCTCTCAAGCATCATCATTAGAGTTTAATGTGATCTCATGTTATGTTAAGAGATCAAATGACTATTCAACAAACATTTTTGTAGAATTTTTTTTTTAATTGTTGACGTTGTTGATAAAGTTGACTAATTGTTTCAGCCCTACTTCTGAATCAGAATGAACTTTTATTTACAAGTGTGTTCTCATACACAAGGACTTTTTTTTTTTTTTTTTTTTTTTTTTTTTTTTTGGTGATATGAGAAAAAAGAAAGTGCACACAGAACATTACAGTGAGACACAGAATATAAAACAAGGTAAGAGTATAAATAGACATACAAAAAATAAATAGGACATATAACATAGAATGGTGTATGTACATGCGCAAGTGGTAATATAAGTGCAAGGTAGGGGTATGTACAGTTATTGAATTAAATGTGAGTGAATTTACATATGTACATGACATTTTTATACACTATTGCACTATGGGAGTCCTGAAGGCAGTTTAATTGTTCATGTGGTAAATGGCCTGAGGGTAAAAACCGTTCTTGAACCTATATTTGTTGTCATTCTGACATTTTGAATAAACCCTCCCTAACCTCAGGAATGTTCAAAAGCAAGAAAGCAGAGAGATTGAGGCTTTCATGCAGAAGAGCTGGTAAACAAGCAAGCGTGCAAGCATGGAATTGCAGACTCCACTAATTTAGTAATGCATATTGATCTACACCCTAGAACGGAGTGATATTTTCTACAATTTGGTGCTCACTTGCTTGGCAATGGTTTTCCACAAGGTTTCTGTCCAAGGTTAAGCCCCAGTGCCAGAGAGAGCCAGCTCATTCTCTGTACGGCTGCTGTTCTGGGGATTCTCGTCAAGGTGTGAATGCACTATGCTTCACTCTGCCTCTCGTCTGATCCCCAGAGGCTTTAGAAAAGTTGTACAGGCAGGAGTGCAATGCAGTGGTATGTCAGTAGCTTGAAGAGTTGGAAACACTTGCTGATCAAGTGATAAAGATTGACTGCAAGCTAGATCACCATTTCTCACATTGTAAAAATAAAGCATTATTTTTTAAGTTTTTGCATCAATGGAATGTTCTGGCTAGAAACATTTTGAGAGAGTAAAGAGGAACATTAGTCAAAGCCTTAATCACATGCCCAAGGCCACCACCACATGCACCATAAGCTCCTTTGAGATCAGAATTCATAGTTTAGGCCAGTGGTTCCCAAACTTTTTAAAACTACAAAACTTCTTTATAGTGGGTGTGTTTTTTTTTCCCACGGCACCCCAAACACAGAAAAATAAATAAATATACTATTGAAAAATAGTTACATTTTATTATTAATATCAAAACAAGGTAGACTATGCCAGAAATGACATAGAGAACAGAGTCAACAGTGCTTTTAGGTTTTTCAATAACGGCAGCAAATAACATTAATATCGCGTCAACAGGGGCAATTTTAACACAAAGCATTTGACCGTTCACATGCACAGCTGCATTCACAGAGAGACAGGAGCGCTCTGTACAGCACATGCCGAAATACAATACACATGTGAGCGTTTGAAAGTGCGCAATTAAAATATTGAACTAAGCAGAGTTTCGGCACTCCGTTTGGGAACCACTTGGCTCTAAGGGGTAATTGGCCTCTTTTCCTTCTTTATACAACTAATGTCGGCCTTTTGTGTGGATGAACCACCACACTTGTTCTGCCAAGCTGTTGTAGAGCTCTAGGATTGCAGCATTTTTTGCCTCCTGTTCCTTTAGATGCATTTTTAGTAACAGTCTGTGATTCAGTGACTCTCGACCTTTGAAGACTTTTGCCACAGGCAGAAAACAGCCCATGCTAGGACTATTTAATTTGCCAAGCACATTTTACCTGAATGCAGGACCTGTCACCAATTCTTCATGCCGGTCCTCCTTGGGGTAAAAAAAAAAGCCTAAGGCTGCATCCATTACCTAAAAACCTTTTCCTGCTGACTGTTTCCTTTTGTGCACCAATGTACAAAATAAGATCAAGGTTACACAGCTCCAACTGCCTTCTAGTTTAAACTCAATAATTTGACTGATAATTTTGTAGAGTCATCTAAATGGCATTGACAAGTACAATTTTTGGCATACACATTGTGTCATGTAGTTAATTTTTTTTTTTGACATACAATGTCAGAGGAGTGTTTGTGTTGGCTGTCCTATGATAGTGGAGTCGAAGTTTAGAGGTTTGAGGTCCATTTTAATAAAGCATTCGATAAGAGCCTCTTTCACTGTCTTTTTGCACTGGCATGACCACAACATGCATGAAAGTGGTTCTAATGAGTCAGATCTTGACGTGAATCTCCTCCTGTGAGAGCATTACGGGAAAATGTGCATCCCCATTATGTCCATTCAGAACAGGATTTAGAATGCTGTGTGTGCCTCTCGGCTTTTTGCCCTAGCCCATAGCTGCAAGAGCTGTTGGAATGGGGCTGGGCAGAGGAGGGGAGCAGCAATAGACATGCTTGGCAGTTCAAAGAGCACTCAGAGCAGTCTGGTCTTACAAATACTCTTTTAGATTTCACAGTGTGTACCAAAGATTCAGCAGTTGGGACTTTCTGGATGTCAGGGATGAACTCTCCTGTATACCAGGTTTGTTACTTAAATGGTGTCAGTAAACAGTATAGCATATAATCACATAAGGAATCCAATTTTTTTTAAATGGCTATTATACATTTCCAAATTGGCAGTAGTACTTTGTAAAAGAAGAAAAAAAAACAAAGTATTGGGGTTTGGGGGGATCTTTTACCAAAAGATGGAAGTATTTCAATGAGTTCATAAATCGTGTGCACTTTGATATGAAAATTAAAAGATAAAATCAACTGTTTGTTTTGAAGCTGAATGATATCGAGGCCTTGTGACTAAAGAAATGTACTGTATGGGGGTTGAGGTGTATCCCCCAAGTGAAAATTTAGAAGATTTGAAAGTCTGAATGAACCATATTTATATTTTCATTTAAGTAAAAATCTACCAACAATAAACAATGTACATCGCAATAGTGAAGCTTATATACTGTTAGCCAAAATAAAGTAGGCCCATAAATAATCAGACTATTAAATAATGGAAAGTTCTCATGAGAACTCCACTATGCTACTAGTAATATCACATTTTTGTTTGTTTTCATTGCCATGTATATGATGACATATTTGATTAATTTTCATAAAAATACGTTTATGAAAAGCTTGAAACATGCTGATTTTTAAAGCTAATTGTAGACTGGGGAAAAAAAGCTTACTTTAAAGGTGCTCTGGAAGCACGTTGTCCTCTCACAAACCTGGTTTAGCTGAATGGTTGGATTAATTTCAGACACACTTTGGATTATTCTTGTTTTCTCTAGTGTGTTTTATGAATGATGCCAGTATCCATCTATATTGCTGCTCACTGTATTTCTCCGCTATGGTATACTGTCATTAGAATAACCACATCTGCAACTCTGCATGCGGTGCCACATGTTTAGCAACATGCACTGAGTGTAAACGAAGCATGTTCTGTAATAGAGAAAAATATTCGCAGATACAGCACTGAAAGTTCAGTTCTATCTACGCCCGATCACTTGCAATGTACACAGCTCTGTTGTTTTGTCGCACTGATCACTTGAAGTGTAGAAACGGTGAGATGGGGCAACCAATGCCATGATGTCTTGCGGTCTGGATGGAACCAAACTGGGGTCCGGACCTGGTCTTCGGTCCGCTAATTGATGACCACTGCTCTATACTAACAGATCTGCAGGATAGTTGTTAGTGGTTCGGTAAGGCTTTGTCATAAGGCTAAGTATTAGTTCTTTTACACACTAGGGTTGGTGTCTCTGAAAGATGGATAGGGAAAACTAAAGGATTTGTTAATACAAATGAGAACGTTTCAACTTTTAGCGTTGTGCACTCTCACTGTTTTGCTTTTGTGAAATCCAGTTAGCTTTGTGTCTGCTTGATTTTCAACTGACATGGCTCTTTCCACACCCTCAAAACAGAGCTTACAAATTCATATCAGTTGAGTGCTCCGTCTGAGCATTCCCTAGTGTGTAGTCACCCTTAAACTTTGGCATGTAACTCGCTAAACAGCATTAGTGCTTCAGCCGTGAATGATACCTCAAATTGTGCAGCTTGTTGAGGAGAGGTGTGCTTTTTATCTTATCTCAGAAACTGGACTTCTGAAATAGGCAAAAAAAAAATCCCATTTGTTTACATTGAAGTGGAACCCAACCCATATCTAGGGACCTGTATATCATAGAGACTTTGGGTCTTTTTTGACTTGGACCAGTAAGCAGCCACCCAGAACACCCTATAAACCACTTAGCAATGGCTTGGCTAGCACCAAGAAAACCCAGAGCAATTCCTTTACAATCACACACAACATCCTAGCATTGTGTTTTGCACAAGCAAGTGCCATTCACATTTTCTTCCTCAAAAAAAAAAAAAGTTAAAATCTAGTTTATACATAAAAAGCTTTGGTCTTTAATTACACTTTTCTTTGTACCCACAGCGTTTCATTCAGTATCTGGCCTCAAGAAACACCCTCTTCAATTTAAACAATTTCCTTGATAAAGGTGCATTGCAAGGTATGTAGGAAACGTGAGCACATATTGAGTCTCTAAAGCATTATACAATTTAAATACCATGATGACCCCTCCCCACCACCATCTGTCTCCCTCAGGCTATGATATGTCCACATTCATCAGACGGTACAGCAGATATCTGAATGAGAAAGCCCTTTCCTATAGATTAGTGGCTGTGGACTTCACCAAGATGAAGAGAGGGTGGGTAACCTCAGTTCTGCCTCTGTAATAACTTCTGCCTAGAGTACAGATTCAGTGTTCAAACTCATCTTCTCAGCAGGACACAATCTAATCAGGCTAGCTTATTACTTCGATAATTAAGTTGTTTTTAAAAGCTGATTAAGTAGCTGATTTTTTTTAATTTTTTTTAACACTAATTAAGATTGTAAGTGGCGAGACTCTAATTGTTTGTTTTTCTGTTTGTTGTGCAGTATTGATGGTGTCATGCGCACCATGAACACAGAGAAGCTAATCAAAACGCTGCCTATCATTCAAAACCAGCTGGATGCACTGCTGGACTTCCAGGTACTGATTTTGTGTGTAATGGAGAACCTGTGCAGCCTTTAAAAGAACAACACTGATGTTGATTCAGTCGAAGTCTTTTGGTATGATGTATACTCTCTCTTGTGGATGTGTGGGTGTGTATCTGTAGGCCAATCCTAACGAACTGACTAACGGTGTGATCAACACTGCCTTCATGCTGCTCTTCAAAGACTCTATCCGTCTGTTTGCTGCCTATAATGAGGGCGTTATCAACCTGCTCGGTAAGAATAATCCACCCCCTCTCCCTTTGGAGTGTGTCCTATTCACGCTGGTTAAATCTTACTTCAACTGGACTGTTCTGTATATACAGTATATGCACAGTACTGTTGAGAATTCGTAAGCACAGATCTCTTTGCATCACCAATGAAAATGCTCACTCACTGTGATCTGAACCAGTGTCAAAATCGAAACTGTATGATAGAGACCCAACGTGTGCATCGTTGACTGAACGGCAGCCAGAGAATATAATAGTTTTCAGATTTTAAACCGCAAATTAAACTTCAGCATTCAATTTGGTTTGTATCTGTATGCATAGTGTCTAATAAGGCAATGGCAATGTATACATAAGTTTATCTTGCCAATAAAACTTGATATGAATTGAACCATTAGATTCTATTAATAATGTCAAATGGAAAACGGCAGAAGATTTTGCCAAACCTTTAATTACAAGTCCACTGTTTTAATGGTACGTGTATATATAAACAGTTTAAGTCAGAAGTTCACATACACTTAGGTTGAAGTCATTAAAACAAATTTTTAACTGCTCCACAGATATTAGCAAACTATAGTTTTGGCAAGCCGTTTAGGACATTTACTTGTGCATGACATGAGTAATTTTCACAACAATTGTTTACAGACAGATTGATTAACTTTTAATTGACTATATCACAATTCCCGTGGGTCAGAAGTTTACATAGACCAAGTTAACTGTGCCTTCAAGCAGCTTGGAAAATTCCAGAAAATTATGTCAAGCCTTTAGACAATTAGCCGATTAGCTTCTGGTAGGAGGTGTACTGAATTGGAGGTGTACTTGTGGATGTATTTTAAGGCCTACCTTCAAACTCAGTGCCTCTTTGCTTGACATCATGGGAAAATCAAAAAGAAATCAGCCAAAACCTCAGAAAAAAACATTGTAGACCTCCACAACTCTGGTTCATTCTTGGGAGCAATTTCCAAACACCAGAAGGTTCATCTGTACAAACAATAGTATGCAAGTATAAACACCATGGGACCACACAGCCATCATACCGCTCAGGAAGGAGAAACGTTCTGTCTCCTAGAGATGATTGGAGTTTGCGAAAAGTGCAAATCAATCCCAAAACAACTGCAAAAGGACCTTGTGAAGATACTGGAGGAAACAGGTAGACAATTATCTATATCCACAGTAAAAATAGTCCTATATCGACATAACTTGAAAGGCTGCTCAGCAAGGAAGAAGCCACTACTCGTATCATCCCAACCGTGAAGCATGGGGGAGGCAGCATCATGTTGTGGGGGTACTTTGCTGCAGGAGGGACTGGTGCACTTCACAAAATAGATAGCATCATGAGGAAGGAAAATGATGTGGATTCCAAGACATCAGCCAGGAAGTTAATGCTCGGTCCACTACACTACAGATTACAGAATACATGCTGTAAAATGTTATTTGTAACATATTTCATTAGATTACTCAAGGTCAGTAACTTATTCTTAATACTTTGGATTACTTCTTCAGCACTGATTTATTTTTTCACTTGTTTTGACTATAAAAACTATGCCAGTACAGTAAGACAAAATACACAGGTTAAAAATATATTCTCTGAAAAAACTAAATATCTTATGCAGTGTTGTTTCTAAAACAAGATTGAAGAATTTTGAGATATTTTTACAGGGAAACAATACAAACATTATTATCAAGAATATGATTTTTGCCCTAATATCAAAGGTCTTATTAGAAAAAATAAATGATGATCTAACGTGAAGTTTCTTGATTAAAATATGATCGTGCCTGGTAACATGCTCATGTAAAATGGCTAGAAATAGCATTTTAGCTTATAAAGCTAACAATTTACACAAGGTTTATTTCTATTACTTCTGCTTCAAATTTACTTAACCAACTTCTCTGTCTGCTTGTAAGAATGTAACGCATCATAAGAAATTGTTTCACCACTGATCATATACACTTTGGATCGCATCATTTTTATGTATAAATGTATGGGGATGGAATGAGGTCCAAGGGTCTTTAAAGACCCGAGGTATGCGTTTAAGGGTTAATTATATAATGAATTACTGTTATTTAAGTGGCTTTCTCGTCAAATATTTATATATGCGATTAATTGTACTTGATTCAATTAATTATCATATCATATAATTGATTTAATTAAAAATGTATCTATGATCAGTTTTGTCATTTAGAGATTAAGTTGTTTGTTATGCTAGTAGAGGGAATAAAGCCCAGTGCAGTCTACCCAGCGAATGTTTCATCAATATGACCCTTGTTCTCAGTTTCTCATAGAAGCATCAGAAGCATGACAGACTTTAAAGCTCCTGCTGTTCTGACTCTGACTGCAGATACATTAATGTGAAGTCCAGCATGGAGCTGTCAGTAGAACTAAGGGTTTAATTCCTCTTCAGCCCTCACTGCCTTTTGCCCTGAGCTATTTGAGCTCTAATTATTCAGTCGTTTAGTCAGTTTGTGTCATTTTCCAGAAGAGCACCCATTAAATAACTTTTATAATTTAAATGTTTTATATTTTAACATGCTGTTTGGGTTGTAGGACTGAAAACGCATTAGAGTGCAAACCATCTTTGATAAAGCCATTACAACAGCAGTTTATATGCCCCTGCCTATGCAGACAGCCGAGATGTGTTTTGACAGCCCTCTGATGGGTAATTGCTGTCTTTATCTGTTCAAGTCGCTCCGTTAACCGTTCTGCTCTCTTTCTCTGTTCTGTCTTTTTTGCCCCCCTTTCAGAAAAATATTTTGATATGAAGAAAAACCAGTGTAAAGACGCTTTGGACATCTACAAGAAGTTTCTGTGCCGGATGACCAAGCTGTCAGAGTTCCTCAAAGTGGCTGAGGTACCAAAGAGCATACACACACACACACAATGGATGGTGTTTTGCCCAGAATGGTCTGATATTAGGCTGTTCAAGGTTCCTTCTCCCCCTCAACCCTTTCAGCCCTCTCATCTCTATCTTTCTCTCTCATATTTCCCTAACCCACAGCGATCTGGCATTCAGATCCACTGCATGAATGCCATGTATCTAGTGTTTTGTCATTACATTGTCATAGACTGTATCCATAAACATGTACACATGCCTCTTCTTCCATTTTAAAGGGACTCAAGTTTTAAAACGCCTCTGTATATTTTTCCCTAAATGTTCCAAGTTTGACTCGATAACTACAACACTACTGATATACCATTTTCATTGAAACCACTGTTTCTGGTGCCAAAGCTGGTGCTTGGCAGGGGGATCTGCTAACCTCTCTTTTAGATTGGCCCATGTATCCTCTGATTTGACTAACGGATGATGAGGTAACTGACTATGTTTCTACATAACCTGCCTACAAACAAACAAAGGGTATTGCAGTCTTACTCCCAGTTTTGAAATCCAATGTAATATAATTCAGCATCTGTATGCCATGACTTTGATGTAATGATCAAGTTATTTAAAAATGTAATCAATACAATTCATATCAGTCAGTTCACACATACAGCATAATATTTTTTGAGAATTCCTTTTAATTCAGACAAATGGGGAAAATGGAGTAACTGAAGTGGCTTTCTGTCAACTGAATGCACATCACGTCATGTGGTATCATACTGTGCACTTGAAGTCTGCTTAGTTGATTATAGCAGGAGCTATTTAGACTACATCCATGTTTTCTAAACGCTCTCAATCCACACTGCCTTTTTAAAATTGTTTTCAAAAGTTGTTTGTCCACACTGAAACGTTGAATGGACTAAATACGACAATAAATATGGCATATTTTCGAATTTCTCTCTTTTCCCTGTCTACACTACAATGCAAATTTAGCATTTTCAAATGTATCCCCTTGGGTGAGCGTTTTTGAAAAGCTCAGTTTTTGCTGGACAAAAACACTATCACTTTGTGGACGAAAAGCCAAAACGTGGTGAAATTTAAAATACTGGTCTGGATGTGACCTTAGTTTTGTGTAATTTAGTTGTGTTTTGCATTTTGAGTTATTGTTTTTTACTGTGAGGTGAAAATGGGTAAAGTGGGACAATTTTTACAATTAATGACATTATGCCAGATTGGGCACCAGCTCCGGCACCAGGGCAGAATTGGTGGAATGGGTATAAGTTTGTACCACATGAGGTCATCTTTGATCGTCTTGTGTAGAACAAATATTCCCACTATTTTAGAGAGTTCAATCTATCTCTCCTTCCTGACCCTGTATAAACCAAGATGAAGATCGTTGTTTAAAGCTAATAGGACTCTCACTCCATCTTTTTCTCGCACTGATGAATTCCCATGCTGCCGCCTCATTTCTCCATCCAGTACCGACAAATCCCCTCTCCACCCACTCACACGGCCAATTGACTGTCTGGTTTTATTTGCCAATCACTCCATGCTTGTTCCAAAGCGGTGCACACTCCTTCACGTCACACATGTAATCTACCATACTGGCCCTTCCTCTGATATATAATTTTTTCAGTGTTGTGATTTGAAAATTAAGTCTTGGAGAAGACCTTTATACCCCCACTGGGTCCCGTTAAAAGTCATAATTTTTTGTGTTAAATGTTAAATTGTTTTTGAATGTTAGAGGATAGTTCACCGAAAAATCATTTACTCACCCTCATGCTGTTCCAAACCTGTGAAACTCCCTTTTCTTTTGTAAAACAAAAAAGGAGATATTAGGCAGGGTGTAAGTGTCCAGTCACCTATCACTTGCATTGCTTCCTTTTTTCCATACTATTTTCCAATTAGAAAATCTAATTTTCTTTAATTGTTTTTTACTATTGTGTTTTCTTGATTATTTTTTACATTTTTATTTTAATTACTGTTTAAATCAGAAGTTTACAAACACTACATTTTAACTCAGTTTTTCCACAATTCCTGACATTTTAATTGTAGAAAACATTCCGTATTAGGTTAGGATCACTACTTTATTTTGAGAATGTTAAATGTCCGAATAATAGTATCGAGAATGATTTATTTCAGCTTTTATTTCTGTCATCACATTCAGAAGTTTACGCACACTTTGTTAATATTTGGTAGCATTGCCTTGAAATTGTTTAACTTGGGTCAAATATTTTGGCAGCCTTCCACAAGCTTCTGACAATAAGTTGCTGGAATTTTGGCCCTTTCGTCCAGACAGAACTGGTGTAACTGAGTCAGGTTTGTAGGCCTCCTTCCTTGCTCACACATGCTTTTTAGTTCTGCCCACAAATTTTCGATTGGATTGAGGTCAGGGCTTTGTGATGGCCACTCCAATACCTTGACTTTGCTATCTTTAAAACATTTTCCCACAACTTTGGAGGTTTGCTTGGGGTCATTGTCCTTTTGGAAGACCCATTTGCAACCAAGCTTTAACTTTATGGCTGATATCTTGAGATGTTGCTTCAATATATCACATAATTTTCCTTCCTCATGATGCCATCAAGTGCACCAGTCCCTCCTGTAGCAAAGCAACCCCACAACATGATGCTGCCACCCCCATGCTTCACAGTTGAGATGGTGTTCTTCAGCTTGCAAGCCTGAACTTTTTTTCTTCCAAACACAACAAAGGTTATTATGGCCAAACAGTTCAATTTTAGTTTCATCACACCAGAAGACATTTCACCAAAAAGTAAGATCTTTGTCCTCATGTGCACTTGCAAACTGTAGTCTGGCTTTTTTTTATGGCATTTTTGGCAGCCTTTCAGGTTATGTCGATATAGGACTAGTTTTCCTGTGGATATAGATAATTGTCTACCTGTTTCTTCCAGCATCTTCACAAGGTGCTTTTGCTGTTGTTCTGGGATTGATTTGCACTTTATGCACCAAACTACATTCATCTCTAGGAGACTAAATGAGTCTCCTTCCTGAGCAGTATGATGGCTGTGTGGTCCCATGGTGTTTATACTTGCATACTATTGTATGTACAGATGAATGTGGTACATTCAGACGTTTGGAAACTGCTCCCAAGAATGAATTAGACTTGTGGAGGTCCACAATTGTTTTTTTTCTGAGGTTTTGGCTGATTTCTTTTTGATTTTCCCATGATGTCAAGCAAAGAGGCACTGAGTTTGAAGGTAGGCCTTAAAATACATCCACAAGTACATCTTCAATTCAGTACACCTCCTGTCAGAAGCTAATTGTCTAAAGGCTTGACATAATTTTCGGGAATTTTCCAAGCTGCTTAAAGGCACAGTTAACTTAGTGGATGTAAACTTCTGACCCACGGGAATTGTGATATAGTCAATTAAAAGTGAAACAATCTGTCTGTAAACAATTTTTGGAATAATTACTCGTGTCATGTAAAAAGTAGATGTCCTAAACGACTTGCCAAAACTATAGTTTGCTAATATGAAATCTATGCAGTGGTTAAAAAAAAAATTGTTTTAATGACTTCAACCTAAGTGTATGTGAACTTCTGACTTCAACTTTATTTAATTTTAATTTTATTTGAATTGTCCTGTCTTTTTCTATGTGTGTTAACATCTGAATAGCACAACACCATTTTAAAAGGTGCTATATAAATAAAGCTTTACTAATTTGCATACAATGACAGTGAATGGTGACAGGTTGTCATTCTGCATAACATCTTTTATGTTCCCTGGATGGAAGTAAGTTATACTGTTTGGAACAACATGAGGATGAGTAATGATAATATCATGTTCTTCTTTGGGTGAACTATTCTTTTAACAACACCACACTCCATAGTCATCTGAGACATTATCATTATTATGTCTGTATCAGTCTCTATTGAACCTCCGTGGCTCACAGAATGCCATGCTTATTTTATTTGTTATTTTTAATCTTTTCATTTTACGGTCACTGCATGAGGATATGATCCTTTATGTTTGTTCTTTTCCCTCCTCTCCCTCATTTGTTTGTTTGTTTACCTTTTTGCTTTGTTTATGACACAGCAAGTTGGGATTGATCAGGGTGACATCCCAGATCTCACTCAGGTCAGTGTACATTTCATCTCCACTTTCTGTTTTTGTTCCTCTTCCTCATGACTCTGCTATATGTTGTCCATTATGCAATGTCACTCCCTTTCTCTCTGTGTTCCACCTGTCCTCGTCCTCTCTTGTCTGACTTGCTGGTTTTGTACTTGTGCTCACTGTTTAACTGGACTTCTTGCTGCCAGTGTTTGGTTTAAAAAGTCAGACTGAATGGATTCATCCCACAAAGAATTGTCTGGGTCATTTCTTTTTCAAAAGAAAGAACTGAGAAATTATATTTAGCAAGAAAATGAGGCTTATTATTAGGACTATTAAAGGGAAAGTTCATCCCAAAATAAAAAAAATGGTCATCTTTGAAATATGACATGGAATTTCACCTAAGCATTAATAGCTTCAAGACTTTAAGAGCTTAGCAGAAGAGATTAAACAATGCTGTCTCTAATAGTTCCCTGAAAAATGTGTTTTGTGATTATCGTGGCTTTGCAGAGCTGCTCTAGACAGAAGATTTCAACTGTATGTACAGAGTGTTCATATCTGAGTGTGTTAACACTGCAAAATTAGATTTTACTGACAATACTGAATGAGAGGTTGCTCCCTTCAATAACAGGTTGATTATTGTTCATTTCAGACGACTAGAGGACCTTACATTGTAGGTGGTGGGTTAAATGCACGGCTTGTATTTCACATAACCTGTGCTAGCACAAAGTTTGTACTAGGGCTGGGTGATATATTGAATACTAAATATTCATTAAATGTTATTTTATTGGCAGTGTAAAATTAACCATCTTTGCAAATATCGCAATTATTTTTATGTGCTATTAATTTAGCCATAACGATTACTACAGACCGTGACAGTAGTCCAGTTTTACACGTACTCCTTGTTGCACAGAGTACGAGAGTGCCAAGACACAAATATTTTAATAATGTTAAATTATTTAAAACTCATTAAAATTATGATAGAGTTGGGAAGTTTGTTTTAATTTATCAGAATAAATTATTTTGAACTGTTTGTTTCAATTTATCTGTTCAACAGAAATTTTATTGGGTTATTACTCAAGGTTCACAGAAGTCCCTGCATGGCATTTTACATAGGATACAATGTTTTTAATACAAATATTTGTAGATAAATGTTGCTATTTATTACTATATAGTGTTACATTTGTGCATATTAATGTAAATTATTTAATTCTTCCATCTGTTCATTTGAGAGATGGTGTGTAAAACAATGTGGATATTGTATATTTTGAAAAGGTTTAAAATATCATGGTTTCTTTTTTGGCTATATCACCCAACCCTATTTTGAATTGGACTGCATCATTAGATTCATCCCTTTAAACAGGTCTAACTTACTGAATGTGCCCCAAACTGTGGCTCTCTGCAGGCATGGCTGTACATTGCCTTTTCTGCTGATTCGAGAGACTTCATGGAGTTGTCTTTTTATATATATAATTTGATCAGATTGTTGGCTCAGATCAGCACAAAAGAAAATCTCCTGCTGTGTTGCATGACAGCCTCACGCTTGCAAACCTCATGGACATCAAAGTAGGAGAATGTAGAGCTCTTGTGCACAGAACAAGGTTTTTTGTTTTGTTTTTTTACTCTGTCCTGTCTCTGATTGTAGTAAAGTATTCATGTAACCTCACTTTGTCCTCCGTGTAGCTGGCACACACATCTTTAATGTAGTCATTTAATCAAAAGCCTGTTCTTGCCGTCTCCCCCGAGGAAATCAAATCAGACAGTAAAGCAACAAATTAAAAGCTGTTACACTTTCATCTTTCTTTTTATCTCTCTTCCGTGAGTGATGCATTTTCATAGTAGAAACGTTAATTTTCCTTTCTTTTTTAATTGTAGACTACTGCATTTCTATTTTTTTTTTCCTCCTTATTTGCTTTCTTTTTCTGTGGTTGGTGCCAAACTGCCCTCTCAGCAATGTGGAGAAATATCCAGTCTAGATCAGATCCAGGCTCGCTGTCTAGCATTGGCAGGGCTCAGAGAGAGCTTACCTTTTGCTTAGTCTATAAGTGCAGTTTAAACATGAGCTATCTATTCTAGAAACTTGACACAAAGCACCTGGTCCTGTTACACATCATGAATTCTAAACTTGTGTTAACATTTACAGATACATGTTCTGTTTGCTGATCTGGCACTAGTGTAACGCTTCCTCATATAGTTGTTAGGATAAATATTTTTAAAGGAAACCAATCCTAGATCAGTATAAAGGACTAAAAGAGTGGTTTTGCAACTGAATGGACAGAAAACATTTTAATAGTTACCCAAAGGTTCTAGTTGCAAAAAGCCAATGTAAAGCCAGTGTTTCATGATGAATATCTCCTTGACCTCAAAGGTCTGTTTATGCTGTTGTGACTGAGGTTTGGATCTTTAAGCGTGCATGTTAATTATCTCTTGAATTTTTTTCTCTTCCTCTCTGATTTTCTTTTGTGCTTGTATTTTTTTGCCTTTGCTTATATGCCTCTTCACTATTTTAAACTTGGCATGTACTTGATTTTATTTGCCTAGACTTGGATGACTTAAGTGGATGTGTGTCTGTAAGAAAGTTTTTGTGTGAGTGAAGGTTTTTTTTTTTTTTTTTTTTGTATATCATTTGTAGGTTCATGTTGAGTTCTTGACTCTTCTCTCTCCTTCAGGCTCCCAGCAGTCTCCTAGAGGCTCTTGAGCAGCACCTGGCCTCTCTGGAGGGAAAGAAGACCAAAGAGCTCTCTGCTGACAGCAGGTATTAAACCCTACCGATAACTAACAATCCAGCAAGACACTGTAATCAGCCATGGGGTAAAATTAATCATAATCTTACAATTACATTTATGCATTTGGCAGATGCATTTATTCAAAGCGACACATTCAAGTTACGTATTTAGTAGGCTTGGGATAGATGCCTTTTTCAAGCATCGATAATCTGCAGATTTTCTGGATGATTATCGGTATATACCGGGATTCTTTTCAGATATAATTTGGGTTGCTCATTGCACAAAAGTCTTCAAGCATATTTCTTAGCACAGCTTTGGTAAAGTGTTAGGAACAGGGTAAATTGAATGGGGTCGCACACTAGACACGTCTTGCAGTCAACATTCTAAAATTCATAATAATTTCTACAAAGTTACGCACACAACGCCAAGCGTCAAATTGCTGCAGTGCCAAGGTGCGCAACTTGTAAGGGGGTCGCATATCGGACGCGTCTTGAAGATGATGTTCTAAAATTCCTAACAATTATTTTCTACAAAGTTACGCACATACCACCAAACTTCAAATTTCTGCAGTGCCAAGGAGCACAACTTGGAACAGTTTTTCATTAAATTTGACCCAAATTATTATCAAAGGACAAAGATTATTTATCGTTGGATGATACATTGCATATTTAGACATTGTTTTATAAAACTCCGTTTTTAGAATTTTCATCCTTAGTTTTAAGCTAGAATATGGTCAGACTTTGACTCCATTGTGTTTCAAGGCATTGGTTTAGTATAAAACCATGAAATGCAAGTAAATAGCTGACCACTATAAGATAAAGTTTGACTGTCACTCTGACCATTAGTATTAAGCTGGCTGTTCTTGTTACTGTACCTTTAAGTCATTGATATTTAAATGATCTCTGTTATGATTCGTTAACCTCCACATTCTGGTGTGATTCACAGTGTCAAACATCAGAAAGGGACAAATTTGTGAATATTCAATGGGCACTGATTCTCTTGCCCTATGAAAGAGACCCTCAAAAACCCAATAACCTGTAATCCCACTTTAAAAAGGACAGTGAATTAGAGCAAATTCACACACAGAATGCACATTTGTTACTGTCATTTTTACTTTTTATTTGGAGCAGATTTATTTTTTAGATCTTGAGTTCTTTGTTAGATAATGTGTTACTACTTTTTAGCAGTCACTTTAGAAGTTTCATCAAATTGCTGTTTGAGAAGCCCTGGCATTATTTATTTATTTATTTATTTTTATTTTTAAAAGCAATATTTTGTATTTCTTAAGTTTTGGATTTCCTGAGGGTCTGCAGCTAGCGTAGGACACTGTCTGAATGATAGTTACAAATACAAATGCATTAGAGCAGGGCACTCAATATATATGTATAATGTGTGTGTGTGTGTGTGTGTATATATATATGTATGTGTATATATATTACATGCGCCCTGCGATGGACTGGCGACCTGTCCAGGGTGTACCCTGCCTTTCGCCCAATGTTAGCTGGGATAGGCTCCAGCCCCCCGCGACCCTGTACACAGGATAAGCGGTTGATGATGGATGGATGGATGGATATATTACATGCATACAAGCCTATAAATTAGGGGTGTAACGGTTCAATTTTCTCATGGTTTGGTTTAAATTTTTCAAAGCCACTTTCTACCACATTCATTGCAATAAAGAAAAAAAGATGGCAGTTCTGTTGTCACTATCAAAGACACTGACAACTTAAACTCCATGAGTGTTCAACATCACACTTAACTGAGATATGTTCCTAAAAAAAAAGAGATATGAACACTATTAATTCCAAAGCTGCTCCAATGATAAGTCATAAAGTTTTGTTCACCCTCTTTAGCATTTTGCGGTGATGTAATGCAAATCATTAATGCAGATACATTTTTCCTGTTATGACTTATCATGACGAGCATAAATCTCTGTTGAGCTATTCAAACGGGTTTGACAGATTCACACTCAAAATCTCACGCATTCAAAACTAACAGACTGCGCACATGCTTTTTATATGAACAAGCTGCGGACCACCGCTCTCATAAAACATCAGCTATGCTCTGATATTATTTGTTTATTTAATTCCTTTCATCCTTTTGCAGTTTATTTCCCTCTCTGACTGAGGGAAGCTGTGCTTCAGCAATACAGAGAGCTACCATAAATACTGTTGAAAATGGACACCTCATAATTCATGAACATTTGATAAGCTATTGATAAATATATTTTTAATTATGAAAATATAACGTGGCCCACATAAGATGTCATGAGGGCTGCATTCGGACCACGGGTCGTGTGTTGAGTAGCGCTGCATTAGAGCAACCAAAATGAATCAAAAAAATTTGATAACCAAATTAAATTAAAACATTTAAGAAGCTTTCGGAGCCAAAAAAAAAAAAATTCTAATGCTCTTTCTGTAATTTTAGTCTATGAATGTAACTTTGTCACATGGGCTTATAAGAAATGGTGCCATTCATGATTTTTGTTCATAATAAGCCCACTTACTAAACCTTGTATAAAATTTAAACTTGTATAAAATATATACCGAATTCATTGTGCTCTTAACGCTTAATTCATGAGCTTTACCTTACATTCGTTTAATTATGGGGCAAAATGGGCTCACTGGAAAAAATATTATAGGGACTGTAAGGCCTAAAAATAAGGGAAGTCTCACAAGCTTGCTGCCCTGGCGAAGTTTGCAATGTAAAATGCAATTAAATTTTGTCAGTTGTTGATAAAATATAACAGGATGGTTGTGACTTAAACACCAGACTATTGATGAATGATTTGTTTTGTTTTTTAACCAATAGGGAATAATACATCAAACTGTTATTTCAAAAAATAAAAATTATAAAATTAGGGCTGTCGATTTAATGCGTTAATTCATTGCGATTAATTTGACTAAAAATAATGCGTTAAAATTAACGCCATTAATCAATCGTAATGCCCGCCTGGACCGTAATATGGAAGATTCCTGAGAAATGCAAGCTTGTAGTACCACCTGTTTACTCCAGAGGGCAGTAAGTTAAACTTCAGCTGCGTGGCAATGCGCAGTTTATATAGTGAAGAAAAACACCCTTGAGCAGCAGAACAACACTAACATGCGTTACGTTCTTGCGTTTGATACACTTGATGGAGCACAAATCCGAAATAAGGGATCTCAATAGGTGTTCTAAGTATTAAACTGTATTTAACTTGACACAGTGACCTACAAATTTTATGTTTATGACGCAATGCATCCAAGACGCTACACAAGCATGTCTGACGCAGCTGTTCATTGACGGATCCTTAAACAAGCCCTCATAATAAATCTCCAACTGATTGACAAATTCACTTGTGAAATGGATTGCTGTGAACTGTATGCCAATGATTGACTTATGATCAATAATATGGTAGTAAACAATACATTGTATTCTAAAGCTGCTTTTTGAATGATCTTATCAATGATTAACTCTTCTGCTACAAGAATGTAATGCATTTAATTATCTGACTATATATATATATATATATATATATATATATATATATATATATATATATATATATATATAAAATATATATAAAATATTTCAAGATAACTGTGTATCATTTTTTCATCATTATATATTGAATTATTGTTATATGAGGGGCTTTCTCAATTAATCGGGACACCATGTAATTAATTCGATTAAAAAATTTAATCAATTGACAGCCCTAAATAAAATATATTTGTGATATATTCCCTTATAACTGCAGTAATGGAATAGAAGAGAGACCTCAATTTGATGCTATCATATAGCAAATGCCACTCCTGACCTGTAATCCTAAAAGCACATAGAGGCCCTAATATCACATCTATGTGTATATGTGCTTGTGTCTGCAGAGCTAATACTCTGTCCAATGCTGTCTCATCCTTGTCCAACACTGGGATGTCCTTCAGCAGGATGGATGAGAAGGAGAAACAACAGGCCCTAGAGGAGGAGCAAGCTCGTCTGCAAGCGCTCAAGGTGGGAAACTATTATACAATTCTTCTACATTTCTCATCTGGCCAAGTGTTTTTTATTTTTTATTTTAAGTAACTTGTCCAAATTATTAAGCTTATATTCGACTTGGTGTAGAGAGGAAGTGCCTTAATTCTGATTTTGTTTGCTATTTGTGGATCCGGACTAGTTCCTAGTTTCACTGTTAGTGGTGCTTACAGCATCTATTGTGCCTACTTAAGGTTAGGGACTTGCTGCATAAATAGTTCCATAACATTTAAAGAGGGATCCAAGCCATATATAGGAACCAGAAAATCTATGACTCCTATTCCACCTAATCCATCCTGTATGTGTCCTGGCAGCAGTGAAGTGCCACCCCTCACCTGTCAATCTACCACTCAGCTAAAACGAGAGTTTAAACTGACTCGCCTCAATCCGGGTGGTGGAGTACGAATCTAAGTTGCCTCCACGTCTGAAACAGTCAATCCGCGCATCTTATTACGTGGCTTGTTGAGCACGTTACCGCGAAGACATAGTGCATGTGGAGGCTTCACGCTTTTCACCACAGCATCAACGCACAACTCCCCACACGCCCCACAGAGAGCGAGAACCACACATTATAGCGACTACTAGGAGGCTACCCCATGTGAGACTACTCTCCATAGCAACTGGGCCAGTTTGGTTGCTTAGACCAGGCTGGAGAAATTCAGCATGCCCTGGATTTTAACTAGCAACTCCAAGGGTGGTAGTCAGCATCAATACTCGCTGAGCTACCTAGGCCCCCACAAATCTTTGTGTCTGATGTCAAATCCGACGAGAAGCACAAACAACTTAAGCTCCTTTAATACAGGTAATCCACTAAAATAACGGATGATTCTGCTTGACATGATGCGTTTGTGCTTAGATTAAATTTCAACCGCATCTGGGAGAAACAATGTGACATTTGTTTTGCACTTTCTTTGTATTTACTGATTTTTTTTTTTTTTTTTTTTTTTTTTTTTTACACTTTATCATCATGCAGTTACACTCTGGAATAGCAATTGATGTATGTCATCATGAAACAGAGACCCTCCCCTCCAAAGCTGAGCACAAGTGGTCACAGGAGATGCATTTATGTGACCAAGTATAAACAGCCATGTGTCTCACCTGACCACATTAGATCGGATCGCCCGAGACACATCATAATACCAGGTGGAAATGGGGCCATAGAGACTTTGGAATTGTCTTTTTACTTAGGCCTGTTAGCAATCACCCCCTTTACCCTATTCAATTCCTTAACACCTGCATAGCAATCTGTTCAAATCCACTGAGGACATCTTCATGGCAGTAACTATTTACATTTTCTTATATTTGTAACTATTTACAAATATAAAAATGTTGTTAAGGTTTATACCTGAAATGGCAGCACTGATCTCCGGTATACAAAGAATATAAAGTCAAATCTCGACTGGAGGCTTGGCAGCTTTGAAACTGCTGTTCTGGGAACACTGTGTCCTACAAACACACGTGTGTGTTTTTACTCTATACACCCTTTTACCTTCAATGATTAGCCTCCAGCAGCAAGTGGCCAGCAAGGTTAATCAAACTCCTTTGTCCCCATCGAGAGGTACTGTCATAACTTGTGGGACACAAAAACATACGCACACACACACATACAAACAATCTGAATGACTGGAAAATCAGTGGTCCGGAATGTATCCCCAGATGCAATGTGGCTCAATATCTAAATAGTTCAAACTTTCAGAGCAAAATCAAAGTTCAGAATCAAAGTATTTACACAGCCCATGATCGGATTAGCTTGCATGAAATTGAACTGGTGTTTCTTTTGGGTTATTGTGTTCTCTGGACTCCTGGAAGGGCATACACAGAGTTTGATGTAGCCATCACTTTCTCTGTGTTTCTTTTCTTACTAATGTTTCTCAACATTCAAAGGACATTCTGAAACACATAAAACTTAGTGTATACATACATACATACATACATACATACATACATACATACATACATACATACATGATGGTTCTGAGCTAGTCTGCACTCTTTCTCTTAAGGGAAATGTGACCTCGAAGACACTTTATAGAGGATCACTTATGTAGCCCCACAACACATGCACACAAAGGCAGCAGGTCTGAGGCATAGCACACTGGCGCTTCAGCTGCCTGCATGGCTGTAATCTGTCTGATTTCACAGAGCTTGGTTGAAGTGCTATGTGCTGCCTTGCTCTACAGTGACCATAGAAAGTGGAATGAGAGCAGCAGAGTCTGATGGATTCTTGTGTGCTGCTCTGAAAATCAATCTGCTGTGTTATATGTTTGTGTAGGACCAGCGTCTGAAGGAGATTGGCATACAGACCCCCTCTGCTTCGCCCAGCACACAGTCTATGGGCAGTGCCAACAACCATACCTTGGGCATGGACCTATTCACCAACACCACGAGTTTACCCTCCAATCACAGGTCATTAATATACTGTGAACTCTACATGACTGCAGTACATACTATACCAACTAATAGCACAATTCACAATAGACATCTACAATACAGTATACTAATCCCAGTGCAAGATTGACATTGAAGTAGGGCTGAAACGATTAGTCGACATTATCGACACATTTTCATTGTCAAATAGTTGTTTCATCTCATTTAACGTAACACGAGATCACATTAAACTCTAACGATGACACGTGAGAGCAGCACTGCAGTTCACGACTGACTAAGGAGAGAAAGAATTGCACAGATCACAGTTGCACTCTAAACTTTGCAAACAGCTTCAGCTGTTGTACATCACAAAGTAAGGGAATTATACAAAAAAACCTAATAAGTAAATACAGAAGCACTCTCGTTGTGGAATAAGTGGAGTAGGATCTCTTTAAAGGAAACACAGTGGTGTTGCATCTTAAATGCAGTTATATTTAATGCGTTCTAGCTTTATTAAAGTGCAAATAATACGGAAGCAGGTCATGTAATTAACTACAAACTCTGACTCCGGCATTTCTCTGTGTGGTCATCGCCTCTCTTATGAGTCGCGCGAATGTCCCAATCTAAGGGGGTGAAATTGAAACTACACCCGGCTGATGCGCACTGTTGCGGGGACGCTCATCCCTCGAGCGCGCACATTTAATGCAGCTAGATTATAACGTGATGGCTCGTGATTTGTTGAATCATAATATATGTCACTGTGCATTTCTTATCGTGGAGACAACTGGCAATGTGCAGCTTTATTAATAAGAGAGTTTGTTTTTGTGAGTTAAAGATGGATTGAAGTGAACAGAAAAGTGAGAGAGGAAGTCTTTGCCCCATTATACACTGCAACAAAATACGTTTGATTTATTTTGGCTTGTTTTCCAATAAAAATATCTAAAACTCATTTAAAACAATGTACATTTACTTTAGGAACTATACTGCAGAAGAAAAAATTGTTATCTGAGAATGTTGAATATAATATTAAAAATACAAAAAATTTAAAATATCTAAAAATCCTTTAAAAAAAGATGCATTCAACTGAGAAGCAGCATATAAGATATTTAGACTTGCTTTTTGAGAATAGATCTTGAATACAAGTATATTTTGTCTTTACTGCACTCGCAGAAGTATAACCAACTGAAAAAATTACACGTATATACATAATACATTTAAATTTAAGATAAATTCTCTTAAAGCAAGTCTAATTTATTATATGTTGCTTCAAGTAAATTTATCTTGTTTTATTATCTTACATTTTTAGACCATTTTAAATGGAAATCAAGACCAAAACACTTGATAACAATAGTTTTCTTTTTGCAGTGAATTTCTTTACTGAATTAAACTTAAAAATTATTTTCCCCTTTAATTCAGTGAATGTCATTTACAGGTATTTATAAAAGATGATTTTATTCTCTTTATTGTTAGTAAGCACATTTAATGCAACCGTTTAAGCCGGGGCACAAGCTGAATAAACAGGTAATAGCTAATGATTAATCGTTGCAATAATTGCAGAATAGTCGAATAATCATTCCAATAAATGTTCATCGATTATCAAAATAATCGTTAGATGCAGCCCTACATTGAAGGTAGTTTAGAACACATAAAAATGCCACCAACATAAATATGCCTAATAATTTCCAAACAACTAACTTAATATGATGGTGATGTTACCACATTGCTGATGTCAAGGCTTTAATGTGTGGCTGAATACTTCAGTATAGTGGGAATTAAGCTAATAATAATTAGCCTACTACAATAGTTAGCCTACTGGTTGCCTAGGCAATCTGTTCCCCTACCAAGTCAAATTATTGGTTTTAAAGTTTTCCTTCCTTTTCAGAATATAGAAAAAAAAATCATACAATCCTAAATTTTAAAATATCTTTAGATTTTAAGGATAGAGTTTTCTGTCAATTGATACAAATGTGTAGTCAAATTAATTACATAATGTGCCCTCAGATAAAGATAATTTAGTTCATGTAATTAGAATAATTATTTATGTAATCATATCAGATAAATATTATAATTCAAATACATTACATCATATACATATATTGTGGCAGCACACAAGTAAAGCATTTAGACAAAAGGTGGCTTAAAAAGTCAATATTGTTTGTTTTATTGCCATTTTATTGAACATAACCCTATTATTGGTCTACTTCCATCTGCACCTTGTTTAATTGTTGGTTCATGCACTAATGTGTCAGATGGTTACTTTTGGAGCTTCTCATTTTGGTTGTGTGACATCTCGCTATTTTTCTCTAGTCATAAGCTCTGTGTTTTAAGGATGCTGTGTCAAATTAAATGTAGTTTGAGACTTTGAAGGAGAAAAACACATCTTGAGAGCCTTGCATCTGTTGTGCTTAGTCCATCTTATGAGCGTAAGAATGCGTAATCTTTTGAAGGCTGAGCTGCCTGCTCTCCTTGGTTTGACTAGGCACATTGTCTGTAAATCTGGATTTGTGCTTGTGGCCCCTTGCTGTAACATTCGCAGAATACATCAGTGTTGTACATCAAGCTTGAATTGCAATCCTTATTACAGAATTTACTTCCGAGTCAGGAGCATGATTAATTGCGTAAATTTTTAAAGCATTATTTGTCACATAATTAATCACACTAAATTAATGCATTAAATCTATATTCCTTATATATCTCGTGGGACACCACTTCCTCATGTGAGGACAAAAACTGATTGTATGCAGCAGTGCATGCATGTCAAAACTTCATGCATGAAGTTTTCATTACATTTGATGCATTTCTTTTGCATAGTTAGTGGGGAGACTGCGCAAGATTGTCCCAGCATGTGCATGATAGAGACTAAACAGCAACCAGAGAAAATAATAATTTTGAGATTTTAAACTTGTGTAAATTTAAGTTGTATTCAATTTGTTTTAAATCTGTGTGTTTAGTGTCTAATAATGCATTGGCAATGTACACTTAAGTTTTTCTTGCTTATATAACTTGATATGAATTGAATCTGCCCTGATCCTATTATTGTAAAATGTCCACTGAAAAATGGCTGAAGATTTTGCCCAACTTTTAATTAATGTGTATCATACGTGTTTTTAAAATGTATACCTGTAAAAAAATGTGTCTAAAATACTTTATTACTTACCAATTTCTTGAAAGTTCTTTGTTACCACCCTATGCCCTATTTAAAACGGCACCAAATCTCAAGGCAAGGTACACTTGTGCACAAATGTTGGCAGATAGGATGTTTCAAGCATCTTGGAGAACTTGCCAAATCTGATATTGAGATCAGGGCTCCTTATTCTACTTTTATTCTTTTATTTTTGCAAAAGGAATATATGGAAATCAAAAATGTAAACAATAATAATTTTAAAATGTTTTTTTGAAACATCTAATATGCCTAAGACTTCTATTCAGGACTCTCTCTCTCATCTGCCACAGATGTGATATTTTTAGCAACATGATTGTGTGTGGGTAGTTGATAGGAAATATGTTTGGGAAGTTGACATGTCCTGTGGTGACACGCTGTACTCCATCTAAACCAATTTTAAACAGGATTTTGCTAATGATCATTATGCATGCAGCTTTTATGACTTCATAATAATTGAAAGACTGCATGTGAGATCCTCGTTTATTTGTGACACAGATATAGCTCTTGTTATACAAAAAATATGAATTTCTTAATTGCTTCAGTGTACTTTTTTGTCATCTTGTAGTGCGGCTAACTTCTTTTCAAAAGTGACTTTATTTTTGGTTTAAATTGAGTACTTGGGAAGCTACAGTTTAAAAGTAACTTCCCTAAAACTGACTAGAATACAAAGTACTTCTATTACTACTTGTATAGTAGAATTACATTATATTTATACTACAATACAATATTAGGCTGTATCACCTTTCCAAAACCAGGTAAAGAACAAAGACAGTTTAACCTAAAAACATTTTTAGACAGTGCGGTATGTGTAAGAGAGGATGGAGTTCTGAAGGTTGAAGTCTACAGGAAATGGACACAGATCATTGCCGCCTTTTCAATTCTCACGCTGCTCGAGTGATTAACTTGATGTCTTATAACCAATCACAGTCACAGTCTGGTTGCTTTCAACTTCTGTAAATACTACCAGACAATCAACAATGACATTCATAAGCATTATCATGCAACGTAAAACAAAACAAGAATTATAAATATGGCAGAAAATACTCCCAATACACCATATATCTTTAGAAAATATATTACTACCATACTGAACTCTCACTGTTTCTCTTGTTCAGCATGCCAAACCTTACCAGTGACCTGTTTGACCTCCAGCCTGCTTTCGTCCCTGCTGTGCAGAGCACTCCTATCTCTACCACTGGCAGTGCATGGGGAGGTGCGTTCCACTCACACTCTCCACCCACAGCAGGTCCCAGCCCGATCAATATTGCCTCTTCAGTGCATCACATTAAATCATTTACTTTATTTAATCTCAGTCAGATCTTTAGAACAAATCTTTTAAATGTTAATTCGGTTATTTATTCATTAATTTGCTGGTTCATTCCTACATGGATGCATTTGCTATAAAAGTCCTAGTGAGCTGCCTACGTAGTCACTATCCCAAATGCCCCCTGCTGCCTCAGTGTTCAAGCACATTTCCACCATCAGGCTGAATGGTTCTGAGCATGGTGAGAAATGGTTAAAAGTAGCATTTCAACTTAAAGGGATAGTTCACCCAAAAATTAAAATTCTCTCATCATTCACCAAATTAAGATTATTATTTTTATTTTTAAATATGTCAGGTCACAATGCAAGTGAATGGTGGCCAGAACTTTGAATCTCCAGGAGTACATAAAGGCAGCATAAAGTAATCCATAAGACTACAGTGGTTAAATCCATATCTTTAGAAGTGATATTATAGGTGTGTGTGTGTGTGTGAGCTGTAATTTATTTAGAATTAAATATTTAATACCTTTTTACTATAAAGCTCCACTTTAACATTTTTCTTCTTTTGTATTTGGCGATTCACATTCTTCATTCATGTGACCATTTACTGGGAAGGGAGGTGTAAAAAAAGGACTTAAATGTTGACCTTTTTCTCACCCACACCTATAATATCACTTCTGAAGAGATTGGTTTAACCACTGGAGTCTTATGGATTACTTTTACACTGCCTTTACTTTCTGGAGTTTTAAAGGTTTGGTAATCATTCACTTGCATTGTATGTACCTACAGAGCTGAAATATATGTTTCTTTATAAATCTTAATTTGTGTTCAGCAGAAGAAAGTCATACACGTCTGGGATGTCATGGGGGTGAGTAAATATGCTAATTTTTATTTTTGGGTGAACTATCTCAAAACAGTTATGATTATAAACCGTCCGGGAATTCTTAGCACGGTTAACTGTACTAAATAAGTTCCTGTACACAGGACAGAGAACCACTTTGGTGAAATGGCTTTACTGATGTGACATCTCATGACTGGTCACTGCTCAGTCCATTTTAATCCTGATTTCACAGCACCACAATGGAAAAAGAAACCTTAACCATGCCAACTAGCCCAGATCAGTACAGATCTGCACTGTTCTGCAACAAAAACCATTAGGCCTGATGGTGGAAAGAACATAAAGACTATTAAGTAGTAGTTCAATGTGATGCCCGTACCAGTGTGGGCTTCACAAAAGTGTGTATTAAGAGTGCTTCATGGCTGCAAATAAGGCAATTGTAAACACCCTCCTGTATTATAAAATAACCAATGGGACACCTTACTATCTCATGGACTTGTGTAACTGAAGGCCATGGGTCTCCATGGTTGCATAATTTGTTCCGTTTAGGACAGGGCAGCATTTTTGGGCATTTTAGATCCATTGATGCCCATTGCATGCCTGTTATGCCTAAAATGCTGTCTAGGCAGCTCACTAGGATTTGAAACGCATCCAATGTACTGCTGTTGTTGTGTTTGTGTTCTGTTTACCCATCCATCCTGTCATGTAGGTTTAGAACCGTATTTTCTATAAATACAGGAGTGTGACTGAATTGGGTGCAATTCCACTGTTAGATTAAAGCTCTGCTAGGAGTGGTGATGAGAATCAGAGGTTCATTTTCAGCAGTTCAGCACATCTGCTGGGCTAGTGTGAAATGAGGACACAAGGTGTAGAGTGTAGACACACTGCCAGAATCTTAACTATGCCAGCATTTGTAGGTCAAAGTGTGTACTTGCAATATGCCCTCCACAGCTAGTGAGCAGGTGTGCTGAGGGCACAATCTTCAGCTGGCCAGACGCAAAGCGAGAATCAGGTCTTCAGGGACCCACATATACTACTAACAACACAAAGAGACACAAATGCAGACAGATGGTGGCATGAGGATATGATTGCAGAGTAATGAGTGGAGGAGAGAGAAAGAACCACCGGCACAGATTTAAGCATTATGTTTACACTAGGGAGCGTACTTTTATAGTAGGGATGCACCAACATTTTTGCATGGAAATCCGTACAATAGAATTTTCAGTTGAAAATAGGATTGATTTTTTTTTTTTTTTTTTTTTTTTTTTTAACGAGAAAATAGGCTGACATTTTTTACAAACTTTGAAAAGTACAACCTAAATTTTCATTTCGTTGCATAACTAGATCATCGATATTGCTCAAAGCAACAAGCACAATGTTTTGTGTGTCTAGATGTATGACATATCTTTGCATGTTTTGTGTGTGTATATGTGTCTGTTACTCTCAGGTCTAGAGAGCAGCACTCTTCACCCCATGGCTTCCATGCCCACCATGAATGTAGATTTTGATGCTGTTTTTGGGACTAAAGCTTCCAATAGTGTCGAGAAGCCTTCAGCTGGTAAAATATTTCACGAGTGTGAATATGAATTGTGCTTATTAACCTCTGAAGGTTTTTCTCACTGCTGCTGTGCTTAATATCTGCAAAACTAAGTAACCTTCACTTCAAAATAAATCTATTCTGATGGTGGTGAGTTTGTGGAGCTTTACCGCTGGAACGCTGAGACAAACTGTGCAGTCAGCTGCAGCACCTGCCTGACTGATTCAGTTCTGAAGATATAGCAAATGTTCTTTGGGGAATCGCTTATGCTTTTTTTCCCCACTCACTCACTCACTCTGCTGGCCCATGACTGAGGACAGTCTGTCATCATCCCTTCATCCATTCGTTGTTTGTGAATGTGTGTTACTTAGAGCCTGTGTGCTGACTTGCATTTTTCATGCTTTATGCACAAGGAGTGTCATTACACTACTTATCTCAACACTTAAGGAATGTGCACACACTTGCACTCACTATTCCTCTTTCTTCCCCCTTCCTTTCCTTACCCCTTGGCCTTTTTTTATTTTCTTAACTTTATTGTTTTTTTTCCTGTGTCGTCCCCACCCCTTTTCCCTCTCTTGTGCTCTCTTTCCTGGGTTGTGATGGCTGATCTGATGTGGTGAGTGTACATGTTGTTTTTTTGTTTTTTTTTTATCTTGGCCTCTTTTATTTTTATAAAAGAATTAGAAAAATTACCTATGCAATTTACCTTAGGATACTAATCCTGCTTGCTCTCTAATTAATAAAAACTTCCACCAAACAGCTTTACAAAATGAAGAACACTCTGCAACTAATTTTACAACCGTAATGTGATGAAATAATATTTAATTTGAGAAAACAATGTGGGTTTGGATATAATTATGTCCATTGGAAGTTTATTGGCTTCTAAAAAAGTGGGCATGCCAGACCTGAGTGTGAGTTTGCAGTGGGGAGGATGAAAATTTTGTCACAGGAATCACCATATTTATTTGAGCCTGGGAAACAAGATGTTGAACGGGACGTGGAGGCTAAAGTTCAAGTCACCCTCATTATTGCCGTAAAATATATTCTATTAACAATAACCAGTATTAAATTACTGTGTTACCCATTGACAAATTGTATAAGGGCTCGAATAACAGTAGCCTACAACTATGCCTAATAGCTATTCCCAGAGTGTTTCTCAACCTTTTGAGTTTTTAGTTTTTGATGAAAGTTGTTTCTTTGAAATTTACACTGAAGTACTTACTGAAGAATCACACTGAAGAATCGTGCAGCATCAGCAGGACCCCAGCTCTCTTTCTCTTTCCTACTCTCTTGTCTCACACCTGTCTCTCTGCTCCCTTTCCAAGTATGCGGCTAAAAAGTTGTTATTTGTCTCTCATAGTTCTTCACTATTATGATTCATCAATAGTCATGCAAGTTAATCTCTGTGCATTTTCTTTCAGGTTATGATGCAGCAGGAGACTTGTTGAAGCCCACAATGACAGTTCACAGTCAGGCTCCTATAATGCCCCCTCATACAGGCAGTAAACTGCTGGCTAATGACCTCGACTCCTCTTTGGCCAACCTCGTAGGCAGTGAGTCTCTCAACACAGAATTATTGGTCTGTTTGTGTGACTTTATTTACTTTGTCATAAGTCCCTGACCTTCAAATTGCATTTGTGCTACTCAACACAGTCAGCAGTCATGTGGTGCTAGACCGCATGCACTGCTGGACAGATGAATTAAACCCAGCTTAAGGGAGATGAATAGGGCTGCAATGGCTCCAGTGCTGAAAGTCTTTCAGTTTTAAGCTGGTGTGAGGCTATTATAACAGCCAGTCTCTCTCTCTCTTTTTCAGACCTGCAGTTTGGGGGAACACTGGGCAAAAAGTGAGGATTTATATTAATTATCTTTTTAGAGTCTGGTTGTATACTTAAGCTTTTATAAACAGTCACTAACATTGTATACGCAAATTTTAAGCATGAAACCAATGTGAAACGCTTCACACCGATATCATGATTCATCAATAAGTTCTCATTTTAATTATTCTAACTTTATGATATAAAGAGCCATCTGAAACCACGTCAAAATTATTATTTTTTTTTTAAGATATAAAAGGCCAGGTTATTTGTCACACTTTTAACTCCAGTCAATTTTTCTCAGGGTAGATTTATTTTTTAAAGTCAATTTCTGTATAGCCACATACCTTGAAGTCTTGATTACAACCAAAGCATATGAACATTTCCAACATTATTTCAAATATTGTTAATTGAATACTGCTTGTCCTTTTGCTGGCAATATGCCCCAATAGCCGGCAATACAACCCTTGTGACAGGTAGCCACGATTTACACTATTATTTGAAATTGAATAACTGAATGAGCCTACAATAAGTATTACTTTTAGAGTATTATTGTATTAACAAAATTATGTGCATTATAGCTCAATCCGAGACAAATGTATGTGCGCATCTGCTGTGAAACCGGCAGAACCTTTTTCTGTGCACATAATATGCAACTTTATATACGAGACCCATTGTATAATTTCTTGGTACTCACTCCTGCTTTGTGTTTCTGTGTTTGCATGAAGGTCTGATATGCATTGGACTCAACCTGGAGAGAAGAAGTTAACCGGTGGCACCAACTGGCAGTCAAAGACCATGAGCAGCACCACTGCCTGGAGCCCCAACCCCCTGCCACCTGCTGCCATGCCACCTGCCGCCATGCCCGTGCCACACATGGTAAGTACACATTCAAATGCACTCACATATGGAAAATCTCCACTAAACCGTATAATTTACAGTTGTCCCAGGCAAACGATTTCCTATTTCCTAACTAAGATCGCTTTTGTATCCATTTTTTTAATTGGTTTGACACCATTCAATTTGCAAGAATACTGTACAGTCAGCTGGTCATCAATGGAAAAATAAACCCCTTTTGTCTGGAATTATTTTGATAAAGTGACCGGTTGACTGTACATCTTCCATTACCTTCTTACACACATATATTGTCTCATTCACATCCAAGGATTAATTGAAATACACTTAAATAAACACACAATCACATACACTTACATGAATGTATCTCTCTACCTCTTGTAAAGCACCATTCATCCCTAATGTCCAATTTTTATAGACTAGATTTCAATAGATCTCAATTCTGTAAGAGTCCAAATAAATAGAGACGGAGCTCCCTGCTATTCTGCTATGTTGTGTAGCTTTAGGAAATGAGTGTGAAAATGAGTTGTTTTCTTCCTGTTCTCGAGCTGTACTATTGATCCACCTGGACAGGTGGGGGTTTTGGCATGTTTTAAGATGGGAAGAAGATGAGTTTTCACTGTTTACATGTGTTTATGGCCTCTCCTTTCTCTCACTTTGGGTGTCAGAGTATATTGACTTCCGAACTACAGGAACTGAGAGAGCAGATGTCTGTAAAAAAGTGAATTACTAACCTTTAATGTCTCACTTTTTTCTCTCTCTCTCTCCACGTCTTCTTGTGGTCCTCATCTTTTCATCTCATGTCTTACGCCTTCACATCTCCTCACTCTGTCTCCTCACTATCTTTCTGTCTGTTTCTGTCTTTCTCTCAATCCTCTTCCTGTGCCTAACCCAGCAGACTGGAATGTTCTATACCGGTTATGTAAGTACCTCTTATAACTGACAGTTTTTATATTTAAGGGATCGATACTCTCTTGCACACACTCTTATTCCCTTGCATTTCTCTCTTTTTACCACTACTTCCACACCTTATTTTCTGGCTGAACGATTAATCAGAATTAAATCTAAACCTGATTTCATTAAATAGTCTGACCATGCTGTCCACTGTACTTTGCTTATGTGCATAGCTGTTTTGTCTGCAGTTTGTACACTTGCAGTTTTTTTTTCCCCCCAATTGTTCTGCCTTACCTTATTTCTTGATTTCTATCTCTACCTCTATAGTCCAGTGAGTTCAGTTCTCAGTGAATGTGTTTGCACAGCATGCACAACAGTAGACTTGCAATGCTGAATAATCAGCTCATTCTAAAAACCAGACTATGCAACAAAACGTTTAGATTTTAAATGATCAGGGTTTTGGTTGTGACATCTAAACATAAACAGACATTGACTTACATTGAGACACATTGAATAAGTCGCCAGAATGCCAGTAAAGTTGTTGCCATGCAAAACAAATTCGGGGTAATGGTTTTTACTTAAAAAGATTATGATATTTACCTGATAAAATAACACCGTTTAAGGTGTTTACATCACCTTATGCATTGTCGGGATATTAATTGCAGTCGGTGTAAGATTGTTCTCAAAAACTATACTGTATGTATGATGCAAATTTTATTCATCTTTAAGAAAGGTTTGGATACTAAACCTATGAAGGTGTCCATACGGATGCGTTGTTTAATGTGTAAAAAATCTTGTGCTGAAACTTGGTGCTCAGGCCCTTTCTCTAACTTTCAACACAATCTTTCCACTCACCCATGCCTGATAAAAGCAGAAAATGTCATATGTTAATTTCATTGTGACATATGGATGTTTGTTCGGTCTCTCATGCCCTTTCTGTAGCATTTGATGTATTCCTCTTTTAAAACTTTGACTTGCAAACTAGACTTGTGCAAATGTGTGTTTTTTGGGGGCCTACAGATTATGTAATTTGCCTATGATTCATGCCACCCTGTAGAAATGAATGCTTGTCATGTTCATAATGAGGATCAAAGATCTGATTCTGAGGTTTTGGCTTTTCAGTGTGTGACAGTAATTCAGATCAGCTGATGCTTTCTTACTGTGCGTTTTGGGGAAGGCAATTTCACAGCATAGTCAGCCAGGCACATAGTAGGGTTCCAATGTTGCTGTGATGAGAGCAAAATCTCTGAAATATTTTGTAGTAGGGGCATGTTGCATTTTTAAGTCTTATTTTTTGCACCAGAAGTGAAGATTTTCCTGTGTTCCTGTGAACAGACCAGGTCAGAAGTCAGTGCAGTTGTGTTTAAGTAAACCTGACCTGTTATGATTACAGAAGTGAATCTGTTATTTTAACCATATGTGTAACTGAAGCAGACTTGATTAGGGAGGACAATAGTATTTAATTGGTACACAAGAGAACAGTAGTTTTTGAATAGGGAATGTGTTCATGTTTGATCAATCAGTGCAGCATTGTGTGATCAGTCTATCAGTGTTTAATCGGAGGAATAATAAGAATCTTTTTCCCAGCAGGCTCCTGCTCCCATGGCATTTCCCATAACACCTCAAGTGCCTGTGTATGGAATGGTGAGTATTATAATCAGATGGTTTTCACCTAGTTGACAATACGGAAGGAATAATCCCTTAGATCAAGTGATGTCCTCTTACTTTTAAGTGATGGCATTGCTAGTGAAACTAATTGGCACAATTTAAAATGTGTTTGCAAACAAAAAAGAGTGGTTAATGTAATTTTTTACTATTTTTATTATTCACTCTTGATGTTTCTACTACTACAATTTTGATACACTATTTTTAATGATTTGATGCTTTATATTATGATATATTTTTATTACTATAAATATCACAAGATAGGCTACATCATTGTTCTGCAACACCATTGTAATTTCCTTGACTGGGCATATGCCCCACCACAGAATATGTATTTAATTTATTTCCTGCTATGCTATAAAAAAACAAAAATAATAATTCTTAGATTTTTTTTTTTATCATTTAATTCACATATTAATTATGGTTTAATAATAGACAACTAAAAAAAACATATCCATTGACCATTAATCTTAACAGCCTATTAAATGGAACGCATCCCTCTATCGTTTCTCTGAATCTCAGAAACATGGTGATTCCAGTGTTTGAGTCAAAATAATGGGTTCAAATGTTTTGTTGTAAATCATGATTTATTTTAATCATGTTATAAAAACTTTTGCACTGTAAAGCTCTGCCTTAGACTTGTGTTGAAGAAGAGAGCTGAACTATATCTAGAGACCACAATATCATAAAGACAAGGGCTGTTTCTCAATGTGCGTTCTTTTGTGTTATGTTCTCGTGGACTTGTTCAATGTCATCATCCACTGCTTAAGTTTAATTCAAATACTCAAAATCAAATTACACAGATGTGTTCTCGATCAGGCTGAATATAGAGGATGCAACGGATGGTAACTTGTGGGCAAGAACCCAGTACTACTGTGGCAGACATTGGTAATTTATCATTGTGTTTTCCCTCAACAGTTTCCAACTGTATGCTCACAAAAGTCTGACGGCTTTGTTGTTTTGTTGGGCATCATTTTAATAAAATAATAAACACATGGAGGAAACAAGTGTTAGCAGACTTTCTTTTGAAGTATATCTAGTCCTACTAAACCTCACTGTTGTGATGTTGATAATACTACCACTGGTGTATGGAAATGCAAGTAGTTCTCTCATTGGCTACAAATGCGCTGTGACTGTTAATTGTGCAACAGGAAGATTGCAGCACATCTCAATGTTTGCAATAGATATGTTCTACTTCCTCCACTCCTTCAGATTTCGTTCTTTCAAGGTTGCTTGTGAAGACTAATCTTCATAAGAAGGCAAGTCTGTTCTCTACGATCTTTGCATTGAGAAACACCCGAGGAAGTGGGCACTTTTGGCTTGGCCCTTTAAGCAATCAGCCAGAATACCTTAGCAACTGCATAGCTACTGCCCAGAACACCCATTCACCACCCTAGTAACCACCCAAACACACCCAAAAACTCTAACATTGTGGCATTGACTTGTCAGGAGATCATTACTTAAATTCTATTTTTAAAAATCTAGTTGAAATATTTACTTTTAAGGTGTTCTGAATATCTAAAAAGAAAGTAAATGGTGAATGTTTTGTTTGGGGGGTTTAGGTCCCCCCTCAGATGGGACAGATGGGAGGCATCCCAGTGATGACCCAGCAGCCCATGTTGTACAACCAGCCTGTTCTCAGACCCACTAACCCCTTCACCTCCATACCCGGAGCCCAGGTAAACACACAAACATACGTCTTTATCCCCATATCTTAAACATTGACTTCAGATGCATTTATTCTATACTGCAGTGCTCTAATATAATAACCTTTGATTTCAGTAGTCTTTCCTCAGTTCACCTCTGTGCATATGTGTCTGTGAGGGGTTCTTGAAAATAAACATTTAAACTCAGTGCATAGCTTTCAGTTTGAAGTGATGCTGCATTAGTGTGCAGAGTGGATCAAACACAAACAGAAAAACACACATACACAGCTCCCTGCCTGTTGCAAAAAAATTATTCAATAGTCTTCCAGAGATGTATGCTAACCATTGACTTTGCACCATTTACATGTGATCTTTATCACTCCACTGATGTGATGCTGTTTTTTGAGATTTGTAACTGTCTGTGTGCAGATGCAGTTCATGTAGTACTTCAGCAGACTGCCAAACAAGATGGCTCAAAGGTACACCGAGTCAGTGAGAAGAGGATCCAACTATCACCAAATAAAAGGAGGGAGAGACAGAGGGCATATGAATAGGAATGTGTTTTTGTCAAGAATGCTTACCTCATTGTCTGAAATGTTTCACCCAACACACACACTTATACACGTACACCAAACGAGAGTGTTTCATTTTTCATCTCTGGAGGTTCATTTCTTTCCTGGGGCACTGTATCTACTGACAGGTGATTTATCATGGGAATTGTGGCTTTTATTGCTTGTATTAAATTACCATTCACAAAGAACTCTTTTCTTGACAATTAGTATGAATTAGATATGAAGCTCAGCACAGTGGACTTTGATTTACCATCACATTTTACTGTTTTCTAAGATACCTGTGCTGTTTTAATTACGAAGATGGCTATTTCACCATAGAAAACGCCCTTAACCTGCATAGGCCATAACAGTATGTGTAGATTTTTAGATCATACATGTCACATATGTTTAAATGGCTCATTTATGCAATGCCCAGTACAAGGAAAGAATTTGTGACACCTTAAATAAGGTGCTCCGCATCCCCAAGCAATTTACACGTGCATTTTGGGTAAAATAGAAAAAATATTGAGCTGGTCTCTGATATCTAGAACATTATTAGTAAAAAGTTACGTCTCGCTGTTACTGATGGCTTCTGTTGTAAATGGTCAGTCAATTCTTTTGTTTATACTGGGTTGGGAGTTGCTGTTTCAGACATGGTGGTCTTGTACTCACACAAACACACACACACACTTTACCGTAGCTTTAAGACTGGATGTGTTACGGACATGAAAAGCCCCCCCTCACTTGTCTCACATCTTGTTTTGTCGCTCCCAGGACACTGTTAAACATATCTGCTCCTTTTCTGCTGTGTGTTAATCAAACATGTCATGTATTTAAAACTACAATTCTCACTCTGAGGTCACTCCTACCTCTACCACCCAGAGAGACTGGGAGAGAGTGAAAGAATCATTTGAGGAGGGTACAGAGCAGGGGTCGGCAACCTTTTTTCACATGAAGTGTCAATTTTAATTTTCCTTGTTAATCACTGTGCCAAACACCCCCCATGTATGCATATTTCTGGACTAAATGTATAACATAACGCGTTTCAAAAGTCCAAGTCCAATTGTGAATTTTTTTTGATTTTGCATAAAAACATTTTTTTATTCTATTTTCATTATAAATTATATTGTCCGCATAACAGTTCGAGTGAAACGTTTAATTGTACACTTAACATAAATTCCAGAGTTTCTTAATTTGACAAGTCCTCCATCAGCTTTATGACTTGCGCTTGCATATAATTAGATCTTACACGAATGAAACCTGATGATCATGTTAGAGTATTCCAACAATCATCTTGTGTGTTCTATGGAAGAAAGAAAACATTGTTTTCTTATTTACATCATGTGTCGCAAAAAGGAAAAAATTGAACAAGAAAATACAGGCTGTCATCCGTTCTAAGCGAATCAAAGCAGATACTTTTACTTTTGTGACTCAATGAAAATCGCTGCGATGCCAGAGGCTTGTGAAACGCAAATGGTTTGCATGTGCTGCGCTCTTCTGTTATTGGCTAGGCCAGTTTAGTCAGTGTTTAGTTTTCCATTCAGCTCATAACTTCTGAAGCTTAGACTTCATATAAATAAAATGCATACTTTTCTCTTTTGCTGTTGATCGGCACACATGCCCTTGGTTGCCGACCCCTGTACAGGGCCTATTGAGTAACCCATTTCTATTAGTTAGGGTTTTGTTTATTTGTTTTGTTAATCTTTTTTTTTTTTTTTTTCCTGTAAGCATGTTACTTTTAAAATGTATAGATTGGTATGATAATCATGAGCTGTTTTACATTGCCAAAATATATAGCCTGCATAAATGATTGAATTGTTGAAATGCCACCAGCTAGCCAGTGTACCAAGCCCCTGAAATCATAGTACAGCATTTTGTTTTTTTTTTGTTTTGTTTTTCTCAGAGGAATGCACTTATCTGTGTTTAATGACATTTGATCCAAAATCAATAGTTTAAAATTAGTTTTGTGCAGCTCCTTAATGTGGGGCGCTTTAAACAGGGTGTCTTTATTTTGCTTCTGCAGCCAAAGCATTTTCTGTCCTCATGAAATCCCTTTTACCCTTTATAAAGCAGGTGTGCACTCCAGCCTTCACATCATCTCGTAATACCCAATACTTCCATAAAGTGTTCAGTGTAATTGTTTAGGATTTATTATGCATGGATTGAACAGAAGTGTGGCCACTGGTTGTGTGGTGTTACATGAGGTTTATTTGGCATCTTTAAAAAGTCTCTTTCATTACTAATCCATTTCCCTCTGGAAAGAGCCAGCCAAGGAGAGAAGAGTCTGCAGTATACCAAATGATAAAGCCCCCTGTAGCACCATTGTCTTTATCTATTTATAAAATGCACTTCAATTCTTATCTCATCAATCATGTGCGAGAGCAGTTTTAAGGAATGTTTTTGGGTTCAATACAAAGTAAAGGTGCTGTAAGCAATGGTATGCAGAAAATATTCCTTATCCTTAAAGGATATCACTGAAATAAGTGTCCTGAGATATCTCACTGGTCTGTGTGAGGGCACTGGACTGTTTAAACAGCAAAAAAATGTGGCTGTGGACACGTTCTTTGATCAGCCAATCAGAAAACTTTGTAAACGTGCTTTCTGCCTGTCAGTCATTTTGCACGTTCCCACAGTGTTGTAGTTGAAGTGGAACATTAAGGTTGAATTTTAGATTCATAACTGTTGTCAGCTGAGGATGCTATTTTGCTGCTGTTGTGTTTGACAACACTTAGAAGACGCACTGATCTACTGTTCAGTCTCAACACTGTCTTTGGAGGGCGGTGTTTTGGAAAGGGGTTGTGTTTAATTCAATGGCTCAGTCTTGTGGAAGCTCCAAATGGCTAAAATAGCTTACAGCTACTTTTAGCTCAGTCAACAACATTTGTTGCACAATGTTGATTTACCACAAAAATAATTTAAGCCCACCCCTCATTTATTTAAAAAAAACAACAACAAATAACCGCCTTTAGCTTTGTTAATGGCGTGCATTAATTGTGGCATTGTTTCGACAACCTTATGCAACGTCACATTTATTTCTGGCCCCCAGATCTTGTATTGATGACGGGAGAGTAGAACCACTCCGTAAAGTCTTTTCCAGCACATCCCAAAGACTTTCAATGGGTTTAAGGTCAGTACTCTTTGGTGACCAATTCATGTGTTAAAATGATTCCTCATGCTCCCTGAAGCACTCTTTCACAATTCAGCCCGATGAATCTTGGCATTGTCGTCCTTGAATATGCCCATGCCATCAGGGAAGAAATAATATTTGGATGGATTCACCACTCTCCTTCCATATTTTAATAATGCTTTGGACAGCTCTTACCCCCAATTCCAGTGATTTCAGCAATCTTAGTTGTTTTCTTTGCTTGATGCAGGACAATTTGCCACTTCTGAAATACAGTAACATATTTTCCATGACCACGGGATATGTTTTTCGGACTTGGTTGTTTAAGAAATGAGAAGCTACACACTGCATCAGTAAGGTTTAAAAGAATTGTTGCCAGCTGAAACATTAATCACTGCAATAAAGATACAATAAGAGGCTCATTTAAATCCAAATGGCAATTTTTATGGCAGTGTACATGTTAACATGATTTTACTGTGAAAATAAATCACTTGCACACCTTATCTGTATAAAGTTTTATCAAATACCAGGATTACAAGTTTTTGTTGTCATTACAACAAAGTTCAATTTTAAATATTTGCTAAAACTTTTCATAGAAAAGGTTAGCAGCGTTATCACATAAAAGAAATGTTAACACGTATGTTAACTTGTCGCTACAATTTTGAGGCAAAGTTTTATTTTATCATTTATAGACTGGCCCCATTCACTCCATTATAACTGTAATTTATTATTATTAGTTTTAAACTGATGAGGGGCAAGTTAAAAATGTTTGGTGTAATTAACATTGTCACAAATGCTTTTGATTGATCTTGACTTATATTGAACCCAGAAAATTCTTAAAATCATCTGATTCATCAAAATTAACAATGCCTTTAAAAACTGAAGACAGTGAAATGGACAGAATGAGTGTGACGGAGTGTCCTCCTGCCCTCTCTTCATCAGAAACTGCTTATTTCTCTCTTTCTCTGTGGTTGATTAGTTATTGAGCGACCTTTAACAAACTTTTACATTTATTCTACTTTGAGCACCGTCAGGGGTTCAAGAGACTCCGATTGAATAAGTTGTTTTTATGCAGGCTTAGTGTTGATGTACTCCTTGGGTTTACAAGGTAAAAGGGAGAGAGATGTTTGTTAATCAGGATCTATTCTATTATCTTTGGAGGGCTCGCTTGTGTGCATGAGCACGAGAGAGTGAAAGTCTTATTGTGTGCATCAGTGAAAGATCTTGAGACATGCAAGGGTGCTATCATGAGCCTTGGTATCCATGGCAATCTTCTGTTTCAATTCTTTGTGGCACAGGTTGATGAGCACAGCTTTTTTTGTTCTTTTTGAAGCATTATTAAAACCTTCCCTTAGCGTAGACTGTCTGTTAAGATGTATTTTAAGTGCGGTTTCTTTGGCAACCACAGAGATGTATCGATTCTTGGATAACCTGTAGTCTTGTTGACTTGTTTCATTGGCAATGGGTCTTTTAACCAATGGTCACTTAAACCTTTTTTTTCTCGGTTTTTCTCTTTTGTAAGGAATAAGCTGTCAACTGCTCCCTCTTGTGGTCTTTGTTTGCTTAACAATTGAAATGACTTGATGTGGGTCCCCTTTATGTAGACAGTGGTTGGGATCTGACCCAAGTCTTTGTTTGACTGGCGTTTATGGCCACGCAGAAGAAGAGCCAACATACTTCTAGACTGTTTAGCCTGACTTTAAACATCTAGGCTCTACCCATTTACTGGCCTGGAATTCTCCCCTCTGAATTGGCTTTTCAGAATGGGTGTTTCAGCATGTACAGCCATCATGGACCTCTAGTGGAGAAGGGATGTTTGGTGTAATAATTTTGTTTTCAGGGTCCCTTTCATCCTCGAGCTGACTTGGGGATCCATCTGGCTTCTCTGACAAGATATGCATGCTTTTGTTGGCTATTTGTCTGCTCTGTCATGTGTTCCGTGTGTGTTGCTGCACATAATTCATATTTTTGTCCTTTTATTTTTCTGTACCAGCATTTAAATTTTAAAATCTGTATTCAATACAAGCATATTCATCCCCAAGGGAGGAAGGCTGCATTGTTTTTTTTTTTCATTCGTCACCAAATGCCAAAAAAGGATAAAGCAAACCTCTGTTTATGCTGATTTCCCCACTGTACAATTGTTTTATTTATGCAGACCATAAGAATTCTATTCAGCATTGGTGAAAATGCATAAATAATGGGATTGTTTCATTGTGTCTTCATTTTTGTCTTGCTTTCATTGACATAAATAAAGTCATTTTTCATTCCTAATTTGTTATGTGAATTTAGTTTTATTGTCTGAAATCTGATTCATCTCACCTGTTTGACCCCAGATATCACAAGCAAGAAGGTTGTCGTTTTATATGGTAGTTCATTTTGGCTGTTTGGATTGTTTGTTCTTTGTTTATTTCTCTTGCCTCTTGAAATTGCACTTCATGCCTGCTCATGGCCCATTATGCAGGGTTTTTTTTATTTTTATGAATGCACATTTTAAATACCTGGTCAAATTTGTGCAGTGCTGTGTTGTATTTCAATGTCTTTCAGTGTGAGTTGAAATTATTGCACGGGTTCATTGCAACAGGAATCTACCTGATTTATTACTTTGTAGCATTTTTTGAGATGGTGGACTCAACCAGGAACAATCAACCAATGTTTGTGTATCATCTGTTATTAGACTTTGTGTAATTAAAACAAACAGGAACTAGCTAGTTGTAATGTACGGAAAGAGACACTGTGTGAAAACAAGTTGTACTTTGTGGGCCTTTTTCCCCACTTTGTAGCAAGTCGCACCAAGCCAAACTGTTATTTGGCTGTGCCTTCCATACATGATGAAATAATCCTCATGGTCTCTAGAGACCTGGATGGTCACATAAATATAACACTTTTAACACAAGTATGTTTTGGATAGACATGAAGATGTTTCATGGACTAATTAAAAGAAAATATGTGGCCAGACTGATTTCAACCTGATTTCATTAGTTACCAAGTAACTAATTCCAATGTACAGATTATTTATCCCTTGGCTCTGCACACTTCTGAAGGACACTATGTGTGACGTGAAGTATATTCTTCACACTATCTCTTATTCAAGCTTAGCCATGGAGCAGGCACATCCTTGCTTTCCTATCAAATATGTAATGTTGGGGAAAAGGTATCAGATGTGATTGCTTGTGGCACTTGTGCATTATCTCTTTAAAGTCTTGATGGTGAAAACGTTTAATCTGTAACTAAATCCATCATCATCTTTCATGTTAAACTGCCTTTGTTTTTTCCCTGTGTGCTTCTTGAAACCTGCAGCACTGGTTGAAGTTAATGATCTTATGATGCCAGTCTCTCCTGGACTCTCTTTTGTAAGCTTGCAATGAGACGTTCAACCCAGGACCAAGAAAAGTCATGGATTGAACACTGTTTTTCTTGCATGTTTTTGTATCTGACATGCCTGGGAAAGTTTCACAGTTCCATGTAATGTTCTATTAAATATGGTGCTGTTTTTGTAGTAGTTGTTGTAATGATGGACAGGTTCAGTGTATTTGTTATTTTTATGGTTCATCAGTGGTTGGTTGTGCTGATCTGGTATGTTAAATTCTTGCTTTTCTGCTTGAGTCCGTTTTTTGTTTTTTTCATTCTTTGTGTCTCAGTCTCTGTTATGTTGTATGTATCTAAGAAAATGTATGGTTGCAAGCATCTAACCTGAGTGAATGCCTTGTGAATAAATTGATTTGACGCTCGCATTCACTAGTTTCTTAATAAAGGACATTTTTAACAGATTGTATCTGGACAGCTTATTCTGAACATCTATTAATATTCATCATAGAAGTCCAGACTTGTATCTGATTTAATTCCTTTAGGGTTCTCTACTGCAGCTTGTTTATTGACTGCATCAACATTCCTCCCTTTTGTAGAGTGTGCCTCCTAAATTGTAGAGATATTATGCAGTCAGGTGTACACTCACCTAAAGGATTATTAGGAACACCTGTTCAATTTCTCATTAATGCAATTATCTAATCAACCAATCACATGGCAGTTGCTTCAATGCATTTAGGGGTGTGGTCCTGGTCAAGACAATCTCCTGAACTCCAAACTGAATGTCAGAATGGGAAAGAAAGGTGATTTAAGCAATTTTGAGCATGGCATGGTTGTTGGTGCCAGACGGGCCGGTCTGAGTATTTCACAATATGCTCAGTTACTGGGATTTTCACGCACAACCATTTCTAGGGTTTACAAAGAATGGTGTGAAAAGGGAAAAACATCCAGTATGCGGCAGTCCTGTGGGCGAAAATGCCTTGTTGATGCTAGAGGTCTGAGGAGAATGGGCCGACTGATTCAAGCTGATAGAAGAGCAACTTTGACTGAAATAACCACTCGTTACAACCGAGGTATGCAGCAAAGCATTTGTGAAGCCACAACACGCACAACCTTGAGGCGGATGGGCTACAACAGCAGAAGACCCCACCGGGTACCACTCATCTCCACTACAAATAGGAAAAAGAGGCTACAATTTGCAAGAGCTCACCAAAATTGGACAGTTGAAGACTGTAAAAATGTTGCCTGGTCTGATGAGTCTCGATTTCTGTTGAGACATTCAGATGGTAGAGCCAGAATTTGGCGTAAACAGAATGAGAACATGGATCCATCATGCCTTGTTACCACTGTGCAGGCTGGTGGTGGTGATGTAATGTTGTGGGGGATGTTTTCTTGGCACATTTTAGGCCCCTTAGTGCCAATTGGGCATCGTTTAAATGCCACGGCCTACCTGAGCATTGTTTGACCATGTCCATCCCTTTATGGCTACTTCCAGCAGGATAATGCACCATGTCACAAAGCTTGAATAATTTCAAATTGGTTTCTTGAACATGACAATGAGTTCACTGTACTAAAATGGCCCCCACAGTCATCAGATCTCAACCCAATAGAGCATCTTTGGGATGTGGTGGAACGGGAGCTTCGTGCCCTGGAGGTACATCCCACAAATCTCCATCAACTGCAAGATGCTATCCTATCAATATGGGCCAACATTTCTAAAGAATGCTTTCAGCACCTTGTTGAATCAAATCCACGTAGAATTAAGGCAGTTCTGAAGGCGAAAAGGGGTCAAACACAGTATTAGTATGGTGTTCCTAATAATCCTTTAGGGGAGTGTATTGCTCTGTAAAGATGTTGTACATCTTTTTCTTACCCTGAACTAAGGCATCACACTATTGCTTTTAAGTATGTTTAGGGTTTTTAACTTTATTAAACTTACTCTTCCTACACCATTTAAGTTATACCTCAAATCATGCGGCTTGTTGAGGAGAGGTGTGCTCTCAGGGGTGTTCAATAATTGAGTAAAAATATTTAAATATATTTAAGTTCAATTTACTTAATTACACTTCCAAAGAAAAAATTGTTACTCCTAGCAATTTTATTTAAACTTGAAATGTACTCATTACATTTTTGCAGATCATTTTCTTTCATCTTACTGGACTGAAGCAGTCTTTTCACTGTATCCGAATGACAGATTGACAAACGGCAGAGTTGTACGGCGGCTGTGTGGAGTCCTGACCATCTGCAGAGGCAGAATTTTAGATCTGATTTGAGCTTTGGATACGTTAAAATATTTGTGCAACAAGACCGTATGTGACCGCCCAACTGAATGTGATGTATTCATTCAAAACTATGAGCATGAAGTGAGAAACAAAAATGGATTTTGTACTAAACTTTATTCTAAATGCCTGCTACTTGTACAGATTGGACAGTTATGAAATGATCATTCACATTGCACATATATAAAAACAAGGCTTTTGTTATTAAATGTGTACATATCATTTATACCTACACTTTATATTCAGTAATATAAATTAAATAATTTAATAATATAATTAAATCTATGAATTTCTACTCTCTATTGGATTATTATGTTTCTAATTATAATATATTATATTATTATAATATGATATTAATTATAATAATATCTATTAAACCAGCAACGATAATAATGGTAATAAAAATAATAATTTTTGCGATGGAGCCACTGGAGCAGGCGTGGTCTGAACAGAGGGTGAAAGCCCATCCGAGGAGGTAGTGCTAAAGGGTGAGGACTGCCCACTTGATGGCCAGACACCACTCCACAACAGTGCTGTACCTCGCTTCTCTCGCCAAAAGCTTCCGGCTGATGTACAGCACCAGGCGTTCCTCCCCCTCCACCACCTGGGACAACACTGCTTTCAAACCCCTGTTTGATACGTCAACACAAGGGAGAGAAAAATCAGGAGCATATAACAGCCCACCATAAAGTGCAGCTTTCACCTGCATAAATGCCTGCTAGCACGGCTCCGACCACTGAACCGGATCTGGGGCTCCCGTTTTAGTGAGATAGGTCAGCGGGCTGGTGACATCTGAATGATTAGGCACAAAACTCCTATAATAGTCAGCCAGCCCCAGGAACTGTCTCACCTCCTTTTTGGTCTTGGGTCTCAGGCAGTCCAAACCGCTGTGGTCTTATAAATTTGGGGGCACACCTACCCGTGACCCAAATGGAGCCCCAGATACCATACCTACACCCATCCAATTGCACACTTCTAGGGAATTGCTGTGTGTCCCGCCCATCACAGCGACCTCAGAACTGCCCTCAGATGCTGCAAATGCTGCTGTAAATCATTACTGTATATAACGATGTCATCCAGATAGGCAGTGGCATACGCCGAGTGTGGCCTGAGGACTTAGTCCAAAAGGTGCTGAAACGTAGCTGGGGCCCCATACAAACCGAACGGAAGGGTCACTAATTGGTGTAAACCAAACAGTCTGGAGAAGGCTGTTCTTACAGGACACTGGTGTTCTGACAATAACCCTTTGTTATATCCAGTGTCGAATAAAAGTGAGCCTCGCCCAACTGATCGAGCAGTTCTTCAATACGAAGCATTGGATACATGCCAAATTTAGACATCGCACTGACCTTTCTATAATCCACACAGAACCGGACAGAGACATCGCTCTTTGGAACCAGCACCACCGTGCTGGCCCAGTCACTTTGGGATTCTTCTATTAGCCCCATAACAAGCATGGCATTTAATTCTTCTCAAACCATTTTTTTTTTGTACTCTGGTAATTGGTAGGGAGGACTACATACCACCACCCCTGGGGTTGTTTCGATATGGTGTTTTATGAGGTTCGTCCGGGAAGGGGCTAGAACACATCTGAGAATTCTCTTTTCAACTGGGCCACATCCGTGATTTGCGACCAGTGAGAGGTGTTCTCCACAAGTGACAGGGGTGCCACGATTGGCTTTCAAGTTCATCTCCGGCCTGAGCACCTCCCTCTCCGGTACCACCATCACCAAATCCACGGGAACCACCTCGCTCCATGGTTTTAATTGGCATTAAATGCCATGCCCTTGCCACTTTGAGTAATTTATAGCTTGATATGGGTAGTAATACAATGAATTTATCACCCTGTGAAAATTTCCGTAACCGAGCTCCCCTGTTATACAGCCGGGTCTGACATTCTTGAGCATGTAGCAAATTCTCCTGTAATTGTTGCCCCAATGCGTAGTTTTGCTCTCGGGTCAAGAACACATTGAATTTTGTTTTTGCTGTTTGAAGGTCCCCCCCTAAGAATTTTACCTCACAACGTCTAAGACACCGTGATGCTCACGCCCAAACAATAATTAAAATGGGGAAAACCCTGTGGAGGCTTGCGGGATATCTTGAACTGCGAATAATAGGAGTTCGAGCCACTTATCCCAATTCAGAGCATTTTCATGCTCAAACATACAAAACATGTTTTTCAGGGTTTTGTTAAATCGTTCGACCAAGCCATCCATTTGTGGGTGGTACACGCTTGTTGGAATCAATTTAATACCCAATAATTTGTACAGCTTGCATAGTACAAATGTGACATAAAATTAGTGTGTTGATCAGTGAGGATTTCTTTTGGAATACCCACTTGGGAGATAATTTTGAAGAGTGCCTAAGCAACACTACATGCCAAGATGTTGCACAAAGGCAGTGCTTCCGGATATCGTGTTGCGTAGTCCACCAGAACCAACACAAAGTGATGCTTGTATGCTGTCTGCTCTAATGGCCTGACTAGTTCCATACCAATTCTTTATAATTCTGTTCGACTTGTACCCCTGTCCCTTTGGCATTGCATATGCAACACTGTATCAGTTGAGTTACCATGCAATTTGATTTGACTCGAACAAGCTTGTAAATGTAGTTGGTTATGTAATGCAAACGCTAAAATGAGTCATGCGCTAGAGTAAAAGTGTTTGCCATATGATAGCATTGTGTGTGGAACAGAGCGAAAAATGGTTAGGTAATCTTCCATTTTACTTGTGATGTAAGTGAAAGGGAATAAAATTAATTGTTGTTTTAACACCACTAGTGTTCATTTCACCAGGAAATTGCCATGTTACATACAACAGGCCACATAAAATTCATTTTGCAAAAATGTAGTTATTGTAAAATTATTTTATGACCAGGTTGCGAATGCCACTGAGGGAGAAATATGACAAAATAATACACATCTTCCTACCTGCTGTTTTTATTATAATCCGATGCATTTTTTTTAACCTTTTGAATGGGACTACATTTAAGGGCAGTTGTAGCGGCCGTGTAGGGGAATAAGCGTACGATCGGAATGCATGAACATGTCTACAATATACAGAGATATGGGTAACATGCATGCACACCATAAGGTCAGTTACAGGTCAGCACAAAAATAAATAAATAAAAGGTTTCCGTTCTTAAAGTCATTTTTGGGAATATTAAGAGAAACTGTTCGCCGGTTTTTAAATTTTTTTTTCTCGTCTTTTAATTTTTCTGCACTTTATTATCATTAAGTAAAACAGACATAGTGATGTGTGTCCTCATGAAATCAAAGACTCTCTCCACTCTTAATACTAGGTGTACTGTACACATGGTCTCAATCAGGAAGATGGTCTACACTATAGTCAGTGGCATAGCCAAGAATGGGCCATTAGACACCGGCTTTGACTTCAAATATATATTTAAAAAATAGTTTAAAAAAAAATGCATTATTTCTGAAAGTGTGAAAGAACTTCCTGAGCAGGGCCGGATTCAGCCGGCCGCACTAGGGGGTGCAGCTAGAATATCAGGGGGGGCAAGTCATTTAACGGAACATTTAAATTTGACAAATATAGTGATTTGATTTATATTGTGATATATCTCGATATGGCCAGAAATGAAAAAATATATTGTGAAATGAAAAAATCCTATATCGCCCAGCTCTAATCTATCAGCTCCTTTGATCCATTTGATTTGTCTTATAGGTTTTATGTTGGATGCCCTTCCTGACACTACCCTCTGCATTTACCCGGGCTTGGGACCGGCACAAACAGGACACTGGCTTGTGCCCTGTTGAGGCTGCATTTATCTTTTTTTTTTCTTTTTTTTTTGTCTGTCTGTCTGTTTGTCTTCCTGTCTGTCTGTTTGCCTTCCTGTCTGTCTGTCTGTTTGTCTTTCTGTCTGTCTGTCTGTCTGTTTGTCTTCCTGTCTGTCTGTCTGTCTGTTTGTCTTCCTGTCTGTCTGTCTGTCTGTCTGTCTGTTTGTCTTCCTGTCTGTCTGTCTGTCTGTCTGTTTGTCTGTCTGTCTGTCTGTTTGTCTTCCTGTCTGTCTGTCTGTCCTTTTGTTTTTTATTTCAATCTTTTTTTTGTAAATTTTTTTTCATTTCTTTAGCTCTGTACACAGCATGGCTTATATCAGTCATTATAGCATCAGTCGTCTGCTTTTCATCGCAAAAGTTCTAACAAATGCGTCCATATCGAGACCTGTTGTTATGGCCTTCTCGTGAGCCAGAATAACTAAATTTCTTTTTCTCTCATGTAGCATAGTACGGCGGAAGGGGGTAAGAACACGAGACAAAGTGGAGAAAGAGCTCTCGCATGATGCAGATGATATTCCAATCACAAGTGAGGTCACATACATGCGATGGAGCTGAGGAAAGGCATTCTTATACCCGTGTAGATATGTGCAAATGGTGGAGAGGTCTACAAACTCTACGTTCTCATCATCATTAGTCTTTTTGAATTCTTTTTCCAACATAATTTTTGCGACAAGAATCTCATTGGAAAGTTTGTCACTGTCACTTTTTGCCATTTTTTGCAGAGGACTTAACATGGCAACATCCAGAAAAGAGGGAGATTGTGGTTGAAGGCAATTAACTGCTTTCATGAGATCCAGATTGCTTTTGGAGAATCTTGTCTCCATCTCTACAATGGCGATGTCCAAAATGTTGAGAAGAGCTCTCTTCAGAGCCTGGCTAGGAGTCATGGAGTCTTCTGCATGGCCTACAGTGGACGTAACAACGCTACCTACGAGCAGTGAGCTCATTGTTCTTTTTCTTTTAGCAGCTGGTACAGGCATGCTGGTTAATGTCTCACTCTCCTCATCTCTCATCTGCTTCAGAGCCTGCAGAGATGCACTGACTACTTCTGAAGCACAGCACAGGTCAACAGAATGAGCCTGCAGCATAGCATTTGCAGACTTCAAGGAACCCAGAACTTTAAGGAGGAATTTTCCTATTTCAAAGAAATGATGCCTCCTTAACATCATCAACAGCCCTGATGCCTCTGTACAGATATCAACAGCAGCGGCTCTGTCCTCTGTAACCTCAGACAGGATACTCAGAATAGCATCCTGATTCTCCACAAGACACTTGGTCACATCATGGTGGCTTGTCCACCTGATCTCCAACAGTCGTTTAAGGGAGGGAACATTATAGTTCTGTGACACATAATGACGGTGAAAAAAAGAGTGCAGTGATCCTGATAGATCAAAAAAGATTTTTGCACACGGCTCTCCTTGCATTGCATGGACCACGGCCAAGTGCAGCTGGTGGTTATAGCAGTGGATATAAGGAATATCCTTCCCTACCTTCTTTTGCAATAAGGCCTGAACCCCACCCCTGACCCCACTCATGACAGAAGCTCCATCATAGCACTGACTGATAATTTCAGCTGCACTATAGCCTGAGTCAGAAAGATGCTCAAGAATTTGTGTGGTAATAAATTCAGCATTTAACTGACTGAGGTCAAGCAGGCCAATCAGGTGTTCCTCTGGAATGCCTTTACAGACAAATCTAACCATGATTGACAGATTCTCCACATTACATCTGTCCCTCGTTCCGTCACTTTTGATGCAAAACCCAGCATAATCTGCTTTGTCATAATTACCTTTTATCTGATTTAATACCATTTTGGCCAGTGTTTCAATAATTTCATTTTGTATGTTGTGAGAGGTGTATTTTGCATTTGGTGGGATGTGTTTGTTAATTTCATTAAATTTGGGGTCCTTTGCCAGTGTGTAGTCAACCATTTTTAAGAACAATCCTTCAGAGAAATCATCATCATTTGAACTTTCCACACTGCCACGAAGTGGAAGTTCATTTACTGCTAGGAACTGAACTACTTCTCCAATTGTTTTAATATAATACCTATTTTTTTCCATTTGTGTGGGCCCTATTAAATTACAAATGGTCTCCCCTGTGGCCTCTCTTTGGGACATTTCAGACCAGGCTTTTGCATTTTTTATGTGGCATTGACTTGATGCGTGCTTTGAGAGTCCCTTGTCCTTTTCCAATGCAGTTTTCCAATTAGTAAATCCTTGTTTTGTGAAAACCAAATCCCTATCATTGTTCCCCCCAAATTTCTGACACGGGAAACAAAAGCACGCATCAAGCTTTGCTGAATATTCGAGCCATGGTCTCCCACGATACCAACCTGGGCAAAATGAGCGGGAGCTCTTGCCAAAATTACGTTTGGGGAAAACCAGAGCTATGGGTTGTGACGGTGCTTCAGTGTTTAAGCCTATGTTGTATTCATCCGCAACAGCCACGGATGGGCTGGGAACGACAGGGGATTCGGTCTCTGCTGCAGCTAATGCCCTAGCAGCCTCGTTGCTGCTGCCAGTGCTAGCTTTAGCAACCAGAAATCGCCGCATACTCAACTCGTCACTCGGTGCAAATTACAAGAGAAAGCGATAGAGAGATATAGAGGGAATGAGAACACGCTTTTACCGAAAGAGTAACCAAATAATTTCAGTGACTGACGGCGAAGGAAACTCAAAACAGGGGCTGAGCTCAGCTGACGACAGTGTGTCTGCGTGCTCCGCTCTGCAGTGACTGACTGAGACGTGAAGCTCAGCAGTTCACAAGCGGTGAAGCGACTGGCCACGCCCTCCCATCTACCAATCAGTAGCTACTTTGAGGGATAGAGAGCAGAGAGCGCTCACTCTGACAATTTTTCTTGAAATGTTTTTTAAATTTGGGATCTTTGCATGCCATCACGTTTGGGGGGGCAGTCACGGCATTTGGGGGGGCATTGCCCCTCCTTGCCCATGCCTATATCCGGCCCCGTTCCTGAGTGCACTCCTGTTAATAATTTTTTGGTAAAATTCCCAGGAAAGGTATTCGTGTATGAGGTCTGCTCAAATATTGCCAAATTTGGATTTTGGACATTTAAATATATTTTATCCACGAATCATCTTTCGACGAGTTCACACGCCTACCGTAAACACCACCATAAACATCTCTCATTCAGAAGTTACAAATGTCTTTGTATTGTTTTCTCTGGTTTGGTTAAAATATTACCAAACGTCTATGATGATCTTGTCAGTATGAATGTAAGAGCTGCTTTTAACTCATGAAGAACACGAAGAAAGCAAGCAAGGCATTTTAGTGAATAAGACTAATGTTTACAAAATGGTGTGAAAAAAGTATTTGATTCATCATCTTATTATGTTTTGTTTATTGAATAACATGACATACACATTATATATATATACTTTATATTCACATTATAGTGCTTTTTTGTTAATGAAAACATGTTTCGCTTAGGCTATCACATACCAGTCTGGGTGTTATTTACATCATCCTCGGTGCATTTCCAGTTTAATTGCAAATCAGAATCGATGGTGTTTTAAATATATTTGACACGTTGAAGACAACTTATCAGTTGAATAAATTGTCTGAATAAATTAGCAAAGATCCACAAGTGTTTTATTTGTGCTCTCCCTCTTCATCGCTGCTTGTCTTTGGCAAATGAAGCAGTGTCACTTTAAAGATAAAACTTTATTGAAAGAAAAATGTAATTTTGGCTCAAGTAATTAAAGAGCAGTATCACCTTTTAATGATTTATAATTTGAAACACACTTTTTGCCTCTGCGCAGCACAAAGATGGTTAATGGAAGATTAGTCCAGATTAGGCGTCAGGCAGTGATGTCATATGAAACAGGTCAATAAAGTCACTTGATTCAGGGTTACAAAATGCTTTGTATTAACGCTCATCCTGTTGAACAGTCTCAAAAAAACACTAATATCACCCATGGTAACTAGAAAAAAAATCCATGTCATTACATAAAACGACATAACTATACCCCCCCCCCCCCCATAATATTTAATTAATACATAATTTATTAATTAATAACAGTCCCCAAAACCTGCACACATGTACCTCATTAATTATGCAATGAGCAATAGCAAGTCCTCAAGCATAAACAACAACAGACGTTAAAGCATTTTCTTGGTAAGGACTATAACTCGATGTAGTTTTAGCATCTGATATTCATTCAAATAGGTAAATGCGCCATTTTGCCCTTTGCACCAAGAAAATTTTAAAAAATACATAAAAAATAAAAATGCAGACGTCTGATCTGTCCATTAAACCAATGATTTACAAACACCCTGAATTAAAAAAGCCAGAAATGAATGAAAGTGGATAATGCTGGCTGTCACTGCCATTCCATGTTGAACCACAAGGTGATGTTCCATTTCACGTCCAGATGTTTATGTAAGTAGTTATAACTTGCATGATATGACTTCTATGATTGTCGTAAAATGACTTAATTCACAGTAAGACATGACTGATATTAAAGACCAGTCATAAAGTCAGCAGAATTAGACAAAGTAGGACAATTAACAAATATTGCTTTGCATCCTATTATTGGGGATGAGGAAATAACTTGAACCCTTTACTCTTCAAGTAACACAATGTTGAATAAAATATGCTGCTTTAAAAATGAATAGAATACAGGACATGTTGTGCTTGTGTAACATTGTTAAAAACAAAGAATAAAACAACTGTCAAACGATTTAATAGACACATAAAAAGAGGGACCCATAAACAATAAGACACAGTTGAACCAATACAGTTTTCCAGTAGTAGGCCTATCCGACACCGAAGACAGCGGTCTCATTAGGTAGGCCTAAGTGTGAACTGTGTATATAATGCAATATAGCCAGATCTCTCTCTCTGTCAGCGCGGAAGCAGATTTGAATCTCTTTAGTGAGATTACTTGAGCATTCTGTGTAAGTTGATAAATAACTATTTGTCAGTCATTGTGATTCTGACAATCTTGGAAGCTGACTGGTATAAATTGGCCATATTATGTATTATTATTATTATTATTATTATCATCATTATATTTACTGAAGAGACCGCTCTAAAGCCGCACTCCCAATTTACAGACAGCAGTGTCGTGGTATCATTAGGCTACGTTACACATACATAATGTGTTTCTTGTTTCTTCCAACTAAGCGACATAGATAAATTCAGTCACAATACTTATACAATGATGATGTTTTATTATATATCAGGGTACAAATAGGATAAACCAGTATTTAGCCTATAACAACATATATTTATTAATTTGTGCATTTAAAAAATATATGTTCTTTCTATTTTATACTTCTATTTTATAACTGTGCTGATAAACTACAGTTGATAATTATGCATTTTTAAATAATGCTCTCTCTCTCTTTCTCTCTCACACACACACAAACATTTTGTTATGCACTTTTGAATAAATAGACATGTTTATTTCAATTTTAAGCTTGCTTTGGTATTAATGTTGGGTGTGTTTGGATAGGTGTAGGCCTACTTGTAGGTAAGGGGGCCCCATTTTGAAAATCTGCTTAGGGCCCCCAAAATGTTAGGGCCGGCCCTAATTGGCTTACAGAGATGTGTAGATATCGTTGTAGTGGTTGTGATAGCGAGGACCAGTTCCCCTGTCACCCCACAATATTCGCATGAGTTATTCTTCACCACTGGTTTAATTGCAAGTTCCATTGTAACATAATGCCTTTTATTGGGGCATGTTGTCACAAAAGGTCAACTTGTTTTCAATAAGCTGTATCTTTTTTTCCCCCAGTAAAGAATGTTGAAAATGTTCAGTAGCTTTTTTTGTAGCAAAGACTTCAATGTACAATGCATGTGGCGGTAACACTTTACAATAAGGTTCCAATTGTTTGCATTAGTTAATGCGTTAGGTATCATGAACTAAGAATTAACGATTAATTTTGTAACAGCTTTTATAAAGCTTAATCACAGCAGCACCATCTTTGATTTTTGACAGAAATGACAACAAGGCTGTGAGGTATAAACGTACAGTCGATTTAATGGGTTGTACTGCAGTTTAAAGTGTTTTCAAGAGCATTCAGTAAACAAAATTCCCCAGACAACGTGACTTGTGGAAAATTTGATCTAGGAGCTTTTTACAGCTTTATACTCTTTGTGCCTTTGAATAGATGTAAGTCTTTCCCTTACAACCTCGTTGTCATTCTCAGTAAAAATCAAATATAGCGCTACCGTGAATATGGTCTGTTAATCTTTGTTAATGTTAGTTAATAAAAATACAATTATTCATTGTTAGTTCATGTTAGTGAGTGATGATGGTGGCATAGTGGGCTAAAGCACTGAACTGGTGATCAGAAGGTTCTAGGTTCGATCCCCACAGCCACCACCATTGTGTCCTTGAGCAAGGCACTTAACTCCAGGTTGCTCCGGGGGGATTGTCCCTGTAATAAGTGCACTGTAAGTCGCTTTGGATAAAAGCGTCTGCCAAATGCATAAATGTAAATGTTAGTTCATAGTGCATTAACTAATGTTGACATATAGAACATTTGATAAACAAAAGTATTACTATATGATAATAAATGCTGTAAAATTATTGTTTATTCTTAGTTCACTAATGTTAACAAATGGCACCTTATTTTATAGTGTTATCCATGTGGCTATGCAGAAACTGACTATCAATAATACACCTTTCCTGAGAAATAAAAGAGTAAAAAGTGAGACAACTAGCCCCTGTCTCACCTATTTCATATTATTTCATATCCTATTTCATATTATATCTCAGTCTTTGGAAAGAAATGTTATCATTTTTATTCTGTTGCATTGTTGGTGATTTTAGTGAAGTGTCTGAGACTCAGCTGTGCCCCCAACCCTTATTGGCCCATCTCTCTCTGGACCCAATATGTCACACTCTCTTGGAATGAAACCAACAGCTGTAAGGAGAGAGAGAGAGAGAACGAGAAAGAACGAGAGCATGGCACTGGCTATTTATAGAGTTCATTAGACTAGAAAGTCTTTCCTTTTCTTTCCCTGGATGTACACGTAGTTGTTCCTTCTGGATCTCTCTTCTGCTGAAAGTTCTGGAGAAGCTTCACTGCAACTTCATAAATACCAGAGACAAACACAGACTGTCCTGAGATCGAGTGAGAGACAGAAAAAAAGACAGCGTGGATATCAAACAGGTTATCATGGCTCTGCTGTGTTATAACAGAGGCTGTGGAGGGCGATTTGATGCTGACAAAAACTCAGATGGTAATTTATTAATTTTTTTCCTCAAATTTATGTATTGAATGCAAATGGAGAATTTTGGGTCTGCATGAACACTGAATATGTTGTAATTGTTCACGTGAAGGTCATGGTTTGTATCACTGGGCTGCTGTTACATAAATCTACCAACAACTCGCAGTTTGACATGACATGCTGCTGTTAGAGATGAAATTATATAAAGATAAATATTTATTCATAGGCTTAGAGACCTGGAGTTGTGTGTTGACATTAATTTAATTTTGCAATAGGACAGAACAACAGCCTCCAGTTTTATTTATAACATTTGCAACGTTGGTAGAATACACAGATGCAAGTGACTGACATGTCATATTTGTAAGGTCCATCAAGTCTCATCACCAGCACATGTTCTTATTTGTCCTAATCCAATGTTACTTCTATAAATGGTTCCACTCCCCACCCTCCTTGCTGGACTACATCATGAGATACCAAAGAAGTGTGTGTGTGTGTTTGAATGTGTTAATGTGAGTGAGTCGCCCTGTTTGACCACAATTCTTCATAAAAAGAGCGATGGGACTGACATTTCTGTTTGTAAATGCCATTTACTAAACTCATGTTCTTTCTCACCCATTGAAGATGCCTGTCAGTATCACTCTGGTGTGCCAATCTTCCATGATGCCCTAAAGGTGAGCATAAAATGTAATATTTGTTTACTCTTTGTACAAAACACTGGCTGCTCTGTTCTATGACTGTTGTAACTTGATTAACCACACACTGACGGTGTGTTTGCGTGCTTTTAAGGAGCTTAATATTCACATTCTGCTTTGTTGATAGCTGTCTTATGTAGCTGTTTGTTTTGGATTTTATCCTCAGGGCTGGTCCTGCTGTAAAAAGAGGACGACAGATTTCTCAGAGTTCTTGTCAATCAAGGTATGGTAATGAAATGAGAATAGTGACAGTTGAGTCTTGCACTGCTTTTAATTCATAGCACGTAGTACACAATGAACAAAGTTACAAATATGTCATAGACATGCTCAAAATACAAATATTAAAATTTACAAAAATAAACTTGTTTAACAGATACAATTAATACATTCAATGGAGGGGCTGAATTAATTAGATTTGCAATAATTAATTTGGCTTTTAGCCAAAGCAACATAAAAATAGGGACAAACACAAGCAATTTTTCATACAGGAGCCAATGTTAGCAGTGCCACAATGCAGAGTGAACTAGAGTACCACAAATGCAGTGTTCATAAATAATAATCATTGTGTTAGGGTCATGCACATTCACACTATCTCAAACATGTCATGCTTTGTGTTGGATGTTGATTGGCACATCCTGCCCTCTGTGCTTGTCCTCTCAGGGCTGCACTCGTGGGCGCCATAGTAACGAGAAGCCTCAGGAGCCACTGCGGCCGGAGGTGACGTCTGATAAGGGAGACATGAAGCAGCACAGTGGAGATGAAATTATCTACCAGGGACCCAAATCAGCAGAAGCCCTGGAAAAAGAGAGACCCAGGTATATATATAGAGAGAGTACATATGCAGCACACACACTAATCTCTGATCTCTCTCTCTCACACAAAGACATAATGTTCTGTTACACGCACCATCTTGGAATTCCAAACATACATTCTGAACACAAAAAGTGTATTTTCCTCAATTTGAAAAGTTCAGTCCTTTAGACTTTCAAACAGAATCAGTAACAGTAACATTTTATTTTTTATTTTTTATTCCACACCCAGTTCAGATGAGCCCATGGTTAATCTGCGGGTGAAGGTCTCTTCCTCTCTGGCTCAGATTGTGGAGAAAATGGAGATCACTGAGAGGGAGAAGAGAGAGAAGCTTGGTGAACAATTCTATTGCAAACTCTTACACAATACAGAACAAGCAGTTGTTACTAGAGGAGGCAGTCATGCTCTGAAGAAGTGTTAAATCTGAAATCTAAAAAGCTGTAGTTTTTAGGCCCACCTGTCAATGGTCTGTCACTTGTGCCGCCTGTAAAAACATACACAAAAAGTCCCCTGCTGTGGCCTCAGGTCTCTCGTGACTGCTGCAGTTTAGGCACTTGTGATGTTTACTGGTTGCGGTTTTGACTTGTAATGTGACCATTGCATATTTTAAGAAATCATTTAGTTTAATTACTTTTCCTGTTAAATTTCTATAACTTCTGACCTGGTTTTCCCTCTGTTCTTTTTCCTTTCCTTCTTCCACCCCTCGCTGACCCCCAGAGAATAAAATTGTTGTGGTCGGGGTTAAGTGCAAAAATGCAGGATGCAAAACAGTAGGTGCTTTTGTGAATGTTATTTTTAATAATGTTTGTCTCTTTTCTTTTTTGTTGTTTTTCGTTTTCTTGTCTTGTTTTGTTTTCTTGCCTTGGTTTGTTTTGTTTTATTTTTGTTTTTGTTTCTTGTCTTTCTTTTTTTGTTTTGTTTTTTTGTTGTTGTTTGTATTCTTTTTATGATTATGTCTACAGGAAAAACATTTTACAAGTATTTTGGCAAATGTTTGAAATGAAAAACAAAAACAAACAAACATATTTTTGCAAGTATGACCTGAAAACAAAACAGATTCAAAGATTGCCTTTTTACAGGCAGTGCACTGTGAAATTTACAATAGAATGATGCAAATGTTGTAAAATATATTAAAACACAGTTTAATGTCCTCTAGTGGGCATAATTCAGAATTACACTGCTACAAACAAGTAAAGACTTTTCCCTCTTAATCCTGCACCTCTGTGTATCAGTGATTTTAGGATCAGCTTCCCTTGTCCTTCTAAGTGATTTCATGAGGACAGGAAGGGTCTATTATCAGCTGTTGTAATAATGGGGTGATGAATGGACACATGAGAGAGGAGTTTGATTAATTACAATTGCTGTATGTTCAGATCCTTCACTGGGAACCTTACTGCCCTCTATTACACTATTCCTTCTTTGCGAAAGGATATTTCTTTAATAGATTAGTTGGCTGAAAACACAGCATGTTTATCATGCTAGCAGTTGATGTTAATTACTCAGAGGAACTGTTCTTTAGTCCAGATGAGATTATATTTGTTCTCTTTAGTGACAGTTAATGGCAGGGGTTAATAAAATGAGATTAGCTCTAGTCATAGATAAAGGAGTTGATTTTTTTTCTTTTTCCACTGAGAGGGATCAAAATATTACCTGCATTTCTTCTGCTTGCTCATATATTTATTTGGAGGAGTAGAAAAATGAGCGTGCTTTCATGCATGAAGGCAGTAAACAGATGAGGCCAAGCTTGTGCTAAGCCTCTGGTGAATCAGTGCTTTTTTTTCTTTTCTTTTTTGGGAGATAATGTTGAATGTAATCTCTGGAGCAGAGATTTGAAGACAGCTAATACTTAAAAAAATAAATTGAGATAAATTATGTAGTGTGAGTCGTACAACAGCTGTGTTGTTAAAGTGGCTTGATCTGTTTTGTGTACAGTTTTACCAGGGTCCAGAGACTGACGCAGAGATCTGCACATATCACCCAGGAGTACCAGTCTTCCACGAAGGGTAAGAAAACTGCAGTGCTTAAGGTTTTATCTGGAAATGTGACTCAGCCTCTGCCTTTTCTTATCTGTTCCAGACTTTAAATATAATTTTTTTTTTTCTCAATCCCAGTATCTGTTTAAACTCCAACAACAAGGCCTGTTTTAAGCTTCTGATCTGGGATCGGCTCCTCATGTGTAGTCTTTTTCAACAAGAAATGAAAACCTAATCAAATATTAGAGCTTTGACTAGTAAACTTAAACTTAACTTTGAGATAAGTAGGGAAATGCATGATAATAACTCCCATCTGCTATTCATTTTATAGATACAAATACTGGAATTGCTGTTGCATAAAGACCACTGATTTTAATGACTTCCTGGATCAGAAAGGCTGTACTGCAGGGAAACACTGCTGGATACTCAAACAGGTACAACAATTTAAATGGTCACATGCTGTATAATCAATTCCATCCATCCATCCATCCATCCATCTGTTGCTTTTTGTTCTCATCAAGACATTCTACTAAATGTTCAGAATCAGAAGTGTGTTAGTATGGATAGTAGGTAGACAGCGGTCATATATTTTGATCTACAGGACAAAAAGAAGGTGGCATGTCGGTATGACTGGCACCAGACAGGAAACCAGGTCGTGGTCACAATCTATGCCAAGAACTCCAGCCCAGAGCATTCCTACATAGAGGCAAACCACACAGTGGTGAGTTAGGCATGGCCTTTAAACTTTCCTCATCTGTCCACATCACTTGAAAGACTTCTGTTACTGAAAGAGTCACTTCACATCAGCATTCACATTTTATGAATTTTATAAACACAGATTTTGTGTTTATGTAAGTTACAAATATGTCAATTGTGTTTTGTTATCTCTTTCAATCGTCAGTTAACCTGCCACATTCAGTTTGAGGGCGACAAAGTGTTTCACAAGGACATCCATTTATGGGGGGTAAGTTGTTTCCTTTTCACATACAGTACACCTACTCTGCTGATTTAGCAACGCAACTATGAAATCTTAAGTAATAACCACACAAATGAGACTCAATTTAGTGTTTATCATCTGTATTCAACTCTGGTCTCTTAGGTGATTGACATAAACAACAGCTTTGTGAACATGGTGCCCTCTAAAGTTGAGGTGACCATGCGGAAGGCTGATGCTCTAGCCTGGGGTAAACTGGAGGACCCCAAACACAAACCTGAGCCAGAGGTCAACAATGAGCTGAACAACCCAGAACAGGAGTACGTCAAACCTGACTGGGACATCTCAGATGATGACATCAGCGAGTCGGACTGGGAAGACGAGGATGAGGAGGAGAAGAAAGAGAGAGAGGAAAAGACAGAGAAGAAAGAGGAAAAAACAGAAGGTGATGGTCCTCCTGAGCTAGAAGAGTCTGCAGATGTCAACCTAGAAAAATAGTTTATTGTCCCGATAGTTATGGAAATGTAATTTATGTATTGTATACAATTATACATGGTATTTTTTTTTATGAATATGGGGCTGATACTTTAGTGTATCTAGAATTTTCTTTTTGGATTCTTTTGTTTCTCAGACCCTGCTACCTTTGTCTTCTGAAATCAATGTCATTATGAGTTCACATTTTTTTTAAAAAGTCTTAAAATGTTGGCCTCCAGTTTTGCACATTACACCATAAAGGATAAGTATTTAAAGACCCAGACCTTTCATCCTAAATTATTTCAATCAGTACAAGATGCAGATTAAGAAATGACAAAGCATTAACAATCCTACTGACCTTGAACATTTACCTTTTCACTGTAGATGTATGACATATTAATACATCATTATAATCCAAAACACATTAAACTAGCCTCATTTGCTACAAATATTTCAGATGTTGTTTGGGTGTGTGAAGGTACATATGTGAGCATACACATTTTTCTGTACATTATTCAGGTCATGTTTGACCAGTTAATCAGCAGGAGATAAACGGTATACTTAAAACAAGCAGAGAGTTGTAACAATCAGTGAGATGATTTTCATGATAAAAAACTGAAACACAGATCATACAGCAATGGCCACACTTTATTTTTTTTTTAAGTCAACAGCAACAATCCTGAAGTAGTGGTGTTTGCAGTCAGAAAAAGGGCCAGGGCCATGAAAGCTTAACTGCAAACCATATGGCAAAAATATTTTAAATAATTAAAAAAGATAAATAATAAATTTCAAAAGTAAACAGTAGTCTTAAAATGAAGAGAATTGGGTACCAGCAAAAAGAGGTCAATCTCTTCTGTTTTGGTTCTTTTTCTGTTCCAAGAAAAATTAAAAAATAAATGTTCTGTTCATAAAAGCATTGCCTTCCGCTTGTACCTGATTTACACAGTCACAATCAATGTCCTGATAAGTGGTGATGATAAAGTGAGTTTTCTGCCCAAAAGCAAATGCAAATCAAAATTGAATAGCACACGGCAACAATTTATCACTGATGAGGAACTTTCAACACATGCAAAAAGGAACAAAAATAAATAAAAAATACAGTCCAGTTTTTAGGGAGACTGTCAGCAACTACACTGTCCATCAAACTTTCATATTAAGACCACGATTGATTTTTTTTTTTTTTTTAACAGAGCAATACTTATAGATTTTGGCTCACATCCATCAAGAAAACAAGTTGTCCAATATTAAGTGTATATATCCTTTTGTGTACTCATTTTAAATGTTACACTGTACCATTTGAGTCTCTTGATAAAACCATACATTAGGCACTATTAAGATAAAAGTTCAAGTTTTCCTTTACCTCTGGGTTTACAGTAAGATTGAACCCTTATAACATTCATAAACTTTGATTATATATTGCGTCATATGTAACAACTCATAGGTTTTCTATGAATGGGATACCATTATTCATTTGCTAAAACAAAACAAAGCAAAACACACAACCTTTAAGTAAGCTTTTTTTAAATGATTTGTTTTCTATATTAAAGTGCAAGGCGAGATAAAATACATCTTGAAATGTACGACATACAGCATAATTTTCTTACAAGATTCCCTGCAGAAAAAAAGTCAAAACAGCTAGTCAAAGAAACGGCTCACTTTAAACCACTGCGCTCCATTTACTAACTTGGCACAAGATTTACGGCACTGAAGCTTCTAGAACAACGGCTCAATTGACACACTAGTGATACACCATCAAAACTTGGCTGACGATCCGAGAGAAAATAGACCTTTTTTCTGCTTAAGGGCATGAAAGGCATGCAGAAACCTACATGGTCTTCCGATAGAGAGATACAGAGACAAAATGCAGATTTCTAACTACTCAAATAATACATGTCCACAATACATTCACTCTTTAAAATACTCCTTTTTTGCACATTTGTTTCATAGTCTTCAATAATTTTTTGAAAGATTTAGTTTGTTACTTCCTTCTTGTTCAGATAGCGACAGGACGGGGCAAATGAGAAGTCTTTCCGAGTCTTTTTCTTTGGAGAAAAAAAAGAAAGTTTATAGTTTGTGTCTGACGGCTTGAATACAAAGAAAAGGAAAAAAGGTAGCAAGATAATAAAATAAGTTAAAAACAGAAAACAGTTTAACTCATGCATGGGAGCTGCATTGTTGAAAATACAGAGCGAGTGGAAGGATTCTGAGAGTTTCGGTCCACTCTTGCTTTTAGCTGACCAGTGTTTTCCATGAGATCAAACCATCGGCAGGCAGTGAGCATAACCACAGAGAACAAAACCACAACAGTAATGCGGAGCAAGGCCGTGCCCATCCAAAGAAAGCTCACAAACACTGGGGGAGGGAGGATGGGAGGGAGGGTGGTCTCATGTCCTCCCTCTCTGGGCATAAAGCAGCATCCCGTGGCTGGGTGTGTCCTCACAGCAGAGGTGTGGCAAACATCTTTAGCTTTTCAGTTGCCCGCAGGGTCCATATCACTCGCCCCACCCTTGATATCCCAAGCTCCTGACAGGTGCAAACAAACATATTAATAATGAATCCTTATAATAATGTAGTTTACTGTTTGCATTGACTGACTGATCCCTGCATGTGTTGATAATGATTTTTTTGTGTTTCTTTACAAACAACAACACGTATTTGTGCATCTGCCCAGTGTGAGGTGCAATTGATCATTTAATTAGTTGCCATTAGCTTACCAGAGGCAAAATTACCACAATGTAGGGGAAGTTACCCTAATAAGCCCACATACCAAATAAGCCCAATTTTTCCTCTTATTTTGAAATCTAAAAAAAAGACAAAGCGGGAGAGGATTTATTTGTTTCACACCAAATGCATGTTTGTTTCTGTAATTTCCTTGGAGCCAATCCATTTTTAGTTTCTGAGATGTTTGAGATAATGTGTTGCTACTGTCTAGCAGACACCCTCCGAAGATGCTATTTTTCTAGAACATGGTGATGAAACTGGGTATTGATAAGAATCGTTAACAAATCAAAATGTAGCAATTGTATAAAATCAAATATAACCTGATTTGATAATTTGTAAAGGTAGATTTCATGAGTATCTGCAGCTAGCATGGGACACTGCCTGAATGATGGCAGATGCAGTAGAACAATTGGAAACATAAGAAACATATTTTTGACCCCTACTGTTTCAAATACGCCCACTCAACAAATAACTAATTAAACCTCAAATCAAGTAGTATTAACTGACTTATTTTCATTCATGAACTTTTTCACTTATACTATTTTCATTGTAGGGACAACATTGGCATGGTGCAAAAAAATGATAGGGACTGTAAGGGACTAGTGATTATAATGCCTAAAAATAAAGGTTAAATGTAAATGTATGCATTTGGCAGACACTTTTATCCAAAGCGACTTACAGTGCACTTATTACAGGGACAATCTCCCCGGAGCAACCTGGAGTTAAGTGCCTTGCTCAAGGACACAATGGTGGAGGCTGTGGGGATTAAACCAGCGACCTTCTGATTACTTGGTATGTGCTTTAGCCCACTATGCCACCACCACTCCAGGTTAGACTTTAAGAAGACTTTAAGACAAAGAGTGAAAGAATGAGTCCAGATAGATGCTTAGCCACAGAAAAAGAGAGATTAAAGATTTTCTTATGGTAAAATACCAGAACAGCCTAGAGAAAGACAGTTATGATTAGTTATTTTTTAATGGATGCTGAAAAATAATGCTGTCAAATACTAAAACTGTTATCCATGGTTGTCCAGTTTGATTAGTAGGTCTTTAATCAATTAGGCTGATTCATCAAATATGAATTAAAATTGTAGTAACAACAATTTACTTTTAAAAAGAGTAGTGAGCTTATTTGGAACACACATCAATGGTGCACATACAGTACAATGGTACAATATACGCCCACTCTGAACTTTTCAAGTTTGCAATAAAAAAATGCACTTAATGCTGGCAGTTTATGACAAAAAATGAGAGATTTATCTGCAATGTTATACTCACTTCATTGGAAAGAAAAAACAACAAAGTTTGCATCAACCCTGGGTTTTAGGTAATAGTGGGTTTGCCTTTGCCAGTGTTCATCGCTAAAATAGCTTACACTCCGCAGTTAACTTTCTCAGTTGTGAGTTTTGTTCTGGGTATAGACATGCTATTGCAGTCTCTAGGCATGATGATGATGATCTCAAGCTCTATTACACTTCCCAGTGCTTGACGCATGCACAGAGTGCTAGATGGCGCTATAGGATGTGTAATCGAGCTTGAAATGATGATCGCCAAGGAGACTGCTTACAAGATATACAGTGAAAAAGGAGTTACATTTTAGTCTGTTCTCACCAAAAAACAAACTGAATCACTTCAGAAAACATTGATTTAACCACTGGAGTCTTATGGATTACTTTTATGCTGACTTTATTTCCTTTTAGGTGCTTCAAAGTGATGATCAAGCCTGATCACCATTTACTTGCATTGAATGGACCCACAGAGCTGAGCTATTCTTCTAAAAATCTTTGTTTGTGTTCTACAAAAGAAACAAAGTCATACACATCTGGGATTGCACGAGACCCAATTTGTTTCATGTACTAGTGATGATCATAAAGTATTTCACTTGAAGTTCAATATAAGTGCTACACAAAATACATCTATATAAAAAAAAAAAAAAAAAAAAAAAAAAGTTTTATTATTGCCAATTATAACAATTATTGCATTCATTATTCCGAGTGCTCACTTTTTAATTATTTAATAGTAGCTTATGTACATTTGTATTATTATTTAAATGATATTAGAGTAACATTTCAATTTAAATAAATATAAAAGCTTTTACAATTTAAATAAAATGTTAAGCTTTTGAAATGAATAAACCTGTGTTTTTTTGTGGACCTATATGAATTCATTATATATCAGCTGTTTTATATTTTTTATCTCATTCAGAATTGGTTTCTAACAGTCCTCTTAATGTCTTTAATTTTTTCATAATTTCAAATCATGTTTTTTAAATCTCTTGTGCAGTGTGAATGCGTTTTCATGTTTCAACAATCTCTTACTAATCTTAAACTCAGTTGACTGAGTTAACTGGTACCAGTTAAGCCTGATTTACCACAAAAAAAATGATAAAGAAATTCACTACGCAAGACATAAGGCCAGGAATTTAATTATTGAGAAAAAGGTGGGTTTTGAAATGAATAGAAATAAGGAATTAAGCAATTAATAAGCAATTTTTTTTACAATCAAGTCAGACAACTAGTGCTTGCTTAAAATGACACCACAGTGCCACTGACTTAGAGTCTAGAATATGAAAGTGGTTAATGCTGTGCTTCATCTAGTGAATGTATGGGCCTTTTACCTGAGAGAGAGCTGTTAGACCGCTGCTTATGTAACCTCTCTCTCTCTTTCTTCCCTTTAGGCATCATTTTCAGCTTCATACTGCTTTTACCACTTACACGGGATGATTCCTGGAGTGAGAAGAGAAAGAACAAGAATGATAAGAGGGAAAGGGAAGGATGATGAACTCAGAAAAACTTATATATGTGTATGTGATGTATGTGATGAACACTGTGTTTTACATCACATGAGAAAAAGGAAAACTAAAATATGATTAAAAACTGTCACACTGAAGAGACAGACCAACCTCTTCAGAGCACTGCATGCTGGGACAGATCCAATGGATGTCCTCCAGCTTGTGTAACTCAGTGCTGAGACTGTCCACCATAGAGAGAAGATCCTCTTGTTGAGAAGAATCCAAATTCTACATACAAACAACAACAAAAAAACTATCTTACTCATTTTTCAGACAGTATTATTTATGTACTGAACATAGCCAGAGAAAGTGATGCCTCTCACCAGTAGTTTTCCCTCTAAGAGCATCTTGGTCTCTTGCTGGAGGACTTTACTGCTGTTGACAATGTCTACTGCTGTACTGCGGCTTAAACCCTGCAGAGAACACACAAACACACGCGGTCACAACTCAGCTTGGACTTCAGTTTGACCTAGAGAAAGCCTCATAGTGTTCAGTGATAAAAACACAGTGTTATTTACTTCCTGGCTTTAGTTATTCTTCTATTCACCATTCAATGGACATCCTGTTGAGAACAGCACGAGCAGCTCAATAAAGGAAATGTTAAAAGCTCCAGTAGAAAAAAAATTACCTGCTTTTCTTTCTCAAGCACTCAAAAAACACTGGAGATGGAAAGGTGCACTTGTTAACCTTTTAAGAAGTGCTGAAATAAAGTGACGCTAATCGCATCGCTCATTGCTACAAGTCATTGTGACCTTGAGATTTAATTTAATTATATTTGGCAAACTGAGAACATTTTATAACATGAATGTATTTTTTTAATTTAAATATGTAATTAAATGTCAATAGATAAAATTAATTCATCTTGATTTTTCAAGTTTAGTTTTGTAATTTATGCAATTACTTATCTCAAATTCTGAGTGCTTAAATTTTTCTGTAAATACTTTGGTTTCTTTTAAAATGCAAAACTGACTTATTAATATTAGTACCATCTGCTATGGGTTTCCCTTGCTCTTCCCTTCCCTGAGTTTTGATGATAATAAAATCACATACACACCAAAAGTTTGGAATAATGTACAGATTTTGCTCTTATGGAAAAAAATTGGTACTTTTATTCACCAAAGTGGCATTCAGCTGATCACAATGTATAGTCAGGACATTAATAACATGAAAATATACTATTAGAATTTGACATTTTTGTTTTTCAGAAATTCTTAAACTACTTCAGAGATCTCATCAAAAAATCCTTCACATGCAGCAATGACAGCTTTGCAGATTCTTTGCATTCTAACTGTCAGTTTGTCCAGATACTCCGCTGACATTTCTCCCCACACTTCCTGTAGCACTTGCCATAGATGTGGCTGTATTGTCGGGCACTTCACACACACCTTACAGTCTAGCTGATCCCAGGCCTGCACCCCTGAGTCTTCTCTTTACTGTTGAAAATGTTGAACTGGTAGAATTAAATGAAGCTGTCAGCTGAAGACATGTGAGGTGTCTGTTTCTCAAACTAGACACTCTAGATGTACTTATCCTGTAATATCTGTATTCTGATATACTACACCTTTGTATGAAATTTTCAGTTTTTTAGCAATTTCAAGCATTGTATAGACATTCCTCAAAACAATGACTGACTGATGAGTTTCTAGAGAAATGTTTCTTTTTGCCATTTTGGACCTAATATTGACCTTAAGACATGCCAGTCTATTGCATACTGTGGCGACTCAAAAACACAAGTACAATGTTAAGATTCATGTCATGAACCAAGTAGCTTTCAGCAGTGTTTGATATAATGGCAAGTGATTTTCTAGTACCAAATTAGCAATTTAGCATGATTACTCAAGGATAAGGTGTTGGAGTGATGGCTGGTGGAGATGGGGACTGTCTAGATTTGATCAAAAATGATTTTTTTCAAATAGTGATGGATGGTGCTGTTTTTTTACATCAGTAATGCCCTGACTATACTTTGTGATCAGTTGAATGCCACTATGGTGAATTAAAGTACCAATTTAATTCTGAAACAGCAAAATTTTTACATTATCCCATACTTTTGGCTACAAGTGTATGTATAAATTATTTAATAATTATACATACTAAAACAATGTCAAATTAGGCAAATGTATTAACTGTTAAATTTAGCAGAGTTAAATATATTTGAACATAGGCATTTGTGGGATTGTTCACACAACAATGAAAATTCTCTCATCATTTACTCACCCTCATTTTATCTCAGATGTGTTTGACTTTCTTTCTTCTGCTGAACTCAAACAAAGATTTTTAGATGAATAGCTCAGCTCTGAAGGTTCATACAATGCAAGTGAATGGTGATCAGGCCTTTGAAGCTCCTAAAAGGAGATAAAGTCATCATAAAAGTAATCCATAAGACTCCAGTGGTTTAATCAATATCTTCTGAAGCGATCCAATTGGTTTTGGGTGAGAACAGACCAAAATAGAACTCCTTTTTCACTTTACATCTTGTCATTGCAATCTCTAGGTACGATCATTATTTCAAGCTCGATTACACTTGCTATAGCGCCATCTAGCACTCTGTGCATGTGTCAAGCACTAGGAAGTGTAATTAAGCTTGAAATCTTGATCGTACCTAGAGACTGCAATGACAAGATGAAAAAATGAAAAAGGAGTTATATTCGGGTCTGTTCTCACCCAAAACCAACTGGATCGCTTCAGAAGATATTGATTAAACATTTATGCTGCCTTTATCTCCTTTTTTGGAGCTTTTGGAGTTCTGGTCACATTCACTTGCATTGTATGGACCTACAGAGCTAAAATATTCTTCTTAAAATCTTTTGTTTGTATTCAGCAGACGAAAGTCATACTCATTTGGGATGGCATTATAGTGAGTAAATGATAAGAGAATTTTCCTTTTTAGGTGAACTATCCCTTTACAGATGTTAATCCCATAATCTGAAATATGGCCATATATTAACATAAAAAGTAAAAAAAAAGTTATTTTTCATATATGTGCATATTTTGTATATTGTTCATATATTGCACATTTTTATCAGTCAAAACAGCATACATGAACATATTATACAGTATAAAGTATTTGATTGACATTATTGCCAGATCAGATTTCTGTATGGTTTTTGCATTTTACATTCACAGGTTCTGAGTCTGATGGATAAAATGTTTTATGTCACCTCAGGGCTGGAGGGTTTAGAGGGGAAGGCTTCACTCAGCACTGCAGCACTGGCATTCACAGCATGAGCCAACTCCTGCTCCACCACCTTATGAGTCTTCGCTACTTCCCGGATCCTACAAAACATCATTACTACTACCACATTCAGCAGCAACATACACCAGGTTTTTCACTATGTCAACTTTTGATAAAAGAGAAAAGCAAAGATACAAAAGTTACATGAATGTGTGCAGTGTCTTACTAAACAGCATACAGTTTGATTTATTTACTAGCCCTCAAAAAAGTTACTTTAAAGGATAATATAAGCAAAAAGGAAAATTATATCATCATTTCCTCAAACTCATGTTGTTCCAAACCTGTTTGACTTTCTTTTTTCAGTGGAACACAAAATGAGATCAGTTAGAACAACAGCCTATGGCACCATCCATTTTCATAGTATGGAAAAAGATGCAATGAAAGTGAATGACGACTGAGACTATCATACTGCTTAACATCTACTTTTGTGTACCATGGAGGAAAGAAAGTCATATGGCTTTGGAGTAACACGAAAGAGTTTTCCTTTTTGGGTGAACTATCCTTTTAATACTTTCTCTCAAACTTATGTATCGATTTGCATTGCGGTGTCACATTCCTCTTGGGTTAGAAGCAACTTTTGTTCTAGTACACACAGGTACACACAGACACACCTGTTTATGAGTGTGTCGGCCACTAAGCCAAGTTGTTGGACCTGAGCGCATTCCTCTTCAGTCAGATACTCCATGGACTGCTGGGAGTTCAGTCGTGGGCGGGCCGGCCGGCTGTCACCTTTCTGCTTGTCTTCCCACGATTTCAGTGTGCTCTCGAAAGCCTAATGTCACAGAAAAGCATGATGTTAACAGAATGTAGAACCTCTATGTACATCTGATAGAGACACATTCATCAAAGAGCACCGCTGTTGAAACAACCATGAATTTCCCAGTGGGCCCAGACTACTGGTTTATGCAGGTTTGGGGCTGGTCTAGCTGGAGGACATGCATAGCCACACTGTTAACCAGCAAAACTGAGCTGGTGAAGCTGTTTGACAAAGGAAGTTCCAAGGAATCAAGGAACATGTTGTGTTTCCATGTATTATGGGGACTTTCCATAGACATAATGGTTTTTATACTGTACAAACTATATATTCTATCCCCTAACCCTAACACAATCCCTAAACCTATCCCTCACAGAAAACTTTCTACATTTTTACATTTTCAAAAAACAATATAGTATGATTTATAAGCTGTTTTTCTCATGGGGACCAACAAAATGTCCCCAAAAGGTCAAACATTTCGGGTTTTACTTTCCTTATGGGGACATTTGGTCCCCACAAAGTGATAAATTCACACTCACACACACACACTCTAACACAGGCGCACACACAAACACACACACACAGACAGACTGACCCGATCTCTGGTGAGCATCTGCGCTCGGTTCTTGTGGATGATTTCGACAATCCCAGGTGGCTGAATCCAGGCCTCTCCGTCCACCTGCACCGGTACACCTTCATCACCAAGAATGATGATTTTTACCTGCCGACACTGAGGAGAGAGCCAGTGTCAAACCACATATTTTGGTCTGTATGTACTTATCTACAGTTTGGGAACATCCTCAATTGGAAAAATGATTTCTAAATATAATAAATAATGCTTTTTTTAAATTCCAAAAACTGAAAATGTTTTCTTTCAGGGGAAGGGTTATGGTGTGGGTCATAGTAATTATAATTAGCTTTATAGAAAAGTAATAGACGTATATGGTATGTCATAATTTAGTAAACATGTGTCGTGTGCACTGCAGACCTGGGCAATGCGGTGATGCTGTAGGTTAATGACTCGAGACATGGCCATCTGCATGCTGCCAAAAACAGCCACCACCTCCAGCTTCTTATCATCAAATGAAGGTGCCCCAAAATTCTACACAAACAAATTGGGAGAAATAATTAATAATATACACCATTGAACTACATTCACATCATCTGAACTATAATTTATTTACATAAACTCTATACAAATCTATATTTTAAGATACAATGTTTGATAAATATTTTTAGGATGTCTCATCTGAAACCAGATGACCCAGATGTCTTCTTTCACCCCTTCAGTTTTACAGGAAATAGTTTGTTAAAAATGTCATATCTTTAAAAAGATCATAAAATGCCAGGTAGAAATGTGATCTACTATAATATACATACTGTTCACATATTGCATTCAGTCAGTGTGTACAACATCACTGATATTAAAATGACTTCATATAATTTATATTTAATTTATTAGTCTTCATTATACTTCATTATACAGGGGTTAAATTGAGATTTTAAAGGTGGCTAAACCATAAAAGTGAAAGGGAGGGGGGGTGTGGTGGTTTTCACATATTTCTTTCTTCTGAACTGTATGAAAGGCGCCACAGACCGAGGTGCTGGAATGCCGTTCTGGATTGTTCCATCCCAATTTAACCCCTGATTAAACAGCATGCTGCCCACTGATACTTCAGGATGTACACCCTTAACATGCATTGCTTATAGAAAATCATAATATCCCTTTGGAATATTTTTCTTACAGCCTGAAATCAAAACAATACAAAAACTGAAATTGTTAAAGTTCAGTCAAATTGTGTGGTGAGTAGCAAAGGACCACTCTCTTCTAGTCCATCCATAGGTTTTCAACTGAATTTAGGTCCGTGCTCTGAATTTGACCTTCCTATCCTTAAGCCACTGCATTGTTTTTTTGGCAGTGGCCACATGATGAAAGGTGAACCACTTGCCCATCTTCAGTTGTCAAGTAGAGGGACAGTATGTAGATTTATTTTACATACTGTACCTGTTACACTTATTTATATGCCACAATGCAATTTGTCACACAGACAAATTTCAGTGTACTTGAAAATTGATGATGAAAGAGAACTGATTAGTGGTTGACCAAAATGGTTTTCTAAATGGCCAATATCTAAAAAGATGATGACCGACGATCGCTATAATGCAGATATATCTACACTCATTGAGCACTTTATTAAGAACACTATGGTCCGAATAAAGTGCCTGTCATGGTTCTCTGCTGTTGTAGCCCATCCACCTGAAGGTTTGACATGCTGTGCATTCTGAGATGCTATTCTGCACACTACAATTGTACAGATTGGGTATTTGAGTTACCATAGCACTTCTTTCAGCTCGGACCTGTCTGGCCATTCTCCATTGACCTCACTCATCAACAAGGCATTTCCATCTGCAGAACTGCTGCTCACTGGGTGTTTTTTGGTTTTGGCACCATTGTGAGTAAACTTTAGAGACTGTTGTGTGTGAAAATCCCAGGAGATCAGCAGTTATATAAAACCAGTCCGTCTGGCACCAACTATCATGCCACGGTCAAAATCACTGAGATTACATTTTCCCCCATTCTGATTGTTGACGTGAACATTAATTATTTCATGCATTGCACTGCTGCCACACGATCAGCTGATTAGATAATTTCATGAATAAGTAGGTGTACAGGTGTTCCTAATAAAGTGCTCGTGAGTGTACATGATAAAATTCAATTATAGCAAAAGTTGTACACAAACTTGCTTAAAATTCACAAAAAAACTTGAGAAATTGAAATAATATACTATCCACTGACAAAACTGTAAAATTTGGAAAGTAGGGAGGTAAACACTTCTGTTAATCGGCCAAGTGGACATGGTTGTTGGCCAATGGCAAAAATCTCTAAATGGAAAAATATCAAAATATACCGGTCTATAACTAGAACTGATGGATTGATTATTGGTTGTAAATGCGGAATATGCATTATGATGCAGTTCTCAGTAAAAAAAAATGAACCATCCGGTTCGCCACCCATGGTACCGCAGTTCACCTCAAGTTTATAGATGCATCTGGAGCACAAGATCTTTGTGAAGAAATAAAGCTTCAGATAGATATGCACAGTTACAACCTCCACTAATGCACCTGAATGGATCTGTAGAAGGTTACACTCTGCAGGTGTTTCACATGGGACAACTTGATGACATCTCTGTTTTGCAAGCTTACAATTAATACAATTAACCCTAGTTTTACAACAGTAATACTGTAGTTTCCATGCAGAAACCATGATTATAATATATACTGTAAACATGACAGTAATCATGTTGATTTTGTGGTTACTATGTTTTTAATACAAATTCCATAGTTAAACTATGGTTACAGTAAAACAATGTAAAACAAACTTGTTGAAGTGTTTGTTACCAAACAGAGTATTTGGATTTGTCAGTAATATTTTTTTGGGAGTGAAACCGTGACCCTAAAACCATGATACAATCTGAACCATGAGGAATTTGAACCGTTACACCCCTAGAAAACAGTTTTTGCAGAAAGAATCTCAAGCCTGGGGCCTTGATTTATTGACAGGTCAGAACATTTAGGAGATGCGCTGAGCATAAATGCATTGTGCAGATTCATCTGTACAACTCTGAGCTGTTAGTCAGAACTAAAGTTTCAAGTTCTGCACTGAACTAAGCTGAGCTTTTATTGATGGATGTACTCACGTTGACCTCTTTGGTGCCACCCCAGAAGTTAATGCCTCCTGCATAGCTGGGGATGTTCAGAACAGCAAGACCCTGTAGACTCGGCAAGGACATGGGAACTCCATCACACTGTAGACAGACAGACAGACAGAGAGAGAGAGAGAGAGAGAGAGAGAGAGAGAGAAAGAGAGAGAGAGAGAGAGAGAGAGAGAAAGAAAGAATGGCTACATCATTTAAAGCTTCTCAGAACAATGTTTAAAACACAAAACCATGACTCTTTTCATTATGACAAAGATGAAAAGCAAATGTGCATGCATGCATGCATGCACACACAAACACAAACATACTGTACAATGGCAGGGAGTCAGTTGTAGTGTGTGCTGTAAGGTGAGCAGTAAAACGCAGCTTTCCTCATTCCATTACGGTTACAAGAGGATGAAATGCAAGTAAGCATCTTTTTCTTTTTCTCTTTCTTTCTTTCTCCTTCGTTCTCTGGCACATGCTCATACCTCTAGCTGAACTCTTTGCTCCAGGTTTTTGTAGGTTTTCTGCACCAGTTCTTTGGTCCCTAGTACTCCATACCACATCATGTTTTTAGTGCGACTGCTGTTGAAGATCAAAAACAAAACTGACATATGAGCAACAATTGCAATAAGTAACACCTCTCTTAAGCACTGGTAAATTTTATCCTTTAAAAAAATAAAAATAATACATTTGGATTTAACAACACAAAACAGTTTATATCCAACCTGCATTTTTTTGGGTGTTCATCTCTCTTGTTGTTGAACTCTAGAGATATTTTGGCATCCAGCCCTATGCCAAAATAGTTATTCATAACACACTTTTCTGTGCATTGCCTGTGGAAGAAAGAAACAAGCATTATTAATGTGTGTGAACTAAGGCAACATTAAACATTTAAAAGTGTCACAAATGGACTGACTTAGTTGAATGTAACAAGGTGCAAAAACAAAAGCAGCATAGTGCTTTGGTAGTGGAGGCAATTGTTATGCTCAGAATATTCTCAGTGACAATGAAAATGTCAATGAAAATTAAAATATTAATGTATAAATGCAATAATGCACATTTACACTATCTATTCATATGTTAAGTAATGCTATTATTCTAAAAATTGCTACATGATTCTGTAAATGGAAACATATAGGCAATGTTTCCAAACCTATTGTGCTGCCCATCCAGACAGCATTTCTGGCCATTATATACACATTTGAATGTTCAAACATACATATGAGGCACATAAATGCTGTCTAAGTAAGTGGTTCACTAAGTATTAAATCACCGTCATAGTGTATATAGTACACAATAATAATCTCTGTGTCAGTGAATCGAATCAACTTTGGAACTCAATATTAGGGATGCAAACTCATTAGGGGTGAAAAAGATATTTCAGGTATTGCAAATTAACAGCACAATTGTGCAGAATATTTTTTGTGTGGCTTACTTTTGTCTTACAAATTCGTTCAATTTCATTAACTGATTAGTTCACTGACAACTTCTGGAGATGTCACTAGGTGGCGACAAATGAGCATCTTATGTGCTATGAGTGTGTCGTTGAATCATTTTCAGTCGTTCACAACCAAAATCTGCCAAGAGACTTTATAATGTTTAAGCATTATAAGAACAAAGCAGATCTTTGCCACGGAGGTGCAATTTTATGAGTTTACCATGCAAGAAAGTGGGAGGTGTGCACAATTAACGCTGAAAACATGCACTTGGAAGAGATAAAACTGGCATTTGCTTTGCAGAAAGTAATAAGAGGATGTTAAGGTCTAAGTTTGTTCTAAGTTCATTTAAATTCATTAAATAACTGGGGTCTCTGGATCAGGCCCAGCTCCAGCTCTAAATTGTAAGGTACCCTAGGACCCTCTGGGTGGGCTGAGCAGTTGGAGCGGAGGGTGTGGGTGGTGTTGTCAAGTTGGGCCAAGCTCATAATTGGGTGGGCCAGACCTGCTCTGGAAGCACAGAAACTATAAGGAAATATTTTATTAAACAAAATTACGAGACATTCAATATCTCTTCATAAATATGGACAGTATTTAAATATTTCTTGTTGCTTTGTAATCTCATTTGACCTCATTTGTGAGGCAAAACATGTGAAAAACACGAAATGCTCTGTAATGTATAAATGTAATGGGAGCCAGCTGGTAGATAGCTGTGCAGTGTGTAAACCTCACCCTCCTGACCTCAAGAGGGGCACTAGCAACTGACACTAGAGGCTGTAGCCTTTAGCCTCCTCGTTAGCGCACCCACCTCCCACACCGGAGATGTCGGTTCGAGTCCCGTTCGGAGCGGGGGCGAGAAGGACCGGAAACATAAACATCAGTCACTTTTCTGCATTAATTACTCTTTTGCCTCTTTCTCTCCTTGATGAACAAGTTAGACTCAAATGCTGATGCTGAAGTAAATGAGGAACATTCCCCTCTCTTTCAGTCTAACAGTAAATGTACCAGGTCATACAGTTTATTTATGAATGAGAAGATTCTCGAGTGCTGCTTTTTCAGAGCTCTTCAGAATCACTGTGCATGCGCTGCTGTAGTCAAACACGCGATTGGCCACTGCTGTAATCAATCACGTGGTAATCAAGCATGCGTTCAAAACAAAAACTCTTCGGATCTGCACAAATCACAACAGTGACTAATTTTGATTCCAAATTCCGATGACAGGTGAGGAGTTTGCATCCCTGCAATATAAACACAGATTTATGTACACTGAGTTTTTTGGCACCACGACAAATCATGCTTTTTACAGCAAACACACTTTGTGGTGTAATACACTCAATGGTGTACATTTGGTTTGAACATTGAGGGTGACCAAATGTGGGTCTGACGGATAAATAAGATAAATAAATAAAGTATATTCAATGTAGGGATGCCGTGGTGGGAGTTTTTGATGGTTAGATTACCGTCTGAGAAAAAAATTGTGGTTAACAGATTTTACAATTATTTGCACATTTGCTTATGCAACAGCACTGATGCAAACAATGCATATTACATAACAATAGTCTAAATGTCTAAATGTCCAAAAGTGGACTTATGTGGACATTAAGGGAAGCCCTATAATAAGAAATCTGGTCAACACACACACACACACACACACACACACACACACACACACAACAAGAGATAATAAGAGACGCTCCAATCTAGGGCACAACACCGCTTATGCGCATCCCAATTGATGTGCTAATGTAACCAGAGTGCTTTAAAAGTGCATAAATGTAAGATTATTGTGGGTTCACAAAATGTAGTTCATGGCATTAAACAGTTTTTTCTTCTGCATTAGTTTATTAAAGCAATCTATTGTCTGTCAGACACCCTAACATAAAGAATCAGCAACAGTCTCTAAATACTGTCCACAACACCATTCACCAATAAACCTGTGGACTATGCATAATAATGGGAGCATTGCTCACAGCAGGCAATTTAAAGTAAGATCATGACTAAAATTTACATTTATTGTTGAATGCAGTGAATTTGTACAGAAGCAATGCTTTAAATAATGAGGACGAAATAAGAAGCAACTTTTCAAAGTTTACTTGCTGATGGTAACTACACGCACACTGTCAGCACGCTTAAACATTACAAAAATTGGCATCTTTAATTCATCACTAAAAGCAACACAGCTAAAAATATTAAACATACTAGTTTTTGTTGGACGACTTGTGGAGCATCCGGTCCCATTTGTAGAATGTGTTTCTTTCCATGGCTTCTGTATGCTTTTTTTTTTACATCCGTCGTCTTCAGTCAATCATTTAAATGCTGCCAAACAATTGATTTAAGTCGCTTTTTTAATGGATATGAGTCTGGTAGATTGAATTCCTATGTTATATTTTGCAATTCGTGTGTTTAAGCTTCAGTTTCACATGAACTGAAAGTTTACATTCAGTTCGTGACACCTGGTCATTAGAACACCACACGGCCACCGTCCGTAACCATAGCAACAGCTACAGTACCCACACAGAGTTTTCCCATTTAGGCTTACAAAATCTTACAAAAACTCTATTATATTACACATTTATACATTATATATAATATTTTGCCACGTGTAAAGCATTTCAAAGATTTTAACTGTGGATTCTCACGGTTAAATTAACCATGATATTTTTAATTGCGGTTAATAGTAAAACTGTATAATCCCCACATCCCTAATTCAATGCATACTCTTAAATATTTACACACTGTATCATATCAAACATTCAGAAAAAGCATTAGGGTTAATGTTTCATAAACATTTTACCCTTATCTGCTCATCGGAAATGTCTGCTTTCCTCACCATAAAAAAAAAAACTCCACATGAATCATGTGATGTATTTCATGTTTTCTAAATTCATACAAAAGCTTTGTGTGGGCTTTGTGGGGGTAACAGGCCTACAGACCGAAACTGCACCTTGTCAGCCAATGAGATTTATTCCTGCAGGGGGCAATTGACGCTCTGAACACGAATCCTCCATTCATCAGCATTTAAATCTAAGAACGCTTTATATACATTTGGAGAAATTTTACACTGGATAGTTATTTTTATAAAAACTGATAATTGCAAATATTCATACCTGTGAATGAAAATCTGCATCAACATTATCTATAAAAGCATTTTTAAAAATCCTCATCCGGTAATAATAAACGACTGTGAGTTCATGCATCCTGGCCAGCACTGAGAAAATAAAAGGTACCAAGTGACACCGCCACCTTCTTGAACAATACCAACTCATTCAATGGAGGGGGGACTTCTGTTTTTTTGTCTCAACCGACACACAATTACAAGGTATCTCAAACAAGATAATTTTCAGTGTTAATAAAAATTTATAAACAAGGACTGATGCATGACTGGGGGGATAAATCACCCCCTTCACAGCAATTGGTGGTATTCACACCAGTGAATACACTTTCAAAATGGCTTTAGTGCTACTGAGACATCAGAGGTCATTACTGCTCTTCTCTGGAAAGATAAGAGCTCTAGCATGAGTGTGTGTGTGTGTGTGTGTGTGTGTGTGTGTGTGTGTGTGTGTGTGTGTGTGTGTGTGCACAGCCTTACACAGACTCATCAGAGAAAAGCACAGTGCTGAAGCTCTCTGACTTCTCCAGTAAAATAGGGGTTGTGGTGGTTGGACTCAATGTGTTTTGACCTGTCAATGAAAAGGCAGAGATAAAGACGGGAGTGTTAAAATGTTAATGTAAAAACTTAAATATTAATTGTACAATTATAGTAAACAAAACTTAAAATCAAACTACTTAAAAAGTCTTGTGTTTGAATGTTAGTTTGACAGTGCACAGTGGATTCACTGCCTTGAGGATTCAGACCTTAAGCTCTCTCATTTTACATTGCTGCAAATCCTACATTGAAATTTTGATATCTGTGATATTTCTTATTTCATAGGACTCTGAAACACTGACGCTAATTAAATAAATAAAAATAAAAACGTATTAAAATGCTGTTTTCACAAGCGTTCACTCCCCACATTTAATATTCTCTAAAAAATAATCTATTTGCAGAGCCAACTTTTGCATTCATCACATCTGTAACAGTCTAACACACTATTTGATTCAAGTTGTTCTGAATTTGAATTGGATGATGTCTGTTTACAGCAATTTTCAAATAGTGCCAGAGATTATTGATAAGATTGAGATCGGGCCCTTGACCATTCATCTGCTTTTCCTTCATTCACTCCCATGTTACTTTGCGTTTATGTTTGGTCTCATTATCCTTCTGAAAGAACTTTCTCCCATGTTTCATTTTTTAGGTAAACAAACAGATTCTCTTGCGGCATTTCCCTAATTTATCACAATTTATCCCTGCAGATGAAAAGCAGCCCCATATCATGATGCAACCCACTATAATTCACTGCTGTTTCTGAAATGTGATTTACATGACACAATGTTTTGATTTTTGCAAACAAAGTTCTATCTTGATCTCATCAGACCACAAAATCTTTTCCTAAACTGAAGCTGGGTCACTATTATGCTTACTGGAAAACTCCAGGCAGCCTTTGCATGGTTCATTCTCAGCAATAACTGCTTTAGAATCACCCTTTTATATGAGAAAAGTGTTACACAGAGTGTGGCAACTCATAACGTAATAAAAAGGTATAATGTAATAACTGTACATATTGTAATAAGTTAAATGTAATAGATGTTCATAATGTAATATTTTTTTCAAAACAAACTGTAATACAATTGTGAGCACGTAATGAAATAACTTTTTTGTTGTTGTTGCAAAATGTAATAGGTTATTACATTATAAGGAATTTTGACATTTTGAACTCACCAAAAAGATTGTAAAGAATTATTTAATTTTGTTATATTGTAATAATTTATAACAAACAAACAAAAGTGTCCTTTTTTAGGAATAATATTTTTTTAATCTAAATTTATTCTTAAACTACCTACAAAGTGCACTGAATTAAAAATTTAATTGCATTAGAAATATTCATGCAATTAATATTATTATTAATAATAATATTCTTTACTTATTATATTTGAATGTTTAAACAATATATTTTAATATTAAGTAATATACTGATAAATCTATATAATATATACTGTCAAAAGAGGATAGATACCGCCCACGGCTAGCGAAGAGTACCTTAGATCAACCCTCATTAAAACCTGAGCGAGCAGCACACAGGCCGCCATATTTACACTACATAGGCAAAAGTGTGTAGACAACCCTTTGAAATTAAAGGGTTCAGCCTAAAAATGTCTGAAATTCCACTCAAAACTTATTTCCACTTGTGTTGCTTCCAACTTTATGGCAACAGTTTATGGAGGACCCTTTTCTGTTGTGGAGGGCCCTCCTGCATTGCAATGCCTATGTGCAAGTGAGGTCCATGTAGAAATTATTTACTAATTCTGGTATGGAACAATTTGACTGACCTGCGAAAAACTGAGACCTGAGCCCCTCTGAACAACTTTGACATGAATCAAAATGCAGAAATTGAGCTAGACCCCATCACCAACAACACTGTCTGACCTCACGGATGCTCTTGTGTCTGAATGGCAGCAAATCCCCCACAGACAAGTTCTAACACAAAGTGGACATTTCTTACTAGAAAAGTGGAAGCTGTTAGGGAGGAACAACCACTCACTAATGCAAAGTCTCTTAACATTAACAAACACATATGGGTGTGTTTAGGTGTCAATTCACTTTTGTCCATATAGTGTATCTCCTCGATAGACCCACTTGTGCTAATTCGGACCGCTTCATCAACGATGGTCAACACAGGGCTAGATTTGCTTCAAAGCTAAGGATCAAGGATGGATTGATACAAACTCTCTGTGACCCGACTTCAGATTTGCAAGTCGTAAGGCATGGTAGAATAAATGATCTGTGAGGAATTTTGAGCTGAAATTTGACAGACACATTCTGGGGACACCTGAGACTTGTATTACATGGTGTAAAAAGGGGCAAAATATGTCCCCTTTAAGTGATTATATCTCAACAATGGTTTGGAGAAAATAGTTCATATATTTTTTGAAAGCTGAGCATTTTCTTTCTGATTTAGAAATGTTTTTTTTTTTGTTTTTTTTATTGAAATGTGTTTCTGAGTCAATGTGAATCAAAATCACGGAGCAGGTCACAATCACAAAATTATTTCATATTTTATGAAATTTTCCTGGTGAGTTCACATTGTAGCCTAATTACATTTGCCAAGTTTTTTATGTTTTGTGCTCATAAAATTATATTAAGAGAAAATGATTATATTATAAGCATCACATTGCACTTATACATTTATGTCCTGCGATTACATCATTAGTTGCCACAGTAATACATATTTTATAATATATTATCCTATTACATTATGCGTTTACAATTTTATTACGTTTTGAGAAAATTATATTATATGACGATTTATTACATGTAACTTATTATGGTATTCTTTGTTATTACATTATGAGTTGCTACAGAGAGCTCTTGGTATTGCTGATATTAATTAACTGTGTTGCTCTTTCAAGTGATTCTTGGCCTTTTCTTTTTTCCTCTCTCTGTGTTCGCATAGACAGTTTTGAGGGATGACCTTTACTTGGCAGTGCCTGGGATGTATGATGTAGCTCTCACTGCCACATAATTGAACAAACAGTGCCCATTGCAAATTTTTATTGTTTTGAATCCTTGTCCTTATTAATGCATTTGTTTTACTTTCCATCTAATGTCTTTTGAATACTTTATTTTTTCTTTTCATTTTCACAGCTGTCCATCAGATTTATAACCTGAATAATGGTCCTTAACAGAGGGGGTTTTATCCAGGGAATGTAGTGGGTGTAATGATTTACAAATTGAAGACAGTTGCAAGGCAACTGTGCCATCGCTAGGGCAAACATTTTTCATCTGTGTTTGCACAAACCAAAGCAATATTAAAATAACTTTGATGCTTAAATGAAATAACACATAAAACTAAACTTTAATTTAGGATCTGTCATTAAGTGAAATTGGCAACTAAGGATCAAATTACTTTTACCAGGCACTATCTATGAGTATTAATTATCTGAGCTGTCACTCACGTGGTTCCCCCTCCTTGAGGTCTTCACTGCTGCCTCTTTTGATTGATGAGGAGGATGACATCCTCTGGTCCTGGGTGTGTCTGTTCTGCTCATCCACCACTGAGAAGAGAGTAGGGGCGGGCCAGAGAGTGTCAACATTTCATCAAATAGCGAATTCAAGTTTCCAGTAACAATTCTTAAATTTTTTTTAAAGTTAGCTTTATTTAAATACATTCAAGGTATAACGCAGGAATTACTATCAAAGGTCAAATTGCTGTGAGTGAAATTGTTAAGAGTGCTTTCTAATTTTTCTACTTTTTCTTCATACATTCTTTGAATATAATAGGAATTCTTCTAATCCTAGCCTCAAGTTTTTTTTTTAATAAGAAATACTGTATTTGCCTTACAGATATTCTGTGCAGGGCCTTAGTTTCTATTGATTATATTAGGACATACTCTTGATGTTTATCTAATGTAGTACTGGCACAAAATCAACTGACTTTCATTCAAAAACTGAGAAGCTCTTGCATTCAGTTCACATTATATGATACACTCATATAAAGTGAAGATGTACCTTTTTCAGCCTGATCTATGATTTGTCTGAGTGCTTTCTTCAGGCTGTTGGCTCTCAGCATGAGCTGCTCTCTTGATCTGAAGGCTCTGGTCTGATCGGTGTCATCCTCCTCAGGTGACACGGACCCGGCCGGTACTAACTGGGCATTGGCGTCTTCGCTTAGAGCCTTTACTAGAGAGTCCAGCTTCTCATTCAGCATGGCACACTGAAGACACAAACATAAAAAGTTTAAAAAATTTAAAAATTCAACCAGTGATGTGGTTTCTTGTAAGATTACTTTGCTGGTCATACTTTCTTGGACATATGGTTCGTTTAACTGTCTATTTAACTGTTAAATCGAATGTAACTTTTTTGGTGCTTCATCTGATTGTTAATTTAACTGATAATTTTACTGTCCATTTAGCTGTTCATTTTACTGTTCACCTGGCACTTCGTCATGCTGTTTATTCAACTGTTCATTGAGCTGTTCATCTAACTCTTTATATGACTTAATTTGACTGTTCATTAAACAGTTCTATTGACTGTTCATCTGACTCTTGATATGACTGTTTATTTAAGTCTCTTTACCAGAGAGTCCAGCTTCTCATTCTGCATGGCACACTTAGAAAAATAAATAATTTAACCAGTAACTTCTTGTTTCTTGTGAGTTTACTTAGCTGGTCTATAAAGAATTGGACACACTGATCATGTAAATGCTATTAATTTAACTGTTCATCTAACTGTCCATTTGGCCCATCATTTTGCTCTTCATCTGACTGTTCATTTAACTTATGTTGACTATTCGTTTTGTTGTTCATGTACTGTTCATGTACAGTTCTTTTAGCAGTTAATTTGACTAATCCTCTAGCCCTTTGCATATTCGACTATTTATTTAACAGTTAATCTTACTCGTTATCTGAATTTATTTTATTGTTTATTTTACTGTTCACCTGACTCTTCATCTGACTGTTTTTAACTGGCTCTTCATCTGACAGTATATTTAGCTGTTCATCTGACTGTTTATGTAACTGTTCATTTCACTGTCAAGTCATTTTTATTTGTATGGCACTTTTCACAACACACCTACTTTTGAAGCAGCTTTACACTAAATTATGCTGTAACAGAAAATTATGCACTCCATTATTGTAAACTAAGCTCTTTGTGTATTAGTGTGTGTAATCAGAGGAATTTAGTTCTTATTTGTAGAATCGTAGTGTCATTACTCCAGCCTACTCATGTTCAGAGCACCTATGATACAATTATAAAAACACAAACAGACACAAAAACTCACATAGGCTTCCAGCACACACACCTTTTTTGCCATAACATCAGCCTCATCCTTGTTCTCTGTGGCCCGTTCATAAGCTTTTCCGACCTCTGCCACAAAATCATTAACGGTCCCACACAGAAACCTGGAGACAAAGACAGAAAGGGGGAAATAAAATTTAAGGGTTGAAAATTATTGACATGTTTCATGAGCTCTTTGTGAATGTGTACTATCCTACAATACACATAACACTCACAATACATTCACAGTCCGAGTCAAGACTGAGACCAGAGAGGGTCAAGTCCAAATCAAGAACAAGACCAGAAGAGGCTCAGTCTGAGACAAGACTAGACCTAAAAATAAGTCTAATACAATCTTACTGAATGTGTTAAATGTAGAGTTTAAACAACTAAATTTAGGTGCAATGTTCCTTAGGTTTAGCATGGCAATACAAACTACCAGCTTCTGTGTTCCATTATATTCTATTCATTGTATGTCAAGTAAATATTTCTGATAAAAAAATACAGCATTACTTTACTATAACTAAAATGAAAAAAAAAAAAAAAACTAACAAAGATGTATTAAATGTAAACTGTTAACGCAGTGAACAAAAACCTTTACTTACAATGCGTTTACAATTTCTTCAATTGCACTATCATGTTCCATCCACTGTAAGCCAAACAAGCATATTTGATATACTAAATATGGTCTTACTGTACTATAAATTCAGGTCTTGACAGCAACAACAGAGAATAAATACTTTTTAGAAAAGCAACCCTGTTACATACACCAGGTTACAGATAACCTCTTTAATTATAGCCAATTATTATAAAATGTTAAATGTTACATCTATGAGGTGTTATTGATATAAAGTAAATGCTTATATATTACTGGAACTGAAACTAAAAGGTCCAACTAACTTGTTTTTTTTTGCTTTTGACACTTAAGGTGCATCTTTAAAACGTGATTAAAAATCATTCCTTTAGTCCCTTTCAGTTTCCCATACTTAAATCACATTGAGTACAGTTTTTTGTGTACTGAGTTTGGAAATGCATACTACCCATACTACAATTATTACTTCTGCCATAACTGTCTATGGCTGATACAGTAAGAGTAGTATGCCATTCCAAACTCTATGTGTGTGGCTGTGTCTTGAAGGTAACACCCCTGCAGTCTAGGTATCGTGAGAGTCTCACTCGCTGTTACAAAGGTTAGTTTAGGGTTAGATTCAGTGGTAGGGTTTGGGTTAGGTTTCGGGGTAGGTGTGGGGTTTCTGTAGGACTCCAAATAAACCCAATAAACACAGCGTTTTAACACTGCATGCAGTCTTTGCGAGACTTTACATAACAGGAAGGTTACCTTGTAGACACGACCCTGTGTGTGTCTCATCTTGTTCACTTGCTCCCTCCATGTTGTGAATCAGTATATTGTGAACATGAATTGGGGCACTGGCAAGGGTGTACATCCACTGAACATTGGGACATTTATGACTCAATCACCTGCGACATGATACAAGGTCGCTCATTTAAGCGTAGCTGTAAATAATCAACATTATCGCTGTATAAATGACACTGTCATGCACTTTCATGGTAGATATTAACATTTACAGTGTTAATATGTAAGACTAATGAAAAATGAAGAAATTAAAATACAAAGGAGTGTATTTTTAATCATCTTCTAAAAGGTCTAATATTTAAAAGATTGTTACCCTTTCATGCACAATATGGATGAAGATATTATAAACATCTCTTTTAAAGAAAAATGAGTATTTGATTTAATAATTTAACATTTTTGCTGGTCTTTAATAACTTGAAAGACTTCTTGAAAGACATGACAACTTTTCCAGTGAGGGGAAAAAAGTGAGCAACAATACTCCCTGAATTTTATGTTGCATTCTGGTAATTTTTAGAAAGCGTCAGTGCATTGGAGCGATTTTACGATTGAGACAGCCCTAGAAATTATTCCCTGATCAGTACCCTGACTACTTAATGAGGATGCTGACTGAGACGCACCCAACATTAAATCATTATTTCGTTGTGTGTTTTTTAAGTTAGTTTAGAAGTTAGCAAGCTGTTAAAAATAGGTGCTTATGAGGAAAAAATTATTTCTGGATATGCTCAAGTTTGGGAGGTTCATGGCATCGCATCTTAATAAAAGTTGTCCTGGCTCATGTCTTTAAATTTGTAAATTCCTCCGGTATATCTGTATATGACTTTCTGTGTAAAGATCAAGTCAATACAGTATTCATTATCTCACCAAGATAGGAATTTTGACAGTTTTCACACACAGCCACAGTAGCAAGTCGCAAGCGCACTTCTTGCAAGCGTGCTGGAAAGCAGACGCCAGACAGCCCATGATAATAAGCAGATTTTTTATTGTATTTTTTTAAAGGGACTATACTGGCCTCAGGGAAAAAGTTAGATTCCACCCCTTTACGAGTCGAGACTGAGGCCGGAGTGGGTTGAGTCCATGACAAGACCTTAAAAATATAAGTCTGGTCTTGAGTACTGAACACTGACACACACACACACACACACACACACAGATTATGCTTACTTGGCAGATGATATGACATCACTGTGTTTGTCGGAGTCCAGGATTTTGGTCAAATGAGTGGCAACAGAATCAGCATATTGTGTAATCTGGATTATAAACACCAGTTTTAAGAGAAAATCCTTTAAGAGCAAGTTTAAACACACCAAGCACTTCAGAAGCATTCACATTAGCTATGCATTCACTCTTTACAGACTTGTCATTTCTAAAAATGTCTTATTTTTATGTATATATTTTAAGATCACCTGTAGGGGGCAGTCTGATGAGTCCTCCTCCTTTACGATCACTGGAGTGTGTTTGGTGGGCACTTCATAGGTCATCACACTCCATCTGACATCACAAATGCATGCACATTTAGTAACATTGAAAAGAGATTGCTGAGAATATTCATTAATTCATTCATTAATTTACTCATTCTCTTTCAGTCACCTGTCCAGCATCTTGGTCGTAGCTCTCTCCAGTTTCTCCAGTATCTGCAGCAGCTGAGCATCATCATCACAGAGCCCGCCCCAGCCCAGCACACGCGCCAGGTCATTTCCTGTTCCCAGCGGCAATACGCCCAGCTGACACTGTTAACCACACACACAAAACACAACATTAAAATCAAAACTGACCCAATTTACTTAATAGATATCCCTGCTCTTATAGTGCATGACTCTTCAGTGCATGTTATTATAAAAAGATATTTACTTTTATACGCTTTCATCAAAATGTAATACATTTCTCTGCCTTTAAAACAACTTTTATTTTCTGCTGAAGTAAGCAAGGCTGTACAGGAAGGGGAAAATTATATAAACCAATATTTTCATAAATATTTCATACACCTCTCCACCCATCTGTCCAATCAAATCCCTTTGTGCCGCCTTACATTATTTAACACTGAATATTAAAAATACTCAATATGCAAAATACAAAATGTGTCGCAAATGCTGTTGCAAAGTAATGGTGTTACTTACAGGTACATTGTAGCAAATTACATCATGCATATTATTGGATGTTCTGACCTGCTTGTGCAGGCCGAGTTTGTCCAGTTCAGACAAAACCCAGCCCACACTCCCATCACCACCACACACCAGGGTACGGAAAGTCTCAAACTTCTGGAAGAGACGTAGCCTATACACAGACACGCACATAAATATTTATATGAAAAATATATACAAATTTGTGTCAAACAGCAAATTCACAGTACCAACAATATAATGTGTTACAAAAGGTATTTCCTAAATGTTAGGCTATTTTAAAAGCTGCAGTAAACTAGACTGTAAATCATGACTGAGAATGTTACAGCAATCAAATGAAAATGTTTAAAGCTTTGTTGACTGAGTTTACAGTGAAGGATTCCTGATTCTTCTACTGCCTTCCAAAGTCTTTTAACAGTGTGTTATCAGCGGCATTGAGCTCACCCCAGTTGTGGCCCGCCATTCATGAGGTCGAAGACCTGGGCCGGGTTCAGCAGCTGCTTAAACCTGCGGAGGAACTTGACGCCCTGATTATCACCACTCTTACTGTTCACCAGCACCAGCAGAGGACTCGAGCAGGACAGACTGGTGGCCTTCCAAAAGCCTGCAAGGAGCAAGGGATGATGAAAAAAGAGGGAATGGAGAGGGAGGTGAGAGAGTTCGAATTGGGAGGTGTGTCATGTTTGTAAATGTAACCACATTTGATGACTCTTTGTGAATATAATAATGTTTGTATTTGAACGTAGGAAAAAAAAAAAATCATAAAACAAATTGGCAACAATAATTTCAACAAAAAAGGACTACAAATACCTTGGTACAACCATGTTTTTTAGCCATGTACCATGGTAACACCCTGTTTTTTGAACGTGTGATAGTACCATGGTATTCTTTGGCGTACTTAGGGAAACCATTTAAACATCATGGTATATGAAAATAATAATTCAATACCATGACATTATTATGCAATACCATTACAGTACACTGTACAATGCAGTGGCAATTGGTGCTTTAATGTAAATTATTGTTAATTGCGAAGTCCCACCAATTTGAGAGCTAACTAAGCATCATATAGAAAAGCTGGGTAGCCAGGTGGGATAAAAATGCTCTGATTGAAAGCCAGTTACCCAATATACAATCAGATGGTGTTTCCAATGCAAATAGCACTCATGAAACTCTCATAGACTGCCAGAGGAGAATGGCATCCGGGCAGGACCAAAATTTACATTGACGTGTTTAGAGCCTCTTGCTCAATGAGCTTCAATCTTTATTCTAATAAATTCTAATGGTACAGGTATGTGCCATAGTTTCTAATTGAAACACACTGTATGGTTCGTGCGCCAACACTTGATTTTCATTTTCAAAGCATGCTGAATATTGAACTGTTTTTATCAGAAAAATTAAATGATTGCAGAAAATCACCTTTTCCACGAGATCATAGCGTTAATTATGCTTAAACTAAATATTAGCATTTGCAAGTACATACAAAAGCATATAACAATGTATAAGGGTGTTATAGAGAGACCAGCACTGATGTAGTTGCCAGGGCAACCCTTACCGTCAGAGTCAATGCTGTTAAGTGCAGTGGGCGGAATGATGGAGACCTTAAACTGACCCAGAGGACAGACCTTCCCCAACTGCTCTTTACAGCTGTTATGTACCTATATAAACCCACACACACAGAGGGAATGTATAGCGAGAAACATTACTGGGCAATCAGAGTGTGAACAGAACTATACAGCTATACCACTAAATCATCACTTTACCAGATGGGGACATACTGGTTCCATAAGGTAAATAACTGTTTAATATGATGTTACAGTAAATTGTAGGGTGTTTATGTGAGATTTCTAGCTGTCATGGTTACAAATTGAAATGGGTGTGATGGATATATATGCAGCTCTCAGTTTTACAGAGGTGACATACAATGGCTTTGCACCAGAGGCAGCGCCAGTCCTGTAGTCGGCGGACGCTGCCACAGTTTCGATCGCACACCACACACTTAGCACTAACAGGCAGGTTCCCCTCCAGCCATTGGTGAGGCATAGACACCTGTACAAAAACACACACATGTTTGTTTTTCTATCATAGTGGGTAGTACTTTCCTTTGACTTTGGTTGTTTTTGTAGTGAGCTGCTGATCTTTTTTTTATCTCTACCCTAAACCTCAAAGAACCCTTTCTGCATTTGTAGATTTTTATTAAATTGACAGTTTCAAAAATACAATTCTGACTTGATTTACACACCTTAGTCATTCCAAACCAGTATGACTTTAATTCTTATGGGGAACACAGAAAAATATGTTTTAATGAATAGCTAGATCTGTCTTTTCAATATAATGGCACTTGATAATGCACTGTAAAAAATGGCATCCTGCAGCTGTAACTCTAAGTATTTTTCTTGGGTGCTCTCCCCAAATCTAATTCACTTTCACACATAAAAAAAGTATTTGTGACAATAAATGCAAGAACCAATTTGCGCAATTTATTTTCCTTTCTTTTTCTCCTTAAGCCGTGTTTATACATTCACCTGGCACTCCAGGGGTCCTGTGTGTGCAGCTCTTGAAGTCCTGAGGCATTTATACTGATGTGGGTGTCAGGTGCGCTCACAGCGTTGTGCTTATGTAAACAAAGAGGTTTTTACACGTGCCAGATTCGAAAGGATTCAAAATTATACATAAATTTAGGTCTGTTCCTTACACAGCACTAGAGCGAAACAGTCTGGTTCCAGAAGTAAAAATCCCATTAATTTATCCCATAGACAAATTGATTTTCACTGATAACTTATAAACCTTTAAAGACAGACAGGTGAGCTACTAGGTAGTTCACCGATGGTATATGCTTCCATTGAAGCCAACCGTTTGCCTTAACTTCATTGTATAAAGATCATGTTTGATAGCACAATTCATGGTAAACAACTACATTACCCATGGTACAGCAGAGAAAGTTCCACCAATCAGAGAACCGCGGCCAAGGAAACACTTGAAACGTGACTGAGCGAATGCGTTCTCCCATGACGTACTGTGAATGACGTAATCGACTTGGTCTCCCTTCACCCTTAAACTACTTATGTATTTGTAAATATGGGGATATTTTGCAATAAACTTCAACAACCTAAAATCAAAAGCTTTATATTTCATAGTTTTTTCAATTACATCATTCACAATGCTTCATGGGATTGTAGTCCATGCCCTAATGAAAGACGATAAGTACACAGCCTTGTACCCTTGTCTTTATGTCTGATTTAAAATACTTTTGTGACTAAAAAAAAAAGTTTGTGATGTTGGGATTCTCCTCGGAGCAGGTTGGTTTGGTTTATGGCTTACAACCCTTTTAAGAAGGATTTTATAAAAAGTCTATGGGAAAAATGAATGGGGAAATACTTTCAGAACCCAGATGGCAGAAAAATTGGGTGGTCACTGTTGCGCTCTATTGCATGGCTTCAGAAAAGTTTTAATATAGCCCACAAATGATATAGATTGCATTAATAGAGCTTTTGGAGCTTGACAGTCACAATCACAATCCTCATCCCTCAATCTTGAGTTTCACAGATTAACACAGTTTTGGGTGAGCTATTATATATCACCAATGATTCTGCAGCTGTATCACTTAGTATTTGTTCTATTTTTGGATGTTTGACACGTTTTTCTTGTTTCAAAGGGGGGCAAGATCAAAAACAATTGAGAATAATTAACTTTTTACCTGACCTAACTCTTAAAATTAGTTTTGTTGGTGTAACTTCATGTATTCAGATTGATTCAGACATGTTTAATAATATTTTTTGACTTGTACCGTCTTGTACTGTTTGCACACGTTTGCACGTGCACTTTATGTAGAAATGTGCAGGTCTTTTAGTTCTGTGTATTCTCATGTAGTTCTGTGTTTGTTTTATGTTGTTTTATGTTATTTTTATGTAGCACCATGGTCCTGGAGGAATGTTGTTTCGTTTCACTGTGCACTGTACTAGCTTTATTGCTGCTAAATGACAATAAAAGCCACTTGACTTGACTTAAATCAAACCAATTTAGATGCTACTACATGAGGAACATTTTTAAGGTTAACATTTTTTTCAGTGTGCCTTACATCAAAGCTTAAATAAAGGCCCCAAAGTACCATAAAGTACATGTGCATCATCAATCTTCTGAAGGATTATTATTCTTTTGACTTTTATTTAAGCTTTAAAGTGAATCACTATCAATTGCCATTGTACTAAAAAGGTAACCTGTTATTTCATCAAAACATCTGCTTTTGTTATATGAATAAGAAAGAAAGTCATACGACATGAGAGTAAATTAAGACAGGATTCTCATTTTTGTGTGAACTATTCCTTTGAGACACTATTTATTACATATTTATTTACTTACATTATATTTTTAGGAACTGTTATCTTTTTGCACTACTGTGTACTGGTCGGCGCTGTACTGTCTCTCACTGTGCCTATTGTCCTGTTCATTGTTAGTAATTTATTGTACTTTTTGCACACTTTTGCACGTGCACTTTATGTAGGTATTTTATTTAGTCTGTGTAGTCTTGTGGTTCTGTGTTTGTCCTATGTTGTTTTATGTAGCACCATGGTCCTGGAGGAACGTTGTCTCATTTCTCTGTGTACTGTACTGTACACCACTTGACTTGACTTATAGTTCATTTTTGCTTTGGTTGCTTGTTTTTCTAAAGAGTACTATTCACTGATAACCATGAATATTAGATTTAAATAACCCCGCCTTTCGCCCAATGTTAGCTGGGATAGGCTCCAGCCCCCCGTGACCCTGTACAGGATAAGCGGTTGAAGATGAATGAATGAATGAATTAGATTTAAATAAGAAGCACTTACACCATCCTCATCCTCGATGATGTCATTTCCTATGGACGCCAGTGTGGTCCACTTACAGTTATTTGTGGATCGTATGGCGCATCGCTTATGGGCTTTGAACTTACACACTTTAACACACACAGAGAAAAGACAACATTAAACAGATCATCGAGTACTAGAACGTAATAACAGGCAGAGGACAATGATCCTACTGTATTTACGAATCATCAATGTACGTTCTGAGTAAAGAATAAACATGCATGAAAGGGTAAATGGCACCGCAAGGGGAAATTAAAACAAATTGCTCATTTAGGGCAAGGGACAGAGATAGTATATTCAAAGAGACAGCAAAAAAACTGTGGGAAACAATTGAACAACTAAAAACAAAACACAAAAAGCAAATTCACGTTTACCTTCGCAGGAAAGGCCGTGGGAGGTGACACCGGGCAGAGCCTCTCGACACACATTGCAGAAGGTGGGGCGAGCGTGAGAGCATGCGTACCAGTTATGCATCCCAGAGAAGTGCTCCATGTTGAACTGACTGGCCTGGGATCAGTAAAACAGTCCTCAGTTACAACACTGGACTATAACTAACTGAATGTGTGCTAGGGTCAGATACAACACAAATGTCACCAATATAACCTCAATGCTTCAATGACAAATTCTGGCATGGGATCAGAGCTACCACAAAGCAGATTGCTAGTAATTCAGCTTTATGTATGTTTAGTTGTTTTGGAGCTGTTTTGTTACAACATGGCTCATGCAAAGCACACGATTTTTAAATAAGGTACATCAATATATTGTTTTTTTTTTTTTAATGTGTTTCAAATGTACTCAAATGTTCTTTATTGTGATATCATCAATTTCAGATTTACATACCCTTACATGCTAATTAAAGGCAAAATGAACTGTGGTAGTTGCTTTAAATATCGTTAGATGGTTTCTTCCTGTCTAAGTGGATGGTTTTTGGACAGAACAAGCTACAAAGTGGAACTGACATTATGCTGGGTCTGGATCTGACTCCAGCAGTTACTGCTAGTTTATTAATGTTATTCATCGAAGATGGAAAAGAATCTGTGAGAAAGAACATCAGGCTGTATGTGTGACCATGATCAACATCAAAAGCTGAACCCTCAAATGATGGAGAAGAGGGTCAGGAGTCAGAAATTGACCTCGTAAGTCTCCCATTTCTGCACAGATTTCAGAGCACCGATCCAGTCTTCCATCTCCTTTCTGCTCTCTGCACACAACATCAACTTACGGAATGGAGTGATTACCTGGAAGAGAGGAAGAGGTGAATAAGAGGAAATAAATAGGTGAATTAATGAATAAGACCCTGTCCCAAATGCCACGTTTAGCCCTTGCGGTCCAAGTCCACACTCTAGTGACATAATGCTCCACAGACTGTCGGGAAGAAGTCAGGGCTGGCTCGGCAAAAGTGCATATGTAGGGTGCACAGCGACCATAAAGGAAGAGATCTTGTGCATCCTTAAGTGTCATCAATGTCAAATGGGACAACCTACGGTCTTGTGGACTTCATAGGCAAGTAGATCTAATGACCAAATTCGCAAGACTGCATGTCTATTGTGCCATTTGGGAAAGGGCCATAGGAAATAAAATTTCTAGCTTTTGAAACATAGACATAAAGATGAGGATTTTCTTACTGTGAAACTGTTGTTGATGTTCTTGGTGCTGGTCTCAGCCACACTGGCATCTGAGAGGTCAACCTCATCAAATATAAGAGACTGCCACAGGACAATAGCATGTTTACATTACCAACAAATCTTAAACAGGGACTTTTTGTGTAAATGTAATGTTCAATCTACCCCAGAGCGTCCCCTGAAGTTACCTTTGAATCTTTGGCATAGTAGAGAGTCCTGCCTCGAAGTTTGAAATACCGCCTCTTCCATCTCTGAAAAGAACTGGTCTGCTTGAGTAGAAGGCCCTCCTTCACACTTTTCTACAAAAGAAATACAGAGAAAAAGTGTATGACAAATAATGAAAATACCAATCAGTTTGTTAATAAAAGTGTGTGTCAGTAACCACCTTTACACTATCAGGCCAGTGTGAGCCAGGGCTATCAGGGCTAGGGTCAGCTGAGACAAATAGATTTGGAACTCAAGCAGAAAGACAAAAATGTATCTGCATCTCCACAATCGGGCCAATAGACCAGTTGCCCTAAAACTGCCCTAAATTCACTGCCCTGGTGCCAACCTCACATACCCCTCCAATTTCACAAGCGTGATCAGAAACTGAGGTATCTGACTCTGGAGACTAGCTAGCCCTTTAAATGAACAAAGATTTGTACTGTGCTCACAATTTAATTTAATGTTTTCCCGAAACCTGAACCGTTGTGCACTGGATATACACAACTGGGCAAGTTTGGCTACATTATACGTAATCATGTTTTCATTTCGGCAGATGCCGTCAATCTGACTTTAGATTTTCATCAGCCCAAATATTCAGAAGAGCCCTGATTTCATCTACAGACCAGTACTGACAATTCTCTATTCTCTGTTGATCTGTTAAGCTGGTAGCTACAAAAATTGGGAAATGAGTATCATGTGCTGACCCTCTGACCTGACAAACTCTGCCTTTGACATTGCCCCGTCCTCAATCCCCAGTTGACCTTCTTTGGCCAAAGGGTAATCGGCACTTGGCCATTGGCCCCTTAGGAAGACTTAAGGAGGCACGATGAAGCCCGAAAATCTCACTGGGAAGGCAACTGGCCCTGTCATGCACACCCTCATTTGGCCCAATAGTGGAAACACGGCAAGTGTGCAAACAACCCCACTTGGGCATTTTTCATAATAAAGCATTTTCATGCAATGGTAGAACTAGCTATTTTAAGAAACTGCTTTTCAGTTCTGTGGATTTACTGGTGTTCATGAAATTGCCTTTTACATGTGGATGCAATTTCATCCATGAAATTTCTGCTTGACAAATTGAATAATACTTAACAATAAAAACAGTGCACAAACCCTTGGAATCTCTAGGAAAAAGTTGGAATCTCCAACTTGCATTAATTCTGTAGTCTCAATAACTGTGGCTTACAACTGCAATTTACTATTGCACAACATGAGATCTTAAGATAGTGTAGAGGTGACAGGCAGAGGTGCATTAATGCACAGGCTTATATGGGCTGAAGCCCAGGGGCCTACATTTCCCATGGGGCCTGGCCTACAACTTCCATGGGGCCCAACGGAAGGAGTGCGTTTAAACGCTTTCAGTGGGAGACACAGTTATTGACATAGAGACAGTGGGCAACTGCTGAAGGTGTCTGTGTAGTGTTTGTCAATGTAAAGTAGTGGTCAAAGTTTGCAGATTTCATGTTGCATACATGCAGGTGATTCATGCGCCAGCTGAGCAAATGCCATTGAGGGAATGGAAATGTTAACAGATAACTTTCTCCATATATTATAGACCTCATTAGACACGTTTATGGTCCCATTTACACCTGGCATTAAAAAGTGTTTTCAATGATCAGATAGCACTTGACCACATTAAATGGCAGGTGTAAATCCATCCAAAACGCATTGTGATCGGATTGTGTTCTGATCACTGAAACGACATTACAAGGTAGTCAGGGACAGATTCGAACTATATTCTAAGGTGTAAATGCAAATGCATTTTCGTTATCTGGATACAACTACGTAAGTTATTAATTATATAATAAGGTTGTGCTACAGTCTTTCATTGTTTAAGTGCTTTGTTGCAAGGTTCTTGCCTTTTTCTGTTTATTCAGCCATCGCAATGTGAAGAACACAACAGACACTGTGGTCTTGCAATCTTGTCACCCAATTTAATGAACAATATACCATTAATTATTTCATTGATATACAGTTGGAAGATCTTGTCTCGTTCCTCATATCCTAACTCGTGTATCGCTCTTGGTCTGTTTTTAATCACTCAGGTTTCAATTGGCCAGCATAGAAGTGAAGACATATTCGACTGTAAGGTGTAAATGTAATCCAGCTAAAGAATATCCAGATACTTTCCAGATATGAAACACATGTTAATGCCAGGTGTAAAGGGGACCTAAGAGGAACTTTTTGATAATGTAATGCTGAAGTGGGCAATAAATTTACCACAACAACTGTCAAATAATAAAACTGTTTAGTCTTTCTCTGTCATTTATTCTTCTCTTTCTAGATTTCTTCTTTCTTGTTAGCTTACATTTAAACTTACTTAACTTGTTTATAAGAATACAAACATTACGTTAAGAGTACTATAAAACGTCTTGGTTACTGTTGTAACCTCCGTTCCCTGAGGGAGGGAACGAGACGTAGTGTCGAAGGAAGTGACACAAGGGGTCTTCTCGGACGCCGAATCGTACCTCTGAACCTGAGAAAAGGCCAATGTCAAGTTGGCAGACAGAATTTGCATGCCCCGCCCCGGACATACGGGTATAAGGGGAAGCGGGGCAGCGAATGCCAGTCAGGATTTTGCACTGAGGAGCCGAAGGATGAAGCACGGCCATTTACAGTGCTAGGTCTAGTGCCGTGGCAGGAGGGACACTACGTCTCGTTCCCTCCCTCGGGGAATGGAGGTTACAACAGTAACCGAGACGTTCCCCTTCTGTCACTCTCTCGACGTAGTGTTGAAGGAAGTGACACAAGGGGTCCATATAAAAACGCCACGCACTGACCATGTGACGTGACTGTCGGAGCAGGGGCAAATCAGGCTATTGCGTGTTAGAGGCACCTGAACCGAATGCACGTCGCCCTCCCCAACGCCCCCTCAAAGAGTTTTAGCATATCCACCTTAGGTTTTCCCGCACCCCTGGGGGAAAAAGGTATTACATGCTAGCATGGGAGCAAGCCCAACAGCCGCGGCCTTCTCTCTCACTATGTCTCTCATATAGGATGTAGAGCGGCTGGGGCCCAACCTATGTCGGGGAAGGCGGTCATTCCCCGGGGGGGAGCAGGAGCGCCTGGGCGGTGCTGAGAGAAGACTCGAAGCATTAACTCTGTTCCACACACCCGGCAGGGGGTGGCTTAGAGACTGAGGAAGAGGCCTAAGGAGGCGTCTTCAAAACTCGTCGGCGCCGGTGTGCCGGGTGCTGAGGCAGGACCGGAGGCAAGGTAGCTGTCCGGCCTGCAGATTTCCTATTCTTTCAGGAGGGGAAGACCCTGCAGAGGCCATACCCTGCCCAGACCAGGGGGAGGTAATGTATGGCAAATACACCACGAGGGTTGTGAAGCCGGACGTGGGAAATGGTGCGGTGGTAGGTCCAGCCTAAAGAAGGGGGGACTCTACAGACACGGGGCCGAGGCAGCGGGGCTGCCTGAGGGAAATGCGGGTCCGCTGAGAGGGGGACCGTACCGCGGAGAATACATCACGGGGAGTTAGCCTGAAGAGGGAACTATGCCCGTGGAGCCCGACCCCAGTACAGAGCCCAAGACTCGTACTGGGTCTGGCCGCGAGTTGCTCTGCTGAATTCGTGGGCCAGAAGGCTAGGGAGGAAAAAGCATCCAGGCAGCGACACTCAGTGGCTGACCTGGGATAGAAGGCGCACTGGATCACATTGGTGAAGGGCGCAAGATGCAAGCGGAACACCCGGTCGGTTGTGCCGCGTTACCGAGTTCTACCGGCTCGGACCTGACAAAACACGGGACGAGACCGAATCAACCCTTAGATTGTAAAATCTGGCAAAGGTATTGGGTGTTGCCCAGCCCGCTGCTCTGCAGATGTCTGCTAGGGAGGTGCCGTGGCTTAGCGCCCACGAGGACGCCACACTTCTAGTGGAGTGTGCTCGGACCTGCAGGGGGGCGGGCACGCCCTGGGTGTGATAGGCAATAGCATCAACGACCCAGTGGGCTAGCCTCTGTTTGGAGACGCCGTTCCCTTTCCGCCACCGCCAAAGCAGACAAAGAGCTGCTCAAAGTATCTAAAGCTCTGCGTGCGGTCCACATAGGTAAGCAAAGCACGCACCGGACACAGCAACGAAAGAGCTGTGTCTGCCTCCTCCCGAGGCAGTGCTTGCAGGTTCACGACCTGGTCCCTGAAAGGGGTCGTGGGAACCTAGGGCACATAGCCCGGTCGGGGTCTCAGGATAACGTGAGAAAGTGCCGGACCGAACTCCAGGCAAGAGTCGCTGACAGAGAACGCTTGCAGGTCTCCTACCCTCTTGATTGAGGCTAACGCGATCAGGAGGGCCGTCTTCAAGGAGAGGGCCTTGAGCTCGACTGAATCAAGCAGCTCAAATGGGGGTCTCTGAAGGCCCGAGAGGACCACTGAGAGATCCCAAGAGGGAAACAGGTTAGGCCGGGGAGGATGTAGTCTCCGGGCGTCTTTCAGGAACCTGATAATCAAGTCGTGCTTACCAAGGGACTTGCCATCTACTGCGTCGTGGTGGGCTGTGATAGCAGCTAGATACACCTTCAAGGTGGAGGGGGGCAGCCTCCCCTCCAATCTCTCCTGCAAGAATAGAAGCACTGACCGAACTGCGCATCTCTGTGGGTCTTCGCCTCGGGAAGAACACCAATTCGCGAACAAACGGCACTTTAGTGCATAGAGTTGCCTGGTTGAGGGAACTCTGGCTTGATTGATCGTATCTACGACAGCAGGTGGTAGATTTACTAGATCTAGAGATTCCAGAGGTCTGGGTGCGGATGCCAGAGGGTGCCCCGTCCCTGAGAAAGAAGGTCCTTCCTCAGGGGGATTTTCCAGGGAGGGGCTGTCATGAGGAGCGTGAGTTCCGAAAACCAGGTGCGGGTGGGCCAGTAAGGGGCCACCAAGGCGACCTGTTCCTCGTCCTCCCTGATCTTGAACAGCACCGATGCAAGAAGGCTCACTGGGGGAAATGCGTACTTGCGCAGCCCCCGGGGCCAGCTGTGTGCCAGCGCATCTGTCCCGAGGGGAGCGTCCGTCAGGGAATACCTGGGGGTGGAGCCTCCACTCTCCGCTGGGCGAAAACCTGTTGCGACAGCGCGTCCGCCGTCATGTTGCGTTTTGCCAGGGATATGAGTGGCGAGCAGCGACCTGAGTCACGGCTGACTCCAGAGGAGGAGATGGCGGGCGAGTTATGACATATGACGAGAGCGCACGCCGCCCTGGCGATTTATGTACGCTACCGTCGCGGTGCTGTCTGAGCGAATCAGAACGTGCTTGCCTCGGATTAGTGGAATAAACCTCCGTAGAGCAAGAATAACAGTCATCAACTCTAGGCAATTGATGTGCCAACGCTGCCGGGGACCTTTCCAGGTGCCAGCGGCAGCGTGCCCGTTGCACATGGTGCCCCAACCCAGTTGAGAGGCGCCTGTGGTTACCACGACACGTCTGGACACCTGCTGCGAGGGAACTCCGGCCCGTAGGAAGCAGAGGTCTGTCCATGGGCTGAAAGTTTGATGGCAGGCAAGAGTGATTGTCACACGATGCGTGCTGTGGCGCCATGCCCATCTCGGGACTCGGGTCTGTAGCCAGTGCTGTAGCGGTCTCATATGCGTCAACCTGAGCGGTGCGACCACGGCTGAGGATGCCATATGCCCCAGGAGCCTCTGGAATTGTTTTAGAGGACCGCTGTGCCAGGCTTGAAGCGAGCAAGGCACCTGAGCACTGACTGGGCGCGCTCGTTGGTGAGACGCGCTGTCATTGAGATCGAGTCTAACTCCATACCGAGAAAAGAGATGCTCTGAACCGGGGTGAGCTTGCTCTTTTCCCAGTTGACCTGAAGCCCTAGATGGCTGAGGTGCCTGAGCACCTGGTCCCTGTGAGCACACAGTAACTCGAGAGTGGGCCAGAATGATCCAGTCGTCGAGATAGTGGAGTATGCGGATGCCCACTTCCCTTAGGGGGGCAAGAGCGGCCTCTGTGACCTTGGTGAAGACGCGAGGGGACAGGGACAGGCCGAAGGGGAAGACCTTGTACTGATACTTCTGGCCGTCGAACGCGAACCGTAAGAAGGGTCGGTGTCGCAGCAAAATAGAGACGTGGAAGTACGCGTCCTTCAGGTCTTCCGGTGCGAACCAATCTAGCTGTCGAACGCAGGTGAGAATCTGCTTCTGCGTGAGCATTTTGAATGGGAGTCTGAGCAGGGCCCGGTTGAGAACTCACAAGTCCAAGATTGGTCGCAACCCGCCACTTTTTCTGGGTACGATGAAGTAAGGGCTGTAGAGACCCTTCTTCATCTTGGCTGGAGGGATGGGCTCTATCGCGTCCTTGAGGAGCAGTGTAAAAATCTCTGCTCGTAAGCCACTGGCTTGTTGGCCGCGCACTAGAGTGGAGCGAATACAGCTGAAACGATGCGGGAGCCGAGCGAACTGAATCGCAGAGCCGAGTCGGATGGTCCTGGCCAACCAGCGCGACGGGTTGGGAAGTAATAACCATGCGTCCAAACTCCGTGCGAGGGGGACTAGGGGACGATCACATTTGATGTACCGGGCGGGGCTTCGCGGCGGGGGGGAGCAGGTAATAATGCGTCGGGAGGCAAAAGACCGTCCCGAGGCTGAGGTGCTGAGAAAAGACTCAAAGCACTTACCTTACTCCGCACACCCGGCAGGGGGCAGATTAGAGACTGAGGAAGAGGGCATCTTCGAAACTCGTCAGCGCTGGCCTGCCGGGGTTGGACAGTCGCAGGGCCGGAGGCGAGAGAGCTGCGTCCGGGAAACCGGGACTGGAGAGATGTAGGGCCGGGGTGCCGTGAGAATGGCACACACCGGCTGAATGACCCAGGGAGTGCGGGAATCGCTCTGTAGGTACTGCAGCCTGAAGGCGGTGCGGCAGGTGAAAACAAGGATTCTCTTCCCGGCCCTCCTCCGGGGGACAGAGTGGTCTTGAAACCATCTCCGGAGCGAACATCCGACTGCCTGGGGTGTCCGTCTCAGGAGCGCTTCGGAGCATTTCTGGTCCGAGAGGGGGTCCTGGAGACGGGGGGCATACGCCGCCTGCGAGGTGCTCGACGCTGGGGCTGAGAGCTGGGCCCAGGTTGCGGAGCTACCTGTTGTTGCTTTCTCGTCGCAGGGGGGGATGCCCTCGGCGAGCAGGCGGGGCGTGGGTGCGCTGACTGGGTGGCGCCGTGGCATGATGTGAGAAACTGTCCCCATCTGCTTCCTCACCACCGAGAACTGCTGGGCAAAGTCGTTGATGGTGTCGCCGAAGAGGCCGAGCTGGGAGGTCGGGGGCGTTGAGAAATCGTGACTTGTCAACGCCATGCATCTCGACCGTGTTCAGCCACAGGTGGCGCTCCTGGACCACGAGTGTGGCCATCGTCCACCCGAGTGCCTGCGCCGTGACATTCGTAGCTCTGAGAACAAGGTTGGAGCAGAGCGCAGTTACTGTAGCACATCGGGGTTGGAACTACCCAGGTGCAGATCTTGAGTGCCTTGGCTTAGTGAATTTGCAGGAGAGCCATGGCATGCAGGGCGGAGGCGGCCTGTCCAGTGGTGCTGTAGACTTTTGAGGTCAGTGATGACGTCATTCTATGGCTCTGGAGAGTAGTACCGTTCAGTCCCGCCAGGTGGCGGTGTTCCGCCATCCAGGGTAGTGAGAGCGGACAAGCGGAGGGCGGTTCCAACCGCGTTGGCTCGTCATGCACTTCCGGGAACGACGGAACCAAGGGGGGGGCGTGGCTATAAGCGGCGCCGTGACCCGAGGAACCGATCGAATAGCCGAGGGGGGGGGGGGGGGGGGGGTGGGGGGGGGGCGGAGATCTCCAGTCCAGGCGGCCCGGGAAAGCATAGCGGACATCTGCAAATCAGCCTCAGACTGGGCGAGCAGACCCGGAGGTGGCAGCCCAGGCGAGCCATCAGCATCAGACGCCGCTGTGACGCTCTCCGATGCAGCGGCGATGTTGTCATCCAATTCTGGGAGCTCAAGGGAAAATGCCGGCTGGCCGGGAAGCGAGCCGCACTCTTCCCGAGCTCGGACGGAAGCAAACAAGCGTGTTGGGGGCGGGTGGTTCGTGGGGATTTACCCGGCAAAACCGAGCCTGTGGTCATCCCCAAATCGCCTTCATTGCCAGCCGGGTCGACCTCAATCCCGTGGGAAGAAGGAACGACGCGGGGGGCGGCTGAAGTGGCTTTCTCTCATGACAAAAGAAAGCATGACCGCAATGTTGCCATGGTTATGTTCTCGCACTGAGAACATGAACCATTCATAAAACGCTGCCTGCGTGTGATCGCAGCCCAGGCACGCGAGGAAGCTTTTATGACCGTCAGAAGTGGAGGGATATCAACCGCATCCAGGAACTACACAGAGGCGGAAAGACATCTATAAAAAGACGCGTCCTGAAAAGGACATTCAACGCCTGCTGTGTATTGCTCTTTTATGAGTGGGAACTCAAACTCTTTTAGAGAAAATATACTCTTTTAGGAGGAGAACACTCTTTCAAACAGAAAGAAGCGCTGTCGAAGCGCCCAGGGGCGTGAACTGCACAGCGTGCAGAGAGAGAGACGCCAGCTGGAAATGTGCCGTGCGGATCCAACAGCAATGCTTCTCGCTGATAGAGGTGAGTGAAACAGGTGTGTGTTTCAGCTGCTTGCGGTACAACCATTCGGCTCCGAAGAAAAATTCTGACTGACATTCGCTGCCCCGCTTCCCCTTATACCCGTATGTCCGGGGCGGGGCATGCAAATTCTGTCTGCCAACTTGACATTGGCCTTTTCTCAGGTTCAGAGGTACGATTCGGCGTCCAAGAAGACCCCTTGTGTCACTTCCTTCGACACTACGTCGAGAGAGTGACAGAAGGGGAACCTGATCTATCGCCATTCCAGCATTACTCATTGAAGTATATATGACTAAACGAAGGGCTGGTCTGGCATGTTTCCATAAAGTCAAACAAAGACACGTCATCAACTCATTGTCAACTTTTATCAGAAACCTTGAAGTTCTAATTCAGTTTTGCCTTCCCAAGGGCAGAGCAGCTATAAAAGACTTTCAGCAAGGCATCAAAATCCCAAACCAGCTGTACCTCATGGCAGATGAGCAATACAATCAAATTACAAGAGTGTATTGTAGTATAACCATGCAGGGACATATTCTGTCCCCTCAGATGACGTGACATGTGGATTTCATAAACAGATCATGCCAGCACATAGCCAGTAGTGAGACATGGGCTGATGAGACAAGAAACATCAGCATCTCTGTCATGCTGACAGAAAAGAAAGAGCGCTGTCGCTAATCATTAAGGAAATCAAATATGAGGAGTCTTGCCAGACAATCTGCCAAGAGTTATGACATGCATACTGTATGTAGGGAGGGAATTCACGAATGGAGGGAATGAGATAAATGGAAATACAGACGGGTGAAGGCTGTACTGTCTGATGGGAAGAGAGAGAGAGAGAGGGAGAGAGAGAGAGAGAGCAAGAGAAAGCGCATGAGTGCGTGTCTGTGCAGTATAGAATGAGTCACCATTGCAGGTCATTCCAAGTCCCTTTCAACAGGTGACTCATTTTCACCTCCTTAAAAATATTCCCGACAGAGCTGACAACTGTGACAACTGTGACAACTGTGTGTGTGTGTGTGTGTGTGTGTGTGTGTGTGTGTGTGTGTGTGTGTGTGTGTGTGTCTGTGGTGGAGAATGTCTTTAAAGGAATTAAATGATTCTTAAATAAAGTAAAACATGTTTGTTTGTATTTTTTTTTCTAATACTTACCAAATGTTTTATATTAGGGGCAGGATTAGGGAGAGACTTTAGTAACTATAATTAGCATTATATAAAAATGAGAGGTAACATTTTTCAAGATTTTGATTTTGGCTTGTCAAAGCCTTGTCTGAATGTTATATAACAAAATTAAGTTTAAGGTTATAGATAGAAAGATGGGGCCATAGTTAAGTATAAGGCATGTCCTAATTTAGATAGCTAAGTGTGTTTGTGTGTGCTTAGTGATAGTGTAAATGGCTGGATTTCTGCCAGTGAATCTCTCCTGTACCTCAATACAAACATCAGGCCCAGACATCATCACTCACTCCACATTTTCATAGAAAAGCTGCTTCCAAATCCATAAAAGATGAGGACACTCCAGCCTGCGCTCCCATCACTTTGATCCCTCACAGTGTGTACGTACACACGCGCGCTGTGATGTCATATGATGATTCAGAATTGAGGACAAATATCATCACACAATGTTTGCTAATTCTGATTTAATCTGTACCTCTTCCTCTAAAATGATCAGTTCCTGTATTCTCCCTGCTGTTTTCTCCTTTCTCTCATTATTCTTAATCTTTATTCATCATTACAGCTCACCATGCATTTTCTCTTCTCCTTTTCTGTCATTCTGTCTTCTCTATTCTATTCTTTATCGTCTCGTCTCTCCTCTGAAGGGCACAGCATCTGCAGTGTCCTCCAAAGAACATCACATACCATGATTTCCATCATTCCAGAAAAGATGATTGATTCCACTTGTCTGTTGTTCCAATGAAAATGCAAAGCCTTGTAGTGCCTCTGCCGTGTGAATACTAATAATTTAATTGTATAACTTAAAGTCTAATTACATTCATGAGGTTATATTTGCATTGATGTTAACCTACCTTTTCTCTAAAGTTGAACAATTGCTTGTGTTCATGAATCTCTTTATAATCTTAATAAAATCAAAGGCTTGAAATATTTTTACAATATTTTATTGAGTTTTTAAATGGTATTGAAATGAACGTACTGTGTTGTGACTTACTATTACAGTTAAAGTGGATCTGAGTGGCTGGTTTAGTCAAAGCAGTCAGCCATTAGGACAATCATGTGTCATTACACTCATAATGAGTCTAAATAACTCATCTCCAACCCAGCTCAGCAACTGCACAATTTATAATAGATAAAGAAAGCTCATGCCTACAAATATGTCAAATGAAAGCGAAAGCATGGCCTTTAAATGAATAAATGCCCAACAAATAAAGTCATAAACAAATCATTAGAGGCAGAATTGAATCTTCTGTCAAGCCGGGATATATTGCCTTGTGTGTTCAATTAATCAAAGAGTGTCCTTTTTTAAGAAATTGCAAAGATAGTCCAAAGAACAATTACTAGGACTATAAAACAATTTAACCCAAAAGAACACCCAACAGGTGGTCCCACAGGACGGATGCAGCATGCGAGACATATGACCCAAAATGCATGGGCTTAATTAAAAATAATCAAAGAATGTTAATTGACTGTGTAATGTATAAAATTGGAGCATTAAACACACATGCAAGTCTTTGATAAAAAAAAGAAAATTAAAAAAAATATGTTCAAACTTGCCGGTCACGAATGATCATGTAATGAGACACAATTCCCTGTCTGTCGCTCACTTCGACGATGTGTCGAAGAAGCGACACTAGGGGTCTCTCTTGAGTGCCGAATATGCCTCTGATCTATGAAAAAAGGCCAATGAGAAGTTGGCAGACAGTATTTGCATACCCCGCCCCCGGACATACGGGTATAAAAGCGGGGAAATACGTAGAGTTCATTCAGAAATTTGCTTCGGAGCCGATAGTCGTGCATGCAGTCAGCTGCGAGTCACACATCTGTTCCTGCTTCGGTTCCTCTGACGCTCTGCCTGCTGTTGGATCTACGGCGCACTTCAATAGCTTTTTTCCTTCTCTGCTCAGCAGTGCAGCTTGCCCATGGGCGCTGAAAGCTTAAAAGAGTTTATTTAAAAGAGTGATTTTCTCTATAAAATAATATTTTCCTCTAAAAGAGCATTTGCACAGTGGCGTTGAACGTCCTTTTCAGGACGCATCTTTATAAAGATGCCATTCCGCCACTGTGTAGTTCCTGGATGCGGTAGAGTCCTCTCCGCTTCTGATGGCCACAGGCGTTGTCTCGTGCGTCTGGGCAGCGATCACACTGAGGCAGCGTTTGTGGATAGTTCATGTTCTCACTGCGAGAGCATGACCATGGCAACTTTGCGGTCACGGCTCGCTTTCAATAAGAAGCACGCCACCCCCCTGCATTGCACCATCTTCCCACGGGATTGAAGACAATGTAGCTGACGATGGAGGCGATCTGGGGATGGCAGCGAGTGCAGCTCCTTCGGGTACACCCCCTCGGATCACCTGCCCCCCCAGCACGCTCGTTGACTCCTGTCTGTGCTCGAGGCAACAGCGGCTTGCCTCACAGCCAGCCTGCCTATCCTCTAGAGCTCGAGGTGGATGAGCTTGCCGCTGCTTCGGAGAGCGCGGCGTCTGACACGGATGACTACCCTGGGCTGCCGCCTTCGACCAGCACGTCCAGGCTGAGGCTGACGCGCAGATGACCGACATGCCTTCCTGTGCCGCCGCCAGCGTGGGGCTGGACTGGAACCCTCCATCCTCACCACAGCCTTCACGGTTGGATCACTGGTTCCTGGCACCGCTCACAGCCTCGACCCCCCCCCGGTCCCGTTTTTCCCGGAAGTGCATGATGTGCTGACGTCTTCATGGAGAGCACCCCTCTCCACTCGTCACAAAGCCACTCGCTCATCCACTCGACGGCGGAGTGGCCCATGGGTACACGGCGATTCCCCAGGTGGACAGGGTTGTTGCGCTCCACCTGTGCCCCGGGAACCCTACCACCTGGCGGGGTCACACAGTGCTCCCCTCCAAGGCCTGTAGGACAGCGTCTTCATTGACTACCAAAGCCTAAAGCACCGCCAGACATGCCGCTTCCGCCTTGCATGCCATGGCCCTCCTGCAGGTCCACCAGGCTAAGGCACTTAAAGATCTGCATGGGGGTAGCCCTGATCCCGACGTGTTGAAGGAACTGCGCTCAGCAACCGACCTCGCCCTCAGAGCCACGAAGGTCACAGCACAGTCACTCTGGCAGGTGATGGCCACACTCGTGTTCCAGGAACGTCACCTTTGACTGAACTTGGTCAAGATGCATGAGAACAACAAGGTTTTCTTCCTCTGCTCCCCTGTCTCCCAGTTCAGCCTCTTCGGCGACACCATCGAGGACTTTGCCCAGCAGTTCTCCGCGGTGAAGAAACAGACGGAGGCCATTTTGCACATCCTGGGCCACCGCAAGCCTGCCGCCATGGGCCATGCCCCGTCTGCTCGCCGAGGGCGTCCTTCTGTGGTGAAGAAACACCCTGCTCCGCCTCAACCTGGGCCCAGCTCTCAGCCCCCACGTCGAGCACCCCGCAGGAAGCAGACACCCCCCGCCTCACGGACCCCCTCGAGGACCCGGAAGGCTCCCAGGTGCTCCTGAGACGGTCGACCCAGAGAACAAGACGTTAGCTCCGGAGCTGGTATGCAGACCACTCCGTCCCCCGGTGGAGGGCCGGGAGGAGAATCTTTTGTTGAAGTTATTTAATTTGCCGTACCCACATTCTCAATAACAGAGGTATTTCCTTTGTCTTTGGGTCACCTGGCCCGCAAATGCCATTCTCACGGCACTCTGCCGCCAGATCTCAACAGTCCCAGCATGCTGGATGCGGACCCCCCACCTTCAGCCCCACGACTGTTCCCCGGCCGGTTGGTTCTGAACAGTCTAGAGCATGCCTCCGTCACTAACCTGCCCCCTGCCAGGTGTGCGGAGCAAGGTAAGTGCTTTGAGTCTTTTCTCAGCACCAGAGCCTTGGGACATGTCCTTGCCTCCCGACGCCGTATTACCTGCTCCACCCCGCTGCGAAGCCCCGCCAGGTACGTAAAAAATAATCGTCCCCTTGGTGCCCCTAGCACGGAGCTTGGATGCGTGGCTTTCACTTCACAACCCGTCACGCTGGCTGGCCCGGACCATCCGACTCAGTTACGCAATTCATTTTGCCAGGCCTCTGCCCCCCTTCGCGAGCGTCTGCTTTACTGCAGTACGCGGCGAGAAGGCCAAATCCCTGCGCACGGAAATAGCTACTCTCTTACTCAAAGACGCTAATAGAGCCAGTCCCTCCAACAGAGATGTAGAAGGGTTTCTACAGCCCTTACTTCATCGTACCAAAGAAAGGCGGTGGCTTACGACCAATCTTGGACTTGCGAGTTTTCAACCAGGCTTTACACAAACTCCAGTTCAAAATGCTCACGCAAAAACACATCTTAACTGGCGTCTGGCATCTAGATTGGTTCGCAGCGGTAGACTTGAAGGACGTGTACTTACACGTCTCAGTTCTGCCTCGACACCGACCCTTCCTACGGTCCGCGTTCGATGGCCAGGCGTATCAGTACAAAGTCCTCCCCTTCGGAGAGTTACTATGCACTCACAGAGACCAGGTGCTCAGGCACCTCAGCCGTTTGGGGATTCAGGTCAACTGGGAAAAGAGCTATCTCGCCCCGGTTCAGAGCATCTCTTTTCTCGGCATGGAGTTGGACTCAGTCTCAATGTCAGCACGTCTCAGAACTCTGTTTTCTGTGGGCAGGAGTACCCTTGCAGCAGGTGTCCCAATGCGTCTTGGTCACGGCCGACGCCTCCAGATTGGGTTGGGGTGGCGCGTGCAACGGACACGTACGTATGTAACCTAGATGGTTTCATTGCTGTCAAAGCTGACGCAATGCATATGGACAAAGATTTGAGAGCCATATGATGGAAGGCAAGATTTTCACCAAAGGGAATTGCCAAAATAACACATTTAACAAATAACACATCACACATTTTTTCAAAACACTTCCTATGCCGGCCATTGGTCAAATTAAACAGATAGATCCACCTCAAACATATGGCTGCTCAAACAAACAGAGCAATGTTGAAATCAACCTACAAATGGGTTACTTATAGTCGCAGCATATTAATTTGAGAAGGAGAAAGTAATTTAACATTAAATTACAACAACAACAACAACAATAAAATAGCTTAAATATCTCTGGAAAATATATGGCTGATTGTGTCTGTCTTTGCTCCGTTCAATAAACCAAATCCCCTCTTTGGAATGGCTGAAAGCAATCACTTGAGAATCACAGTGACAGATAAATTTTGGCCAATCACCCTTATCTATCAGTTTCCAAGGAAACACCAATGAGCTGTCAGCAAACACAGCTGTCATTCAAACAATCAGTGTTCCAAAGTTGTGGCCAAACATTGTGCGGCACTAGCAGCATGCAGGGACGGTAAAGAATGATAAGATCCTACAACACATTCCAAATCACAATTTAATAACAAACTATCACAGACATTCTCTTTTGTTAAACAAAGCCTTGTTAAATACACAGATCGTAATCATCACGAAAATAGGCTGGTTAACGTTTTTTCCTCATGAAATCCATTGTTAGTTTAAATATAAAATATAAAACGTCCTTCTTTCTGTCAACTAAATGTTTCATTAATAATTACAGACAGAATGTTGAGATGTCTATGGCCACATACACACTAAAGCGATTCGGGAATAACAACTGCATTTAAATGCAGGAGTGAGTCCCCTACATTTTCATTCCATGTGTGTACAGAATACAGGGGTTACTCCATTACAATTGCGATTATTGACAAGTGATTACCATAACAACTAGGGATTGCATGACTACATGACTATTTTTAAAGTCGACTAATTGAGCCCATTAGCTGACAATCGACGAAATCGACTAGTTGTGACGTAATTCTCTAACACAAAACTCCATACTACATAATACAAATATTAGTTCCCTGTCTGTCGCTCACTTCGACGTTGTGTCGAAGACGCGACACTAGGGGTCTCTCTTGAGCTCCGAATATGCCTCTGATCTAGAGAAGTTTATTTATTTATCTATTGAATTTACTTCATTTGCCACCCCCTTAGACGGGGCTGCGGTACCCACATTCTCAATAACAGAGCTATTTCTTTTGTCTCTGGGTCACCTGGCCCACAAATGCTGATCTCACGGCACTCTGCCGCCAGATCCCTACAGTCCCGTCGCCTTCAGCCCCACGACTGTTCCCCGGCCGGCCGGTTCTGACGAGTCTAGAGGACCTCCTCCTCAGTCACTAACCCGCCCCCTGCCGGGTGTGCGGAGCTAGGTAAGTGCTACGAGTCCTTTCTCAGCACTAGAGCCTCGGGACGCGTCTTCGCCTCCAGATGCCGTACTAACTGCTCCGCCCCGCTGCTCCGCCCCGCCAGGTACATCAAAAATAATCGTCCCCTTGGTGCCCTTAGCACGGAGTTTGGATGCATGACTTTCACTTCCCAACCCGTCACGCTGGCTGGCCTGGACCATCCGACTCAGTTACGCAAATCAGTTTCCTGGCCCCCGCCCCCCTTCGTGGGCATCCGCTATTCCGCAGTACATGGCAAGCATGCCAAATCCCTGCGCACGGAAATTGCTACTCTTTTACTAAACAAAGACGCGATAGAGCCTGTCCCTCCAACCGAAGTGAAGAAGGGTCTCTACAGCTCTTACTTCATTGTACCCAAGAAAGGCGGCGGCTTACGACTGATCATGGACTTGCGAGTTCTCAATCGGGCTCTGTTCAAACTCCTGTTCAGAATGCTCATGCAAAAACATATCTTAACTTGCGTCCGGCATCTAGATTGGTCCGCAGCAGCAGACCTGAAGGACGCGTACCTTCACGTCTCAATTCTGCCTCGACACCAACATGTTCGACGGCCAGGCGTATCAGTACAAAGTCCCCCCCTTCGGCACGTCTCTGTCCCCTCGCGTCTTCGCGAAAGTCACAGAGGCTGCCTTTGCCCTGCTCCAAGAAGCCGGCATTCGCATACTCAATTACCTCAATGACTGGCTCATTCTGGCCCACTCCCGAGAGTGACTATGCGGCCACAGAGACTAGGTGCTCAGGCATCTCAGCCGTTTAGGGCTTTCAGGTCTACCAAGAAAAGAGCTAGCTCGCCCCGGTTCAGAGCATCTCTTTTCTTGGCATGGAGTCAGACTCAGTCTCAATGTCAGCATGCCTCACCAACGAGCATGCACAGTCAGTGCTAAAATGCCTCGCCGCCTTCAGGCCAGGTACGGCAGTCCCTTTAAAACTTTTCAAGATCCCTGGACAGACCTCTGGTTTCTGCGGACAAGGGTCCCTTGCAGCAGGTGTCCCGATGCGTCCTGGCCACGACCGATGATGGTAGCACCACCACGGTAGCGTACATAAATCGCCAAGGTGGCATGCACTCCCGCTCCCATGTGATGTATTCGCCACTCTTACCTCTCCCCTTCCGGACAGGTGTGGTCTCCGCAGGGTCATTTCCCCCTGAAAGAATAGGAAACTGGGTAAGACCCCCTTTCCTCGATGCGTAAGGGCCCAGGCCGTTCTTGCTCTATGCGGAGAAACATAGAGAGAAAAGAGGCCCAGCCAGGCTCGGCCCATTCCCAGGCTGGCAAGCGTCACCTTGTTCCCCTGTCTGTGCAGTCTGACACAGCTGGTAGCCTTTGAACGTAGAATACCTGCCCGCTCCTGTGTCAGCAGTACACGTACATGGCTCAGCTCATGGTGTGATTTAAATTGGTCTAGGTTACGTATGTAACCTCCTTTCCCTGATGGAGGGAACGAGACGTTGTGTCCTCCCGGCCACGTCGCTGCGCCAAGCCACTGTTGTGGCCGGACCATTTCTGGCTCCTCAGAAAAATCCTGAATGAACTCGACGTATTTCCCCACTTTTATACCCGTATGTCCGGGGGCGGGGTCTGCCAACTTCTCATTGGCCTTTTTTCATAGATCAGAGGCATATTTGGCGCTCAAGAGAGACCCCTAGTGTCGCTTCTTCAACACAACGTCTCGTTCCCTCCATCAGGGAACGGAGGTTACGTATATAACCTAGACGTTAACTATGTGTAATAAAAGTCATGGTTTAAATTAGTAAATGGAGTAGAAGTTGGTGGCCAATGTTAAAACAATGGGATTTTTTTATGAACTGTAAGATTAATGAAAAAAATTCCATACAAAATGTACTGTGGAAGAGCACATTGCATTGATGCATTCTAAATTGTTATCTGGATGATGAAGGCAGTTGTAGGGTGACCAAATTCCTGCTTGTGGAAATTGGAACAGCCCCCTCCCAGCAAAAATTTAATTGAAATATCTTTACCTAGGTGCAGATCAATGCGAAGTAGAGGGTGCATCCACATCTGTAACTGTTGTCACCATGTACTTTTCGCTGGCAGCAATTTTTCTTAATTTGCTCTTGTCTTTCAAGAGTTTTTCGTAAATTGCAGAGCAGTCCAGTCCAGAATTAAGACCTACGAAAAGCATTGCCTTCATGACTGTTACACAAGTCGAGATTTATCCGGTGTCCATGATGCATTCATTAATAAGAACACACGCTATGACTCCGAAGTTGATGGTCTTGCTCTCCAACTCATGAAAAACGTTTGCCCATCTCTCAGACACGGCCGTCTTGTTCATGCTCCACTCATCAAAGAGCGCGGTTTCGTCAATCAAACTGAGAGCAGGGTTTCTGGAATAGAAGTGTTTGAGGCTGCTCTGAATGTCTTTCCACTCTGGGATGTCTCTCAGTAGGGCACACTCAAGTTTTTCTGTGTTCTCCATGAGTGGCTCCAATTTTGGCCTGCAAGACTTTTCTCGGGTTATGAATGTGTAAAGTTATGGTCGTGCACAACAGAATGATAAGCAAAAGAAAGTCCTTTACATGTGTGCACATTGTCAGATTCAGAAATTTGCTTCACAAAAAAAAAAAAAATAAATCGCTAACACTTGTATCACATATGTAAAGAGAAATTTTAGGAGTGGGGAAGTACGGGACAAAACACAATTTCAGGACAAAAGTCAGGACACTTGAAAAAGTGCTTGAAAATGTGACTGTCCCAGGAAAAACGGGAGGCACTGAAAGCACTAAAAGGTGAACTGACAAATGCATTTAGCTGCAATGTGTAAGTGGCCTATGTGTATGAATCCAGGCTGTATGTGACATGTATGTTTCCAATGAGACTATCTGGGTGAGAAGGCACAGTCTGGTTAAAGTTGAGTTCAAGCCAGACCAATTACCCGAAGCGCCCACAGAGACTACGATTCCCTTTCACAGCTAGTAATTAACCTAATGAACTGATTATAGCCTCTGCAGTATGTGTCTATGCTGGTTTTTGTGTGTATGTGCATGTGTGATCTAATTAGGGACTAACTCATATAGTGCAAAAATATATTACCTCTGAGGGATCGCCTTAATAGGAGTAACAGTGTCAGATCCCAGACATGGGGTGTGCTAATGGGAACTGCTACACAAATACAAGATTTTACAGATTTTAACCAGTGAACAGATCAGAGTCAGAGATGAGAGACAACTGATAAATGCTAAACCTACATAACCCACCAACACAAGTGCTCAGTGGTGCAGAACCATAGTGTGCATGCTTGATCTGTCCATAGACAGGCTTACAATTTGTTGTCCTCATTAGGTTATGATAAAAAAAATGGACACAGATAAGCCAGAAAACAGTATTTACCTTGAGAAAAACGTATCTCGTGCACATATGTTGCAAGAGGAGTTTAATACTTTAGGCTGAAACATAATCTACGCAAGCATGTCAACGCAGGCCCTTCTAGCTACACAAGCTCGATTTTGTGTGCCGTTGCGTTCCAAAATGTGTCTGACTGCAATTCATAACACAACTCAAGTATACGAGGAGCGCTATAGCGGACATTAGTGTAAACAGTTTGTTTCCAGTGGAGGTCTGTACAGGATTTTTCCGGGGATGCCAATACTGTATGTAAAACACTTTTGAGAGATCAAACCAATAAAGATTGCAGTGGGTTTCAATATGTTTTATTATATATGTCTTGCTGGTACGGCTCCTGTACACAGATGATGCCCTACCCCTAATAACTTAAAATGGTTTGATAACTACTGATGTGTTATAATCTTTCTGATCACCAACCCAACACTTGTCAATAGAGTAAATGTACAGAACAAAACACACAGTCCCATCTACAGACTATGATTAATGCAAATATTTATAAATAAATATCAGGCCCCATTTCAGGCCCCATTTCTACTAACCTACAGTATTTGTAGAGTAACTACATCCTCCATTGGTTCACTGACACAAATTTATAGGCTATAAGATCCTGTCATTCAGTCTTACATGTGTTTTTAGATCTTCCAATTAGTTTTATTTCCTCTATATTTTGGAAATTTTCAGTTTCTCTCCCCCCTGATGTTGCGTTAACCACAAGCAGAATTGATGACACATTAACATGATACTAAAAGCTGATTTGCTTGAATGGTTATCTGTGATAATGATGGTCATTAATGCGGAAGGAGGCAAGTCGCCATTTTGCCTTTTTTTATGGGTGCATTTTGGATGGAAGATGATATTGTGTCATTTGATTATTAATTTTGATTGGTCAATTTACTAATGAGAGGAGGCTTCGTGCTGTCAGCCTCTTCTGGCTTTCATACTGATTCATACAGTGATTACATCTCACCTGGGCCACCGCACATGAAAGAAAAAATTACAAATACATATTTTCTGCCTTTCTTGGTGCTATATTTTTAAAATGGATTGCCACGGTATGGAAGGCAGCAAAATCGATCGCTCCAAAGTCGCTCAATTAAAGTGTTGACAGTTTTGTTGATTATAAACAAGACTGATAGTTTTAATGCATCGCTCGTTACAGAGACGTGGCATATCACCATTTGCGTGTCGAATTAACAGGTTTATAGATCTGTAACATCTTAATTCAGTAAATATTCACATCCTCACTGCGCACGCTCACACTGAACTCAACAAGTGTTTAACAAGCAGCTGATAGCTGTACAAGGGAGAGAGGGAGGAAAAGATTATTTATTTGCGCAGATTGTGGAATTACAGTTTTTGATACAAAGACATGATTATTGATTTGATTTGTTTATCTGCATGGATTGGTTTACCAGTTCTCAGCTACATAATGTGCAAATTCCCCACATTATGAACCTGGAACATGCAGAATTGATTACATTTGTGCACAATACCCACATCCACATTGGATTTCATGCCCTGATAATAATATTAATATTTATTATTACTACATTAAGAAATTACAGAATTATATTAGGCCTACAACTGTATTAGAATAACTATATTAATATTAGTGCTGTCAGTCGATTCAAAATTTTAAGTTGTGATTAATCACATTTTTTTTTGTAGTTAATCACGATTAATTGCAGTTTTTAAAAGTACTGAAATTTGACACTTTATATACTTCTTTTCTTGTCAAAACTCATTTATTTCCATTTTATGAAAGAAATCAAAACAACTTGTAACAAATGCTTTTTTTCCCCCAATTTGGAATGCCCAATTCCAAACACGTTCTAAGTCCTAATGGTGATGTAGTGATGTAGTGGCAGAGGACAAATCTCAGTTGCCACGCATCTTATCACATGGCTTGTTAAGAGCTTTACTGGGGAGAAATAGCGAGTGTGGAGGCTTCATGCCATTCACCGCGGCATCCACACACAACACAACACGCACCCACCGAGAGTGAACCACATTACAGTGACCATGAGGAGGTTACACCTTGTGTCTCTACCCTAGCATCCGGGCCAATTTGGTTGCTTAGGAGACCTGACTGGAGTCACTCAGCATACCCTGGGATTCAAACTTGCCAACTCCAGGGGTGGTAGTCAGTGTCTTTACTCACTGAGCTACCCAGCCCCCCTAATATAATGTTTTATTAAAATTTTCCAAATAAAACCTTCCACAATATAGACAGAAATGCACTAATATAGCACCATTTCAAGTAACATTAAATGTTTCCCAATGTCTAGAACAAGTCCCCAAATAGGTTGCATTTTTATTGCAGTGGGCATTAAATCCCTTAAATTCTCATCCTCCACAATATTAATCTACTAATAGACTGTGGCTATCCACTTTGTTACAGTAACTGTGAAGTTGCGTTCATGATTCGTGTCAGTGCCAGCATCAAATGGCACTTTGAACTCACCATGAAAGTGCTTGAAAACAAACACACTTACCAAGGCGGAAAAACACTTGATTTCTATCACAAGTCTTATCTGGGCTTGTTTTGTAGCCTACATCAAATAGTGCTAAGAGCTCCTTTCTCCATCATTTTATCACTGACAGGGAAGCCTCATGGTTCTTTTATATCGAGATAATAACCTCCGCATCTCTATCATAGGAGAGAGCATAAAGGTCAACTTTAGCGTATAATTCCACAATCTGCTCTAATTAATATTATTATTGTAAGTAATATTTCTCAAAAAAAATTCTAAACTTGAATGCGGCATTGCTATGAGATCTGGTTAAACCTTCGAGATGATCTCACCTCCTGTTCTGTCCACAAAAACCTGGTGACATAGGGTTGTTTGAAATTTATAAGGAACTTGTGGTGAACAATAAAAGTGAATATGGACCACTGTACATTTAAAATGGTCAGCACACGTTCCAAAACTTAAACCAACGAAACACGTCTGATAATCTGTTCTGATAATTTGTGGAGCGAGCACAGAACCATCTCATGTGTGCTCACTCAGAACAGAGCTGTGTTTGAGCATCGCATGCAGACTATTTGATTAAATCACATGACAGCCCTTTGCCGTTTAATATCCACACAAGGTCATATCTTGATCTAGATTGTATTTAGATGGATCGTTCCACCCTACACAATGCAATAGAAAGACGTGTTGTTTTATTTGTATATATATTAAATATAAATATATACTCATGCGGTTGTGTGTTTGTGTGTGTGTAACTGTCCAGACGTCCAGCAGGGTTCTGTTATTCACTACAGGCTTTTCATTAATGCTGCAGTAAGGCTCTGCATGCCTACAACCAAGTAATGTTGCAGGTGTTTACATAGAATGGCTATCATTAGCTATCATCACTGCTCAAGGATATTCTCAGTTAGCTGTAAATCTAGAAGCAAGATAATGGCCATGTTCAGGAGCATTCATGCATCGGGTGAAGGGAAGACCATTTTTGGATATCCAGCGGATGTGCGAGTAAGTTTTAATAACCCACCATCCCACCACAAACAAATTCTCTGGTAATGATTGCATTATAACACAGGATCCGAATGATTTTCATGACGTTTGGTTTTGTTACAGTTCTTGAACATGCATTTATTTGGTGAAGCAGACAGAAACCCAGATTAAAATACTCACAGTGTTTCCTGTACTATCATTAAGCGCCGCAGCAACCCTCACTACTTCTATGTCTCTTCAGCATGACACAAAAAGCTCTACCAGAGTAGACTGATTCCCAATCAAATGACTCCTTTGAGCTGATTCTTTTGAATCTACAGCACAAGACATTACGTGCAACAGTGCAGTCTGATTCCCAAGGAAAGTATTCTTTTGGGAAGGAAATTTTTATTGAATCAACAACTATTGTCCAATTCCCAAATGAACAACTCTATGGGCTCTTTTAGTGAATCAAATAATCAGTTGGAGCTGACTGAATTAACTCACTCCAAATAAACCAAGAAATGTTACTGCTATGTGTACTTAAGGCTCAGGAGACTCATGAGATTTACTTACTGTTTGTTCATATGACAAATTTAGTTTTGTTGTACTAAGTAAATAATCTGAAAAAGAATTCTAAATGGACTATCTGGCAATTAAATATTTCATAATAAAATAAAACAATACAATTCTTTAAAAAATCTGTTTAATTTTAAACATGCTTACAGTATTGCTTATATGTCCCTCATGTCTGTAAAATCCACTTGTAAAATGCAATATATAAAATAAAATATAAAAATAAATAAAAATAAGCTGGTAAGAAATCTGAGTGGCTGGTAATTTTATTAATCTACAAAGTAATTTTATTCATGGGCTAAAAATGTAATTTCGGACCCTGGAGAGAAAGCTCCCTTGTTCGGCCTGTCATGCAAGATATTCTAATAAATAAAGACAAAAAAATCAGAGACAACTCCTTATCGCTATACAATGTTTTTGCTTTGTTAAACCTATAAAACAGAAGTTCCCCGTCTGTCGCTCACTTCGATGTTGTGTCGAAGAAACGACACTAGGGGTCTCTCTTGAGCGCTGAATATGCCTCTGATCTATGACAAAAGGCCAATGAGAAGTTGGCAGACAGTATTTGCATACCCCGCCCCTGGACATACGGGTATAAAAGTGGGGAAATACGTCGAGTTCATTCAGAAATTTTCTTTGGAGCCGATGGTTGTACTGCAGCGAGCTGCTAGTCACACACCCGTTCCTGTTCCTCTGACGCTCTCTGCTGTTGGATCTACAGCGGCTTTCTCCTTCCTAGCATGGCAGTGCAGTTTGCCCCAGGGTGCTTCGACAGCGCAGAGCATGTTAAAAGAGTGATATTTCTTTTTTTGTTTTTCCTCTATTAGAGCAATACACAGCGGCGTTGAACGTTCTTTTCAGGCCGCGTCTTTATAAAGATGCCATTCCGCCCCTGTGTAGTTCCTGAATGTGATAGAGTGCTCTCCGCTTCAGACGGCCACAGGCATTGTCTCGTGTGTCTGCGCAGCGATCACACAGAGGCAGCGTTTGTGGATGGTTCATGCTCTCACTGCGAGGGCATGACCATGGCAACGTTGCGTCGTGGCTCGCTTTCAATAGAAAGCATGCCACTCCAGCCGCCACCCCGCATTGCTCCTCCTTCCCACGGGATTGAGGACAATGCGGCTGGCGATGGAGGCGATCTGGGGATGGCAGTGGGTGCAGCTCTGCCGGGTACGCCCCCTCGGACCACCCGCCCCCCAGCACGCTCGTTGACTTCCGTTTGCGCTCGAGGCAATAGCAGCTCGCCTCAAAGCCAGCCTGCTTATCCTCTAGAGCTCGAAGTGGATGAGCTCGCCACTGCACCGGAGAATGCGGCGTTTGATGCGGATGACTCTCCTGGGCTGCTGCCTTTGGGCCAGCACGCCCAGGCTGAGGCTGATGCTCAGATGACCGACACGCTTTCCCGGGCTGCTGCCAGCGTGGGTTTGGACTGGAACCCTCCGTCCTCCCCACAGCCATCACGGTTGGATTTTCCGGCGGTACATGATGAGCTGACATCATCGTGGAGAGCACTGCACAAAGCCACTCGCTCATCTGCTCTCGCTACCCTCGACGGCAGAGCGGCCCACAGGTACACGGCGATTCCACAGGTGGATAGGGCTGTTGCGATCCACTTATGCCCCGGAAACCCTACCACCTAGCGGGGTCACCCTGTGCTCCCTCCAAGGCCTGTAGGACAACATCCTCGCTGACAGCAAAGGCCTACAGTGCCTCCACCTGCACGCCATGGCCCTCCTGCAAGTCCACCAGGCCCCAGGCCAAGACACTCACAGATCTGCATGGGGGTAGCCCTCGCCTCCCGACGCCGTACTACCTGTTCCGCCCCGCTGCACCGCCCCGCCGGGTACGTCAAAAATAACCGTCCCCTTGGTGCCCCTAGCGCGGAGCTTGGATGCATGGCTTTCACTTCCAAACCCATCACGCTGGCTGGCCCGGACCATTCGACTCGGTTACGCAATTCAGTTTGCCAGGCCCCCACCCCCCTTCGTGGGCGTCCGCTTTACCGCAGTATACGGTGAAAATGCCAAGTCCCTACACGCGGAAATCGCTACTCTTTAACTCAAAGACATGATAGAGCCTGTCCCTCCAACCGAAATGAAGATGGGTTTCTCCAGCCCTTACTTCGTGTACCCAAGAAAGGTTGCAGCTTACGACTGATCTTGGACCTGCGAGTTTTCAACCGGGCTCTGCTCAAACTCCCCTTCAAAATGCTCACGCAAAAACACTAGATTGGTTCGCAGCGGTAGACCTGAAGGACGCATACTTCCACGTCTCAATTCTGCCTTGACACTGACCCTTTCTATGGTTCGCATTCGACGGCCAGGTGTATCAGTACAAAGTCCTACCCTTCGGCATGTCTCTGTCCCCTCACGTATTCATGAAAGTCGCAGAGGCAGCTCTTGGCCCGCACCGAGAAGCCGGCATCCGCATACTCAATTACCTCGACGACTGGCTTATCCTGGCCCACTCGTGAGAATTACTATGCACTCACAGAGACCAGGTGCTCAGGCACCTCAGGCGCTTGGGGCTTCAGGTCAGAGCAAGCTCTTCCCGGTTCAGAGCATCTTTTTTCTCGGCATGGAGTATGTCTGAATGTCAGCACATCTCATCAACGAGCGTGCGCAGTCAGTACTGAGATGTCTCGCCACTCTCAGGCCAGGCACATCGGTCCCTTTAAAACATTTCCAGAGGCTTCTGGCGCATATGGCATCCTCCATGGTGGTCGCGCCGCTGGGGTTGATGCATATGAGACCACTTCAGCACTGGCTTCAGACCCGAGTCCCGAGACGAGTTTGGCGACGTGGCACGCACCGTGTGACGATCACCCCTGCCTGCCGGCAAACATTCAAATCCTGGATAGACCTCTGCTTTTTACGGGCAGGAGTACCCTTGCAGCAGGTGTCCCGACAAGTCCTGGTCATGACCGACGCCTCCAGATTGGGTTGGGGCACCGTGTGCAACGGGCATGCAGCCGCGGGCCGTTGGAAAGGGGCCCCGCTGCACTGGCACATCAACTGCCTAGAGTTGCTGGCTGTTTTCTTTGCCCTGCGGAAGTTCCTTCCGTTAGTTCGAGACAAACCTGTCCTAGTTAGGGCAGACAACACCACCGTGGTAGCATACATAAATCGACAAGTCGGCGTACGCTCCCGCCACATGTCACGACTCACCCCTCGTCTCCTCCTTTGGAGACTCAAGTCGCTGCATGCCACTCACATATCCAGCAACCTCAATGTGGTAGCGGACACGCTGTCACGACAACGCTTGCCCAGTGGAGAGTGAAGGCTTCACCCCCAGTCGATCCAGCTGATTTGGGAACGGTTCGGCAAGGCCCAGTTAGACCTGTTTGCCTCCCGAGAGACCTCCCACTGCCTGCTCTGGTACGCCCGAACAGATGCTCCCCTCGGGGCAGACGCATTGGCACACAACTGGCCTGCGGGGCTGCGCAAGTCCGCATTTCTCCCAGTGAGCCTTCTTGCACAGGTGCTGTGCAAGGTCAGGGAGGACGAGGAACAAGTCACTCTAGTGGCTCTCTATTGGCCCACCCGGGCTTGGTTCTCGGACCTCGTACTCCTCGCGACAGCCCCTCCCTGGCAAATTCCCTTGAGGAAGCCCTTCTGTCTCAGGGACGGGGCACGCTCTGACATCCGCACCCAGAACTTTGGAACCTCCACGTCTGGCCCCTTGACGGGATGTGGAAGATCACCTGCCGTCGAAGACACAATCAGCCAAGCCAGAGCTCCTTCTACCAGGCATCTTTACGCCCTGAAGTGGCACCTGTTCGCAAATTGGTGTTCTTCACGGGCTGAAGACCCACAGAGGTGTTAGGTCAGTGGCCTTATTTCTGCAGGAGAGGCTGGAGGAGAGGCTGTCCATCGCAGCCCACCATGACGCAGTAGATGACAAGTCTTTGGGTAAGCACGACTTAATTATCAGGTTCCTAAGAGGCGCCCGGAGGTTAAATCCCTCCCGGCCAAGCCTGTTCCCCTCATGGGACCTCTCAGTGGTCCTCTCGGGCCTTCAGAGACCTCCCTTCGAGCCGCTAGAATCAGCTGGACTCAGGGCCCTCTCTCTAAAGACGGCCCTGCTGATCGCGCTCGCCTCCATCAAGAGGGTCGGGGACCTGCAAGCGTTCTCTGTTAGCGACACTTGCATGGAGTTCGGTCCGGCAGACACGTTTGTGATCCTAAGACCACGACCGGGCTACGTGCCCAAGGTTCCTACCATGCCCTTTAGAGACCAGGTAGTGAACCTGCAAGCGCTGCCCCGGGAGGAGGCTGACCCAGCCCCTTCGTTGCTGTGACTGGTACGTGCTTTGTGTACCAACTTGGACTGCACACAGAGCTTTAGATGCTCTGAGCAGCTCTTTGTCTGCTTTGGCGGACAGCGGAAAGGGAACGCTGTCTCCAAACAGAGGCTTTCCCACTGGGTAGTGGACGCCATTTCATTGGCCTATCACACCCAGGCTGTGCCCCCCCCCCCCCCCCCCCCCTTACGGGTCCGAGCACACTCGACAAGGAGTGTCGACACAACGTCTCGTTCCCTCCATCAGGGAACGGAGGTTACATCAGTAACCTTGACTTTATGACTTAAAAAAAAAAATATATAAGAAAGAAAACAACATTTGTGTAATAATAAGTCAATTTGTGTGGATGTCTGGCATGTTGCAGAAGATATATTCAGAGAGAGACTGATCAGAGGTAAATTTCTGCAAAGTATTCAATTCACAATGCTATCCTATTTTTGGCCCATCAAATCTCTCAACCAATTAAACCAGACAGTGAAACAGTTAATCACTTACTGTGATACTATACTGTTCTATAGAACACCACAAACAGTCTACACACACACACACACACACACACACACACACACACACACACACACACACACACACACACACACACCCACAGCCACACACATAAACACTATCCAGGGGTATCTTTAAAATCTAACCTGTGAAATAATGTTATTGCTGAGTGCCTGTCCTGCTGTTTTTAATGTACTGCTGGAGGAGGTTTCCAAAATATCTTCCTCTCTCAAGTGGCTGGCGTCTCCCTGCCCGCTCCCATCACATTCGAACAACAACGGAGCAAAGCAACACACACTGCCTGGACAAAGCCTAGGCATGATGAGTCCCTTTAACCATCCACGCTGTCACACGCTTATACTCACAACCTGCAGAAATCAGACAGTAGCACATGCTCACTTCCTTGTGGCTGCACCTGAACGACACGCCTTTTAACAACAGAACTTCCTCTTACCAGTGAGGTGATAAGACCGCCCAGTCTATTATACCTGGGCCTGCCCTCTGAGAATGAATAAACACACACTCTCATGCAGACGTGTGGAGGTCTATATATAGAACTAGATAAACTAGTCTGGTAAGCGTCACTACTCACAGAATCATACAAAATATTAACTACCAATAGGCCAAAACAGATGTTCATATATTGGACTTTCAGATCTGTCAATCAATCTTCCAAGGACCAGGGCTGATAAAAAAAAACAATGAGACCACCTCATGCAGGAAGGATCAACAGTGCTGATTGGATCATCCCGTAGTGAAGAAAAATAAAAAAAATATTTATTTTAAATCAATCAGGTTAATATCTAAATTTTTGCTCCTAGACGGCAACGAAACTAAATGAAGACCATATAGAGAATTTCTTGAGTCTCGTACTTCTCAGAAGCTCTTTCATCAGAAAACTGAAGTCTCACCTGTCTCCTCTGGACTGTCAAAGGAACCCCCAACGCCCCCAATTTTCTGATTTGTTTCTTGGATTACACTGACACCAAAGGGCTTGGATGCAGCATCATTCAAACACAATAATTTTCAGTTACCGATGCCATTGTAAAAATTCAATTTCTCACAGTCATACATGATTAATTTAATCTATGAGTGAAAGTGGACAATAAAAGGGCAAATTCTGATATTAAGCAAGCAGTGTGGTCTGGTCATGACAACATAGCAGCCCCATGAGGGGACCCTCTCCCTGTAAAATAAACTAGCTTTTATAAGGTTACTGATATGAGTCTTCATTTCATGTGTGGTCATGCTTTTGTACATATGTTTCAAAATTCTAATTAATTCCCTTAGAGTAAATTTTATTTTGTAATGAGGAAAAAAAAGCCTTTAAAGAATTCCTAGGAAAAAACATGCAATTAAATTAAATAGTGATTTAGGCTAATTTATTCTGCCTAACATTTAATTTAGTGTTTCATTAAATAGTGAGTTTGGAAAAGCACAAGGGTTAGTACATAACGCAAACATTTTTATTTCAGTATCCTAAGTAACAGTATGCAACAGCAACCCATGAGCAATTTTCTATCCAGGCAAGTATATAATCTGTATTCAGCAAGTCTGTTTCAGAGCAAACCTACAGACATGGAGATTGCTGTTGACAAGGGTCTTAAAGGGATAGTTCACCCACAAATGAAAATTCTCATTTACTCATCCTCATGCCATCCCAGGTGTGTATGACTTTCTTTTTTCTACAGAACACAAACAAAGATTTTTAGAAGAATATTTCGGGTTCTGTAGGTCAATATGAATGAAAGGTGACCAAAATTTTGAAGCTCAAAAAAGCACATAAAGGCAGCATTTAAGTAATCCATAAGACTTCAATGGTTTCATCCATTTCTTCTGAAGTGATCTAATTGGTTTTGGTGAAAAAAGACCTATAAATCTTGACATCAGTGGTTTTCAGATTTCAAGCTTGATTACACTTTCTAGCAAGATCTAGTGCTCTGCCAATGCAAGGATGTCTTAAAATAATGGCAAGTTTAATAGTGAAAAAGGAATTACATTTTGGTCTGTTCTCATGCAAAACCAGTCATATGGATTACTTTTAGGCTCTATGGAACATTGAGCAAATCTAGAAATGTTAGCTGTCACAGAAACAGGTGGGACGTGGAAGAGATGAGTGGTGCGCATGTCATGAGAGATGGAAAAAGACAAAAAAATACAGACAGAAAGACATACACAGTGAAGCATGAAGGGTGTGCTCTGCTATGATGTGCTTTGGTGGCTGTTTCTAGTTTTGTCAGTGTAGACTAGGAGACACTCTAATGAGACAGAGAAAAACGATATGTTCATCTCCCTGACAGCAAACACAGACAGAGAGAGAAAGTATCATATTTGGCTGTCTTTCATTTCTACAAACCCCCACCCTGACTCCTGATCTTCTGTGCACATAATAATGCAGCTCTACCATGTTGAATAGACCAGCATTGCTGGTTGTATATGGATACTAGTGGTGATGCCTCCCATGGTCAACTAGAAAACATCAAAAAGATCATACTGGTTGACCAGATTGTTGTCTTTATTCTTTTGCAGGTGAACAAAATGGCTACACTGATCCACCAGCCAGACCAGCACTACTAACCATTTTGGACCAGCATATTTTCATCGAGGTCTAAGCTAGTAATTTCAACATTGTCTAATCTAATATGTGTCTGCTGTATTTGGACCTGGCAATGAGCTAAGAAAAGCTTCGAAAAATGGCTTCCTTTTTGTTTCGTATTTTTAGGTTCTGTCATTTTCACAATTCATTTTCACACTCAGCAGTTGAGCTAAACCTGTCTGTCACTGGACATATCATTCTCTAAGACTGGCGCCAAAAAATTTCCAAGATAACTTAATATTTAAACTTAATAATTAAATGATTGAATCGAAGGAGATTTCAGCTTGTATGGCTCTGTTTATGAGGATGGGATGTTTATGAGGACAAAAAGACTACATTTGTTTGCTGTAGTTCATTGAGTGGACACTAGGGAGTGGTAGTAACAGGTGCTAGGGCAGCACTGCAGTTATTTGTAATCATCTGTTGTTGTAGTATTGCTGTCTCTGATGAACCCTCAAACAGTAGTGTTTACTGATTACAGATAGAGGTACACAAACACAAATATAAAAATACCTAAAAAAAGACCCTGCTTATGACTGATGCAATTCCACAAGTAAATGCAAACACTGAAATGCACACAGACATCTGATGTGTCATGGTGACCTATGATATTATGATGGCATGCAAGGTTGTCATAGCAACTGTCCAAGTATACTGGCCCCCCCGGTTGGCAGAGAAACAGACAATCTGAAGGGCCATCGGGCCGCGCACACACACACACACACACACACACACACACACACTGGAAATCAACACAAATTCCCACAGCAACATGCTGGGCTGAAGGCGACCTGCTGCTGGAGAAAAAATTAAATGCTTTGTCACTTCCCGTGAGAGAGTGAAACAAACGCAGAGGACTGGCACGGTCACACAACATATGGGGCTGAGCCAGCTAATCTGTGTATGAAGAGACAGATCCCGCTGCCAGTGTTAAACCTAATGAACCCTGTGCGTCAGATTGAGTATCTGCATCAGAGTCAACACCATTCTCTCTGAGGATGAAGAGCGGAAATTCTCCTCCATATTTAGACTGAATAACACGGCTGGATCCAAATATAGATTAACCGAGTGAGCCATTTCAATGACAATTACAAAAGGAAGTTCAAGACACTTTGGGAAATAAGATGAACAAATAAACATGCACACACACACACACAGTTGCAACAGGAGATTGGTCTAAACTCATTGATGAGATACTGGGGATTGCATCCAGCATACGCCACAAATCTGGCTGATTTCACATAATCCCTTGAGAGCGAAAGAGAGAGAGAGTGAGAGAGAGAATTCATTTGGATTGTATGCAACTTGTTCCATTAAGTTTTCTGTCCTCTTGATCTTTCTCTCATTTTGAAATAATTTGATATTTAATATAATTCAGTTATTCTCTGCTTCTGACGCAAAACTGCAAAGAGGCATGCACACAACACTTGTGTACATTGGATAAGCCATTAAGAATGAAAGTAAAGGTTTTTAACATGCAATGTGAAATTGTGGTAATCTGTCTATCGGTTTATTCTTAAGCCGTTTTTTGACCTTCCTACGATAAAGCTGTTTAATTCGTTTACATGACCACACATGTTGTCGGCTTATTAAGCATTATCGCTGTAAGAACGTGCATGTAGATGCATTCAATGACTAAATGACTCACTCTTAACATGAAATACTCTCATTTGCCATCACTTGTTGTCATAAAGATATAATCTGCATAAATGGTCACTGAACGATTTAGTGAATAAAATCAAAATGAAGAATGTATCAAAATCTCCACCACTATTTGAAAAGCCACAAACATGAAGAATTGGAGTGATGTAAATAGCGAAGCATCCCAGTGCTAAAGAGTATTAAATGTCAGCACTCTTGAAGCATTGGTTGACCAATCAGATTAAAGGATTGGAACTATAGATCACTGAGAAAGATGAGAGATATCAGAGCTGTAGCCCACTGGTTAGCACACATCCTCTATGTTACTGTAGACAGTAGTGCACAAGTGGACAACATATGTTTGAATTTGGCTCATGACATTTGTCCCATCCCATCCTCAACTTTTTTCCCCATTAGAGTAATCAAAATATTCCGGTTTTAATACAAGTTCAGATCAATAGACAGCATTTGTGGCGTAATGTTGATTATCACAAAAATGTATTTGACTTTTTCTTTAAAAAAATAAAATCATAATTGACATTGAGTTACAATGAAAGTGAATGGGGCCAATTTTTGAAAGGTTAAAAGGCGGAAATGGAAAGCTTCTAATTTTATAAAAGCACTTTCATTCATTATTTTGTTAAAACTCATGTATTATTTGAGCTGTAAAGTTGTTTTAATTGTCATGTTTACAGTCATTTTAGGATTTGTTGACATTACATCGTCATGGCGACGAAGATGTAAAATTGGCTATAACTTTATACAGAAAACGTTAGTAAGCGATTTTATCACACTTAAATCATGTTAACATGCATATTGTTCATGTCTTGAGGCTTTAATTATTTATTTATAATTTTGAAATAGTGAGTATTTAACGTTTAAGGATTTGCTTCCATTGTAAGGGCCTCACTGTAACTTAGATTTTTTTTTTTTTTTTAAAGAAATGGAGGGGCAAGTCAAAATTAATGTATGTGGTAATCAACATTATGACACAAATTCTGTCGATTGAGCTTAACTTGTATTGAGCCCGTAATAATGGCAGTTGCTCAGCTGGCACACGCACCCGCGTAAGTTTGCAACCTGCATGCAGCTAACTTTTCTTGTATTTTCAATAAAACACACATTATTTTGAATGTCTATGATTGGAGAAAGATGTTTTTTGCCTGCTAAATGGTGTAGTAATGACATCTACCAGCAGGAACTAACTGTTCATGCTAACTAGCCAAACATTTGCCCCCTGCTCCATGCTACACTATGAATACAAATGGCAAAAGGTGAAGAAAAAAAAAAAAGATTTAGAAAATTGTAATGCCATAAAACTCTCTCTCTCTCTCAATCTCTCTCTCTCTCTCTCTCTCTCTCTCTCTCTCACACACTCACGCACACATACACAGTGTGGATGGAGACTGAGGGAGAAGAAGAAAGGGACAGAGATGTCCCACAGAGGTGACAACACCTACAGAGTGAACACCTGCCACTTCTGTCAGGAGCACTAGTTTGAACAAAAGCTTTCTTATTGAAATCCTGTCACTATTGCTCCCTTATAACACACACACACACACACACACACAAACACACACACACACACACACACACACACACACACACACACACAGTCATGACATCCTCCTCAACCCTGAGTGCACCGCCAATTGCACGGGAACAATCCCCAGCCATTTCGGCAGCAGCAGGGTGAGTAGCGTTCCACTAAAGAGCCTATTGTCCCTCTGCACACTCCTTGACAATGCGTGCTTCAGCCCGCACCCGAACCCCTGACAACCTCATTACTGAAACCAGAGGAATCTGGAAACCAGTTTGTTGCTCCACATACATGCACACAGGTCATGGTCAAAAGTCCACTGATTTCACAAAATTCACAAATGAGACAAGAAAAATCTGATGTCTGATGAAAACAGATAAATAATAAAAAATAAAAGAAAGAAAGATAAACAGTAAACATTGGCCTAAAATAGTGCCATGCACATATCAAGACATATCAATTTTATTTAATTTGATTTTATTCAACTAATTAAATTAAATTTGATTTGGTTCAACTGAACTTGATTCAACAAGATTTAATACAGTGCCTAAGAAAATGTATTTTTCTGTAAACATGGTACAGAATTAACTTTTTGCCCACCAGCCACAGTGGCTGGTGAGTGCATGTAACACAGTTCAAGTGCAAGTCTGTATGTCTAAAGGCATTTCTTGACATTTGTCACTCCGAGACATCTTACAGGTCGCCCGCCACAGTGACGGGCAGATGGCCAAAATAACTTGCCACTGCACAAAAATTGCCCACATTTGGCATGTGGATGGTGCTAATTTCATACCCTGTGTGTAAATGAACAAACATTCACAACATCACATGCTCATTTGAGAGTGATAAAGGTAAACAATTTGAGATTTCTGTACCTCATTTAATTAAATATAGAAATCAAGGTGGAGATGGGGTGGTGAATGAATGGTGGAAGAATTGTCAAAGGAGGTGAGCTTTTATTATTGAGTATTAGTGTTGTGATTGGCTGGATTAAACATGCTCCTCCCACTCAAACTTTGCATCATAACCTTGAAACTCTGATTGAAATATTAATTTCTCAAACATAAATAATACTATAACTTGACATTGAGAGCTAACCATAAAAAGTTGGACCAGAGAAGAGAACAGAGAAAGAAGTAGAAGAAGAAAAAGCACTGTTTATGGTTACATAGCTGTTACAATTCCACTTCATCTGTGTGTGCGCGAGTGCTATGCCAGATCTCCAGTCACAAAGTGGCTTGATAGTGAAACTATAAAATATGACAAGAGCATCCACCATCACTATCACTAACTCACTCCCTGAAAACAGAACACACAGTGAAATAAGCCTCTCTCAGTCTCTCTCTTCCTCTCTGTCTCTCTCTTTTTTATTTAATAGTAATACACACAATGGAAGACAAACAAAAGGACAGAGGATATTTAGCTCAGATAAGTTTGACATTTTCTGAGGGGAAAGAACACAAATACAAAATAGAGGGGGAATAACATTTGCAGATATGCACTGATATAATATATAATGCTGTGTTTCCATGTTTTATGGGGACTTTCCATAGACATAATGTTTTTTATACTGTACAAACTATATATTCTATCCCCTAACCCTAAACCTATCCCTCACAGAAAACTTTCTACATTTTTACATTTTCAAAAAACATAATTTAGTATGATTTATAAGCTGTTTTCCTCATGGGGACCAACAAAATGTCCCCACAAGGTCAAAAATTTCGGGTTTTACTATCCTTATGGGGAAATTTGGTCCCCACAAAGTGATAAATACACACTCACACACATACTCTCTCTCCACTCATAGTGTGTCCCCAGACGTAACATACCACAGCATCCTGTGATCACTCACTCTCACCCAGGAAACAATGTTGCCCGGTGTGACCAGCAGACAGTCCCAGCAGCTTGTTAACGGATCAAGCCTTTTATTGATCACCAAGCTAATTATGACTTCCTCTCTCTGTCCTTTTCTTTCTCTTGATACCCTATACCGATGTGAGTGTGTGTGTCTGTGATGAATACGTGAGTCGCCATCCAAACTCTCTATTTAAACAGCCTTCCACAAGAGCGGATCTTCCATCTTTCTGGTCTCTGAAGTGGATCGTGGGCCGATACTATCTTCCACAGGATAATAAGACAGGATCATATAACCCGCTCCTCTTCAATTACACTACATCACTCCAATCAGCTTGTCACGTGTCTAATGTGTGTGCGCACTGATAAACAACATACTCATTCTTTATTTCTTTATTTCTACCACATTATTAAATTCTCAAACTATGACTATCCTTGACATTCCTTCACTCGCTACACCAAAAAAAAATTTCTACATAGATGTACCATGCTAGTAAAAGAAAGAAAGATAAACAGTAAACATTGGCCTAAAATAGTGCCATGCACATATCAAGACATATCAATTTTATTTAATTTGATTTTATTCAACTGTTTTTCGATGCAGCTCAATTCCACTCAATCTAATTCCATTCCATTTGATTTTATGATTGTGACTTACTTTGCTTATTTCAAATTTTGAAAAAACAAACAAAAACAAAATAAAAACTGTAGAACGAGCAATTTTGGGGCATGACCATCAATGACATCAATTAAAACAGAGGGTGTGTAAAATGTTCATGATCAGTGCACTGAAGATCTATTTATAACCACAAAGTACAACAAGAGTATTGAAACCATTTGCAGTGAGGTTGAACTACAAATAATTATTTGAAATTACATTATCCGGACAGTGTTGTAAGGGTTGCTATCTGGCAGAATAAAACTTTGCTCTGTTTGGTATTTTTAATGTGACAGTGACATCACAAGAATTACTGTTGCAAAAGCTCTTTTACAATCAATAAAAACTATGTAAATTATATTTTGTATAAAGAAAATGAAGCCTACATTTAGGACCAAAAAGATTTTGGCATTGTGACATTATTATCAGGATACTTATGCGGATTTTGACCCCCCCGTTGTCATTTCCGTAACAGTAATACATAAAAAAAGCTGTTGTAAAAATGTTTTATTAAAATAATCGAAAATGAAAGACAGTGCCGAGTACTACTATGATGTATAAATATTTAACAAATAAAATAATCTATCATTTTATTCACATTAAATATTTTTATATATTTTTTGCATTCCAGTAATAAGATTGGGGTACTAAAATGTGCACTGTCATGAAAATAATGCCACAATGTAACAAATCTTAATGGCTCTAAAAAAGACTTAATTTTCTATACACAAAATATTATTTTTGATTTGTTTCTTTTGATTATGGGGTAAAATAGGACCAGAACATTTTCTTAACAGGTTTCATGAGAATCACCCTCTTGCAAAATCAAAAAGTTGTTCTTGTGATCTGGTCACCTGATTTAATGAAGAATGTATTATTATGATTGTGAATAATTCCATAAACTATTCCACTGGAATACACTTGGAAGCTCTTGTTTCTCTCCCCAAATTCACACTCACATATCTCTCCCTGTCTATTTTCACTGGGGTGGTTTAAAATCTTATTTTCTCTATTTTCCATCACTTATAATCCCTATGGCATCCTGTGGGAACATTTCTAAAGTAGGGATCCTTATTTATTATCTGTCAAAATGGAGGAAAGCACTTAGAATTATCTATCAATGTTTGTAAAATGTGGTAAATGACAGACAATTCTTGGTTAATGCAACCTCATATTGAAACATGTCACTTATGTGAGCAAAGGCTCAAGTACATTAATGTTTGCACTGGATGTATTTCACCAGAATGTAAAACATTACAGGGACATATATCTGCAATATGGAGTTCCTCTATAATTAAGAATGCAAAGACGTTTTTTTACGAGGTAAACAGACAGTAAAGAAATTTTTATACGAGGTAAATAGTCTGTGACAACAAAATGTATGTGCCAAGCTCCGCACACCCAATAAACACCTAATTTGCATACTCATTTGCATGTACACTCAGATCAAACAGTCACGCCATTTTTAATAGGTGCTAATATGAAACTTTGTTAATGCAAGAGCCAAATCTGTGTGTGTGTGTGTGTGTGTGTGTGTACAGATTACAGTACATTTGTGTTTAAAAAAACTCAGTGGCTCTTAAAGAGAAGACTGACACCATCTGTGTGTGTGTGTGTGTGTGTGTGTACATGTACTATATACGAGTGTGTGACGAAGTGTGTGTGGGTTTGTGTGGGCATAAGAGAAAGAGCCTCAATGTTTGAATAAATATATTTCACTGTGTAGTTACAGTATGTTAGTGAGTGTGAGTGCGTTTGTTGCAGCCTCAGTTTTCTGTTCTTTGCTGACAGAAGTGGAACCCAATGTTGTCTTCTGCTGTTGTAGGCCATCCGCCTCAAGGTTTGACGTGTTGTGCATTCTGAGGTGCAATGCTGCTCACTACAATTGTACAGAGGGGTTATCTGAGTTACCGTAGCCTTTCTGTTAGCTCAAAGATGTCTGACATTCTCCGTTGACCTCTCTCATCAACAATGCTTTTCCACAAAACTGCTGCTCACTGGTTGTTTTTTGTCATTTGCACCACTCTCTATACACTCTAGAGCAGTGGTTCTCAACCTTTTTTTTGATGAATGCCCCCATATTCCCTTACCCACACCCCCCCACCAATTATGTGTCATAATTTGAATGCGGAGACTTCGTTGTACCAAAAAAACAAACAAACAGAAAACACAAAACTCAATATTTGTGTTATTTTATTAATTTTCTCAATGCAACTTCAATGCATTGCATAACTTAATTTTTTTTAATAAATTAAGCAGGCTTAAGCATCATGAATGTGAGACCAAACCTTACATTTCTTGAATTCAAGCAGATAGAGGGCTATATCTGGGGCCTATAAAATGAAAATGCTTCGAGAAAAACGAATAATAAAAGTGATATTGTTGATATATTTTACATTTGCCTTTTTGACATTGTTAATTTATTCATTAATTATTTATTTTTATAGCTTTGACAGTGGTATTTGTAACAAGACAATAAGTAAACACATGGAAGCATGGATCTTCACTACCATGGTTAGATGTAACATGATTTCTTTAAAACAAAATATGGCATTTTTGTAATTATATACAGTAGACCTACTTTAAACACATGTAAAACAATAAATCCAAAATATAAATATTTAATAGAGCTAAAGTAGTGATACAATAATATTTATTATCAATATATTTCTCCCTAAAGTACAGTTAGTGTTATTATAGTAAATTCAAGGGTGGTGAATTCTGTGCCGAATTCAAATGGTTTCCACTTCTTGCGCCTTGCTTCTCACTGATTCTCACAAAGCTGCGTATTTAAGAGCTTGAGCTTTAAGAGCTTTGTGCTCGCGCTGCTCTGTCCATTGAGCCGTATCCTAATGTACCTAATGAAGTGGCCGGTGAGTGAGTGAATGAGTGTGTGTGTGTGTGCGTATATATATATATATATATATATATATATATATATATATTACAATTAGTTCCGGTCCTCGAATCTGATTGGACGAGAGACATTCCATGAGCACTGATGGTCTGACACCATCAGCACTCAGATGCTTCATTGTGTGTATCACTCCGCTTGTGTTCGTGCTGTTCTAAACTAACGTGTAAGAGCAGTGCATATGTGTTAAGAGCTAATGTTTGTCTTTTTTTCGTGTATTTTTTTTCCCTATATATGTTAGCCAGCAGGTGGTGGCAAAATATATATTTTTTATGTTTAATATGAGCCAGTTAGGTGACGTGAAGTGAATCTGCATCAGCCGTTTACATACAACAGCTCTTTGTGATCACTTGTATTACCACCACTAAAGCTAGGAAATAGTTTTTAACAGTTTTAAATGAACAACTTCAGCATTATGGCTTATCACAGCTGATTAATTACACAATGGGTGCTGTTTAAAATGGCGGAGGACATTGCGGTTTCCATAGTGATCGACTCTTGTGCACCGCTACTGTGAAATAGGGAGAATTACCCCTGCTTGGACACTATTTCTCCACTGAGAAAGCTGACCTTCAGAAAGCAGACAGCATCTCTGCTTGGGTGTGGCAACAGGTGATCGCTAACGCTCCATCTCTCTCTCTCTCTCTCTCTCACACGCATGCACGCACACACACACACACACATCCATCCTTGTTTATCCATGTTTGAAACAGCAAAAGCCATGATACCATTTCTGAAGTGACATTTTTGAATTACTAATGATATATACTGTATAATATATATATATATATATATATAAAATATTACTTGTTTATTTTCACTATTGTTATTTTACTTTAATGTTATTTTATAACTAATTTCATATTTTACGCAGTGATGCTCCAAATGCTTTAACAATGCTAAAACACAGTTTTTTGTTATGCCAATAAAGCACACTAACTTGACATTGAAAACTGAGTGTATGTTAGTGTGTTAGACTGTGTGCGTGTGTGTATATGTGTGTGTGTGTGTGGGTGTCCTGAGTGGTACTGTAGTTCTAGTGGGGGAGTGAATGGCTCTCCCCCTCTCTCTCTGTCATCCACCATGCAAATTAGACTCACATGACCCAAAACACTACACTCACCTCAACGTCCTCTCACTTACTCTCTCTCTCTCTCTTTCTCTACTGTCACTCAATTTTTTTCTGTCTATTTCAGGTCTGTACAACTCTCTTTTCAATGTAATATCTGCATTTGTTAACCTCCCTGTCCCTCATCTAACATCTTCATTACTTTGTCTGGTTTTAAAACTCCTTGTATTCTTGAGTGTTCTTTATTCAGCAGAGCAAATCCTTAATTTACATAGCATATGGCCACTGTAACAGAGAGAAAGAGGGAAATTCCTATGGCCCTCTAGAAAGTGCTCAAGACTGAATCCTCACCTCACTCATTTCTATCTCTCTCTCCCACAAACTCTCAACAGAGGCCAAATAGGGAATCGAAGAAGAAAATTCTGTTGTCAAAGATCTCTCAGTATGTGCATGTGTTCCTTTGCATTTATCATCATGTTGTTGTAGGCAGTATTATGTTGACATCGTCCCCTAGCTAATTGAATTCAAGACCCACTTTTTCTCATCATTTTTTTTCTTTCATCCTGTCCTCTTTTTTTCCTCCTGTCCACACTGTTCCATATGTTTCCAAAGGATGACATACAGCCCATTTATAAACACAACAATATTCAAATCATATTGCAAAAATTTGAATATCTAGAGTAAGACCGAAAATAAACATCTAAATATAGCCCAAATCAGCATGAAAGTTGTAAAAACTTTATTTCTCTTGTCTATAAATGTCACACACAAGACTGGCATATTTGCAAGTCAAATTTCAATTATATGACGTCTGTCAAGATGTAAGACAAAACAGGGACACACAGATACTGTGATCCTTATTTTGTGCCCTTTAATATTTAATTATTCAAATTCTATTATAACAAATCTCTATGTAATAATTGATTCTGCTTGGTTGATTGTGACTCTCTGTGGTCAATTATTTTGCAATAATGACCGGCTGACTGTACATTATGTCTTTTGTTGAAGATAAATTAAACTTAATCATTAGAAATCGTTAAGTCCTTATATTAAAAAAACTGTAAAATCCGTTGGTGGGCTGCAAGTCACTTATAGCTGAAATGTTCTGAGGAGAATTCAAAATGATATTTACTTTCTACAAGAGGGCACGCTTAAAGTGAAAACATTTCTAGAAAGTGAATAAAAATAGACATAGCTTAGAGCTATTGTGAGTGAGAGGAAGCAAAACTGTGTGTGTGTGTGTGTGTGTGTGTGTGTGTGTGTGTGTGTGTGTGTGTGTGTTCTCCTCCACAGTTTATTAGGGTCAATATGAAGAGCGATGGAGTGTAGTATGCTCTTTCTGGCCACCCCCTCAGGCCCTGCTGTTGTGTAACCACTGCACTGCAGCCACACATACATACACATGATGACCAAAATGGCATATATGTGAGATAACACAAGTGTCTTCATGCATAACTGTGTGTATATGTGTGTGTGTTTGTGTGTGTGTGTGTGCGCAAGTGTGAAATTCTTTTTTCAACAAACTACAATGCTAGGTTGATCCCGGAAAGGGACACTACATTAGAAAGAAAGAAGACACTTGTAAAAAGTGTGAGACGTACACACTTGTCGCTGGGGCAGTGTGCAATACTGAGAAACCCTGTTGGAAACAAGTTAAAAAAGTAGAGAGAGAGCGAGAGAGAGAGAGAGAGAGAGAGAGAGAGAGAGAGAGAGAGAGAGAGAGAGAGAAAGAAAGAAAGAAAGAAGAAGGGGGCTGCAAATGAATGTCTGTTTACCACTGACATCTTTCCAGTAACTGACAGTAGGTGATAAACAATGTGAAGACACAAGATGAAGCAATATATAGAGAGCAGTAAATATACTGCAAGAGAGAACACTTCACACACAGTTTTCCTCTCACACATAGACACAATTACTTAGCTATTTAGCAGAGACGGTCTACTTCTATTAAAATTAATGGGAGAAATGAGAATGCCCATCGGTCAACAAACATAGAAAGGAAGTCCCGCCATACAAGTAAAAGAGCCAATAACTTTTAGATGCAGACGTCACCTGTAAATGAACTCTAGAGAATGCACATTTTCTTTTTTTGTGCGTAATCTGAGGTAAAGAAACACATTTTAGGATTCCAGTGTTGTCAGATTTTACTGTTGATTTGAAATACAGTATGTTTTTTTTATTGTAATCTTGACCAGCCCTTTTGGAGATTTCCCCATTCAAGTAGATAGGAGCTGCACTTGTATGCCGCTTATGTACACAGAAAAATAGCTGCACAGGAGTGTTCAAAAGATGGCGTTGAGTGGACTGACTTCCTAAAAATATTTTGTTTAGGATATACTGCTTTAAACAAAGCTAATCGTATTTACTACAGATAAACATAAACCCTACAAAATGTATCACCATTACACATCACCATTACGCTGTTTGCTCAAGTAATGCTATCTGCTTTTTCTATATGAATACCATTACATTTCAGCAGAGTTAAGATCTAAACATATCATTATGGGTCCCACCCGGACACTGTGCTTCTCTGGGAGTCTAGGCGTTTTCCACACAATTGTGTAACTAGTACCTGAACTATATTCAGTTTGTCGTGGAACTATACCCATTTCAAATAAATTTCAAGCGTTTTTTCCCCCCAAGGACTTTATTTAAATAAGCTATGGCGTAACTATGTGATGCTATTGTGGCGGCGACTCCTGTACTTGATGCTACAATAGCCGTGCTGACTTGCATAAAAACATAAACGATAAATGACTCAGTGAAAGAATTCATGTTGATTGTTATCATCCTGTTTTGTTGTGGAAAACTTCACCTGGACAAGATACGCACAGATTTGTAAGAGATGGAAACCAACAGAAGAGCAAGAGCAGAGAAGAGACAGAATAAAAAAAAAATATATTTCCCAGCCTTACTTTCAAAACAAGTTTGCAAAATAATTTATTCACTGGTCACACACAAAAATGATTTCTACCATTGGTGTCACAATATAGCTGTTGGAACAGGAATAGATGCCAAGCCACAGAGAGGGGCAACACTAAAGAGAGTGAGTGAGAGAGAGAGAGAGAGAGAGAGAGAGAGAGAGAGAGCAGTCTAAATTAAATAGACTAAAAATAGGCTGAACTCAATTTAATTCAGTACAAAAACGCCATGGTTACTGTTGTAACCTCTGTTCCCTGATGGAGGGAACGAGACAATGTGTCGAATGTAGTGACACAAGGGGTCTTTCTTGAGAGCCTCGCGTCGTCAAGTGGTTTTTATTGTCGTTCAATCATATACAGTTAGTACAGTACACAGCGAAACAAGACAACGTTCCTCCAGGACCATGGTGCTACATAAAACAACACAGAACAAACACAGAAGATGAGACTACACAGACTAAATAACATTTGTACAAAAAGTGCACATGCAAACTTGTGCAAAAAGTACGGGACAGTACAATAAATTACTAAAAGGAACAGGACAATAGGCACAGTGAGAGACAGTGCAGTGCCGATTTGTATTCAGTGCGCATTTGTAATTGAGTAGTGCAAAAAGATGACACTTTCTAAAATGCTAAATGTAAACATAACATACTATGAAATAGTATTCTATGGACATAGCAATTATTGAGGTAGCAACCAGGTATAAAGTGACAATGAATTAAAGTGCAACTCTGGACGTGCAAAAGTTGGATGGTGTACAGGGGTGTGTGTGTGTGTGTGTGTGTTTCAGTCCAGTCCCTGAGTACTGAGGAGTCTGATGGCTAGGGGGAAGAAGCTGTTACACAGTCTGGCTATGAGGGCCCGAATGCTTCGGTACCTCTTGCCAGACGGCAGGAGGGTGAAGAGTTTGTGGTAGGGATGTGCAGGTTCATCCACAATGCTGGTTGCATTGCGGATGCAGCGTTTTATGTAAATGTCTTTGATGGAGGGAAGAGAGACCCCTATGATCTTCTCAGCTGTTCTCACTATTCTCTGCAGGGCTTTGCGGTCCGAAACGGTGCAATTCCCAAACCAGGCAGTGATGCAGCTGCTCAGGATGCTCTCAAAAGTTGGGGGGGGGGGGGGGGGGGTGCTTTTCTCAGCCTTCGAAGAAAGTAGAGATGTTGCTGTGCTTTCTTGGTAATAGAGCTGGTGTTGAGGGACCAGGTGAGGTTCTCCGTCAGGTGAACACCAAACAATTTGGTGCTCTTCACGATCTCCACAGAGCACTAGCCCTCCTCTAAGCACTCTGCCAGGAATGTTTTCTGGTCCAGCAGCCTTCCGTGGGTTGACTCTGCATAGAGTTTTTCTCACATCGGCCGTGGTAAGACAGAGCACCTGGTTGTTTGGGGAGGGGTGGTCTTCCCACGTCGTTCTGTGTCTCAAACCGAGCGTAGAAGTCGTTCAGTGCATCTGGAAGGGAGGCATCTTTGTCACAAGCAACTGATGTTGTCCTGTAGTTCGTGATGGCCTAGATGCCCTGCCACATGCGCCGCGTGTCACCGCTGTCCTGGAAGTGACTATGGATTCTCTGTGCGTATGCGCACTTTGCCTCTCTGATGGCCCAGGACAGTTTGGCCCTCGATGTTCTTAGGGCTGCCTTGTTACCTGCTCTGAATACAGAGTCTCGGGTCCTCAGCAGTGCACGCACCTCCGCAGTCATCCATGGCTTCTGGTTGGAGCGAGTGGTGATGGTCTTGGAGAAAGTGACATCATCAATGAACTTGCTGATGTAGCTGATCACTGATGCTGTGTATTCTTCCAAGTTGGTAGAGTCACCATATGTTGCAGCATCCCTGAACATGTGCCAGTCAGTACACTCAAAACAGTCCAGAAGAGCAGAGATGGCTCCTGCTGGCCAGGTTTTCACCTGCATCTGGAGCGGTTTTGTGCATCTGACAAGATGAAGCATGTTCGCCCCTCTCGTTGCAAAGTCCACATACTGATGGAATTTAGGGAGCACTGTCTTGAGAATCACATGGTTGAAATCTCCAGCGACAATAAGCAGTCTGTCAGGGTGAGCGTTCTGCAGTTCATAATAATATCCCCATACAGTTCACAGAGCGCTTCCTTAACATTAGCGCTGGGAGGAATGTAAACTCCGGTTATTATGACTGTGGTGAATTCCCGTGGTAAATAAAAAGGTCTGCATCTAACAGTCACAAGCTCCAACAGAGATGAACAGTAGCTAGAGACTAGCACAGAGTTCTTGCACCATTCCGTGTTGATGTAAACACACAAGCCACCAACGTGAGTCTTAACGCACATTGCTGTATTTCTGTCGGTACAAAACGAGGCGAGCCCATCTAGCTGAATGGCAGTGTCCGGAACTCTGTCGCTGAGCCACGTCCCCCTGAAGACAAGGATGCAGCAGTCTCTAAACTCACGCTGCATAGTCTGCTGGAGTCGGATGTAGTCCAGTTTATTGTCCAGGGAGCAAACATTTGAGAGCAGGATAGACGGGAGAGCCGGCCCGGCTAGGGTTTGTTTTTAGCCTAGCATGGACCCCCGCCCTCTTGCTGCATTTCTGCTTCCTCGCACACTGCTTACGATGTTCTCTCCCCGGGTGACCGGCATCAGACGACGCAGAGGACTGGAGGCCTGGTCTCTGCAGCAAGCCGAGTACGCGTAGCTTCTCCTGCAGATCATCATGCAGCTTAGTTGTTGCATGAATCTTATATTTAATAGTGTCTGGCGATAGTAAACACTTGTTCAATCATGTGCCGTAAAAATTTCGGGCTAACTAACAAAAATATTACCATTTTGGATCCGGAACGGCCGCTACATGCTACCGTGCCGCCATCTTGTATCTTTTCGTACCTCTGAACCTGAGAAAAGGCCTGAGGGACTGCCCAAGGGAGATGCGGGTCCGTCGACAGGGGGACCGTAATGTGGAAAATACATCACAGGGAGTTGCCTGATGAGGGAATTAGGCCTGTGGAACCCAACCCCAGTACAGAGCACTTGAGGCTCGTAGTGGTGCTGGTTGCAAATTCCTCCACTAAATTCCTTTGTGGTGACTACGACACATCTGGATACCTGCTCTAGGGGGACTCCAGTCTGCAGAAAGCAGTGGTCTGTTTGAAAGTCTGGCGGCAGGAAGGAGTGATTAATGTGGGGATTTACCCGGCGAAACCGCTTGCCGGGTTGCTTTCCCCAAATTGCCTTCATCGCCGGCCGTGCCGGCCTTAATCCCATAGGAAGGGAGAAAGCCGCGATCGCAACGTTACCATGGCTATGATCTCGCCATGAGAACATAAACCATTCATAAATGCTGCCTCCATGTGATCGCAGCCCAGACACATGAGGCAGCGCTTATGACTGTCAGGAGCGGAGAGAAAACAGCCGCATCCAGTAACTACACAGAGGCAGAAAGACATCTTTAAAAAGATGCATCCTGAACAGGACGTTCAACGCCTGCTGTGTATTGCTCTTTGTGAATGAAAATACTCTCTTTTAGAGGTATACACTCTTTTACAGAAGCGCTGTTGAAGCGCCCAGGGGCGTGGACTGCACAGCGTGCAGAGAGGGAAAAAGCCACTGGTAACGCATCGTAGATCTAACAACAGTGCTCTGATAAAGGTGAGTAGAACAGTAGTGAGACTCAGCTTGCTACTGCACAACTGCTCGGCTCCGATGAAAACATCTGACTGACAGATGCACGCCCGCTTCCCTTTATACCCATATGGCCGGGGGCGGAACATGCAAATTCTGTATGCCAATTTCTCATTGGCCTTTTCTCAAGTTCAGAGGTATGCGAGGCTATCAAGAAAGACCTCTTGTATCATTACATGCGACACAACGTTGAGTGAGTGACAGAAGGGGAACTATAGTAAACTTTGATCAGCATCAGCTGGCTTTGTAGATTTCTGCTAAGTGTGAGGGGGAACAAAAAAAATAATGGCCAATAAACTGTGCTTCGCCCAGCACACAGCTGTGGTGAAATCTGTTCGCTGCAACAGGCGTCCGGTGTGCACACCACACTGCAATACCCAGCTCTCACACTGTGTTCTTAGGCAAGAGTCTGAATGTTACAAAACAAGTGGATTTGAGGTTAAAGTTTAAAAACAGAACTGTGCTGAGTTATTCCTGTGGGCAAAGCTGAGCTTCAGACAAGAGGGTCTTTGGCATTGCACAATTTGTTTTCAATCAATTACTTCCATAAAGGAAGATGAGAAGAAATGTAGCTGCTATGCTTTTGTAATGCAGTTGATTTTTATTAAAAAAGTGAAACAAGAAAAGGGGATCTCAGAACATAAAAAGGCTGTGATGAATAAAACACTGAGCGGAGAAAGCACGGATGTGGTTTGTTAGAAAAAGGGACAAAAATACATACAGTATATGGTGCTTTTTTTTTTTTCGCACACATGCACATACAGACATATACATAAGTACAGCAGTGTCGAGAGTGTGTCTTCTCTTTTTTGTAGTCTGTTTCTGTTCTCAGGTTGGCTGCTTCCTTCCCAAACCCTCAAAAACGCTTGATTGAGTAGGTGAGAATGTGAGTGTGTATGTGGGGGTGGAATGGGTTCTTCGGTCCTTTCATCTCAGGGTGACACAGAATCCCTCCTATATCATCTGCACCTGCACTCAGTGTGTGTTTGGCAATGTGTGTGTTTATGCATGCACAAGGATAACCACACCTGCCTCCATAATGAAAACTCCTGTTATGCACTGATGTTGTCTTAAAATAGCTAAATAAAGTAAATCCCACCACCCAACCAAATTTTAAGAAACGGATGAACCAAATTTACTTGCCGACAAATCTTAAAGTGGGTACATATCAGCAGATTAATCGATTTATCACTAATAAGGTGTATTATATTTTTTGTAGAGCTGTCATAGATAATGCATTAATGCATGTGATTTATTAAAAAAGTTTAATATGTTAATTGTCATTAAACTATATAACATAAACACATTTACCTTCATAAAGCATAAACCAGCTTAACCACTGGTCGGAGTAGGGCGAAAACTTTGCAATGTGTCCGACCGGAGTCTTTACACTGACGCACACTTCACAAAACTCACACTCAACAGCCATGTCAGTGATCAAATGATGGGGAAAGGACCTCTTGATGCTATTTGTTGTACAAAACAAGCCCAGATGGGAACTGTGACAGAAATCAAGTACTATGCAGCCTCTGTATTGGACAATTTAATTCCCTCAGAGGCATGTCAAGTCTCATCTATCACTTTTCATGTGGAGATTAAAGTGACGCTTGACGCTGATGCCCAGATGCGAATCGTGAATGCTGCTACACGATGGCTGTAGCAAAGCAGACAGCCACATTCTACCAACTGATTAGTATTGTGGAGGATGGGGGGCATGGGTAGCTCAGCGAGTATTGATGATAACTATCACCCCTGGAGTCGCGATTTCAAATCCAGAGTGTGCTGAGTGACTCAAGCCAGGTCTCCTAAGCAAACAAATTGGCCCGGTTGCTAGGGAGGGTAGAGTCACATGGGGTAACCTCCTCGTGGTCGTGATTAGGGGTACTCGCTCTCAATGGGGCACATTGGAAATTATGCATGGATCGTGGAGAGTAGCATGGTGTCATGCACAATGAGCCATGTGATAAGATGCATGGATTGACTGTCTCAGAGGCAGAGGCAACTGAAACTTGCGGAGGCAACTGAAACTTGCTCCTCTGCCACCCGGATTGAGGTGAGTAACCATGCCACCACGAGGACCTATTATGTAGTGGAAATTGGGCATTCCAAATTGGGAGAAAAGGGGATAAAAAAAATCCCACATGCAAATATCATTTAACAATAATTCAATATATAATGATGAAATAATTATATATATATTCAGATAATTAAAATGCATTACATTCTTGTAGCAGAAGAGTTAATCATTGATAAGACAATACAAAAAACGGCTTTAGAATACAATGTATTGTTTACTACCATATTATTAAACATACGACAATCATTGGCATACAGTTCACAGCAATCCATTTCACAAGTGAATTTGTCAATCAGTTCGAGATTTATTATGAGGGACCCGTCAATTTCAACAAGCGTCAGACCTGCTTGTGTAGCGTCTCTGGTGCGTTGCGTCATAAACTCAAAATTTTTAGGTCACTGTGTCAAGCTAAATATAGTTTAATAATTAGAACACATCTTGAGATCCCTTAGTTCGAATTTGCGCTCCATCAAATGTTTTGAACGCAAGAACGTAACAAATGTCTGTTTTGTGCTGACTGCTGAATGGTTGTTTTCTTCACTGTATAAACTACGCGTTGCCACACAGCAGAAATTTCAATTACTGCCTCTGGAATAAACAGGAGGTACTACAAGCTTGCATTTCTCAGGAATCTTTCTTATTACAATCAGGGGGCACTGCGATTAATTGTGTAATTTTTTTTTACGTGTTATTTTTAATACAATTAATCGCACTGAATTAACACGTTAAATTGACAGCCCTAAAATATATATATATATATATATATATATAGTGGAGGATGAGAGTTTAAAAGATTTTATGCACATTGCAATTAATATTCAATTAGTTCTTTCAATTAAACAGCCTCACACTTACACTTTGGAAACGTTTAATGTTACTTTAATTGGTGCTATTTTAGTGCATTTCTATCTTTATACTGTGGAAGGCTTTATTTGGAAAATGTTAACAAAGCATTATTGTTACATATTGTTTTGTTTTTTTATGAAATAAGTGCATTTTGACAGTAAAATAAGTCTATTCATACAGTAAGATTTCAGCATTTTCAAAATCTTTGATTAATTGCGATTAACTATGAAATTGTTGTCTATTAATCGTGATAAAAATGTTTAGCAACAGACAGCATTTTTTATTGTCATCTGAATCATGGAAGCATAGAAACAATTTTGTTTTGTTTTAAAAAAAAAAATAAAAATTTCAGATTAATTTTTTTTCTTCACATTTATAAAAAGTGTTTTATTCAGTGCCTACAGATCATTTTGACTCCTGGTTTTGAGCCTGATTTTTCATGCCTGTCCTGTTTCAATGGCTAGACTGTGTCGCTCAGTCTGTACTTGCTCACATGGTAATGAGATACTCTTCAAGATCCTATGATCTTTTTAGTGACCTGAGGCATTTCACTTTTCTATAGGTTTTATTTTCCCAAATATTCCAAATAGATTTTTTCACTATGTTTGGTGATCTGGTTGATGTTTATGCTTCATTTAAAAGTGGTGCTGGTTGGACACATTTTAATTGATTTCACACTTGGCTTGATTGCTTGGTGCGAATGTTTTATTATATTATTTTTTATTTTTCTCCCCAACTTGAAATTCCCAAATTGCTCTAAGTCATCGTAGTGGCGTAGTGAATCACCTCAATCCAGGTGGTGGAGGACGAATCTCAGTTGCCACTCCGTGTATTTTATCACGTGGCTCATTGCACGCATTACCACAGAGATGTAGAGCGTGTGGAGGCTTCAGGCTATTCTCCGTGGCATCCACAACTCACCACGTGACCCACCTAGAGCGAGAACCACATTATAGCAACCATGAGGAGGTACCCCATTTGATTCTTCTCTCCCTAGCAACAAAGCCAATTTGGTTGCTTAGTAGACCTGGCTGGAGTCACTCAGTACACCCTGGATTCAAACTCACGTCTCCAGGGGTGGTAGTCAGCATCAATACTTGCTGAGCTACCCAGGCCCCCCAAACTGACCGAACTTTACATCAAAATTAACTGGGTGCACAACAAATGTGCATGTTTGAAAGCACCATTAGAATTATGTAGATCTTATTGCAGCACTTTCTATTAGGTGTTTTGTTTAGGTTTTGAATTCCCAAAGTTTAAGAGCTCTCTTCTGCATATTACTTACAGTATTGGTGCGTATTAGCATTATTCATTCATTATTCAAATTATTCAACATTATTTAATTGTGTTAGATATGACATGAGAAAAGTACAATCTAGTTTTTTAAAATCTTTTAGCTGGTAATTGAAAGGTTTTAGATTAAAACACTAAAACACTACAAGTTTCGATCCATTAACTATCACCATTGTGCACTAGACCAAGACACTTAACTCCAGGTGTCTCCAAGTGGGACTATCTCTGTAATAAGTGCATGATAGGGAAGCCACGGTGTGATTTTTTGATGGTTAGATTACTGTCTGAGAAACAAATCGTGGTTAACCGGTTTTATGTTTATTTGCAAATTGTCTTCTTATGCAACAGTACTGAAGCAAAAAAAGTAATACAATATCACAACTGAATGTGTTAGTGGACACGTTTGTTATGGATATATGGATGCTAAGTGCAGCCCAATCACAGGAAATCTGATAAATATACAACAAATAAATAGGAGGTCTAACATAAGAAACGCTCCAACATGAGGCACAAAACAGCTTATGTGCATCCTGCGCGCATAATGATGGGCTTCAATGTAACTAACCAGAGTGCTTTGAGTCTCTTCAAGTGCAAAACTGTAAGATTATTGTGGGTGCACAACTTGTAATTCACAGCATCCAACAGTTTTTAATTCTGCAACCATTTATTAAAACAATCCTTTGTCTCTCAGACACCCCACCATAAAGAATCGATAACACACTCCATAAAAAAAATAAAAAAAACTCTTCATAGTACTTCACAAATAAACCTGTGGACTACATGCATAACAACAGGAACATTGCTTACAGCAGGCAATATAGTGTCCAATAATGACAAATAATAATTAAAATTTATGTTGAATGTGGTGACTTTGTACACAGGCAATGCTTTATATTATGGATGATTTAAGACACAACTACTTGTAGTTTCCCACGCTGATAGTAACTACAAACAATTGCACCGAGCACTGTCAGCACACTTAAACATTCAAAAAAGTTCCACAGCTAAAATATTAAACTAGTTTGTTGTTGGATGACTAGTGGAACATCCTGTCCCATCCTGTCCCCTACATAGGACATGTACCTTCATATAAAATCTGTCTACATTTTTTACATCTGTCATCATCAGTTACCCGTAGTCATTTAAGTGCTCCCAAACAGCCACTTAAGTCGCTTTTTTGGTGGATATGAGTCTGGTACATTGAATACCTATGTATATTTTGGAAATCGTGTGTAGCCCCAGTTTCACTTGAACTGAAAGTTCAAGTTCAGACAATAATACCTGGATAAGCACCATGCGGACACGTCCGTAACCATAGAAACAGCTGCAGTAACCACCCAGGCATAAGCACAAGAAAATTACACATTTAGGCTTACACCAAAAAACAACTTTTTATACTACATACACTACTAACTGAGCACTTAATAAGGAACCCCCTGTACACCTACTTATTCATGCAATAATCTAATCAGCCAGTGTAATGTATAAAATCAAGCAGATATGGGTCAGGAGCTTCAGTTAATGTTCACGTAAACCATCAGAATGAGGGAAAAATGTGATCTCAGTTATTTCAATCGTGGCATGACTGTTGGTGCCAGTCTGGTTTGGTTTGAGAATTTCTGTAACTGAATTTTCATTCAAAATATAAAAAACATCCAATGAGCAGCAGTTCTGCAGACAGAAATATCTTGTTGATGAAAGAGTTCAACAGAATTTGGCCAGACAGATTTGAGTTGGCAGAAAGACTACGGTAACTCAGATAACCACTCTGTACAATTGTAGTGAGAAGAAAAGCATCTCAGAATGCACATCATGTCAAATCATCAGACGGATGGGCTACAACAGCAGAAGACCACATCTGGATCCACTTCTGTCAGCCAAGAACAGAAAGCTGAGGCTGCAGTGGGCACAGGGTCACCAAAATGAAACAGTTAATGACTGGATAAACATAGACTGGTCTGATGAATCTCAATTTCTGCTGAAGCACACAGATGGTAGGGACAGAATTTGGCACTAACCGCATTAATCCATATACCCAACCAGCCTTGTGTCAACAGTCCAGGCTGGTGGTGGTGGTGTAATGGTTTGGCATTTTTGGGTCTGTTAATACCAATAAATCATTGCTTGAATGTGACAGCCTATTTGAGTATTGTTGCTGACCATGTGCATCCCTTCATGTATACAATTTACCCATCTTCTTATGGCTACTTCCAGCATGATAATGCACCATGTCACAAAGCAAAAGTTGTTTTAAAATGGTTTCATGAACATGACAGAGTTCACTGTTCTTCAGTGACCTTCCCAGTTACTGTATCTTAATCCAATGGAACACCTTTGGGATGTGGTAGAACTGGAGATTGGCAGCATGAATGTACAGCTGACAAATCTGCAGAAATTGCGAGATGCAATCATGTCAACATGGACCAGAATCTCAAAGGAATGTTTCCAACATCTTGTGGAATTCATGTCATGATGAATACAGGCTGTTTTGAGAGCAAAGGGAGGCCCTACCCAGTATTAGTATAGTGCTCCTAATAAAGTGCTATGTGATTGTTTATTTTATATATAATATTTTTGCTACATGAAATTAAAACATTCTAAATTCTTACAGTGAAATTAATTCTGACATTATTCATTGTTGTTAATAATGAAAAATATGATCACAACATCTCTAGAGCATAAAAGCACCAGCTTAATAACATATTAGTAAATGTATAGAGAACTGTAAGTTACAGATGGACTGGACTTGTGTTGTTATGTAAAGCCACAATCGTAAAAATGGCAAACCACATTTATTATGTGCTTTGGTTTGTTTACTTTCTCATTGTTAATAACATTGAGAAAATGTTAACCAAAAGGCAGTGGCTCTAAAATTGTTGTGGACTGTATATTCTCACATCTTCACTGTGTTGTGACTGCAGATACATTTTCAAGAGGAATTTTACGAATAACAGCAAAAGGTGGACAGCGGTCAAGCCTGGCCAAAGATTCTGAATACAAGATTTGGCTTTCTGTCAGGTCTGTAACTGAAGCGCCAGGGTCTGATTTAGTCCCAACACTTACTGTAGATGCTCGTCTGCCACTGGAGAAGTGTGTCACTGCACTGTGTAACTGACACGTTCAGCTCAAGTGTTCACAGACAGGATGTGCTCTAACCTTAACTACAGCCCATAGTGCTGCAGCTTTTATTCAGCACAATTACCCGCTCGTACATGCACCACTACTAGCCTTAAACCTTTATTCCTATAGAAATACAAATGATCCTTGTTTAACTCTTGGCCACCGTGCTTTTTTCTACTACCTTTCTCTCATTTTCTCTTTCTGTCTTTCCCTCTCCTTTTATGTTTCAGTTACCTGAGACATGTTTTATTTCAGAATCCCTCCTTGTCAGCTCTAAAAAGGCCTCAGATCCCACAAATCAACACTATATTAAATCAAATAAACACACAATGTTTGGTGGGGATTTTCCATTGACTTCAATTAGTTTTATACTGAGCGAATCATATTTTCTATCCCCTAATCCCTTAACCTAACCCCTCATAGAAAACGTTTCAGCATTTTTAATATTTTAAATGTTTTTTTTTTTTTTTTTTTTTTTTTTCATTTTTAGATTCATTAAACCATTGGCTTGTCCCCACAATGTAGCTGATTTCAGGTCTTACTCTACTTGTTGGACCCCACAATGTAGATAAATCCTGGCCCATGTACAGTACACACACAACAGTGTTAGCTTCCCTCTTTCAGAGCTGTAGCCATAAAGAGCTGTTTGTATTTTATTCAAGCACAGATCAGGATAAAGCTCAGTCTATCCAATACCTAAATTCAATTCTCCTTCTACCTTTTACTCACAATAGCGTACATGTACCCTCTACATCAGAGAACTATGCCAGTTGACATAGTTTGGTTACAATCCATTGCTGTCCTATTCACAACACATAAACCTCAACTTAACTAACCTCAATGCAGAACTGATTGCTGTCACTAAAGACCATTTATGGTTACAAATATAATACAGCTTTCATGGGCTAGAGAAAGCACAAAGAGAGGGATAGACAGTTGACTGACATCCTCTTAAATGCTTTGTTTTAAATAATGTTGCAGTCGTTCATGAAATTAACAGGATGGATTTACTCTGTCTCATAGTAAACATCCCTGTGATTAAAACTGATATATGAGACATCATTCTAGACAGCAGGTAGCAGAAAGGTAGAGAGTGTAAGTGTCTTGTTCTAATAAGATTAGACGTTGAGATGGGATCAGTTCATCTTGGTGACATTCATGTTCCAAGCTACCCTAAAGACAACGCCATCTACTTATCTGCACTGTCAACATTTAAACTAATGATCACACATTGAGACTTTCTCTCTCTCTCTCTCCCTCTCTCTCTCTCTCTCTCTCTAGGCTGTAGAACAGAGGTGCGTTAAGGATAAAGGACAGCATTGTATAAACAAAAACAGAGATTAACCTCACTCTCAAGATAAAGACAGTTGAACAGCAAAATATATCTGATCTTTCATTCAAACCCTCAAACAGCTAGTCGAATAGAACTAATCAATTTCAAATGCAGAAAAAATGTGGGTCCCACTTTATAATAGTGTCTTTGACTACTAAGTACTTATATTAATGCTGAACTGTATCATTGCTGCGCCTCTAGCGTAAACAAAGGAAATTGCAAAAATAATCACGGTTTTCAAACAGATTCCAGAAAACTCCTCCCCTTCAAACAAATTCCAGTAAACTCCTCCCCTTCAAACAGATTCCATTGGTTGTACAAGCTGATAGGCAACTGGTATATGGCCCTTCAGACAATTTTAGATTAAAGATTGATTTTTGAACATTGAAAAAGTGTTGCTATGAAGATTGCATTCAGGCTAGGGTGTTATTACTGCTATCTACCAGTAGAGGTTGTGTATTACAAACAGTTAATGTTTGCCAAAATGAGTACTAAAATAAGAAAACCCAAAAAACAAACGAAAACCAGGTTTCCAAGTCAAAATGAAAGAGAGTGTTTTTGGTGTGTTTGGAGACCAAATCTGTCATGAAAGATTTCCATTTGAATCACCATTACACCACTACTCACAAAGAGAGGTATGAGAAAGATACACCGGTGATGCCAGAGTCGCTCTCAACACAGATTTAAAAGGTAAAATACTTAAGCAGCAAAACTTTTAACCAAATCCATGACAGTGTATGAAACACTAAAGTCAACTTATGTTGTTTCGCTCAGGCTTGCAAAAACGAAAAAAGTAATGAAAAGAAATGCACGATTGAGATGGCCTGTCAGATTTTGAACAGTGAGAATGTGCTTTGCATTGGAACTGATCAGTCTGTGCATGTGTGTGTTGCGGGGTGGTGTGGTGCAGAAATGTTCTGAATTTATGCACTGAAATGTTATGTTCTTGTATTCAGTATTGTTACTGATGAAAATATTTGAATTTTGGTGAAAATATTTGAATTTTAACAGATTTTTCTTAGTTGAAAATTCGATCCTTGTTGGAAATTGTCTCGGTTACTGTCATAACCTCCGTTCCTGATGGAGGGAATGAGAATTTGTATCGATGTAGTGAAAAGAGGGACACAATGTCTCATTCCGCTGCTCTGCAGTTGTCTGCTAGGGAGGTGAGCCTCTGTTTGGAGACAGTGTTCCATTTCTGCTATCCACCAAAGCAGAAAAAGAACTGCTCAGAGCGTCTAAAGCTCTGCGTGCAATCCAAGTAGATGTGCAAAGCACGTACCAGATACAGCAACAATAAGGCTAGGTCTGTCTCCTCCCAGGGCAGCGCTTGCAGGCTCACTACCTGATCCCTAAAAGAGGTCATGGGAACCTTGGGCACATAGCCCGGTCAGGGTCTCAGGATCACGAGAGTGTCCTCTGGACCAAACTCCAGGCACGTTTCTCTGACAGAGAACGCTTTCAGGTACCTGACCCTCTTGATGGAAGTGAGTACGATCAGGAGGGCAGTCTTCAACGAGACGGCCTTCAGCTCAAATGATTCTAGGGGCTCAAACGGGGCTCTCCGAAGGCCCAGAAGGACCACAGAGAGGTCCCATGAGGGAAAGAGGCATGGCTTAGGAGGGTTCAGCTGCCTGGCGCCTGTCAGGAACCTGATGATCAAGTCATGCTTCCCAAGAGACTTACCTTCCACTGCGTCATGTTGTGCCGCTATAGCAGCTACGTACACCTAAATGGAGGAGGGGGACAGCCGCCCCTCTAACTTCTCCTGCAGGAAGGAAAGAACTGACCTGACTGCGCATCTCTGGGGGTCTTCACTTCTTATACAGAACAAGCCTTCGTTGCTATTTCGATAACATCATGTTAGAACTAGCAACGGAGGATGTGCTGCTTTTCGGCATAGGAGAAAAAAGGTTTTGTGTTTGTGTGTGTGTGCGTATGTACAGTATGTGTGTGTGTGTGTGTGTGTGTGTGAGAGAGAGAGTGTGCGGGAGAGACGAGGGAGCGCGAGGGCTCTTTTTAACAAAATTTTAAATATAGGATATTTTAGACATTGTTTGACATTCTTAACCGATTTACTTTAACCAATTTCTTTGTTTATAGGGTTATTTTGCTGTGGTAGCATGTACAATGTGTGTGGGTGAGATGAGAGCGAAAAGATAGAGAGAAAGAGAATGAGCCCAAGGACGCTTTTCAATCGAAATTTAAATACATTTTGGATATTATAGACATTGTTTGCCATTTATATCCGATATACTTAACCAATGTCTTTTGTTATTAATGTTTTATTTGGTTATTTTGTTGTGGTTGCCTGTAGGGCTCTTTCAAATAACTGAAATAATTTGGCAAAGTGATATGGAATTGTTATGCAGTCAAGACCTGGAACACCTTCGTAGCCATTCTTTCCTTGAACCGATCAGACCAATCAGAATCCAACATTCAACGTATATACAATGGGTTTGTTAAAAGATTGATTCTGATTGGTTCACGGACATTCTAAGGTGTGTAATTATTTTTCAAGGAAATGTATAGCTATAAAGTAGTTCCAGGTCTTGACCGCATAACGGTTCCATATCACTTCGCCAAATTATTTTCCGTGCTTTTGTAATCCAGCCCTTTTAAAAAGGAGGAAACATGTTGGCCCTCATCATCATCATCAAATTTGCCCACCCTGGGCTAGATGTTCTGCTCAAACAAACTAGAATGTTTTGACAGTGACACAGAGTTACATTTTTAGGTGAAATCAACCTACAAATTGCTTACTTATAGTAGAATCTGCTAAATTAAGCATTTGATACAATGTACGTGTAGTGTGAGTACTTGATGTTCTGCAAAACTTACACAAGATTGTGGTATGGGTAGATTAAGGGGTAGGTTCAAAGGTAGAGTTAGATTTAGTGGTTGGATATTGGTTAAGGTTAGAGTCAACGGTGTATTTAAAGACATAATTAAATGCCGGTACTTTAATTGTAAGTATAATGTATTCCTTATTTAACACAAAAGTACTAATTTTTATTTTTTTAATTTACTCACCCTCATGCCATCCCAGATGTGCATGACTTTCTTTCTTCTGCAGAACACAAATTAAGATTTTTAGAAGAAACTTTCAGCTGTTGATGCTCCAAAAAGCACATAAAGGCAGCATAAAAATAATCCATAATACTCCAGTGGTAAAATCTATATCTTCAGAAGTGATATGATAGGTGTGGATGAGAAACACATCAATATTTAAGTACATTTTTGCTAGAAATTCTTATGCATGAAGAATGTGAATCACCAAAAACATAAGAAGAAAAATTTAAAATGAAAGTTAAAGTGGAGATTGATTGAGCAGTGATGAGAAATAAGAGACTGAAAATGTATCTGTTTCTCACCCACACCTACCAAATCACATGAAAACATTTATTTAACCACTGGAGTCATATGGATTACTTTTATGCTGACCTATGTGATTTTTGGAGCTTCTGAATTTTGGCACCCATTTACTTGCATTGTATGGACCAAAAGAGCTGAGAAATTCTTCTAAAAATGTAACCACTTAATTTGTGGTCTGCTGAAGAAAGAAAGCCATACATATCCGGGATGGCATAGGGATGAGTAAATGATGAAAGCATTTAAATTTTGGGTGAACTATTCCTTTAAAGTCACCTTATATAAAGTGGGTCCAAGATGTGTTTTCACCTGATAAACCAGTTATTAAGACTTTAAGAAGGTTTGAACTCTTCTGGATAGCAGTTGGTATAATTAAAAACTTTACACTTTATGTTGCACATTAGCAACATTAATGACATATTGAGATGTGGTACTCATGTGACTAACGCAGTTTTGAGTCCGGTGTGCAATGTGTCCCAATTCCCCACTCTCTCAATAATTTCCTGTCATTGTCTACTATTATCCTACCTGTCTTATAAAAAGAATCATCAGCCCAAAAAACACTGTACATTCAGTACACTTTATGGGTTGCCAAATGTAGAATAAAACATGTTGCAACAAGTAACCCAATTTTGTCAGATTAAGTAACATAAAAGGTTAAGTAACATTTTTTTTAAGTCTCATTTTTAATACATTTATTATTTAATGAATATAAAAAAACATTAAATATTTAAACATTTAACATAAGATTTAGCTTCCTTATTGTTCTCCTGTGATGCTAAAATGCTACATGATATAACTAGTCACTCTCTCCTCTCTCCTTTTTTTTCCATTCTTCCCTCTTAAACTTGCAGTAACCGCCCATGACTTATAAGAGGGTTTGAGTTTCACCTACATGTACTGTATTAGACACTAGGAGTAAACCATCTGCTACTTTACACCTCTCAATAACAGAGGCATTCTGGGAAAAGTCATTGCCATGTCAATGACACCCAGCTTGCTTTCAGTCTGTTTCTCTCATGCATCCAAGTATCTCTCTCTATCTATCTTTCTACGTGATCACTTTTGGACCTGATTCTGATGAACATTGCAGGAAATAACAAGCACTCTAAAACACCATCTTTCCACAGACCTGACCACAGCCACAAATAGAACTGCAGTAGCCTAAAAATGACTGACCTGTTAACCATGCTTACTGGAAGAGAGAGAAGAACAATATGAAAGTTCTTTATGTATGAAACCAAAAACCACTTCCTTCATGCACTGATGAAAATGGCCCACATATAGACATATGCAGCTCCACCTCACAACTTAAACAGCTCAGTCGAAGCAACACTTCAACACTGTAGTAGCCAAATAGTTAAAAAGTTAATTTTATTAATAAATAATATCTTTCTATCTATCTTTAAGCATTTTTAAGTTTGTATATATGAATGTGTGTTCAAGGGGTTGCGTGTGTCCTCTGTTTATACTGCTGTGTTGTTTGGTGCAGTGCTGATGCATGTAAACTGGACGGTTCCAGATTTGACAAGAGCTGGACATAGAACAATGGCCTTTGATTGCACCCCCTCTCACAGAAGAGGTCTCTCTCTATATATATATCTGTCTGCCTGTCTGTCTCTGTCTCTCTCTCTCTCTCTCTCTCTCTCAAAGCTGCTCTCCTCTAAAACTCCTCAAATGAAGCAGAATGACGATGTAAAAGAAGAATGACTCATTCCACCCCCCATCCCCACCCTCAGCCCACAAAGCTACAGCAGACCTGTTAGTTTCAGACCATTCATCCTTTTTTAGTTTGAGGACTTTTTTCATAGACTGATGAAAGTGTTTAAAAGGACAAGAGGAATCTGATCCTGAATCTGAGACTTTTAATCAATACATTATATAGGACAAGTACTGTACACTAATAACAGGACTGTCACGGTCCTGTCACTCTGTCAGTCTGTTTTTTTGTCTGACAGGACCATGGCATCATCGTCCCATGTCTGTCTTGTTTTTCATTAATTGTCTTTGTGTGAGCATATGGTTTTGTTTGTATTACCTGCAATGCTCTCTTCGGTCTGTCTTATTTCATGTCGGGAGCATTGTACCTGGATCCTGACTTCCTGTCTGGTTCGGTTTTGGTGTTGGGATCCGGACACTCATGCTCCATATCTGTCTGTTATTGACGTGGGTTATGTCATCTTGGCAGCATGCATTCATGTCAATAGTTTGTCTGTCTCTCACAAACACGGGTGTAACTTGCATTGCGCTTGCGCAGCGTGTCCCGGTCGCGAGTTGTCTTCATGTTGTGCTGAGGTTCGGTCACTTCGGTCTAAGGTGTCGGGTGTGTGTGTGGCCGAAGTCTCGTACAGGTGTCCTGTCTTGTTTTTGTCCCTTGTTTGCCCATTATTAGTTTACTAGTAACACCTGCCCTGTCACCTAACCTGTTGATTTCTCTCCCTATTTTAGTCTCCCTGTGTTTGCTGTCCAGGGCCAGTTTGTCATGTTTCCAGTCTTGTTTGTTGTCCTTTGTCGGTCATGTTACTCTTTCCCTGGTTCCTATTTTCCAGTCCGGTCAGTCCTTTTCACTGTTTCCCCTGCCCAGCCTGGATTATTTACTTTATGTGTTTCCCCTTCGGGGTAGTTTATATAAATGTTTCCCCCACGTGGGAGTTTTAGTTTGATTCTGCTACTTTTGTTGTATTAAATAAATCCTTTTATTTTTCCTGTCCTGCCTCTGCATTCCATGACAAGGACATTTGAGACATGCTATATGGGTCATATCTGACCTGGGATTAGCTCTCCTTGTATTTCAATTACTCATACTGGGGAAACCATTTGAACAGTATGTGATCATCAATAGATCTGATCCATAGATGAAGAAAGAATTAAGGCAAAAATTAAACCCCTGGACACTTTCTGATTTATTGAAGTGTATGGCATCAATCAAAACTCTCCACCGCTATTTTTAGTGCCACAAAACATGCTTTGAAACAAAGAGAGTGTCAAAAGAGGAAATACAGAAGCAGACTTCCTTCCTGTTTTATTTTTCTTCATTTAAACTAAGAGAAGAATAGATGTGAGAAAATGAGTGGGTGTCAACATAGCCTGATAGCTTCCATTTTGTCCTGTATGGAGAAAATAGTGAGAAAGATGTTGGCAATGCAATGCCATTGCCAATAAATGTATATTTCTGCACGGACCGATCTGTTTCCATTAGCAAATAGAACAGATGGAAACTAACCTACACACACTACTATCAACTAGTTACAGAGAAGTTGCGTTCTTCTTCTTTCACTTTCTTTCTTTCTCTCTCTCTCTCTCTCACACACACACACACACACACACACACACACACACACACACACACACACACACACACACAAAACATCATTATGTGTGTAATTACACTTGTAGGATGGAGGTTTGTCTAACTAGGTGTCTTGCAACAACATAAAAATAAATGTTCATTGATTAATCTTTGAATGAACATTGATCTCTGACATTGCACCAATTTTGCTTATTAATTTTAATGCAGATTCAAGGGTCACATTCTAAATAGTCTGAAAATATCTCTAAATATAAAATATAACAATTACTAACATATACTGATATTAAAATATACAAACTAAACTAAAACTTAATTAAATTTTGTTGTGTATATGTTTGTTGGGTCAGACATGGGATAGATTACAATACTGTAATAAGTATTAAGATAAATTATGATAAATTACAATTTGAAAGTGTTAAAAAGCTTAGATTACAGCAGAAATCAATATTACACTATTAAGCATATAATTGAGGATGAGTTTCATATCTGTTATGGTTGCCTTTTCAGTTTTTAAAATAACAAGCATTATTCATTTGGTTTCGATATAAGAACCCAACGTTGAATTAATGACCATTGTTATTTGGGAAGTTTTCTAGCAACAAGTAATTTTTCATTTTTTGTGAAAATGCTACACAAAGAGGCAAAACCAAGCACGATAAGACAGAATTAGAAAACAAGCGATCTAATTGTCTTGCTGAAATCAGTTAGGACAAAAAAAAAAAAAAAAAAAAAAAAAAAGATTACAGTAACATTTAATAGATTTGGTATATTGCTAAATGTTTTATTAACATGTTACATCTAGACATAGTGTCAGTGTGTATTAGACATGCTCAGTACAGAGCATGTGCTGGGTTAGCCTGAGCAGCTGTTCACCTAGGAACATTAGTACAGCACAAAAAGCTACCTGCTGCATCTCTGAACCTCTGTGGCTCTGATTCATTGTCCTCTGCTCTCACCTGCCACCTCTCTCTCCCATACACGCGCCCTCATAAAGTGAGAAAGAGAGAGCTCATTATGGCATGCTTTTCTCATGTGAATAAAGGATTATTAGTGTGTGTCAACTGCTCATGGGACCAGCAGAGGAAAAAACATGAAAGGAAGATGAGAAAAAAGAGAAATGCAAAGGGGAAAAAATCTGTGTTTAACCTATGTTACTGTATCACTTACTGTACTTTAGGCAGATTTACTTTACTGAGCCCCCCTAAGAAACAAATTTGTTTTATTTAATTTTTAAACTAATAATTTTTAGACTAAAAAACTATGTAGTTTATGTGAAATTTTAGCTCGTATTATTTCACATTAAAGGGAATTATATTTGTACTTTTTGAATTTTGTCACCCAACATTTTTAAAAGCTTAAATATTATTCAAATGGTTGTAACATTCCAGAGGTATTTTATTCCCATTAATTTTTCCCATAAGGATTTCATGAAGCACTTCATAAAATGTTATAAGACATGATCCAAATCAACCAGCTCTGAGGTGAATCACAACATTACAAACTTTGATGTTTAACAAAAAAGTATTTGAAAATTTGATGAAAAAACAAAAGGCACAAGATGTCTTAAACGAGGAAAATTGGCAGATTATGTAATCTCAATACAATTTACATAAAATATTAAACTATTGGTCAAAGTTGTTAATTATAACTGTAGAAACAATATATTTTATATTAATTGCAAAATATACAGATATATACAAATATATAAGTTGTTTGAGAGTGCCGTAAAACAGACACTGTTACATCATTCAAAGTGCTTCAAGGGAGCGAGTGGTCACTGCAGAGCTCATTTGGTATGCTTTGTTGGCAGCGATTCTCTGATTGGTGTATCTTTATCTTTTGGATCGTGGGTAGTGTAGTTCTTTACCAGAGACTTCCACTATTAAACACTATTAAAAAATAAAGTTAAAAATATAGCTGCAAACATTGATGATGGGCCCAATCACCATGGATCCATTTCCACCCGGTGGCTTTCAGAAAACAATGCAAGGTGGAAATGCATTTGACATCTGACATTATTCTAAACAATTTTGAAGCAACTAAGATATCAAATATACCGTAACAATTTTTACATCAGCAGTATATTGACATTATTGTAAATAATTTTGAAGCAAATCATGTAAACACAAGAGGGCTATTTCAAAGACTTTTAAAAGTGCCATACTTCCTGCTTCCAGTTGGTGGTGTTATGACCGTGATTCATAATAGCCACATCTATGTGATCAGCCCCATTACCATACACACACACACACACACACACACACACACACACACACCAAACACACACACCAAACACTGTCATGTACTCCATCTGTGTCTTTCTCCTTGTTTCTCCCCCTCAGACTGGTTCTGACAGTTAGTCCTGTTACTTAAATGCTCTGCGGTCTTTATGTCCCCTTGGCACTCTTTGGACAAACCAGAGATCCTTCAGGCCTCTGTCTGCCCCTGCCTTTCTCTGTCTCTCTCTAACTATCTATGCTCCCTCTCTCCGCTCCATTGCCTTAATGGACTGTCATTTCAATGATGGATGATGCTTTTCTAATTAGGTTTTCAAGTTCAAACAAGAAAAAAGTGTGTGTGAGAGAGAGGGATGAGAGAGATAAAGAGGTACTGCAGGTGAAACCAAAAAGAGGGTGAAAATGCTAAACAACAAAAAAAGCGAGAAGAAAATAATCAAGGGTTTTTGTGTAAAAAACAAAACAAAGAAAACACTCAAAAATAAATAAAAAACTTAATGTAAAAGATCTGATGAGGAAATCAATATAGGAAATCAAGATAAAGAAATGTTAACAGGAATCGAGAACAAGTTCACGAAAAATGTATTCAACTCCATGAGTTCCCTGTAGTTCCCGGGGTTCCCATCACAATACTATGTTTAACCCTCTGGGGTCGACGGATGCGCCGGCGTGTCCTGCTGGATTTTTTCGTCATTACAGCAGAAACAACATAAAATTCTCCTTCATTTCTGGGCATACAGATAAGTGTAAGACATCATCAGAGACTATAAAGGGTCTACTTTTATTTGTGCACACTCACAATAACAACAAAACCTTGTGCTTTTGTAAAATAAAGAAAATAAAAAGGGTGTGCTTTCAGCAGTCTCTGGGTTTGCGAGCATATATCTGAAACACTTCACAAAAATGAACTGAAACTCTGCGAATACTTATCACACAAACATGAAACATATGTCTAAAGAAAGCTTAAAATGTCTACTTGTAAATAAAACAATTCAAATTGACAACAAATATTCTCCTGCAATGTAATCTGTATGAAACAAAGCGATGTACAATTTTCCTGGCTCAGCTCATTTATCTCTAATGTGATCACACCCAGCAGAGCGCGCCATTCATACACTAATGTGCTGAGGCGATCAATGCAAATGGTACATGGTATATTTAAATATGCCCATATTAGAAAATCAGTGTATTATAATGATTTCTGAGAGATCATGTGACACTGAAGACTGCAGTAATGATGCTGAAAATTCAGCTTTGATCACAAATTGCATTTTGCAATATTTCAAATAGAAAACTGTTATTTTAAATTGTAAAAATAGTTCAAAATATCACTATTTTTACTGTATTTTGTATCAAATAAATGCAGCCTTGGTGAGCAGAAGAGACTTCTTCTAAAACTTTTATACGTTAGTGTAGGTCTAAAATTAAGTAAAGTCTTTATGTAAAGAAAATATATAGTCAGATTACTTCTTTTAATTTAAAACTTGATTTTGATCATTAAGTCTCCTCATATTCATTCTCTTTCTGTCACATTCCTCATTGATAGGCCCAGGGGAGTGGTCTTTTGTCTCCTCAGGTGTGAAATACATCCATATTCATGATAGTTCATGCCTCCTCGTATATGACCTTTCTAACATTAAAACTGGTTTTCACATCATTTTGTAGCAAAAACTCTAGGCTACAAGATCCAGTTCTCAAAAGTCTTGTGGACAAATGTTTAGTATGTGTTATATGGCTTTATTTCAATTACTTAAATTTTGTTTTTTTTTAATGTTATTTTCTCAAAAATACAAACATGTACACACAAGTTGCTCACATATTATTGTAGCCCATCTTGTGCTGAATACAGTGTTATCAGACTTAAGACAATTAATGTGTTTTTAAGCAACTGAAAAAAGCACAAATGTCAAGGCATGTCAAAACTTCTCCAAGGCCCAAAACACCCTCAGACCCCAGAGGGTTAAAGCTTTCTTTCTCTACAGGGGCCTGCAGAATCCACAGGGACAGAGAATCAATGCAAAATGGGTTTAAAGTCTCTTGGTTAAAAAGATGAGAGACAGACACATAGGCTATTCTTGTCTCTAATGACTCTTTTCTTAAGACAATCAGTGAATCGATTAGTCCATAGAACATTATGTAAGTTTAATTGGAAACAAGGGCTCAGCTATTGTCCCATTGTGATGATTGTGACCTTAACCCTTGGATAAAGTAGTTTGAACATCATGTCTATACATCCTTAGTTTAGACAAGACAAATAGACTTGGTGAGAATTTGGCAATGAGAGTTGAAAAGTTCAGTGGTCTAAGAATTCGGTTACAGCTGTTTTCCTTCAGCTTTCATTCTGGTTGATGTATCTAACATAATTCAACAGGTGATGGCAGAAAACAGGCATTCGCAAGAGGAACAGACCTTGACCATTTAGTAAGAATTGTGAAAGCTCTTACCCAGCCATTAGTAGTGGACTGAGACTAAACTCAATGTGGGTTAAGATCAACCGCCACATAAGGTCACCCTCCGGGAAACACAATAAGGGGAAGAAACAGGGTCCTTCCTGGACATATGACACTATCCAGTTTCTCATGGAATTCTACAGGGGATTTGCTAAAACACCATGATCTCTGACCTTTTTCTTGGGATAATTCTGCCTGAGGACACTGAATACATTCAGTTCAATACCCTCTACATGGCATTTATATAGACACACCTAGTAGCCCACGTAACCATCACACCCTCTCAGCAATCACACAAAAAAAATGGCAAGATGTTTTTTTTTTCTCAACATAAATACACAAAAAACCATCTCATACTGCTATAATCTCATTGGTGGAGGTTCCTAAAGGGAGATCTACTAAAAACGTCTTTAATAGTGGGCACATGTACATGGGCAGTTAAAATCGAGCTGCCGCTGGTTTTTGTGCTGTCGAGCTAAAATCTTCATCTCTGTCCAAGTAAACATGACACCATGCATAATCAAACAGCTGAAGGAGGTCAGAGACATTTTCTGGTTGACATTTTGTGTCATAGTAGTATGTTGAAGAAGCCAGCTAACTAGTTTCTTAAAAGCGAGACATACAATAGGCACAACAGCATGAACAATTTTACAGCCACATGTGTTTCTTACATTCTTTTCACATTGATATTTGTGCTGATCAGATGTAAGTTACCATAAGTTAACTATGATATCCAAAGGCATAAGATGATGCAATTTGCTCCTGGATTATTCTAACTATATGAGCTCTGCTTTGTTTTCCTTGGTGCCTTTAATTTAAAAGGACATTTTAAAATCTAGTGTAAAGTGTGATACGTTTAAACTGAGGATGTCGTGAATAAATAGACGATTAAGAAAATATATGGCTTGCCTATATTTTACTAGCGATTGGTGGTATTTTATTGGTCTGTTGAATGGTTATGCATATGTACCTGTCATTTACTTCAGGCTGCATATTAAAAATCATGCTTTCTGCCTCATTCTATGAATGGAACCCACATGAGATCAGTAAAAGAAGCTGTTATAACAACTCAATGATAATTGAAAGTAATAAAGTATATATGCAGTAGATAATGTGTCATTTATATAATTTGTATAACTTATAATTTTACATTCTGCTTTCATGGTGCTAATGATAATGCTATGCATGCTCTATAATGCTTGGCCATAGTTTGCACCTGTTACACTCTTTATTGTATTGTATGATTTAATTTGTGTAAATAGTCCATATAAAATCATGAAAAAGTAATTTTTTACTCTTTTTACTCTTTTTTTTTTTAAAGAAAGACATATGATGCCACTACAAAGATTAGTCAATGGGCAAAATACAGAAAAAATAATAATAATTAGAGGCACATCAATATGTCACAGGTGTGAATGGGATACAGAATGATTTTTGTAGCTAACAATTATATTCATTGTGTTTCTTGTACCTAATTTATATAAATTGTAATAAGACACAGTCTAATTCGTCTATCTCTCATTTACAGTTTTGAAACTGTAGATCCCTAACAAAGTGGCTTATAAACAAACGTTCTTCTTTAAAGGAGAAAATAGCCAAATGTTTATGTAATTTTTGGCTGGTTATCCCATTGGTAATTGCAGTAAAATTCATTAATTGTATTATATTGTTAAAAATGCTGTACAGGACTGGTATGTTTATGTCATAATTTCTAGAGAGATCACCTCCTTGTGTGAGGAAACTAATTAGTTATAACAGATTTCTGTCATTCGTCCTCTTTAAACACGTGCTCACTCCATTTCATGTGTCACTTTGTCTTACTGAAAATAGATTTTGTTTGAATGGACACAGTCTGTATCTCCTAGCTAACACCCAAACACAAATAACAAACAGAAAACTCTACACTAGCCTCCAGTTTCTACAAACAAAATTAATGAGGGAACTAACAAATAGAGCAGAGAGAGAGAGAGAGAGTCTTATGTAACTCTTTACCCCTTGGAGAGGAAGAAGGAGAATAGGGCCATCTTACACAGAGTATTGACACAGCACACAGATAAATTAGACCCTCAGAGCTAACCTGTTACAGGATACACACACATCACTGTTACTGCCTCCTTCACATATTCACACATTCACACACTCTCTCTTCACCTCACTCTTCCCCAAAAACACGACACATAAATACACATATCTGCATTCATTCTTGTACTTATCTACCTTTCTCTCTCTCTTTCTCTCTCTCTCTCTCTCTCTCTCTCTCTCTCTCTCACACACACACACACACACACACACACACAGGTGAAATGGTGATTCCTATCACCATTATAATAACTAGGTAAAATCAAACAGGGTATGTTTGTAATTGCATACGCCCTGTTATTTGTTTTAAAAAAGTACTATGCAGTAAATGTTTGCTGTGTACATGAATATTGTGTACAGTTAACACATCTTCTGTATGTCAATGGGAAGTCCCCATTTAACTGGGTGAACGTGTTTATGCGCGGATGGTACTACTCAAATTAACGTGGATAGATAAATTACATGGCTACATGTGTGGGTAATTGACATGACATTTTACATTAATTGTCATATATAAAAAGTATTAATGTGTTTTAAAATACATGTTTATTTTATTAATCAAAATTCCAATCAATGCTCACACATTTCCACATTATGTTTTGAGCTGATCATCAATATGCTCATATGATGGGACTGTCTAATACACATTCAATATGTGCCACATGTTGTTCACTAGGATTTCTTGCCTAACATTACATGTTTAAATGTCACTGTGTACAAGCCAGCAACATGTAATAAATGAACTCAGTCAGGCTGTAATGACACACGTAACAATGATTAACAGGGTTTAATGAGTATGCTAATGAATGGGAAATTACTAATGAGCAAGAGAAAGTGGAATGTGATGTTTGTTGTCACATTGATCTAAGTAGACACACATGTATGCATGCATGCACGTGCACACACACACACACACACACACACACACACACACACACACACACACACACACAGTCAATGTCACATTCAACTAAGCAGCATTAGCCTGTTATAACTTTCAGTCACACCATACACTTTTACTTTGTGTATACTGTACAGATCCTCAGACCCAGTTGATGGACAATATACAGTGAAATGGCTGCTGTCAGCCAAATAAATCTGAATCTCCATTTCTTTATCCAGAATAATTTGATATGTGCTTAAATACACCCTTACCTCAAGCAAAGACCAAACATTTTTTGCGAAGCTAACCAAAATGTTAAGAAACTGAAAAGTTTCTCCCAAAAAATTCAGAAGTCTTTTTTTTTTTTTAAATATTTTTGGTGATATTTTGACAGCAAACAGAATACATTACTTTACAGTAAAGACTGATTAATCAGTGAGAGAGAAATAAAAATGACTGAAAAATCAGCCATTTAAAATATTCCATTATTAAGAATGGAATAATCAAATAATTTCTACAGTAATGTGTTAGTGAAGTGGTAGACACTGTTTGACAAAATTAAAATGTTAACTTAATTGGCATCTGTGTAATGGCCTGATTTAATTAGTTCAGCTTCGTTGGCTGGCTGATACTGACTAAAACACTGCTAATTTAATCAACCATAGAGTGAAGTGGATGATACTGACTAAAATCTTGCTAAATTTATCAACCATACAGCGAAGTAGACGATACTGACTAAAATCTTGCTAAATTTATCAACCATACAGTGAAGTGGATGATACTGACTAAAATCCTGCTAAATTTGTGAAGATAAACATAGCTGACATATGCTGATCTGAGATCAGGTTTTGCTATTACAACTATGATCTACAGTGAATGACTGTGTACACAAAACAATTGCTTATCTGAGTTTAGCTTAAAAGGTTTGAAGAAAAGAAGATAAAATGCTCAATCAGGATACCTCAGTAGAAAAGCTGTTCTAAGATCTGTTTTAATGGAAGCTTCTAGAAATTGGTCAACAATGCTTATGTGATTTGTTCTGATGGTAGTGTGTTAAACCTTTGCACTCCATAAGTAGCAACACTGTGTTAAGTCTCTCTATATATATCAAAAAAGTGTTCTATGGGCTTAGGCCATAGACCAGTATCAGTAAAATATATAGTTACTATGTTACTGCTGGGCCCAACAGTGGCTGAATGTGCGTTCTCTGACATTACTAGAGTATGCTCTGTTTGTTATGATGACACAAACTCTCATTTTCCAAGACAAGTTCCAAGACATTTTACACTCTGGATCTCACATGGGTCAAAGGAGAAAGGTCACCTGACATGCATACGTGACATATATACAGAATTATCTGGGGTGGGAAGTGCATATAAGAAACATCCAATTTTGAAAACCTTTTAACAGTAAAGTTTGTTGTTGAGTCTCATTCTTTCAAAAGATGCAAATGGGAAGCCATGAGGCCAGCTTTGAAATTCGGCTTAGAATATTGTAACACTAACAAAACAAACACTGCCAAATCTAAGATTTTCAGAAATATTTTATAATTTTAGAAAAATTTAAATATTGTTTGTGCGCAAGTGGGTGGGAGTGTTTGTGCTATCTGTGGGTGCATGCGTGCAAACTGTGGGTTTATTGTATGTTAATGAATTGCAGCAAAACACAATTTGCTATTTTCCAGAGAAATAGGTCAATGCACTAAGACGTTTAAAAATAATGTCCGTTTTCAGCGCAGTTCCTGCATTTGCAGTTTTGAGATTTTACCAGCAGGTGGTAATAAAGTTCATGTTCATACTCTCAATATAAATTGAAACATCAAATTATATCCATGACGATCTCTGATGTAGCCATTCTTTTAAACATATATTTATGAGATTTATGTTAAACAATACCAACAATTTGTATTGGTATTCTTCCACCTGTTGTCATACAGTGATTTTTACGTCACTGCAAAATGGGCTGATGGAAGAAGTTGAAGATGTTAAAATGTTTTTTTTTGGTATGATTTTTTTGACGACTTCGTTATTTTGATTGTATTTTCATTTTGTTTGAAGAGTAATTTAAATGTATAAACTTTTGGGTTTCATTTTTCGTGTTTCAATAATTTAGTTACATTTTTCTAAATCAAAATTGACTATTAGAAAAGTGCATTCCGATATAATCACTGTTAGTACGAGCCATGATTTGTGTGTCAATAGATTATGACTAATAATACGTACATTCTCTATCATTTAATGAACCGTAACTCCAAATCCTGATGAGAGCTACATTTTTCATGCGTATAAAAGGAGCACTGTCATAGTGACATGCCTGATATTCAACAAGGATGCAGTTAATGCACAAATGAATGTAGGTTCATGTTCCTGTTCTTTTAATTAATCGCATACAGTCAACCAACTTCTCATTAATGTGCTGTCTTTGTTTATATTTCTGGTGCTTGACAGGAAATGGACTACATAGTAGTATGCAGAAGGTGCCGAAGAAGTGACTCAGAATTAAATTGCACTTGAACCACTTGATCCTAGGCTTAGCGCATGCTTGCACGAAAATAGCAAAACTTCATGGCCATGCCCATTGAATTTACCTGTATTACTTATGTCATAGCGCTGTGATTAGAGCTCTTAAAAAAGGCCCCGATATGTGTATAGGATGTACAGTATATACTAATAGGACACACCGTACCTATAGTATGTATGAAACCTATGCATGCTCAACAATTACGCTGTTCTCATTTTATCACAATGCTGACACAATTAACAAGGCTGTGTGAAGGGTCAAGGGTCAGTTTTGCACTCACGACTGACCTCTACAACAAATCGCTCTTATTCACAGGAAACGTACAGAGAACAATTATTAAGGAAGGACCTACTGTACTTCAATATCTTAAATCAATTTTATTAATCAACAGCGTTTAGGCTTTCACTTTGTAGACTAGATACGGCCTTGTGCACCACAGTAGTCTTATATCATTGTGCCCTTTCAGGAATATAAACATTAGCCCAAACTGACACTGATATTGTACACACGCTGTACTAGTCATAGCATGCCAAGTATTGATGGGATTCTGAGCCACGACCAACTGTCCCCTGGATCAATATGCATTGCAGCCATAACTATAGAATGTGCGTGTCTGAATGTGTGTGCACAGGTATTGAGCCATTCACGTTGTATAAATCTATTCTGGGTTTCCACTTCTGACTACAGCAACCAAGGAAGGATTTTTCCTCCTCTACTGGCATGAAAGTAGGCTATACATTGCTTGCAACAACTGTTCCAAAAACCAAAATCTGTTGTAAAAATAAATATATATAATAAGTATTGTATTGTGCAGAAACACTGTAAGAATTATTCTGAATGTGTAAAGTCTATATTTTTTTTCTCTCACAACCCCTAAAATCATACCTTCGCTCGGATCTGACCGGAGGTGGATACTTTTCGGATGAGTTTGTGCGAGGTCTCCTCGGGTTCCCCGTCGCTGTCCGATGATTCGTCACCTGCCTCGGCTTGAGGGTCCGGAGAGGTTAGGGACTCCCGAGGCTCCCGGACATAGAGGACATTTGGATTGAACTTCGAGGCCATGACAGATTCTCACAGCGCTCGTCTCCTTTTTGTCAAGTCAGCCCTGAAAAAGCCAACGCATTGCTCAAAACAGGGTAACAGTATAGATTACCAAGGAGACTTCTGCTTTCGTTTCCAGCCAGAGATCACTAAACCGTTGACGGCAAATTCAGTTCCTCTGTGTCGCGGCCAAAAAGGAGCCAGCACACAAACTAAAAGACAGACATAGTGCCGCATTCTGGTTAACAGCAACTGACGATTATTCGTCCATTGCACAATAGGAATATACAGACAGTGAAGCACATTCGCGAGTTTAGAATCAATACAAACCGATCTGGCATAATCCACAGATGGTCGCTGTCAGGGCTGCGGGAGATAGATGAACTCGCTGACTGTTGCGCGTGCATTCAGAGACAGCCGCGCATTGGTTGTGCTTGCAACCATGGCATTAGGCGACATAATTATCACTTTTCTCGGTGTTATTATAATTGATTCGGCTCTTGACCCCAAGAGGTCTTCAAAAATCTTGACTTAACATGTCTGCGTGTATAGGAAATATGATGAGTTCAACCCAGACCCGCAGTTAATAGTTTCTGTAATAAACATTATACCTGTTATGATCTCGCGCGGATGCATGTCTATGCGTTCATCCGTTACAGTGAAAAGAAACCAGTTGATTTGCAGAGCAATAAAGAGACGTTCTAATTATTAACGGTAGCCTATTTACAAGCAGGCGCCAAATGGGCTTTTGGATTTAGGGAGATTATATTAGCAGAGCCTGTCTCAGTAGCACCAAATGTGTCTTTCCAACAAAAAAAGCAGTGTTATAGGCAGCATTCATGCTGTAGACTATACAATTTGACATTGCAATTTCAAGCGAGCAGAGTTCTCCGGTGTCCTCATTTAAAGACATTAAATTGTTTTATTATTTTAATGCTTGCGGCTTCCTAAAGCGGCGCGCGGCCATCACTTTCACAATTGACAAATAAGACTCACGCTCCCGCACCATTCCCTCTGCGGCGGCTGTACCTAGCAAGGCAAATGCGGACATGGATGTAGTGTTGTACCTCTATGTCGCGGTGTCTGGCTCCCGTTGACCCTCGTGTGAGTGTTCTTGTTGCTCTCGGTGTGTTCTCGCGGCAGCGCTGTTAGATAGTGCCAAATCTGCTTCGCTCGCGCACATACACGCATGTACGCATAGCATCGGACAAGCATCGAATGGGAGGGGTAGACTACAGCGCGAGAGCGTCTTGGTGTCTTTGGTAACTTATACTGTATATAAGACATGTTTGAATGTCTTATCGTTTTGTTGCTGTTGTCTAGTTGCCTATGCAGATAGAACTGTGATATAAAATACAATGCAAATAGATCAGTCCTTCCTCCATTAAAAGCTTGAAGGGTGTTAGATGAAAAAGGATTGGGAATGCTTGTAACGGAATGTGTGACTTGTTGCTCCAAGTTGAGCTGATTGACAGAGTGGTGACCATTCAGGATGTCAGACTCCGATTTGGTAATCAGCACGCGCTCCAAAAAAAAAAAAAATGCATTTTCAACGACAAAAGGCATATTTAAGTCTTTCTCATTCTTCCCTCTCAGTTTTTATACGAGTTCCTCCGACGCACTATCCGTGACTGGCCAAAGGCATCTCATGCCATTTAACACCCACTCTCAGCTCAAACAAGCATGGAATATACGCAATAAAAATGCGTGAATTTCCCCATGCTGTCAAAGATGTATAAAGTAAAACCTTTACCAAAACACTGTAAAACATTTCCGTAATTTGACTGATTAAAGAATGTAAAAATGCTGCAGTAGGCCTACAAAATCGTTAATTGGTTATCGGTTAGCTACTTTAACATATACTACGGCAAATATTTATCAAGACAATACGTGTAACCTTACAGTAAAATATTGTTAAAAAAAAATAAATATAAAAAAAGTGTAAAACTTATAATTTTACAACACAAGTGTGAAGTTATATTACATTTACCAAGAATGCATGTACTTTTTACAGTACACTATTACTTCCAATTAACATTTTTTATTAATTCACACAAGAAAAGAAAAACACATATTCACAGAATCAACCTTTAACCCTCGTTATTCCCTTTCCCCTTCCCAATCGCCACCCCCACCCTGAACATCAACAAATATCCCTGTGGTCACACACACACACACACACACACACACACACACACACACACACACACACACAGAGCCCTCCAAAAGGCCAAATAGCACCCTATTTTTTATTAAATAAATCTAAGATGCCTAGCCTTCTACATGACATTTCCTCAAATGCTGCCGTCCCCATTTCTGTGCGACTTTCATCCCCTAAGAATAATCTGTCTGTCAATCATAACACTGGCTAGGACCCAATATTTTTAGGCATTTATCCCCAGACCGCCCCATCGCCTATAATATGGAGTCTGGGGCAAAATTAAATTTGAGTGCCCAATAAGTCACAAATAAATCTCTGAACCCTCAACCAAAATTCTTGGATCTTAACACACCTCCAAAAAAAAACTCCAAAAAAGATTCTGATTGGCATTGCCAGCAGGTGGGTTTGTCTTTAAGATCAAGCCTATACAATCTAGAGGGGATCCAATAGAATCGATGTAAAATCTTAAATTGCATAAAGCGCACACTTGCATCTCTAGAATTGTTGTTTTTTTAGAATTCTAGCCCACATTCCCTCCTCCAATACAAAGTTTAAATCTTTCTCCCATAATATCCGAAGACAATTTGAAGCTCTGTCCCCAGACTCTGAATTAGTAGGGAATAATACATTGATGCCTCATGACCTTTTCCAAAAGCAGTAATCATCACTGCCAGTGAATCTGCTGCCCAAGTGGGGTGTATGCTACTACCAAAACTAGTACAGAGCAGGTGGCCCAGCTGTAAATACCTGAAGAATTGAGACCTGGGATTCCCAAAATGTTGAACCATATTTTCAAAAGATCTCAACACTCTCTTACAGGTCACTGAGCATATTAACCTCCCTCACAATCCCCTCTGTCCAGCAGAAAGGTGACTTATTAATACATTACTTTGGGTTCAGCTATATGCTCAAAGCAACATTTAAATAAATGTCAGAAATAAACACTCTCAACACTTTTGTCCATACAGCGTACAAATGCAAGATAACTGGTGTAACGTAACTTCTCCAGTTAGTTTGACAGAAAGGCTTTGCAATGGCAAAACAGGGGCAAGAACTTCCTGTTCAATACAAAACCAGGGAGGTGCTCTCTCAGGTGGAAGCGAACAATTAAGCAAAATGTCTGAGACTGAAAGCATAATAATAAAACAAAATTTTGAGTAGGCCTAGCCCACCTTTGTCAATTAGCCTATGCAACTTACTGAAATGTAATAGGGGACGTTTACCATTCCAAATGAAGGACTTCTCTATCCTATCAAATTGCTTGAAATAAGAGAGGGTGACACCTATATGGAGAGATTGTAGCAGGTAGTTGAATTTTAATAACATTAACCGTCCCAATCATAGATATGTAATGAAACCAACCTGCCCACATTGCTTGCAAATGCTTTTTATTAAAGGTTCAAAACTAAATCACACAAATTTGCTGGGAATAAAATACCCAAATACTTAATGCCCTGTTTGGGCCAATAGAAGGCACCCAACAGAAAAGACATTAACAGTTAGTATGCTGTCAGGGCCAAAGCTTTGGATTGAGACCAATTAACTCTGTATCCTGAGAACTTATAAAAGGAATGAATAATTCTGTGGAGGCAAGGCATAGATCTAGTGGGGTCGGAGACGAATAATAAAATATAATCTGCATAAAGCAAAAGCTTATGTGCCACACTACCTGTCATTACCCTTGGAAAATCAACCTAATTTCTTATTGCATCTGCTAATGGTTCCAGAGCAAACAGAACAATAATGGGGAATGAGGGTGACTCTGCCGGGTGCCTCTATCCAGAGTAAAATAATCTGAAATTAATCCATTTGTTTGTACCGCCACTTCCGGGTGTCTATAAAGTAACTTAATCCATCCAATAAAAGTATTCCTGAACCCATACATTTACAAAATCTTAAAAAGATAATCCGTGTTGTCATGCATAGCGAGCCATGTGATAAGATGCACGGATTGATTTTCTTAGAAGCAGAGACAACTGAGACTTGTCATCCACCACCCGGATTGAGGTGAGTAACCACACCACCATGGGGGCCTATTAAATTGTGGAAATTGGGCAGTCCAAATTGGGGAGAAAAAGGGGAGAAAAAAAAAGAGAAGCTGTCTGTCCATCAGGAGCAGAAAAAAGGATAAAAATGCATCAGGAATGTGAAACGAGAGAGCATGAAGTTTTGTACTATTTTTAAGGCAATTTTCAAATTCTATCAGGAGTACACATCAAAGAATGCAAAATCAAAATGCAACATTTGTTTTAAAAAATGTAATAAAGAAGCACATGTCTGTTTTATCATGCAAGCTCTGTTGATGTCATGTTTCAATAAACAGTATCTATTAGAACTTTTAGTCCAATGTTTTCACATTTAGAGAAATATTGATGGATTATTGTACGCTCCATAAATCTTGAGGAGATCTTTCATGTTTTCAGGTAAATTATGGCCCTGTCCCGAAACCCCCACTTGCTGTTTTGGTCTTGCCTAATTACCCACTTGTCTTAGGTATTTCCGGTGTTAAGCAACTAGTGTGCAAGTGCCGTAAAGACTACGAGTGTGTATATGACTTTTGATTGCAAACTGTTCGATTGCTGTTTTTTCTTTTAATTCAGCTAAAGACTGATTGTTTTTGGAGGCAGTGACTGTTATAGCCCAATTAAAATAGTAAATAACTGAAAATCGTACCCTTCCTTTCATTTACTAATACACAACTGGTTGTTGGAAGTGTATTGTGCAGTAGAAAATATGTAAATACATTTTTCATAATGTTTTTATTGTGTGAAAATAATTAAAGTCAATTATTTTTACTCATTTTGATTTTCAATATTTTGCACATTAAAAACTGTTTAACTGTAAAATTGTGTCATCCATAACAGCAGTAAAATATTAAATACAAGCAATTCTTTCTACTTTTTTCTCAATACACTGCATAAAACTTAATAAAAAATAAAATAAAAAAATAAATTCTATAAACCTGTGTGATCCATTAATAGTTACTAATAAAAACCATTTAAATGATATGCTTTGGCTTGCCATTTATATAAGATGACCAAAGACTGCTTTACACAACTTACCAGTGATGTGGTTTCATACAACAAATAAAAAGCATTATATATATATATATATATATATATATATATATATATATATATATATATATATATATTAAATACATCAAGTTGAGAAAGAACCTGTGGTTGTAGTTGATGATTGTTTTATTTTAAAACAACATTTATTAGACCGCATATTGTACGCCAAACTTGCTGATAAATGACCAAAATGACCAGCAGTATTAGTCAAGAACAAACAAAATAAAGTGATTACTGGGTAGATAAGAGGTAGCCTATAAAAATATCCACATAAATAATATTTTGTAATTATGTTGTTGATATTAAGTCACCCTAAACACGTTATATAATGTTGATTACTTTAATTGATAAAATAAAATACATATTTTCTTCACTTACGTTTCACTATCTGATTATAATAAATATCTTGTGTTGAAAAATTCCCTTGGCGTCATCATGACTTAAATGCTCCCGATCGTGATGAACTCTGGGATACACTTAGCCTGAAAGACCGCTCCGTAGCGGTATTCACGCTATTGTGGATTTAGTGTAGGTTGCTTTGGCATTTTTAGACATGGGACAGTCTTGAGCACTTCCTGTGTGCTGACAAGTGGCAAAGAACGTGGTTATTGGGGCTGGGCCTGTTTTGTCGCAATAGCATTCAGCTGTGAAACTCTCTGATATGCGTGTTATTCATTTTCAAACAAACTAGTTGGTGCTAGAGTGTTATTTTCGGTGAGCAGTTAGCCGTCAATCAAAATATGATTTAATTTATTTAATTGTTAATATTTTCTGTATTCATTTCCTCTCATTAATTGTTTTATTATGTTTGATAAGTTTGATGTTTTTATAGTTTGTAGATTATAAAAGTTTCTAAAAAATATATAGTTTATAAATAATCAAAATAAAATGCAAAAGCTCTGTCATCAACATAAGCTGATATCATTACTTAGCATTGTGTTAGGCCATTTTAAATTAAGAATCAAACATTTATTTTTTTATTTTTTTAAATCTTTCTTTTGTAAATTCTCAAGTTCATCATTAAGACCAGCAGCACCACCACAGACCCCAAATGTACAGTCAGTAAGTGCCCTGCTAACTGACCCAAGAAGACTGGCCTTATGTTCCTTTTGTTTTTTGGAATTTGTCATCTTAGATACTGTTGGATTATTGTTAGAATAAAAAGTAATAAAAACTAATGGCCCTTAATACTGACTCACTGTATGTTGTTAATTTCTCTCTGAGAAATGCTTAAGGGTTAGGGGGATCATTTTGTGGGTTACAAACACACTGGCGGGGCCCCCAAACAAAGTTTTGCTTAGAGCTCCCAATAGGCTAGGACAGGCACTGAACCAAACCCTACATAGCCTCACACTTAGAACTAAATAAAAACATTAATTTCACATTCCTATTGTGCTGTGCTTCTTGTTTGCATCTGCTACTATCCCCAGTAATGATCTCTAAGGGCTATTTTCTCCTGAGCATTCTTTCACATCCACAATGTTGTAGATAGATTCTAATTTTCTGTCATTAGGTGGATATGAAATTGAGCGGTGCTTTCATGTTTAATGCAGACCTGAGTGCCATGTAACTGCCAGTTGGAGTTAATCTTTATATTCGCATTCACTTCTGCAACGAATATGTCCAAAGCAGGGACTTTTTAATTATTATTTTTATTTGAAAAGTTACATTTCATATGTACAATTATAAGGCTTAATTAGCTTTATTGACAATTTCTGTGTTCTTATTAAATTCCTATACCTTGCAACTGACTTTGGTTTATAAGGTTTTTATTGTTACAGCAGCTAAAGATAATCTGAAGAAAAAAAAGAAAAAAATGTCCTTCCTTATATTGCCTCGATTACACAATTTAAAAAATCCCATTATAGAAATTCAAGGTTCAGCAGAAATATACTTAATTCCCACACTAGCAATGTTTATAACAGTCCTTTATGGAATAATAAAGAATTAGGTCAAAGTGATATAAAAAAATAAATTACTGTCTTTACTAATCTCACCTTTTAGTGTGCATGTGTTACTGCTGTACTCTTATGTATATATTGTATTTGGATTACCTAAAAGGCTATCATAAAAAAAAAAAACTAAACGTGTAATTTTACACTATGTTATGCAGTTAAATTGCATATTTATTCTCTTAAACGATGCAAAAAGTTGTTGATGAGTAGGGGGCCCCTGGCCCTAAAACTTTTAAAAGTATTATTTTGGGTGTAGCTTTCTGCTGCCACCCAGCGGTAGCCTATATATTAATTCACACTGGCAAGTTGATGCTTTGGCTCCTAAATAATTAAATAATTATCAAGGAAACTATACAATTATATTCTACTCCCAGAAAAGACCACATCCAAATGCAACGTCAGAAAGACACGAAAACACTGGAAGTAAATTCGACATTTTCTGTATATTTGTATTAAATGTTTTGATTGGTAATGATTTTGCATGCTTTGATGTGTACTCCTGATAGAAATTAGGAAATTACTTTCCATGGGGAACTTGAAAATTGCCTTAAAAATAGCACATACCTTCATGCTCTCTCTTTTCACATTCCTAATGCATTTTTATCATTTTTTTCTGCTCCTGATGGACAGATAGCTTCTCTTTAAAACCATAGCAATGTCTACTTGTATCATAAAAAATAAATAAATAAAAACAGTTAAATTTACAGTAATTAAATAAAAATCAGTAAGGAAGTTGTTTATTTATTTATTTTTTAAATGAATACAGCTGCTAGGGGGTTTCTATTACAGCTGCTGAGAGAGTGACAGAAAATTTGGCATCTTTTCCCATTTTACTTTCTTAATCCACCGCTCGCTATTTTTTTTTCCTCTCCTGGAAAGTCATTCAAATGTAGTGGATTTTTTATTTTGGTCTTGGAGCAAATGGGTAAATTAAAATAATATTTGCTGTGATCTCTCATTACCCGCTGTCGAAGTTTACCCTGTAAACGTTTACTTCCGCATTACAATATATATATATATATATATATATATATATATATATATATATATATAAACAACAGTTAGTTAGTTCTGTTAGGTCTGACAGCATCAGCACTCCGACCCTTCACTGTGTGTATCACTCCGCTTTTGTTTGTGCCGTTCTAAACTAAAGTGTAAAAGCAGTGCAGATGTGTTAAGAGCTACTGTTTGTCTTTTTTTACATGCATTTTTTTTACATTATATATGTTAGCCAGCAAGTGGTGGCAAAAGATAATTTTTATGTGTAATATGAGCCAGTTAGGTGACGTGAAGTGAATCCACGACAGCCAGTGTTTACATACAACAGCGCTCCATGATCGCTCGTATAACTACTACATGACTAAAGCTAGGAAGTAGCTTTAAACAGCTTTAAACTAACAACTTCAGTATTACGACTCATCACAGCCAAGAGACACAACAGAATGATTAATTACAGAACTCAAGATGCTTGCCTCTTACTGGAGTTTCCACATTGGAGTGGGCACACGGTTTAAAATGGTGGAGGACATTGCGGTTTCTATAGTGAAAGTCTCTTGTGCTGAGAAAGATGACAGCATCTCTGCTTGGGTGTGGCAACAGGTGATCACACATGCTCTGTCTCTCTCTCTCTCTCTCTCACTCTCTCTCTCTCTCTCTCTCACACACACACACACACACACACATTTATCCATCCATCAGTCCATCCATCCATCCATCCATCCATATTTGTTTATCCAATAACTTGTTAGAAACAGCACAAGCCATGATAATATTTCTGAAGTGACATTTTTGAATTACTAACGAAGGCTTGAACACATCATTTGTTTTGAACCAGCAACGGCAGATTCTTATCTGCCGCATAATAAAGCAGTTCCATACACAAGTGTGTTTTTATGACCATACTCAGTTTTTCCAATTTTTTTAAAATGTACATTGAACTGTTGTACTGTATATAAGCAATATTACACTTGTAATCGTGCTATATGGCCCTAAATCAGCACTGCTATGATTACCTACGGCATTCGGCCTGCAGCCGAATCACAGCATTGCTGATGTAGGGCCATATCACACTCTTGCTCATGTGATTCCAATAAAAACTATTCCAATACAATTTTGTCAAATATTGCAAATATCTCATCAGTCTGATAGATGTCCACTCTGTGGTCGGGCTGAAAAAAAATATAGTATTTGTACACAGCCCTGGCTCTGTAAATATGACAAAAACTAAGTGGATCGGACCGATCCACAAAACACTACACTAGTCAATCAGCAACAGGGGTGGTTATTGCACATGCACAGGATGGGGGGTGGGGGCAGAGCGAGAGGGAAATTCCTTAGAAGAGTGAAGGGATATCTGACTGATGCAAACTTTCTAAACTCCAAGGAGGACAAATGGCTGCGAAACATACCAAGAGAAAAAGGTCAGACAAATATAAACTAAAAAAGAAGGATTATAATAAGTCGAGGGTTAGGAGCCACGTCAATATCGGCGAGGCTTTTCAGCAGTGGAGAGACCTCTGAGAGGTAAAAGGCTTGAAGACGGATCCAGAAGTTGCTCTTTTTCTTCTCGATAGGTGGGTAAGATAAATGGTGCTATGTTTCACAGAACCCATATATGCTGTTGTTGTGATGTTAGATTTAGTAGCAGGAGAACTGTGAGTGTCTGGAGCTGGTGTGCACAAAACCATTTCGTCATCTCACCAAGTTATCTTAGCAGCAGCAACTTACTGTAGCAACAGTGTGCTAACCCACTACATAGCTAACGTTATTAACATTACTTGCTGTGTTGTTGTTCACTCTAATCGTCTAATGGTAGTTGTCTGCACGTCTGCAAAGGGTTTAATAGCCATAATGGTTTAAAATACACATGTTTGGTAGCACCCTTTTCGGCCACTGTGATTTTGTATGTGTTACTGTAAAATCAAACTAAACAACTAACTCCCACTATTTCTAGTTGCTGTGTTTTGTATGCTGTTTTTGTGCTTGCTTGTCTGTCATTTATAAACATATTAGATTATTACTTTGCTTTGTTTAAGTTATGAGAAAGAGACCTCCACTTCCACGCCTTATGAGGTAAATGATTCCGTAAAGATTCAGTATTTTGAGGCACTTCACCTCCACACGTTGGTGACTCCTGCTGGTGAAATTACATGATTTGACCAATATGATGTACACCTAGATGCACAGGATCGAAACAAATTGTTTGTTAAGATTTCAAAGCTGTATGAACTGTTTTTTAAGTGCCCATCACTTGCTAATGTTTGCTGAAGCCTGACCTTTTGATTGGGAGACATCAGTTTGATCATTATTTTCTATCAAGAAAAAGAAAAGCAATGACTCAAAGCAGCTAGTAGTCACTCCCATTCAGTCAATTCCCATGCTATATATTTTTAATGCATGTGCCAGAAGTGTGCATATTTTTATGTGAGCCAAAGTTCAGTTGAGGTGTAGGCTAAAAGTGGGGGGCCGTGGACCCCCCGGTTCCGGCACTCCTGCCTAATGATATTGTCGAGAGTAGGCCTACCATATGGATATACATATATTTTTTTATATAAAAAATATTTATAAACAGTTTGAATTAATTTAAATTCACAAAACGATTATACATGCAATGTGCGATCTTGTTCATGCAAAAGAATCATAGAATCGTTCCTCCGTTTGTGGGTTGCCATGAGACCAGCTCCACAGAGATGGAGTTTGCACCAGTGAGCTGAGATCAATTTATTTGGGAAAATAAATGCCGTTCTTTAATCCTCAATTAAAGAAACATATTGCTCCAACCCCATCCTTTCTCTTTGTTTGTGCCTGTTTGTGTCCTTTATATACGCATTTAATATATAAAATTATTTACATGCACATTTGTGCAATGCTATTTCTCTGTAAGACTTGCATCTATTCAGTTTATATCCTTTTTATTGTCTTTGCAAGGTGGATATAGATATAAATATAATATATATATATATATATATATATATATATATATATATTAAATTAGTAATTTCTTTCTCAACAGAACTGAATACTAATCATGTAAAAGATGGCAACTCGAGGAGGATTGTGATGTGAACAGCAAGGCACAGGAGGGAGTGTGGTAGCAGAAACCACTAATTGGTTCAGCAGTTGAGGAATATTATCTAAAGATCAGTGAATCGTTTTGAACAATCCCAATAGGGTTTTGCACTTAGTAAATTCTGTCATTTATTTAATAATGGTATGATAACAACGAAAACAACAAAATACTTGCCATTTTGACACAGAAATGTTTTAACCTCCTGATACCTGTGTGTGACAACTATGTGCATTTTGAAATTTTAAATAATACCAAGCTATAGAAAGTCAGATTTGTTTTATCAAATTGTTTATTCTGTTGCCAGGAATGTTGGTTATTCGTGTTTTTGAGATGTTACAGACATTACATCAGAAATTAGCATAATTAATTCTGATTTAAAGGAAGGGCCAGCATCATCCAATCCCTTATCGGACATCTTATGTTAAAATTAAATTATAAATTCTGAATCTATGTAGTGATTACCATTGTCCCATGCCTGCTAAACATGTCAAGTGGTTCAAACACAATCTGCAGCCTGAAACTGAACTTTAGGTCAGATTTTAGGAGGTAATGCACATAGCTGCATAGAGAGCTATAGGATGCTCCCTTGCTCCCTACTTAGTGCATGACCTCCAATGTGCTGTCTGTCTGCAATGGTCAAAATAAACCTTATTTTCAAACTCCATTTAAAGCCTCTGAAAGCAATAACACCCATTGCTTCTCAATATGATAATAAACCGTAAATATATGATTTAAAATAATTAAATGGGCTAGAATACACATTAGTGTACATTGTGTTTAGCAGCGTGGTGTTTTACGATAAATCTGGCATGTTAAAAATGGTACATAGGATGAAACTAGAGAAATGTCTCGGGTTAATTTGCTGTAAGTTCATGAGAGGAACGATGAATCTCTTGGGACCATGGAATCTGAGTTGCCTACCTCTGAGCATTCCTCACGTGATGACAAAACGGTTGAGGAATTGCTCAAGGTGGTTACTCATACGGTGGCCAGATTACAATTAGACTGGCCACATGAACAAGAGACCCCCAAACGTTCAAAATTAGAAGACAGATTTCTGCCTGGTGGCCGGGAAAAGGGAACTCAAACTCAGTCTCTCCCCCCCTTCTTTGATGACCTCCATGACAAGTTGACTCGTTCATAGGGGAAACCTTATACTTCCCGTATCTTTGTACCCTCGACGCCAACATATTAGACTATCGTGGGTGCTAAGGCTCGGGGGTATATGGCCACAGCTGCATCGTGAGGTCTTTTGTCTGAAGAACAGTCCTGGAACATCCTCAGTGCGGCAATGAAGCGCAGCATCTCGTTTCGCTTTTTCAGGGAACAAGGCTTACAGCAAAGTAACCCGAGACATTCCCTTATCAAAAGCTGCACTTAATGCAGCGCTTGATTCAGCACTTTGGGAACGAGAATACCCACACCATCGCACTGTAGGTATCTGGACCCCTTTCAGTTGTGTAGTGTGTGCTCACAAGAGCGTGAGAGGTCTTGAGCTTCTGAGCTTGTGATGTTGACTCAAGGACGTAAGAGCACGGAGTGGCATGAACATCCAAACTATAAAATCTTATGAATGTATGCGGAGAGGACCAGCCTCTGGAAACACGTTCGAGGTCAAGCAAGTAAACTGTCCTTGAAGGCTGCAGGTATCTCTCATAACGTGAAAATTAAATCAAAATTTTTGCTGTTTCAGTCTGCTTGCTGCACTCTCTCACTTTTCTCCAAAACAGGACATTATATGAGTTTGACACATACAAATTTCAAGGACTACAAAAAGGGGAGACGGAATAGCCTTTTTTAATCTTTAAGTGTTAAGAATGTTTTTTTCTCCTCAGGTCCACTAACAATAGAATAATATCTCAGATCTGTTCTCACTGCTAGAACATGACCATGGCAACGCTGCGGTCGCCACTCCAAACCCCCCCCCCCGTCGATCCTTTTTCCCACGGGATTGAGGACGATGCGGCTGGCGATGGAGGCGATCTGGGGTGGCAACGGGTGCGGTTCTGCTGGGTACGCCCCCTTGGACCACCCGCCCCCCCAGCACGCTCATTGACTCCCATTCGTGCTCGAGGCAACAGCGGCTCACCTCATGGCCAGCCTGCCTATCCTCTAGAGCTCAAGGTGGATGAGCTTGCTGCTCCATCGGAGAGCGGTCCGGTGTCTGACGCGGACGACTCCCCTGGGCTGCTGCCTTCGGGCCAGCACGCCCAGGCTGAGGCTGATGCGCAGATGTCCGACATGCTTGCCTTTTCTGCCGCTGGAGTGGGGCTGGACTGGAACCCTCCGTCCTCCCCACAGCCGTCGCGGCTGGATAACTGGTTCCTGGGGTCTGCGTGCCGATCACAGCCGCCTGTGCATGATGAGCTGACAACTTCATGGAGGCCACCCCTCTCCACTCATCACAAAGCCACGCGCTCATCCGCTCTCACTACCCTCGATGGCGGAGTGGCCCACAGGTACACGGCAATTCCCCAGTTGGACAGGGTGGTTGCGATCCACCTATGCCCCGAGAACCCCGCCACCTGGCGCGGTCGCCCTGGCTCCCCTCCAAGGCCTGGAGGACAACGTCATCACTGACCTCCAAAGCCTACAGCGCCACCGGACAGGCCGCTTCCGCCCTGCATGCCATGGCCCTCCTGCAAGTCCACCAGGTCAAGGCACTTAAAGAGCTGCACATGGGTAGTCCTGATCCCGACATGCTGCAGGAACTGTGCTGAAGATGATCTCCTGAAGATGGCCCTTCTGATCACGCTCACCTCCATCAAGAGGATCGGGGACCTGCAAGCATTCTCTGTTAGCGTCACTTGCCTGGAGTTCGGTCTGGCAGACACTCGTGTGATCCTAAGACCGTGGCCAGGTTACGTGCCCAAGGTTCTTACGACTCCCTTCAGAGACCAAGTAGTGAACCTGCAAGCGCTGACCCGGGAGGAGGCAGACCCAGCCCCTTCGTTGCTGTGTCCAGTACGTGCTTTGCATACTTACTTGGACCGCACGCAGAGCTTTAGACGTTCTGAGCAGCTCTTTGTCTGCTTTGGTGGATAGCAGACAGGGAACGCTGTCTCTAAACAGAGGCTTTCCCACTGGGTGGTGGACGCCATTTCATTGGCCTATCACACCCAGGCCTTGCCCCACTTCCCCCTGGTCACCATGTTTGTAGCAACTCCCCCCTCCGGAGAGGTGGGATCTACCACCACGCCACTTTCCACGTGTTGCCTAAAAACCCAAGTGATGTATTCGCCACTCTTACTCCCACTCTCTGGGCAGGTGTGGTCTCCGCAGGGTCTTTTCCCCCTGAAAAACAGGAAACTGGGTAAGACCGCCTTCCCATGATATGTGTAAAGGCCCCAGCCGTTTGGCTCTATGCGAGAAACATAGAGAGAAAAGAGGCACGGCTAGGCTCGGCCCGTTCCCAGGTTGGCAAGCGTTGCCTTGTTCCCCTGTATAGGGTAACCAGAAGGATTCCGACGACTTTTTTGGGGCATTGGGGAAGGGTACGTGCAGCCTGATACAGCTGGTCGTTCTTGCACGTCAAGTACCTGCCTGCTCCTGTGTCAGCAGTACACGTACACAGCTCAGCGCATGGCGTGATTTAAATTGGACACCTAGTGTCGCTTCTTCGACACAACGTCGAAGTGAGCAACAGACGGGGAATATCCAGGTTACGTATGTAACCTCTGTTCCCTGAAGGAGGGAACGAGACGTTGTGTCCTCCTGGCCACATTGCTGAGCCGAGCCATTGTTGTGGCCATACCATTTCAGGCTCCTCAGAAAAATCCTGAATGAACTAGACATATTTCCCCACCTTTATACCCGTATGTCAGGGGGCGGGGTATGCAAATACTGTCTGCCAACTTCTCATTGGCCTTTTTTCATAGATCAGAGGCATATTCGGCGCTCAAGAGAGACCCCTTGTGACACTTCTTCGACACAACATCCCTTTCCCTCCATCAGGGAATGGAGGTTACATACGTAACCTAGACAATTTCCTGATGCATCACGATCTTTACTTGAATGATCTCGATATTGATTCTTAAATCCCAACATCAGTCTTTTACTCAATGCCCTTCACTACAATGAGTGGAAATCACTCGCATTTGCAACCAAATTTTGCACTATGCAAAAAACTTGTAGGCTATATATTTGGCAACTAGACGGTTAATGTTTACATTTCACTCACCAGTAATTGTATTAAATAGTGGTGGAGTATTCAGAAGCGAGATCCTTTCATGCATTTTTAGAATAAAAGTTGTTCCGTGTAACGTGTGTCCATAGATGAGATCCACGTGACCATTTGTCATTGAATAATGTTTCTTTTAATACCCTTTCTGTTCTTTACAGTCAGTCAAAAAAAAAAAATAATACAGATGCTCTTTACAGAAATGGCAGAAAAAAAGACAGTACAAGTTTTAGCATGCGTTCAACAAATCAATGTAAGTACTTGTAAATAGTAAAAATTATGCTCAGTGGCTAGCACTGTCGCCTCACAGCAAGAAGGTCCCAGGTTTGAGTCCTGGCTCAACTGGGTGGAGTTTGTATTTTCTCCTCATGTTCGCGTGGGTTTCCTCCAGGTGTTCTGGTTTTGCCCACATGTCCAAAAACATGCAGGATAAGTGAATTGGAGACTTTAAAATCCCCCATAGGTGTGAGTCCCCCAGCCACGGGGGGTTGTGTCGGGAAAGGCATCTGCCGTAAAACCTGTGCCAAGTCAAATATGAGGATCACGGATGGTGTGGTGACCCCTAACAGGAGCAGCTGAAAGATGAAGAAGATTGAATACATGGATTTGTTCATTTTTAAAAAGCCAAAATGTGACGAAACTAATAAAATATCATTTGTAAAATTCATATTTCCGTAATGTACCTAGATAGAAGGTCCCCTGCATAATTAACAGCATTAAATGGGAGAGAATTTCGTTCATACGTAAGCAAAAGAGACATTATAACTGGAATGTACCCATATGAATTGAAATCGAATGAGAATTAAATCATATCGAGAGATTGTAAATCAGAATCGAACTAGGAAATCTGTATCAATACCCAGCCCTAGTGTGTATGTATGTGACATTTAGACAAATTTCTATTGTGCTTACTTTCTAACTTGTCCATAAATCAATACTCTCATCAATTGATTATTTGATCAATACACCTTTACAAACCTCTAAATTGCAGCATTTTGCAGTACTAAGCTAATTAATAACATTTCACTGTAGGTTCTTAAATAATTAAACCTTTTATCTGTCAGCCGTTAGTAATGAGCAGATTCATGCTGACTATGAAGCTGATTATTGTCATAGTGATAATAATAATGATGATGAGGCCATTGCCAGCTCACTCTACCTCCCCTTAGTGAAAGTTCATAAAAGGCTGCAATTACATTAGCCCTTCAAATCGATCACACCCACATACCAGGGATGGAGCCATTTTGTGCCCAAAAAATGACCAAAACGGCAATTGCGACCCCCTAGCTCCGCCCCTGCCACACACACAACTGACAAGCGGAGAAGTCTCCCACTGTCCCAAAATGACTGAAACTTCTACTGCTTTTAGCATAAAACAGCATAAAAACCCAGTGCATGAGTACAGTGTATTTAACTTCCCATCTGCATCTCTTGAAGCAAAATGGGTAAACCTCAACAACTGAATCTGTGGTGGTGTAACTAGCTCTAACCAATCAATATATACTAAACAGTGTCATTAAGACACTTTAAGAAAAAAGAAGAGTGCTGCATTAAAGAGCTCCTCTCACTAGAAAATGAAAACAGGCAGAAGAAGGGTTTCAACAGAGAAAATCACAGTAAACACAAACTTCATACTGAGAGTGTTTAAGCTGCTGCTGTCAAACAGGCAGTGAGGCACACCGGCTTGTTCACAGTGGATAAATACATGCAATGAGACACATGCACACACATACTCACACACAATGCAACGGCATGTGCTGACGAGCGAGTTCCAGCATTTGGGAAGCGTCAGCAGGTTTAGGCCCAGTGGATGTGAGTTTAGTCACAGTCTTCTCAGCTGAATGGAAGCATTGCAATGCATTTATTTAATCATCAATACAACATCCCAGGACAACGTAAGCACTGGATTGACAAGCACTTGATTATCGAGATAAACAAATAAAGAGTAAATGGAGCTTGGCTACAGCAGCTTTCACATAATACTAAAATAAGCACTGAGCTGAACAATGTACTAGAACAAAACAGTATGCTTTACCAATATATTAAAAAGTGCATTAGAGACATTTGTATGGGTCTGTGTTTAAACAACTTCTAATTGTGTGGTAGTGGATTACCAGTTTACAAATGTGCATCAGAGATTTTTTACATGTTTGAACATCAAGTGTATGGATGTGTGTGTGTGGTATTGAAATTACTGTTGTAACAGCACAGTTGCAGAAACAAGCATCCATACTTTAGAGCAAGATATGAAAGTGTGATGTAATAGCCTACCCAATGCGGAGAAGATGAATGGAGGAGTGAGAGTGAAGGTGATTGGTGGAAGCTCCCATCAATGAAAAGCCATTTCAGGGCCAAGGCTCAGGCAGCTCATCCAATGTTGGGGCTTATTGTAATTCTGATCATGATGACTTGTTCATAAGATTGTCTGCCAGGGAAAATGCAATAAGAAAACAGTATTCCTTTAAACAGTTCAACGCCCTCCCTTCATGTCTCTATTTTAAGCACTCAGACAAAACCTACCTCCAATGCAACTGTGATCCGACACTGATTGTTTGAACATTTTCAGTTCATTCCATGCTTCCTTTGGTACTATTTGTGAGGTATGTGAATAAATAACCCCAGACACCACAGAAGGTTGTGACTGTTACAAACTTATAAAGATCACAGTTTTATAATCTGGTGTTATATGCTATAGTAGCAGAAGCACAATTCTAACAAACGTGACTTCCTTAAAAATAAATACCCTTGCAAAGACATATTAAGAGTAGCTGGAGTATTTTTCGGTGTCCTGTAGCTGCGTGAGACAAGCGCCTCGGAAAAATCCTTCCTTCAGCTTCTGAATGAAATGGATTCACATCATCACCACAGCACTACAACAGAAATATCCTCTGATAACGCCGTTACTCGATTAGGCTTTCCCTATCTGATACGATATATTAGATCATTTCAGTTTATGTTTGACCATTTTCTAGGAAATTAGGTGTGTAATGTTGCGTAATATCGAGAAAACACACACGCACGCGCACACGTAAGTCATAAGTGGGGGAAATTAGATATCACAGCGGACATAAGCGCAAGGGAGATATTGGGTTACTTAAAATGTGTGTCGTGTGACTATACTTTATCTTAGAGAAAAGGAGAAAGAAACGTTGTAGAGCAAACCGGCAGCAGCTGGTGGCGACGATAGTGCGGCAGAAACTATAAGTACACTAAAAGTCTCTTGTACCTTATAGTTGGATTCGTGTTGTCTGAACGCGTTTTATTATTAATATTCCGTCCACAGCATCTCTGATTCAGACTCGATCATGACTGTTGTGAGGACTCTTGACGTCAGAGGGGAGAATCATCGGTGAGGTCCAATGGGGGGAATATCAAGAGAGCCAGAGCTGTCGTCCTACCAACAGTATTAGCCATGCTAACCGATGTGCACCTCTTCTTTCCAGAGGAAGAAACCCGCCAAAGATAACGATTTTACCCGCGGTACAAAGATAGAAAGAAGAGGGGTCGGGAGTTTTAGTTTTTCTTTAATGTTGTTCGCCGTCTTTTTCTGGGTCGTTCATCTCCTTCTCATCTCAATCTCCTCTCGTATGACAGGCACTGTCTGCACTCGAGCTCGGGGAAGAAAAAGGCATTGCAGCTTCATGGCACTGAGGTACCGTCTGCTGATGAGCACTTGTGTATTCTGTAACGGGTGGCTTTTTTGAGAAAACGCATTGGATAAATGTGTCGTTAATTGGAGGTAATTGTTTTTTCATGGTCATCATTGTATCTGAATTAATTACTAGAGGGTTGACCTCTCTGAGTCCTTTGCAGTCTTTTCTTTGACGGTTTATGCATAGGCAGGTTGGTGAGGCGGAAATTTATGAATGAAAACCCATTGCGCTCAGCTAAAATGTGTGAATTCTGGAAGCACATACACCGATGCTTTCATAAGAGCCCGTGCAGCGAGGCGCATCTTATTTTTAGACAATTGCTAAAAATAGAAACAATGTGCGTGCTTTTGTTGAGACCAGTGATTGATTAATAGCTTTTTGTGATGAAATGCACATGCAGTTGTAAATTCAAAGAGATGTTGCATATTTGTATAGTTCATCTGGATACAATTTGCTACATTTGTCTTGAGAAGATTAGAATGTCTTAATTGTGCCTCTCAAATGCTTACTGACAATGTTTAATTTCTAATTAGCATCAAAAATACTTTAATTTGCTAATTCTAATAATTAAATTAGAAAACTTTGATTCAATAACAAAATTTGTGAACACATATCTTAATTAATAAGTTAATTTAAATGGGATCTTAATTCCACTGTTTAGAAGAGACTGCCATAGGAATAAGAGACTATTTAGTGTGGTTTGGAGGCTTCAGGCATATTACTTTTGACATATATCCTATGCCCACTGCCTTTTCACTGACACACACACTCTCTCTTATCTTCACTACCCCCCCCCCCCCCCAATAGCTATGATTCACTCTCTTGCACCAGCAATGAGCAACCAACTTCAAAACACCTCTTCCCTCTCCACGGCGGCCACGTGGAATCTCCTGGATGTAAGGAACTCATCACCAGTGAGAACGGCAGAGCTGCGGCCGATGCCCGTTAGCCCATGGGACATTGCACTGTGTGTGACAGGCACGCTCATCTCATGTGAGAATGCAATTGTGATTGCCATCCTGTTTTACACGCCCACCTTGAGAGCCCCTATGTTCATCCTGATAGGGAGTCTTGCATTTGCAGACCTGCTTGCAGGACTTAGTCTTATTCTCAACTTTGTCTTCATCTATATGCTGAACACAGAGATTGTGACGCTGATCTCCGTCGGCCTACTGATCGCCGCTTTCTCCGCATCAGTGCTCAACATTCTGGCCATCACAGTGGATCGCTACTTATCTCTCTACAATGCTCTGACCTACCACACAGAGCGCACAGTGACATTCACCTATGTAATGGTGGTTCTCATTTGGTTGGTGGGCATCGTCCTGGGCCTACTGCCAGTGCTTGGCTGGAACTGCATACAAGACGAGGCCAGCTGCAGTATTTTGTCGGCCAGTCACCAAGAACAATGCTGTGGTACTCGCTGTGACGTTTCTTGCTTGTATTTGCCCTCATGATGCAGCTTTACCTGCAGATCTGTAAGATTGCCTTCCGCCATGCACAGCAGATTGCTGTCAGCACCAGTTTATGGCTATTTCCACCACAAAAGGTGTATCCACACTCTCTGTCATCCTCTGCACCTTTGCCGCATGCTGGATGCCCTTCGCCATGTATTCAATTGTGGCAGACTCAAGCTACCCAATGATCTACACATATGCAACGGTGCTGCCAGCGACATGTAACTCTGTCATAAACCCAATCATATATGCTTACAGAAACCCGGGACATCCAGAAATCCCTGTGGCTAGCCTGCTGCGGATGCGTTCCGTCCAACTTCTCCTTGCGGCCAAGGACATCAAGCGATGTTAGGTCGGACTGTGTATGAGTTATGTCTAGCTCACAGAATTGTTTGTACTGTGTAAATGTTAATGATATGATGTCCTCCCTCGGTGGATCCCAGTCAAATGTTCTGGTTGTGCAGTATATGTTGCGGTTACAAGTCCAAGATGTCAACTTGCACTGTTTAATTTTATGTCTTCAATGCATAGTGCAGCACTATGTGCAGTAATATCAAATTGCATCATCAATAACCGGATAATTATTCCAGTTAAATTTTAATATGATCTCAATAATCTAAATGTTCTGAGAGATGCAGTTCAGGACCAGAGAAAGAAATCACAGGCTACTCTCAAGTATCAATACGATATACTATATATTTATAAATAAAATCACCATTTACAGTGAAAATTATATCAAGACCAAGCCAGTTTGTGTGAAGAAGCTTTCACGTTCACATTATTTAGAGCACTTTCAGCACCACGGACAGTGACAGATGAAGCAAGGCTATTCCCTTGCAAAACGCGCCTTTAACACTAAGATCTGTGTCACTTAAAAATGTATGAATCACAGAGAGAAAACAAGGTCCTTTGAGCAAAAATTATAATGCTTCTAGTAATCTGTTGCTTTACTGCCATTCTATCAAATTGCATCACTCTGTTTAGATCGTCTTACTAAGTTGAATTTGGTGCAAACTTTCTCTTTTAAATTTTAGCGTGTTTTGTTACAATGCGTCATTTACATAATTTGCAGTGAAAACTTATATCATAACTGACATCAAAGGATTCCCTGATTAGCCAGTTTTTTTCTTTCTTTCTTTTCTTTTTCTTTTTTTTTAGAAATTTTGTATCAGTTTTACCAACGTAAATTGAGGAAGGTGAAATATCTGCTGCCACGAAATAATATTTTTTTTTCAGTCCCGGAATCCATCTCTTTAAAGCAATTTCCGTGCTTGAGTGTGTATCTAGATTTTAGTGCGAGACAGTGGGGTTTAATGAAGGTTTGCTCGTGAAAATTAGATGTCAGCCTCGACGCTCTAAAATTCGACCTCAGGCAACATGTTTCAAGGTAACTGTTATAACGTTATTTGCAAAAGGCCATCTGGACGGCAACACTTAAATGAGACAAACACGATTATCAGATATAAAATATAAACTGTACAATTTGTCAGTTCAGAGATTAATGTTATGAGTAGGTTTGTGTGTAAATAGGTCTACATACAAGCCTATTAAAAGATATCTGAGCCACTATGGGACAGAAGGGACTTTGGCTAATGTAAATTACTTTTAAATGGTGATTCTCAGAACACACAACTGAATCTGCCAAATTTGATTTAAGCTGTACAACCAAAAAAACAACAACAACAAAAACAAACAAACACAAATAATAAAACTGAGAACACTGTAACCTCTCAAAATTGCACAAAAGATACGTCACTAACTGAAAATAAATGATCAGTTGTCATAACATTTTATATGCATTGATACTTGTGGAGCTCATGACAAATCCTTGTGTTTTAGGGGGTATAAATGTCACAGCAGTTTTTTGATGACCCATCATTTATGACAAAATATCTTAATTTTGGCCTTAACCTTTTGTCTTCTGCAATAATTAATCAACATGTACCATTCATTGATAAGCTACAATCACATGAGGCCATGAACAGAGCTAATTCTACTTCCTGACTTGAACATGATAAAACAGAATAGTTTAGCAAGACCAGGGTGTTTCAGTTGTACTGTTTTGTATGTAAGTTGTGACTATCACATTGTAGTACAAGTCTTCAAAGTTGGCCTTGAGAGCCCATCCAGGTGCCCTCTGACTGACCTCAATACTCTTAGTGACCTGTACGAAAATTGATGGACTTTAATATGGAGTTTTTTCACAGTCTGGATACTGTGAAAAAAACAAAAACAAACAAAAACTCCAGTCTTTTTTGTGTGTGTGTGCATATGTGTGATTGATGGGTGCGTATTTAGAGGGTGAGTTATAAAGAGAGAGAGAGAGTGAACCATTTGTTTATACGCCACTCACTTATGTCAGAGTGGGGTTCTGTGACCTATCACACTGTGCGCACTTAAAAAATACCCCACCCCATGTAATATACAACACCAGGCAAATATCAATGTTGTTCTGCAAATCTATTGTATGTATCTCCACTATAATGTACTCAATGGGATGCCATAGTTTCTGTTTGTTCAGGGGTGCAGCGGTTATTTTTCTTATGCAATGCTGTATGGAAACACATTTTTATACACATCAGGGCATGAGTTTGATTATGTTGTTTTGGTGTGTGTGTGTGTATATGTATTCTTATCGATGGTTTCCTAAAAAAGCAAAAACAAACAAATCAACACAAAAAAACTGTGTGTGTTGGCAAGGCAGACAGTGGCATACTTACTAGTGTCTTATTGATTTTAATGCATTTATCATATGAGTGAATGAAAATAAGGATCATGATTTTTAACATCACCTTCCAGTGTCGATCATCTTTAAATATTGCAGTGGTCAAAGCACACTTTTGTGTGTCCAGATGGTTTCCTAAAACACCATCGATGACAGACATTGGTTGTTTTAACAACTAGTGAGGTCTATAAGATACAGCTCAAAAACAGCCCCAGAACCAAGTGCTATACAAGTTCTATGCCAGAGAAACATCTGCGTTCCACCCTCTCAATAGTACTTCTTGGACAGATGGTCCACCCCCAGCCTCATGCTCAAAAGTGACCCATCTAAGTACTAACACCACTGATATCATCATACGATTGATGTATACCAGGCAGCCAGGAAGAATGTTTAATAGTTGTTAAAATAGAAAGAGATAGAATGTAAGCATACCTTAGTCCTGTGTTATGACTTCACTGTATGCGTACATAAATGGAGAGAGAAGTCGTCTGAATTACAGCTCCTAACTGCACAGAAGCTCTGTTAACACCAAATCTGGCCCTGCTAAAAATAACCTTGAAGTACATGAAATGTTACACTTATCTAGGGTGTTTGTAATCCATTTTCTGGGCAATTAAGCAGAGCTCTGTATTTCCCATCAATGGCAACATTAAAGTGAGAAGGAATTATTCCAAAATAAGGAAAGAGAAAGAGAGATAAGCCAATGGAAGAGCCTCTGGGGTTATGTAACCACTGCACCCAAATGTAGCCCATTATCCAAATCTCTGTTACTGATTAACTAACGAGTCTCGCTGTAATTTACAATCACTCTTGCAATCTGTTTCTATAAAACATCTATAAAGATAAATTCCTTTTTTCTTTTAGACAAGCTGTCAGCACAATTAAGGGGTCAGTT